>BTPG01000001.1:190160719-190315719 GCA_036245525.1 Semisulcospira habei | reverse complement strand
CCTATCGTCGGTGACAGTTACGTCGTTAAATAGGAAAAAAAAAATGTCTATTGAAAATGTGCCAGATTATGCTACTCGGGCATATCAGAGTCCCAAAATACTCTTGCGTCTCAGGTAATTTGTGTGTTTTTAGCGACCAGAAATGTTTACGTGAGAAGAAATGACGCGCCACTTCTGCTGATGAACTATGCTGAGAGAGACAGAGAGAGAGAGAGAGAGAGAGAGAGAGAGAGAGAGAGAGAGAGAGAGAGAGAGAGAGAGAGAGAGAGAGAGAGAGAGAGAGAGAGAGAGAGAGAGATGAATCTTTGAATCTTTATTTATTCAGGATAAAGCTATTAGGCAACTCAATGCCTGTCTTACAAGCTGTCCTGTAAACAAACAACATAACAGGAAAATAAACATAGCATGCAAATAATAACAATAATAATAATAAGAAGAAGAAAAACTACGGAAAAAAAACAAACAAACATAATAGGTGAATCAATGAAAGGGGGAAAAAAAATCGTATTGGAGAAGTAGTAACTGCCACCAACACAAAAGTAAGAGAAATAAATGAGTGCATAGCATTAATATTATACTCAGCTAAGACAGTGTCAAAGAATCAGCAGCATCAAGAGCATATAGCGACACCGACAAGACCAAGGATTATCAGTTTACAAATGTAAGGAGAAAGAGAAAATAATACTCTGATATGGCAAACTGTGAAGTCAGGCTGAATGGAAGTGCGTTCGCAAAGCTCGTTTAAAATGGGTTTTACCTGAACATGATTTAATGTTCAATGGCAATGAGTTCCAGACAAAACTGCCCGAAAATAGAAGGCTTGACTTGTAGAGATCTATCCTGGGTCGGGGTAAATGAAGCAAGCCATGTCTCGTGTGTAGCTGATGCCTAGGGCTGAAGTTAAATAGCGCGCACAGATACTCGGGGACTTGATAATGAAATATTTTGTGCATGAGGACGCATTTGTTAAATTTGAGTTGTTCCTTCAGTGGAAGCAGGCCAAGAGATTTTATCTTTTGGTCTGTGGAAGTAGGGTGTGGAATAATTATTTTAACTGAACGACGATATAGCGAGTTGACTTTTTTAATATGACGTTCGCTGCATTCGTCCCACAAAGAGGACGCATAGTCACAGTGGCTCTTAATGTGCGCGTGAAAAAACAATGTACAGCACTTTGTACTAAGAATATGTCTAAGTTTAGAGAGAGAGAGAGAGAGAGAGAGAGAGAGAGAGAGAGAGAGAGAGAGAGAGAGAGAGAGAGAGAGAGAGAGAGAGAGAGAGAGAGAGAGAGAGAGAGAGAGATTTTAAAAGCACCAAAGACAAAAAACGGCTCGGGAATGTTTGTTTGAGGATAGTGCCAAATTAACTTGGCGCCTAGGATAACGCCATGCTAATCTGGCAAATATGGCATCTGATTCATCTTCCTCACCTGGCATACAGACTTTATAGACGACATTGATGTATGAAAATCATCGGGCGCGAATGAGCTGATACGGATACTGAAAATATCTCTTAACACATTTCTCAGCAGTACTTTGTGACCATTTGTGATCGCGTGAGATCACGTGGTGAGGTTTATACGAAAGGAATTGGTCGTGGGACGTAGAAGTAAATACTATACGATCATTATTATATCTGTTTCCGTTCGTGTACTTCGGCTGTTCGTCCATGTAACATTCTCTGTAATGATCTGTCTGTACATACATTGTATTCATGGATGATCACTGTTTGCGTAGGAGTGGTCTTTTCCATGCATGACGCCAGTAGACGTGTACATACGCTGACATCGTGTGTGAACATGACCACTTCCACTCAATGGCTTGATTATAGCTGTCCTGTTTCATTCATTCATACAGCTTCTGATCGTAGGAGCTGGATCAATAGTTATAGCTTGAGCGTAGTGTACCTAGTGAGCTGTCACACTCGATTAACCCGTTCAGTCCCAGTTGACGCAGAGTGTATTTCTGCAGACTTGATTAATTTAACATCAAAACCCTTAGATGTCCCAAGAACATGGGTTCAAAGTGGGTATTAGCAAGAGGTATAAATCCTCATGAGCCCCCGCAAATGCGGGGGCTCATGAGGATCTGTACCTCTTGCAATTGGGTGGTGTTCAAATTTTGTCGGCACTGTACGAGTTAAATTATTAGCTTCCAGCCATAAGATCAAAATCGCAAACCAGTACCTACCTCAGTGTGTGTGATCCGTTTGGCACAAAGAGCTCCAAAAATCACACACACACACACACACACACACACACACACACACACACACACACACACACACACACACACACACACACACACGCACGCACACGCACGCACGCACGCACGCGCACGCAAACACACACCTACATCAGTATAAGAACCGTTTGGCACCTGGAGTGAACAAGTCCTGTGTACAAACATTGAAATCTCCATTGTTTCCGTCACGGTTTGGCGTTATCATCACGTGACCGTGGACTCGCAAGATGGAGCATTTCCCACACCTCAGTGGACACAGACGATGCTGGGACAAAGGAACACTGAGGACATGTTTGCACACCAGCAGATGGCTAACCAGTAACCGGCTCCTAGACAGAGTAGACGGGGAAATAATGGACTGTTGGAGCTGTTCAGACGAAAGACAAACAAAACACGCTCATTGTCCAAATTAGAAGTTTTTGGCACTTAGACAAGGCTTCAGTAAGTCTGTTTATGATGATAGAGTTCGGTAACCGACAGTGGCTGGTCTGATTATGTATTGGTTGTTTGAGTTTGAACTGGAAATCAAATTTTTAACACGCCGCCATAATTGTCGGCAAATGTACGGTACGAAACTTGCCTGTGGATTAGAGTACATGAACATTTCTGCTCCGCCTACGTTTGTTTAGAGTTATACAATTTTAAAACGTACGATAATCAAATTGAACTTTCCGCCTTACAGTTGAATATAAGATTTACTGCAAATGTGATAATCCACAAACGTCCCTTGAAAGGTTTTCTTGATAAATACATTGGACGTGCACTCCTTCAATAAAAATATGTCCCTGAAGCCATTGCAAACGCAAAATAACCCAGCTCAGCCAAGCAAATCAATGAATAAATGATGTAAATACGAGACAGAGAACCTCATCAGCCCCGAATCTGCAGGGGCACTGAAGATTCATTAATCTTACAGAACTTTATGTTGTTTGCATTTTCCCGACAATAAAGGGCTTTACCATCTTTTTCAAGCGAAGCAACAGAATTCAACGTGATCAAGATTATGCTGCGTTGAATGTAAATCAAGAAAGGTTGACCTATTTGCTGCCACTGGTCGCAAATTGTGTTTCTGAATCCTTCAGTTTAGTCAACACCCAAGGACCGCATCAATTTGTTTTTTGTTTTTGCTTTTTAAGAAAAAAATAACAACCCGCCAAAAACATGGATACAAAGTGCTGTTAGCAAGAGGCATCACTGCTCAAGAGATGAGGATCTATATCTCCTGCAGTTGAATCGTCGCTTTACCTCGGTGAAACTACGATCTTACCACGGAAACTTTCGACCGAACTTACTGCACTGCCAATACAAAAACGATTACACTGAATCTTGGAGTGCGGCACGCCGGACCAAATGTACCCGGATGGAAATGCATTCTGACAGGAAAATGGCTGCCTTGGTCACGTGATGCACACTCCTGTCATAATCACTTTCTGCGATCGCAGTCCTACGGAAAGCTGGGACTCTTTTTGTAGGATGCTTCCGTCGTCGAATTTAAGATACTTTCGCAAGATTTATTTTGTCTACTGACAGTTGATATATTTTGTCAAAGATACGAAGAGGCTCCAACTTAGAGGACATACCATGGTGATATCAGACGGATACCAAAAATCGACTCTGCAGTTTTTCGCTCATTACTGATAGAGCTGATGTTCGTAGAAATTCAGACGTGCCTGCTGTCGTTACTTTCTGCCTCCGCAGATTTGATTGGACGATAAGCAGGCGTCTGGGCGCGCGCTCACGTCTCACGTGACATGTAATGAAGGCTCTGATTGGATGATTGCGTGCACAATTGGCGGAGGGCGGCTTGGAAGTTTTGCGTCGCCTATTTCTATTGGAATCAACTGTTTTACGACTGTTGTCAGGCGGTCTACGTCTGGTATGTAAAGTTCCCTTGTCTGCCACGCAAGCATTTTGCTGAGCTGGAGTTTCTGTCCTGACAAAGTAGGGGGACTATTTTGTAATTAGTTCATTTGATGTTTGCGCCCTTCTTTATCTAGTCAGATGGTCGGAAAAGTGATTAGTTAACCCTTCACTGCCAGGGCAAGGCGAATACTACCCATCTGCAAGAGACATAAACCCTCATGAGCCCCCGCATTCGCGGGGGCTCATGAGGATTTATGTCTCTTGTTAGTCCGGTGTTCTTTATACCCATTTTTGGCCTCAATTACTTTTGTGTTTTTCACGCGAACGTCGGTCAACGTGTAATGGTTTCATACGCGCAACTTGTGATCACTGACAGCGAAGGGCTTACGCTGCCACACCGTCAGTGCGTCTGTACTAAAGGCCCCGCCACACGTGCCGGTTGTGCCCCCATTTTGAAGCCGATTCCGATCCGATTGCGATCGGATGACGTAAATTATCCGATCCGGTCCCAATCGGCTGGGAATCGGGTGTCTAGAACCTGCTCTATTTTTCCGATCCGAATCGGCCCCGGTTGTAAGCTTCAACCAATCAGAGCGCGTCTCGCAAAGCACGTCGTTTTAGTTTGCAAATGGCGGAACACGCCTGCTGTGATCAGTACCACCGCCGTTGCTGATGTTTCGCACGCCTCTTCCCGAATATGATGCAAAACTGCTGATAATGCAAGCACATCATCATCACTGTCAAAACTAGCAGCCATTTTGCAGAACAGGTACGACTTTGATCTTCGGTTCAAACCGGTCGGCTAAACAAGTCGGGAAATGTGTGGCAGTGCACACGTTTTTTTTAGTCCGGCCCGATCACCTACCGATTCGAAACTGATCGGGAATCGGCCTCAAAACCTGGCATGTGTAGCGGGGCCTTAATATAAGCGGGCAGTGGAATGCAGCTATTCCGAAAAGTTTTTGTTTTAGTTTTCTAAGAAAAAATACAAGAAGAAAGGTTCATACATATGTTTTTACTGAGGCGTTTTGTCCGTTAAAACATTTACTAGATGTTGATTATCCAGTTTATTATTATCAGTTTATTTGCATAATGTTTGAGTATTTCACTTCGTCTTTATTCCCACCCCTGAGTGTGAGTACAGAAACAAATTAACCCCATTTCCAACATTACCCTATCACACTTTTTCTCATTCAACCCTCATTCTCTTCCGCCGCCAATGACGTGGTTAATGTTAAGGGTTTACTGTGAGCCAAAAGTATAATATGGCCGGTCATGCCTCAGGGTCCATTACTGTCCCCTTAGAATAAAAGTAGCGTCCCTTGGGAACAAAAGTAGCGTCTCCTGAGAACTTGAGTACTATCCTTAACAGCTCAGTCAAATAATCTCCTGAGCTGCAAGAGACACAGCTTCTCATTTACAGGGGCTGATGAGAATGTGTGCCTCTTGTTGGTCTAAATGTGTTTCTCTGACGAAGGAGATAGTATTTTGGGGCTCAAGCACGCGTCTGCACTTTGATTGTATTTCTGGGCACGTTTTGAGCGTTTGACCGCACGGGGTGTTCAGTGCCCCAAGCTATTGTCCGAGTTCATTGTCAAATGCACAGTGCTTCTTTTAGCGTAGACTGTGTTGTTTCTAGCAACACCTGATTTGCATTTGCTAACCCTTTGTCTGTCGGCTGCGGTTCCTTCGCGATGATTCCTGCAGGAATGGACAGTGTTGTTTCTAGCCGCTAACACCTCATTTGCAGCTGTTAACCCTGTGGGTGTCGGTAGCGGTTTTTGTCGCGATGATTAATGCAGGAATCATCGCGACAAAAACAGCTACCGACAGCCAAAAGGGTTAAAATAATCGTGTTACAATCCATATCCCAATAACCTCCTCGTTGGAAGGACACACCGTTTTCCTGTAAAAGGAAAAGACATTGTCTGTGAAAAGCAGATTTTTATTGTTGTAGAAGAACAGTGTGCGATGAAAATGTTGCATGTCACAATCCAGTACACAAAGCCGGCCGTCTGGCCCAAGCCGGCCACACCGGCCCCGCGCACGATTGTGCTCGGGTCCACCGTGGCCGATTTCGGTCCGACAGCCTTTGTGGACTTCCTGTCTTCACAGGGCACACTGGTTAGTCAGTCCGTCTTCTTGCATCAGTTTCAGCAGGGGCCAGTTGCATGAGCGAGCTTAGTCATGCATCAGACACTAAGCAAGGTGCGCCGCAATAGCTTAGTGGCTGGTGCAGAAGCTCGCTCATGCAACCGTCCCCAGCTCTTCAACTGGCCTTCTCTGAGACACTGACGATTATTTTAACCCTTTTGGCTGTCGGTAGCTGTTTTTGTCGCGATGATTCCTGCATTAATCATCGCGACAAAAACCGCTACCGACACCCACAGGGTTAACAGCTGCAAATGAGGTGTTAGCGGCTGACATGGGAGACAAGAATAAAACCTGCCCTCTATAAACATAATTTATATCTTATAATAAAACGCCATCTTATTCTAACGGAGGGTGATAAAAACACCCTATTATTCTGCTAATGATGATGATGATGATGATGTCATGGCGGTGGCGGTGCTAGTTGCGAATAGATGGTGAGAACATTCCAACGAGGAAGAAAACAAGCTTAGAAAAGACAATTACAACATAAGAAAAATGAATTGTGTTGTAACTGTCTTTGTCAAGCGCGTTTCGTTCTTCGCCTGGACGCTGTCTGCATTTTACACGCTTTGCAGTCACCTATTTCCGTCTGGATTTTGAATAGATGGTGACCGCACCTGCGTTAGTACAGAGCGCCGTTTGTATATAATTATACTGACCAGCAAAATAAATGTGACATTTTTGGGAGCCATCGGAAACGCTTAACCCATTCAGCCCTGACGCACTACAGCAGGAGATGGGTCGATCATAATAATTCAAGGGTAGTGCCAGATTAGCTTGGCGCCTGTCGGCGCCAAGCTAATCTAGCACTACCCTTGAATGATCATGGTCGATCCATCTCCTGCAACAGATACATAGTCGTTTGATGACACCTCCAAAATTTGCTCGTCAGTTCATTTAGCTTTAAAACTTAATATGGCTTCGTCGTTTTTAAGCGTGCGCACTCAGGTATCGCCTTTTCTTTTCTTTCATTGTTGGTTAATTAACTTCGAACCCACCACACAAAACTCCCCTCCCCAGCCCCCCCCCCCCCACCCCACCCCTAACCACCTCCTCACCCCCCCCCCACCACCCACACCCCTCCCCCCACCCACCCCCCGTCGCACCCTCCCCCCCCCCCCCCCACACACACATATCCAAACACTCCACCCACTATAGTCTAGCGTGAAAGTGGACACTGTATGAGATGGCACTCGAAGTCAATCTCCCATGGCGAGAGTTTAGCATGACTCGCACCCGGCTAATCCAAATGTACACACACACACACACACACACACACACACACACACACACACACACACACACACACACACACACACACACACACACAAAACTGTCCACTCTCAACTGTCACAGACAGGCACCTGCAAGAGAAATAGATCTGCGTGAGAAATAGATTCTCATCAGAAGTAGATCTGCAAGAGAAATTTATTCTCATGAGCCCCTTCTCATGAGAATCTATTTCTCTTGCAGAAATTGTGCTTGTACATGTACACGTGCTTATATCTCTTATGGTCAGATTTAGCATCAGGCTGATTTAAATTTGTTCACCATTTTATCAGATGTATTCCTGTCATGGAAGTTTTTGACTGCGCTAAGCCAACCCTTTCCATCTACACGACTGGTGACTGTCTACGAAAGTCTTTGACGAGAGACGCATAATTTTTAGAACATATGCGACCATGCCTCTTAGGGACGGCCAACTTGTAGCCTTGCTCGTCCGTTGGAGTAAGTCAGGGCTCAGTTTCACAGGCCACGGACCACAGTGGTGTTTCCGTACTGTCCAGTCTCTTAGCCTTAGTCAATCCCAGTCATCCCCTAATTGTTCAATTCCCTAAAAAGCACTACCGCCCACCAGCTGCACATTTGCCATGCATAAAATACCAAAAAAAACCAGCACATGACCCGTCTCATTTCTTGGCTATGAAACTGGTTCCTTACCAACCCCACACCCAAGCACAGCTGAAATCAGCGTGCCCCTCAAATCACTACGCCAAAGGCAACTCAACATAGGCCCACAAATGTCCACTGGATAAGCTCAGGATGGTATGAATCAAAGCACCAAACATGTCTCCTCTCAGCTAACCACAAATTTCCAGCAAATTCCCACATTCAGCCCAACTGCAAATTTTCAAACAAGGCAAAAATTATTTTTAAAAACACGGGACCTCTTACTGCCTGAACTTCCCAATTTAAATGTATACCGTGACCTGTCAGAGACACTTGTCCCACCTGAACACCATTCAATCTGCTATCAGTGCAACCCTTAGACAATAGCTAAGTCAAATCCAAAGTGACACCCTTGAACGTTGCTGCATCTTTAAGTTATGGCCCATTATGTGAAGTGCCTTGATGTGGCGTTCACAACGCTGCTGACGTGTTGGATCATGCATATCTGATGCCATGAAAAACAGCCTAGATATGGTCAGAATGCCTCCAAAATTGGCATGTACATCAAGTAATATATCTGATTTTCAGAAATGTTGCATTTGAGACACAGGCACATGAAAGTGGTTTTTTTTCATATTTTTCCATTGCCTACCCCCCTACTTTTTCTGTTTTTCCAAGTTTACACACGCATGCAATACAGTCAAACTGACTTCTGGTGGGCTGGACAACTTAAAACAGTTACCATGACACTGACACTGATGAAAAATGAGGTTTCAGACCCAAGGCCATTTCCTTGTGTATCTTAGGGCAGCCCAAAAGACAACACCCAGGCATCCTCATTGACCCTGTTGTCTGGTGACAACAAGCTGGAAGAGGCCTGTAACCAGCTGCCATGCCCTATGTGCTGCTGGCAATCTTTCCCTAGGCAAAAGGGGTCATGAAACAGCTCTGCAATTTAAACATTAAGTCTACTGAGCTATCCCACAGGAAAAAGACTACACAAAACAACCAAAACTATGCTACGCGGGACACGCCGCATACACTAATTAGTGTCTGGACTGCTGATTTAGGAGGTAGCATAGAAAAATGGTTATGTACAGTTCATTTTTATATAAAACACACTTGTCAGAGTCTCAAAACACCTCAGCTCATCTTGCAGATGTAGTAGGCATGTGTGTGCCAAACTTGTCAACACTCCTGTAAAACCCTGTACTGGTGCCTGCAACTGCTGGTCCCATAACAATGCACTCAAATGAGCTTTACTCAGTGTACAAGTGCTTGTGTTTGGCTTAGAATAGACACCAGAGACATCCCTCATGACAATTACAGCAGAATGACACCTCAGATGCAACCAGTGTAGCAGTACCATGCAAAATAACACTTCTGCAGGTCACATTATTTTGGCCGCTTATTTCACTCTGAGGTCAGCTGTCTGATGAAATGCACATGCTAACACTGTTTCATTGTAGTTTTTATCTTAACCTTTGACCTTAAGCCCCCAACCCCCCCCCCCCCCCCCCCCCCCCCCCCCCCCCTCCCGGCCTCCAACCCAAACCCCTGCCCACCCCACCCTATACCCACCCCACACAACTTCAAAAACTGAAAGAGTGAATTTTTTTTTACGCATTTATCAAACTGAACACCCCAAACCCCACCCCTTTCAAGGTCAAGGTCAAAGGTCACAGCTCATGGTCGAAGGAAAGACTCATGACTACCTGTAAGACCAAAAATAAATGAGCAAACACACTAAACCTAGCTCACAGTGCATGTAAACAGGGTGTTGCCATGCAAAACATGCCAAAACGCCTATAAAACTGCATGCACAGCGATTTTTTTGGCAAAATTTCAAATTTTTCATGATTTTTTTACTTTTCCAACTGCAACCATCCAAACTCATTGATCTGGTTACACTAAACCAGTTTCCGGTCTATGTCACATATGGCATGTGGTGCACCTGACAGGCCACGGACCACAGTGGTGTTTCCGTACTGTCCAGTCTCTTAGCCTTAGTCAATCCCAGTCATCCCCTAATTGTTCAATTCCCTAAAAAGCACTACCGCCCACCAGCTGCACATTTGCCATGCATAAAATACCAAAAAAAACCAGCACATGACCCGTCTCATTTCTTGGCTATGAAACTGGTTCCTTACCAACCCCACACCCAAGCACAGCTGAAATCAGCGTGCCCCTCAAATCACTACGCCAAAGGCAACTCAACATAGGCCCACAAATGTCCACTGGATAAGCTCAGGATGGTATGAATCAAAGCACCAAACATGTCTCCTCTCAGCTAACCACAAATTTCCAGCAAATTCCCACATTCAGCCCAACTGCAAATTTTCAAACAAGGCAAAAATTATTTTTAAAAACACGGGACCTCTTACTGCCTGAACTTCCCAATTTAAATGTATACCGTGACCTGTCAGACCACACCGGATACTCATCTATCACGCATGCGCACACCTCATAAGCCGAACCGGTGGATATTCTGAAGCGACCAGATCCCGTCCACACAGGCAGAAACCACCCGACACCGTGACATAAAGATACCCGATGATCCCTCCACAAATATACAGAGTGGACACCACTGGGTGGCGGCCAACACTATGGGCACGCATACATTGTATCACACTGGTTACATCCCTAGATCTGCCACGCCGTAGCAGATCTAGGAAGGTAATCAGTGTGATACTGCCTACCAAAATACAATTTAGTTATTTCGATGTTGTTGTCTGTTTCGGGAGACATCCCTACTCTACAGTAGTTGGCGGGGACTTTTGTTAACCTTAGCTTAAACTAATACAGGAAAATTATCTATTGGTTAGCTGTTCGGTTGGTCAGTTGCTCGGTTGGTTCTAAGTAGATGGGTGGATGACTAATTGCTTAGTTGATTAGTAGGTAACCGGCTGGTTGCATTTGGTTTGGATGGTTTGTTGGTTTGCTGGTTGTGGATGACTTGGTTGTTGTTAGTTAGTTACATGTAGTTAGTAGTTAGTTAGTTACATGTAGTTAGTTAGTTAGTTAGTTAGTTAGTTAGTTAGTTAGTTAGTTAGTTAGTTAGTTAGTTAGTTAGTTTAACGCCGAGCAGGAAAATAATGTCATTTCACGGCAGGCCGTTGTTTGGCTGGCTGGCGAGTGGACTAGTGATTTATCACCAAAAAGCCCTAACTGTCCCAGGAACGTAAATTCAAAGTGGTGTCAGCAAAAGGTGTAGATCCTCACGAGCCCCGTTGGGTATTTTCATATTTTCTCGGCATTGAACGGAAATAATGAGTGCCAATGATTTTCTGACGAAGCCGGGGTCAGTGGAGAAAAAAAAAATAATGATCTCAAGAGCTAACACTTTTCGTCAATGCCTGTTAAATCGGCCATCAACCGTTCGATTTTGGGAAAGTTGCATAGGTTAGTCTAGATCCTGCGAAAGACACTATTCCAAGTGCACCGCTTTAAATCCTACACAAGCCTCATTGCAAGGTGCTCCGCTATCGTAAAACACCTTGCAAAGCGACTTGCGCAGGATTTAAGCTCGCTCATGCAAGTGTGGTCTGGTCCATGCAGTGAGCAATCAAGTCACCGTGAGTGCGCGACAGTTCCTTCGCCCGAGCCATCTTTTCCGGGTGGAAGCACGCGCGCGGTCATGTACCCCAAATAAAAAGGAGGATATGAGCTCGCGTATAACAATGCCAATGCCCCTGTTAGCATTTCTTGAGTGTTAGCTTTCTTCTTGAGCATGAACACGAGCAAGGATGAGAGGGAGAGAGAGAGAGAGAGAGAGAGAGAGAGAGAGAGAGAGAGAGAGAGAGAGAGAGAGAGAGAGAGAGAGAGAGAGAGAGAGAGAGAAAATCAATGAATCAATGAATCAATGAATCTTTATTTTACAACGGTAAAGATATTAACAATGCCAGAGGCAATGCCATTTTTCAAATCTGCCGTTGCTACATCTACAACACAACAATTACATTACATTAATACATGTATAGGACGAACGCCTTGGGGGAGTTGGAGCAATGGTAAGGGGGAGAAAAAAAAGCAACAACACAGCAGCACTATACATACACAGCAGTAGAATGGGCACATTACTAACAATGATATCTACGTATAGAAAGCAAAGCTTGAAGATAATTATGGCTGCGAAGATAAATGTTCAAAAAGACTTTTCTTGAAACATGATACCGTTGGAGTGGTCTTCGTGTGGGATGGAAGAGAATTCCACAAAGTCGCCCTCGAGAATGCTAGACTGGTTTTAAATAAGTCTATTCTGGTTTTGGGTACTACATATAGGCTTTTTGTATCGCCATAGCGGGACTGTGACCGGACTAGCAGCTGGGTTAGATATTCCGGAGTGTTGTCATTCCGAATCTTAAAAAGGAGAACACCTTTGCTGAATGCAAACTGCTTTTTGAGAGAAAGAAGTCCCGCTTTGTAAATCTTATCATCCGTTGTCAAAGTAGGATCAGGTAAAATTAATTTCGCTGCTCTTCTGTGTAAGGAGTTCAGTCTTTTTAAATGTACATCTCTGCAGCCATCCCACACCGTCGAAGCATAATTAATGTGGGACTGAATATGTGCATAATAAAATAATTTTCTGGTTTCAAAGTCAGTGAAGTGCTTCAGTTTGGACAGCATAAAAATGTTCCTTGAAACAGTTTTACACACTTTATGTGTGTGTGCCTGCCATTTGAGCTAATCATCTGTGATAATTCCAAGGAGGCGGTGTTCAGACACTTGCTCAATAGAATTGCCTTCGAAGGACAAATCAAGTGAAAGGGAGCTTAATTGATGTTATTGGCGTGTCGCAATTACCATTGACTTAGTTTTTGCTGGATGGATACTCATCGAGTTACGTTCACACCAAGCGGACACCTCATCAAGGCTCTGTTGAGAGAGAGAGAGAGAGAGAGAGAGAGAGAGAGAGAGAGAGAGAGAGAGAGAGAGAGAGAGAGAGAGAGAGAGAGAGAGAGAGAGAGAGAGAGACAGACAGACAGACAGACAGACAGACAGACAGACAGACAGGCAGAAAGAGCGTTCAATTTGAATCTTTCAATGTTCTTGTTTCTGTGTTGAAATCAATAAAGCAAGTAATTTTTTTCGTTGTTAGATGGGTCATTTATCAGTCATTAGGTCATTATCGTGTCACATGACCTTACACCTTTAGCTGTCGGTAGCGGTTTTTGTCGCGATGATTCCAGCAGGAATCATCGCGACAAAAGCCGCTACCGACAGCCAAAGGGTTAAACATCAATTACAGAAAGTCTAAGTACCGAACTTCTAACCAACACCTACAACCTACCACTCCACGCACCACACACACACACACAAAAAAAAAAAAAAAAAAAAAAAAAACACACAGGTGCTATTAGAGGAATTCAAGTGAAACCAATAGCGATTAGAGTCACTATAGTGGCATCTTCACAGCAACCCTCAGAGGCCCCTGAGGATCTGTACCCTTCGTAGTTTGATTGTCGTCTGTCTGAGAAAGGTTGGAGTCATTGTGTGCGCGTCCATGTGAAGAGGGTCCATTATTCAGCTGATCGACCTCTTGACGAGGGCTCCATAATAACAACGGAAATTTCAACACCTTTACAGCACGTGCTTCATTGCGTCATCATTGTCTGCATGGTCATTACACGTCATTACATACGTCACTCTAGCGACTCTCGTCGCGTCATAAATCTATTACATCCGTCACCTGACATCCTGTCTGGAGTCTAAATACACATCTCTTGCCACAGCAATCAATCAATGTTAAGCCGGGTATATATACTTCATTTCCAGTGCTAACTGGAAACTGATGGAACGACCGTGATGTTTCAAAGGCCGTGTTTGATTATCTTGGCGCCTTTCAGGCGCCAAGATAATCAAACACTGCCCTTGAGCCACCAGCATCAGTGTATTACAACAGAATGCATTTATTTCAGGCACACGATTACGCACTGTGTCCCGCTAAGCTTTGACAGTGTAGCGGATGAGTGTGGCATCCGCCGCCACGGCTGTCAAAGCCTAGCGGGACACATTGCGTAATCGTACGCCTGAAATAAATGCATTCTGGCGAGCTTGCGTCAGCCCGTCAAAAGCCACTCAGACATTCAAACAGCCCTAAATTATAGGGGAAGAGAGGCCAGGGTTTGAATGCCTCTTGTTTCGCCATGTGAAAGCCCTATTGTACTAACATGCTCTAATGTGTGTGCTTGAGGTGTGCGATTTTGGACCTTACGGGTCGAGGCCGCAAGGTACACAATCATGGACCAGCACATGAAGTGGGACAGGGACAGCTCATCGCTATCCAAAGTTCAAGCTGTAAATTTTGACAATTTCTCACGGGCTAACCTCTCTGTGAGCGTAAGGGCTCTGTACTGAGATTATGTTCGATTTTATTCTGCGACTGATTGTTAAACAGGAATCTATCTACCGCAATGATCGCTAAAATCTAGAAAATGGACGAAATAAAACTTGTATTTGAATTGAAATTTCTTTATGCAAACGTGCATGCATTAACAGTGTCAAATTACAGTCCTGCCTTTTAGTGACACACGCACTACTACTGAAACACAATCGAAAATTCAAAACGCAAGAAAAGCCAGCCGTCCAACAAACACCCCGGGACACAGCTGAAATATGGCAAGCAAGTGGTATAGGTCCTAATGAGCCCCCGAGAATGTGGGGACCCATGAGGCTCTATGCCTTTTGCAGTTGGGTGGTTCTGGCTGTATCTCGGCTGTCAAAGGGTACCTTGGTACAGAGCAACTTTTTAAGTGTACGTATGCGTCGGCAAATAGACCTGATCAAAGTTGTCGCCTTTTTTAAAACTCATTCTACCCCAGACACACCACAGCAAGATAAGGATCGACCATGATAGTGTAAGGGTGATGCCAGAATAGCTTGGCGCCTATGGGCGCCAAGCTATTCTGGCATCACCTTTGAACTATCATGGTCGATCTGTGTCCTGCACTGCAATGCAGTCTTCAGAGAACAACAGCAAAATTTGGGGGTTTCGGTGTTGAGGTAGAATGAGTTAACTCATTCTACCCCAGACACACCACAACAAGATAAGGATCGACCATGATAGTTCAAGGGTGATGCCAAAATAGCTTGGCGCCTATGGGCGCCAAGCTATTCTGGCATCACCCTTGAACTATCATGGTCGATCTGTGTCCTGCATTGCAATGCAGTCTTCAGAGAACAACAGCAAAATTTGGGGGTTTCGGTGTTGGGGTAGAATGAGTTAAGCGCGCAACTGTACTCAATGCGTAAAAGGCCAGCGACGTCGGCCCGATGACCTTTTACACATTGGGTAGGTAGAGAGATAACTTCGTGGTTTTGGGTAGGTAGAGAGATAACTTCGTGGTTTTGGGTAGGTAGAGAGATAACTTCGTGGATACGACGACTGGAAGATGGCATCTTTGAACTATGTTGTGTTGTTTTATCAATGAACAATGAAAGATAAATCTTTATTATCCAACGATAAAATTTATTGATTACAGCACCAGTTTTCAAGTTCGCCGTTGCTACATTTGCTACGTGAATGACGTACACATACATGTATACTCACTGATATTTAAACAATTAAGACCAATTTGTAAAAAAAAAAAAAAAAAAAAATGACAAAGCCACGTATTTACTTTGCTTTGAAATATTAGACCAACACGACTCAAAAGAAGGTTGTTTGCGCAAGTATCAGTTACATGGCGCTGGAAGAGAAAAGGTGCATACCTACCAAATTAATAAACTAAATGACAGTACCATATAGCATGTCCAGCAGTCGGCGAAAACCACGATCACTTGTTTACAAAATCCATTTATCTGGATCGTACACGTCACAGCAGAGCTGACACACTATCACTTTGACGTCCGAGTGAGGAACATAGAGGACAGCCGGTGAGTTGGCAAAATGATAGATCTCTATGGGCCCTACTACTACTTATTCCAGTTTACTGTCCCACTGGCACCGAGGTGATCGGGGACACTGATATGGGCCCCTGTTCCGAAAAAGGTGTAGTTTCTCATGTCTTAACTCCTTCACTGCCGAAAAAAGATGAATTGCAAGAGGTATAGATCCTCATGAGCCCCCGCAGTTGCGGGGGTTCATGAAGATCTATGTCTCTTACTGAGACTAAACTGTCTCTATGTTCCTTGGCCGGTTTTAGCTTTTGGTCGTTTCAGAAACGAGACGCGCGTCCAATGGCAGGGAAGGGGTTAATGCAGCATGAAGCATGTACCTCGGGGCAGAATTTGTAACGTGATTCTCAGGAACAGATCTTCATGATACAATGCTGCAATATGAACTTTGGTAAGCTACATATAGAAACAGATCCTGATTTACCCCTGCAGAAATAGATCGCAATGGGTCCATGCCACCGTAGGTTTTCATGTGGTCCTGCTGAAATGCATATCATGTAAATGAATCCCTTTAGCATCATTTATTTAGTAGATCTTTCTGTAGCCAGAGACACGTTTTCATTTAACCCTGCAGCAACAGATCTTGATGAACCCCTACTACTGCAAGAGGTATAGATCCTCATGAGTCCCCCAAAAATGCGGGGGGTCACTAGGATCTATGCCTCTTGCACTGTTACGCTTGGAAGAGGTTTTTGATGCTGGACACTTTAAATGCTAGATTCGACCAGCGTGAACAAGACTCAATCATCCGTGACCGTATGACGATCGCGGCCACCCGTAATGCAACACAACCCGTCGTAACCAACTCCCATCCACCCGACTGCCGCCTTTCACGGGTGACTGATTGTGCCTGATGGCCCATGGCGTTTCACTTACGGCGGATAGTCAACGAACAAGTGTGTACCTATTTATGTCCTGTTTGTGTGATTTTGGACCTTGCGGTCTACGAACATTGCGTGGCCATGTGTGTGTTGGTCTGTGATTTTGAACCTTACGGCTTGCAACCGTAAGGTCTAAAGTCGCAGACCAGCACACAAGTTTATATTTTTACTTCCTGGGTCAAGCGTTGTACCCTCTGTGACCATCTGTGTTTGAACGGTAAGTACGAGTCGAAATAAATAGATTGTGATACAAATGTAGCACGAGAGTGGTGCCTGGAGTGGCGTCCAGCTCATCAAGCACTGATCGTGATCGAGTACCACGATCTGTTCATTTTGTGCATTTGGCTTTGGGTGGGCGTGAGAGGCGCAGTACGAGGCACTTATTTCGACGTAAGCTAAATGTCACTCTGGGTGTGACAGGAGAGTCATATGGACGCTTGATGTAGGCTTGATAAGTGGTTGGCAAGTTAAGCAAGTTTGAGCTGTTTGGGGGGAGGGGGAGGAGGTGAAGGGTGGGTGGGTGGAGGGTTTCCTTCCCCTCTCCTCCCGCACCCCCTCCGATGAAAAAGTCGTAGGTGTCAAAAGTATCGCATCCCCCTTCCCCCCCTTACCCCCCATCCCACCTCCTCCTCCCAGCTCCAACACCATTCATTAAAAGTTTGGAGACGAGAAAGTAGCAGGCTGGGGGAGGGAGGGGGGATTTGCAGGTGCCCCCCTCCCCCCCCCCCTCCAATGAATGTCTTTTCGGCCAAAAGCATCGCGTGCTCCCTTCCCTCCCTTACCCTCCGTCGCCCCCTCCCCTCTGCCCCGCATACCCCCACCCCACTGCCACCATTCACTGATTTTTGGAGACTGGAAGGTAACTTATCAGATCCACTGGCCCTTCCCACCAAACTGAAGAATATCACCCTAAGCCACTGCATTGCATACTGTGGGAAGTGCGGTCAATAAGTTTGTAAATACGTATAAGTGGTTCAATATGTAAACGACAATCATTTTGAAATTCAGTCATTTAATCAGTCAAGAAACATCTAAGCTTTATCATCAGGGGGAAAAGGTAATACTTCACAGACAGACTCGTGCCAGTGGAGTCTACTCCGATGTCGCGCGGGAGTACCGTCCGCATTGTCTATCGACTCGCTTGGCTCAGTTACTAAAACTAGCCTGATGAAATTGACTACTCTCTGCATGAGCGCTGTCACGTAGCGAGTTGATGCAGTTTGCCGGGTGGACGAAGGACACGCGTCTCGCTGGCGAGATCCTCATGATCACCTACTTGTGAGGAGATAAGATATAACCATTTCCAGCAAGAGACGATAGATTCTCTTGAGCCCCTGCGAATGCAGTGCAGTGACTCATGAGAGACTCATGAGGATTTATGACTTTTGTTAGTTTATGTTTGTTACGCCAACTTGTGTCCCATTTACATCTGTGTTCTTCATGCGAATGTCCGGTTAGTGTGCAGCCGTTTTAGAATAGAAGTTTGCGATCACTGGTAACAAAGGGTTTACAAATGACCACAACCTATTTTTACCCGCAAAAATTTTTTAAAAAAATTAATTAATAAATAAACGTACTTTTATATGAGCCAGTGCAGACATGCATTGGCCACATGAAACGCCTATAGGTGCAACTTGCGGATGGTTGGGCCTGGCTGTGGACACAAGCAGAAGCACACACAAAAAACAATGTATCACTACCCCTAGCCTGGGGCACTTTGTTGTTTTTCCCCCCTTGAGAGTGCTGGCCGGTGTACACCAATTTAGCCTTCGAGTTCGTTAACTTTGTGTTTGTCATAGTGTTCTGCCAATAAATTTAGCTGTAAAGTAAATCTGCACTATAGGAGGAAACTTTTAACCCTTTAACTGCTGGGACAAGTCGAACGGTACCCAGCTGCAAGAGACATAAACCCTCATGAGCCCCCGCAGTTGCGGGGGCTCATGAGGGTTTATGTCTCTTGTTAGTCCTGCCTATTTTTGTCTCATTTACTTCTGTGGGTTTTTTTTTTTTTCACGCGAATATCGATCAGAGTGAAGTGGTTTGAACGCGATATTCGTGATCTCTGGCAACGAAGGGGTTAACGTTCATGGGTTAACTCCTTTTGTCCACCACGAACGTGATTTCAAAAACGGGGCACAGTTTTTAAAAAAAAAAAAAAAAGCATTTGAGCCCAGCTGGGTTCGAACCCGCTACCTTTCGGACGAGAGTCGTGCGCCCTACCAGTTCTACAAAAGACAAAAGACATTAAGTCCAAATTTTTTGTGGGGGCTGAAAAGCTAAATTTTTTATTGTTAAACAATGAAAATATCGCTTTTCACAAAGTATGACCTTACTGCCTGTTTGCCTCCTTACAGGGTGGATGTTACGTAATATTTCGTAATAACTGTCCAAACAAACAAAAAAAAAACGCCTTTCGACCAAAACGGGCATTTCCTCATACGTGTACGATGAAGCCCCACTGAGGAATCCAAAAACGAACATCGACATAATAAGATAATCTCATTTGAGAAAACATGTCTGCCACTCTTTCACCTTGTTAACCCTTTTAGCCCCAAGGTCCCATTTCTCAAATTTTGGAGGTGTTGCCTAACCACTATGTACCAGTTGTAGGAGATGGATTGATCATGATAATTCAAGGGTAGTGCCAGATGAGCTTGGCGCCTGAAGGCGCCTAGCTCATCTGGCACTACCCTTGAATTATCACGATCAATCCGTCTCCTGCTGCAGGGTCCCGGGGCTAAAAGGGTTAACTTCGTTTATGTGTTTGGCCGGTGTTTCAAAACAGTTTTACTGCGTTATACAAACAGTTGTCAAACACAGAAAAGAAATTTTAAAGTTATATCGGCTGTTGGTCCGTCTGCTTGTCTGGTGCTTGTTTGTTTGTTGGTCTTGTTGTCTGTCAGCACGACCATGGGGCTGTATCCATGCTTTCTCTGGGTGGTTTTCTACACGAGTGAGTGTAGTTTGCACTCAGTGCAGCGGCCCGCAAACACTCCACACGAGAGACTTTCCCTACCGCCGCGTTGTATCCTCTATGGCGCTGTGGTACCACAAAATTTTAATGTGGAAATTGATACACTTGTGTACGTGTTGACAGAGTTCTCGATGAACCCCAACCCCTGAGGAACAAGCATACACAACAAGGTTGTTTATAACGAAAGAGTCGGATTAACCCATTGTGCCCGAGGTACGAAATACCCACATTTGGGAGTTATCCTCTGAGGACTGCATATTGCCGACAATTCGGAGAGAGATCGACCATGATAGTTCAAGGGTGGTGGCAGAATAGCTTGGCGCCTATAGGCGCCAAGCTATTCTGCCACCACCCTTGAACTATCATGGTCGAGCCATATCTTGCTGTGTTGTGTCTCGGGCAGAATGAGTTAACCACACTTTTCCAGGAGGTCCCGCGGACAGTACTCTTTCAGACTGACTATGTAGACTGCTTAGTTGCTTATGCGAAACTTCGGATATCACAAAATGAAAAGCTGGGTCCCCCGGAGATTTATTACATCCGTAGTCTACAGTAATTATAATTAGCTAGAGACAGATCAGGTGACGCCCCCCCCCCCCCCCACTTCTCCCAATATCCACCCACCACCACCCACATATCCCCTTAACCCCCCCCCCCCCACACACACACACACACACACACACACACTCCTCCTTCCGCCGTACCATTTTTGCTCATAACCGGATGTGTGTCTCTCAGCGTAGTTCTATCTGTTTGAAACCTTCACATGAGTGGAGCTAGGTTTCGTTTGCGACGCACGAACGAGTTCATAACCAGTCTGTACCAAAAGCATCGATAGCAATCCAAATATCTCCAAGAGGCAAAGATCCTCATGAGCCGGGACCACAAGCATAATTATACAACACTCCAAACATCTCCAAGAGGCATAGATCCGGGCTCATGAGGATCTATGCCTCTTGGAGATGTTTGGAGTGTTGTTTATGCTTACGATTCCAGTATCACTAGGCAGGCATTGTCATGGAACCCCCAGGGAAAGAGGAAAAGAGGTAGGCCGAGAAACTCCTGGCGTCGAGACCTCCAAGCAGACATCAAGAGACTGGGAACCATCTGGAGTAGAATCGAAGGAGAAGCACAGGACAGGAGTTGCTGGAGGTCTCTCGTCGACGGCCTATACCCGGGTAGGGGTGACAGGCGTAAGTAAGTAAGTTATGCTTACGATAGAAGCTGCTTATCCACCGCCGTGCCTTCGCTCTCGTTCATTGTTGGGAGTCGGGTTTGTTACAAACAAAACCTCAATCACCTGCATGTCCCAGGCCTGTTTTTTTGTTTTTCAGACAAGATTAAATCAATCGAGACGTGCGGATACTCGGCTATTACCGTACGAGGCCCGTCTCCAATGAGTTAACTCTTCGCCCGTAGTTGCCGGTGGAAGCAAAGTAGTTGTGGCTGCATTTATTTGCAGACCTGTTTTACTTGACTTCTCAGTCTTTGTAGGGCTTCCCTTACATCTACAAAAAAACATAGAGCCTCATGACCCCTGCGAAGCGGCGGGGGCTTAATCTGAACTTGTATCATCAAGACTGAATTCTCCTCTACCCGTTCCTCAAAAGAGAAGGTCACGCTACGTACAATTTACAGTTTATTTGCTTTGCGTGTGTTTGTCCTTTCGGTTTTTTTTTTCTTCTTCTTATTTTTTAATCACTTATAAGCCTGTCCTTATCTGCTCTATTTGACTGCACTCTTTGACACTATTACTGTCGGCTGCGCTGATAGTCGAGGTGATTCCTGAAGGAATCACCTCGACAAACACCGCAACCGACAGCCAAAAGGTTAACCGTTTATTTTAATCCCTCTGCTGTGGGCTTTGCTATTTTTATCACATTTTAATGGCCTTTTTACATTAACAAGTCTGCCTGTTTCTCACCTCTGAGTGCATTGGGTGACAAATGCGCTCGGAATGCCTGGATTCTTTTTTTACTGCACTTTTTTGTTTGTGTAGTGCAAGCTCAGCTTGTTTGCCTCTCGATAAAAATCTTTTCAACAAACCTGGTTTGGAATGTAATGAAGTAAAACATGTATATAGTGTTAGAGATAAGAAACGTATTGTACCTCAGAACGTTTCCATTCAAAGTACCATTACGCATAAATCTGAAAGTCTGAAGACACATCTCAACACCATTTATGTTTGTTATGCCTTGTCGATATACCTAATGAACATTAACAGCAGTTTGGACATGCAGCAAAAGCACACGCGTAATAAAACTTATTTATTTAGCGTTGCCGTTAGTGTATCAGTCTTTTTAGTTTTTTAGCTGTTTCTGTCACTGATAGCGTTGTATTTCTAAAACGGAGTGCAGTCATTGTCAGGTTACTTGATATGAAGACGACGTGTGATGAACTAGACTGTCCTGTGTCTAAGTGAACCATAGCAGACCTGTTTGTAGCGTTTCGTAACCATCTGTTACTGAAGTGTATCTTTTAATAGTTTCGGCGGTAGTGGGCCTTTAACCACTATGCATGATGCCAGCAGTACTGTACAGTACACGGTACAAGCGCACGAGGGGGGTTGGGGGTGGGTTGGGGGGGGGGGGGGGGGGTGGGGGGGTGGGGGGTGGTGGGGGGGGGTCACTTAACCCCACGGTCGCATCTCCCAAATTTGAAAGTGTCATCTAACGACCATGTAACAGTTGCAGGAGATGGATCGAATATGATAATTCAAGGATACTGCAAGATTAGCTTAGCGCCTGATGGCGCCAAGCTAATCTGGCAGTATCCTTGAATTATCATGGTCGATCCATCTCCTGCTGTAGTGCGCTGGGGTTAAATGGGTTAAAGATAAATACTGTTGCCTGTTAACCCCTTTCACTGCCAGTGGACGCAGATTTCTAAAATCATCGTAAACTCAACGCAGGAGCTCCTCAGCCGTCATATGTATACGGTCTCATAATGATCTATACCTCTTGCGATTGAGTGCTGTTCAGTCTTTCCAGGCAGGGAAGGGGCAAAAGCATTAATTCTTGAGAGGAAAAATCCCCAGTTAATCTGGAATGATCCTCTCAGAAGATTACATTACGGTCAAGCGGTCAGGTGGACCGAGATTTGTGGGGGGAAAAATGAAGTAATGTTTCTTAACCCTTTGGCTGTAGGTAGCGCGTTTTGAGATGATTCACGCAGGAATCATCGCGACAAAAGGCGCTACCGACAGTAAGTGTTAATTTGTGTTTTCTGCTATTTTTTTTAAATTTGTTATAATCCGACATGCACTTGCTAAGCTTTCCTCGTCGCGATACAAATAACGCAAATAAGAAGACCCCAACGAAGAAAGAAACACGCTTCGAAAGGGCTGTTGTTGTTTTTTTTTTTTTCACTATTTGTGGTACGTGAGTCACTGTCTTAAGCGTGCGCATGCGTGCGCGAGTTGTGAGTGCGCGCTTAGAGTTATAATTATTATAAGATAAGCGCATTATAAATACCGTAATTATTATTATTATTATTACAACACAATTTGTTTTAAAAATTACAAATAGTTCACAATCGCAGATAAAGCAAAATGTCCCCATAATATGTTCGGTTGTATTTGGCTATTAGCCCGTTTAACACCCATTTCCAAATTTTGGACGCGTCACTTTAAGGACTATGTATCAGTTGCAGAAGATGGATCGACATGATAATTCAAGGGTAGTGCCAAATTAGCTTGGCGCCTTCAGGTAATCTGGCACTACCCTTGAATTATCATGGTCGATCCGTCTCCTGCTGTAGGGCATCGAGGCTAAATGGGTTAGTTAAGATAAAGAAATCTTTTGAAATGTGGTAATAAGTTATTGTTGCGCTCACTTATTTGAAAATTATCATTATTATTCACAAAGACGTGTGTCAACATGAAAACTACAAAAAAAAAAAAACCACTTTTTCCCTTGCGTGGAAAATGTCTGTGCAACTGTAAGGTAGAAATTCCCATAGGCTCGCGCTTGTCACTTTCATTGTACCTCTCCCGTCCCGCTTCACCAATGGGACGGTCCGTTGTGTCAGTCATTCCACCCCTGCACGAGCTCACGCGCTGAGGCCTCGTTCCCGACTGGGTCGTGGCGCGCTAGTCTACGGGTGCGAGTATCGTCTGTTACCTTGCCATAGCAGACAGCAAGATTTCGGACTCTTGGCTGAGGTGTGCTTTGAAGGGGTCTCGCGTCTACTTTGCCCTAGTGCCTAAGGGGCCTTCTTTTTACTCCACTCAGCTGATCGACTGGCAGTTTTAATCAGTTGCATACCGTTCGGGGCAAAACTTACAGTGCGCGCAAACTTTTGATGCTTTTCCATGCCTAATTTTCAATCAAAGAAATGATGAAATTTTCGGGAATTTGTTCTTTTCTTTTTTTTCCGAAAGCAATTGTGATTTTGTTTATTGTTAAATGACAATGACCAATGATTAAAATTATTGCAATGTAAGATTTATTTTTGTTGCGTTTTATTTTTCAAGCGGCTTTGTCAAGGATATTTATTTTGCGGCAGACGAAATGACCTGACCACATACATTTCCACATCAGTAATCGTCGAATAGCATTACACTTTTCTAATATCCATAGAATAACAATTTTAGACATCATGCTAGAACAATGTTTTTCGCCTACTTGGAGGGAATTCAACCACAAAAGAGAGTGACTGCTACATTTTTGAGAAGTGTCTCGGACAGGCACTTGTGAAGTGTTGGTAAGCAATACTTTGTGAAGCGTTCTGGAGCCAAGTGCAGCACTGAAGTGCTTGTTGTTTTTTTTGGGTGCTAATAGTGTGCAATTCTCGTCGCAATGAGGACTACCTCTGGATTGTGTGTGTTTCTTCTTCTGTCGGGCGCTGCGGCGGTGCTTACCAGTCAGCTGCAGGCAGACATGTAAGTTATACTTTTTATTTCCTCTTTCTCGTTTCCATTGATTCTCTTTACGTCAATCACTCGAGACGTGTCGCATACGGATACGCGGCATTTTGCCGCGTATCTGTATGCGGCGGCACATCACGAATGAATTTTTGCTTTCGCAGTATCTCTCAGGTACGCTGTCGATCGGTCTTGGTCGACCAATCATAATTATGTAGTGTAGTGCCCAAATGATGACAATTCCCGTGTGTCAAGCTATTAACCCATTTCGCCCCGACACACTAGAGCAGGAGATGGATCAACCATAATAAGTCAAGGGTAGTGCCAGATTAGCTTGGCGCCATCCGGCGCCAAGCTAATCTGGCACTACCCTTGAATTGTCGTGGTTGCTTCATCTCCTGCATCTGGTACATAGTCGTTAGCCGATCCTCCAAAGTTTGTAGAATCCGGCCTTGGGTTGAAACCTGTTAAGCCGATTTACATATCACTTTTTGATTTTTATCATTTATTCATCATCTTTACTTTCATGTCATTTTTAAAAATTACTATTTCCTGTTCCTTTACTTAATTTCCCTTCCTCCCAAACCGCACTGCTGATGATATTTCCGGGTACTTCCGGGTGCGCGCGTCATGTGGGGCATAAAAGGTTGTGTTATCGTTATTTTTGAATGAGCTAAGAGTGTATATTGTTGCTAACGGGTTTTAACGTGCTCCGAACCCACTGTGAATTTTACTGACCTCTACGAAATGACCAAAACCCTCCATTTTTTTCCGAGGGCACAAAACTCATCATTGCGAATGTCCGAATTATTTAGTTGCCGCCGTGGCTCTTGTTTATATTCGGCGGGAAAGGAAGGGTTGGGTTCCTTGAAAGTTCCGTTTTCCTAGGTAAAACTCATAGAATGTTCGGCGCGCTTTAACTGGTAATAACAGTCCTATCCGGACTGTCGTTAACCCATTTAGCCCCGAGGCACTAGAACAGGAAATGGATCGACCATGACAATTCAAGGGTAGTGTCAGATTAGCTTGGTGCCTGATGGCGCCAAGCTAATCTGGCACTACCCTTGAATTATCCTGGCTGATCTATCTCCTGCATCTGGTACATTGTCGCTAGGTAACACCTCCCGAATTTGGGAAGTGTGGCCTTGGGGTTAAATGGGTTAAAAGTTATGAGTTATGCGATAGATGATGGAGTAACAAAGATAGAGGTGGTGCGTGGACCGCTTGCATTTTGTCTGACTTGCACGGAGGTAATTTTAATTTGATTTTACTTTAGTATTTGTTCGACTTTCTATGGGGGCGATTTGAAATTGAGTTTGCTGCTTCGTCTAGATTTTTATGAAAGAAGTTTACGTTAAGGTTTAGTCTGGCTTAGTTGGCAGTAATTTGGAATTGGATTTAGAGTGATTTAGACACATATTCTCATTCGAATGGCAGTACATGTATTTTGAAAGAGAGTTTAGCATTCGCCTGACGTCCTACGGAAGTGATTAAAACTGAGCTAATCTTGAGGTTTCCTTTGACTTCCATAAGAAGGTAACTCGATCAGTTCCATATTCTGACGAGCAAAAGAAACGTAAAATTTTGAAATCATCGGAAGCACTAAAATGTTTCCGATGAATCCAAAAATGTCGCACTTCTTTTGCTCGTCAATATATAATTGTCGTGTCATTCACTACTTTTTGTTCCGAATTGCATTCTTTCGACGCTGGGGTTTTCCCGGCGTGAGATATGGCCGCTCTAAAGCGATTAACTGCCGAGCATTCTGCATACATTTTCTCCCTTTCTTTTATCTCCCTGCACTTGTACATGCAGGTATTCGGCGATCAGATTGTTTGTGAACATTCTTGATGAGAAAAAAAAATCAGTGCGTCCTACTTTATGCGATTATGCGATAAGGTTTGATGAGTGCGGCTTTTTCGTCATAACTCATAATCTGTGCACCGAGTTACCTATGTTGAACTGGATTGAAAATGGAACTCTCTCTCTCTCTCTCTCTCTCTCTCTCTCTCTCTCTCTCTCTCTCTCTCTCTCTCTCTCTCTTTTACCTGATGACTGGGTAATTATGTGCGTGCGCTCACACCTTACCTCACCTAATCAAATCATCCGTGTCGGTGCTCACACGTCGAACCTATCGCAGCCATTGCCGCATCAGTCTTCCCTGCGGCAAGTCACAGCCGAGTAAACAAAAGATCCTCGGGCGCCCATCGGCCGTCGCTGAACCCGTCTGACGCACGCCTATGTGCCGGCCTACGTCGGCCCCAGTAATTCGTATCACGATACGTTAGATACAGAGTATTTTATAATAATACAGGCGTTTGTTGCATTGACTGAGTTTAGTCCTGCACCAGGCGGATGCGGGACACCTTGCCGAGTGGCTGTCGTAGGACTAAGCTGTCTCATGCAACTGGCTCCAGACCGACATTTCAGCTGCAAGAGGCATAGATTCTCATGAGCCTCTGCTTTGCAGAGGCTCACGAAAATCCATGCCTTTTACTGTTGGCCTGTTTAGATACTAGTATTAACTCTTTGAGGAAGTGGTCCTAGTTTAACTCCTTCTACCCCAACACCGAAATCCCCAAATTTTGCCGTTGTCCTCTGAAGACTGCACTCTAGTGCAGGACACAGATCGACCATGATAGTTCAAGGGTGATGCCAGAATAGCTTGGCGCCCTATGGGCGCCAAGCTATTCTGGCATCACCCTTGAACTATCATGGTCGATCCAGATCTTGCTGTGGTGTGTCTGGGGTAGAATGAGTTAAATTGAGCATCTATGTACAGTTCGCTTGGCCGTTTCGTCCGCTCTAACAAGCACTCAGGTGGACAGTATAGTAGTCGGGCTCATCCCCTCGCTAGTCAGTGTCACAGCTTTACTGCTAGCTATATTCCCGTCTGTAAATACAACTGTGTTCTACTGTCTGGGGTAATTTCTCCGCGAAAGAAAAGTAGAATTAAAGTCGTGTATTGCATTGTCAACTGCAGGAGTTTGATTAAGTGGTAATTCGTAACTGATTTGGCACTAGGAATTATGCGGTTTATTTCAGCCTTTTCCCATATTGTTATTTGCCAAATCAAGATAAACTTCATTGCCATGTGCATAAGCATTAGAAGATTGTTGTGGCATATGAACGAGAATCCACTAAGACCAATACATAAAACAAACAAAACATCACAGTCAATTCAACTCAAGAACGCCAAACAAAACGTATCCTGACGAGAAAAGAAATGCGACATTTTTGGAATCATCGGAAACACTGAAGCATCGGAAACACTGAAGTGTTTCCGATGATTCCAAAAATGTCGCATTTCTTTTGCTCGTCAGTGTATGTACTCGAGGGAGAAAAGGTAGAGTAGTGAGAAACAGAGGAAGATGAATTCGTTCCTGTCAGGTTTGTGACAGGTTGAGATTCTTTTCCTGTTTTTGTTTCTTGAGAAACATATGAGAGTTGAAGGTTAACACGTTCAATACTGACACTCTACGGTAAGAGATGTACCGACCATGATAGTTCAAGGGTAGTGCCGGAATAGCTTGGCGCTTGAAGGCGCCAAGCTATTCCGGCACCACCCTTGAACTAGCATGATGGTCGATCTGTCGTCAGAATTACTTTGCAGTCTTAGAAGGAGAACTCCAAACTTTGGGAATTACCGGACTTTAGTATAGAATGTGATAACAAAAACTCTGAAACTAAAGGATATAAAAACGACAACTACTGTTACTGGTTAGCGATAACGATAACGGTGACGATTCTTTATTGCCGTTTGTCATACGATATAGCAATATGTCGGAATGTTGTTTACACACACACACACACACACACACACACACACACACACACACACACACACACACACACACACACACACATACACAGCACATACACACACACACACACACATACACACACATTCCATTTCTCTTGATTTGTTATTCTTGTTTTCGTACACTAGACAGAGACTTACTTTGCAACAGTGAAGGCAGTGAGAACATACGCAACACATCGAGGCGCGTCGCATACGGATACGCGGCGAATAGCCGCGTATCCGTATGCGGTTCGTCTCGAATTAGTTAACACGTCTCGAATGAGTTAATTCTAGGGACATTATGTGCTAAATATCCACCATTAGAAGTGTATTCTCAGTTGAGTATGGACCGAGAAGTTTACATTAACTTAAATGTCCAAGGTTATGTCAAATAAAGCTATGCTCGCGGATCTCAGCGCTGTAGCTTTGCCCCGGTTAGCAATAGATCCCCGGGTCGGTAGTCAGGCTGTGTCAGTGCGTACGGCCATGCTCAGGCAGTCGCTCATCGGTCCGAAGACCTTTTTCTCACCGGTCGGGTCCTGCTTTCAGAGTTACTTTGCATTCAGCAATTGTGTGAGGTCACAAAATGGACAGAGACAACAAGCGGCTGATGGATCAACCCACCGCTAGCGAATCATGGGGGACAACCAGTGTGGCATCAGCCACGATGGGTCACATGTAGCGCCTGGAGTCCCGGGAGATGGATCGACCGAGATGCTTCACAGACTGCCTTCTCAGGAACACTTCAAAACACGTAGCCTAACCACGAGACAGACACACACATATTTTAGGAACGTTAGTGATCAAAAGCCGCCGGAGTAACGTGTGCAAGCACTACGGCACAGTATAATCTCGCACCTTAGGCTAGCCGCGACCATAATCCTTGGCTGTCCCAAACTTTCTCCCTTGATCTTGTTGCCAGTCGTGGTTTACCAAACCTCAAACCTTAAACCTCCCTTCATGGGAGAATTAAATACACGTAAACCAGGCCAGGAAGAGGCGTAGGTCCTCATGAGGTCCCGAGATAGACCTCCTGCGGATTGAATTAAAGTGTGGCATATCACACTTTGTCGAAAAGGTCTTGCTTATTCTGGTGAGAGTTTAAGTTTAATACCGACATAAAAATTGAAGTCAGCAAGAGGCATAGGCCGGATCCTCATGAGCCCCCGCAGTCGCGAGGGTTGATGAGGATCTATAACTCTTGCACATGGATAGTTATTTTCTCACAGTGACTGAGCTTAAAGGTCGTGGCTATTCAGGTTTAGCCGGTTTGTGTGCACAGTGTTAGCATGTCTGTGTAATAGACTTTGGTGCAAGGTTACGCTATTGAGTCACCGTGGCGGCGCAAATATTTTACATAGTTTGTTGTATGGATATTGTAGGTACACTTGCCGATAAAGAAATAATATCCACCTGTTTTGCAGGTGATTTTTTTTTTTCATGTTGTGCGTGAATGTTACAAATACGGGTAAGGAAAATTCTATCCACCTTCTTGTTCATGGAGGTATTAATCTTTCTTTTATTTCATTTACCCATTTAGCCTCAGCGGCCTAAGCAGGAAATGGGTGGAACACGATTATTGAAGGGTAGTGCCAGATTAGCTTGGCGCCTGATGGCACCAAGCTAACCCGGCACTACCATTGACTTATCGTGGTCGAGCCATCTCCTGCAGCTGGTACATAGTTGATAAACAAAATTTGGGAAATGCGGCCATGAGGATTAAATGGGTTAAGTTGAGACGAGAGAGTCTCCAAAGAAATAAGAAAAAAAAACAAGCTTAGAAAGGACAAGTACACCACCGTACTGTGCTTGCTCTTTCTAAGCGTATTTTTGTCCTGAGGGTGCGGTGAGGTCATTGCAGTTTACACGCTTGCAGTCACCTTGTAGGTCTGCAGATAGTCTCCGTGGCTTCAGTACACGGTCCTTCACTCCCCCCAAACCCCCCCTCCCATCCCCACCCCTCTACCCTCCCCCTCCCCTTCCCCATCTCCTCCTCCCCCCCCCCCCCCCAAGAAAAAAATCAATTTTTATCAATTCTTACTTTTTATCGAGGTATTAATTGCAATTCAACATGTGACAACAACCCTCCCATTTCATCCCCATGCTAAACAGCCAGGTGTGAGCGAAAAAGTCTAACCGCAAAGGCAGGGCATCAAAAATATTTCTGTCAAGAGTTTCGTACCCTGACTGGCTCTAAACGTAAATGAGACACGATATCCCTGTCTGGCTCGGAGCGTCAACAAAACACGTGTTTTAATGGCGCTCGAAACTAATTAGGGACACAAAACACGTTACTGAAAATCTGATTCATTGCCCCTGTCGTGTAACAGCTGCCATACAGCAACTATGAATTTGCGATGGATGAAAGAAATTGATCTTGACGGAAGAAAATGCAATATGCTTCTAATAATCGCAGGAAACATTCAAACATTAACGAAAAGCATTTGTTCCTGCTTTTTTCTCAGATGAATATACCGTTGACGCTCTCTCTCTCTCTTCTCTCTCTCTCTCTCTCTCTCTCTCTCTCTCTCTCTCTCTCTCTCTCTCTCTCTCTCTCTGATGTCTCACTTTAAGTGGCTAGGCTGACCCAGTCCCGTCAGAGTGTGTGTGAGTTGTATCGGGGTTCAAGTGGTGTCACCCACTACAGACGGGTTGCAGAGGTGCAGATCTCCTTAACCCTTTCACCGCTGCCGACAAAATAATGAACACGATCCACCTGTAAGAGACATAGATCCTCATGAGCCCCCGAAATTGCGGGGGCTAATGCGGATCTATGCCTTTGCTGACACCACTTCGTATCCATGTTCGATATTCCTTGGACCGCTGGTACTTTTTGGCGTTGAATAAACTCAGAAATAAAGCAGTCTTGCGACCTTCTGCAGTGATGATTTTAAATACCCGGACAAGGACTATTAAAAAGTTAGAACCTTTTCATGTCCAGCGTAAAGAATTAAACACGACTGCGCTAAGGTAGTGCTCTATTTGATTGTCGGGTGCCTCCACAGTGCTGCCACAGTGTTTCTGAGTTGTAACTGGCGTGAGTCCAAGTAGTGTCAAGCTTTGCACGAGGGTTACAGAGGTGCAAATTTGCTCAAAGTGCACATACAAAAGACAAATAACACTGCTAGAACTCTTACGTTCTGGGCCAACTGTGAGAAATGTTTTGATCATTAGAATTTATAGATCAAAGGTATTGTCTTATTAGCTGGTGTCTTATTGGTCAAATGTATTGTCTTATTAGCTGGTGTCTTATTGGTCAAATGTATTCTTATTAGATGACATGCAAGTCTGTTAAAACTTCATACAAAGACTGCAGAAACACTGTCAGAAGTTTTAACTCATTCGAGACGTGCCGCCTCTAGTACGCGGCATAAGCCGCGTATCCGGAGGCGGTTCGTCTCGAATGAGTTAAGTTATGTGCCAACTGTGAGAATGATTGTGAGCATAAGAATGCTAAGGTATTTTCTTATTAGCTGATGTCTTATTAGTCAAAGGCTGATCTGAAAATCTGTTAAAATGCACATACAAAGACAACAAGACACTGTCAGCAACTAAAGTTACGTTCTGCGCCAACTGTGAGAAATATTTTGAGTATTAGAACGCTAAGGCATGGTCTCGTTAGCTGGTGCCACTCGCTCAACCCCTTCCCTGCATCTGTACGTACATTTTTGTTTTTGAAATCTTTGTTCATTAAATGAACAAAAGCCCGAAAACCCTTCCAAGAAACATGGATACAAATTGATGTCAACAAGCGGCGTAGATTCTTAAGAGCCCTCGCAGTCGCGGAGACACTTACAGATCTATCTCTCTTAAAACCTGAGTTGGATTGTGTTCACTTTTCTCTGCAGTGAAGGGATTGATAATAGTAAGAGTAGGAATAAGACTATTTTATTGTTTAGTAAAGCGATACCTTGTTTTGTTGGTTTACACACAAATAAATGCAGTTTACTACGCTTATGACAAGGTCGGATATGAAATGGTACCATGCTATCATGGTAACATCGTGGATCGTCTACGTTTTGCAGTTGGAGCCCAGGTCTTGTCGATCGTGCCTTTTTCTCTGCTTGCCTCTGCAAGGAAAAGATTGAGAACGCCGTATGTCTTGCACCTACGTGTCTTTGTCCCTGATAAGAAAGCAGCTTGCAGCAAAATTCTAAAAGCGTGCTGTACGCAAACATGCTCCGCGTTGCATGAATAACTGTGCAGCGTTTTTTGGGGCAGGCTTACTCTTTTGTTACATGTGGTCTGATTTTTATCTTTGCTCTTCTTTTTTTTTTTTTTTTTTTCTCCTGGGGCGCGTTGCTTAAGAGTGCTTAAATCCTGAGCAAACCACTAAACAAGGAGCTCCGTGACAGCGGAGCTCCTTGCTTAGTGGTTTGTTCAGGATTTAAGATCACTAATACAACTGAGCCATGTTCTTTAGTCCTTCCCGGGGAGCAAAACGCTCCCAAGCTATCTTGCAAGAATAGCTGACGACACTGAATTCCTAGTTGTACGGCTGGTTTGGGGCGAGCTTTTATTTTTGTTTGTGGTCTGGTCCTTTTCTTGGGCATGTCTTTCTTTTCTTTTCTTTCTTTTTTTTTATATTTATCCTGCTGTTTTTCAGTCTTTTTTCCTGGCAAGAAAAAAGCTCCTGGACCACGTTGCAATAATAGCTGACGACAATTCCAGTTCTGTAGCTGGGTTTGGGCGAGCTTAAAGGGTGTTTCGCGACAGCAACGTGAATCGAGAACATGGAAATATCAGTGTGTTTATGAGTGTTTATGCGCGACAGCGGTGAGATTGCGGTGCGACAAGCGACAGCGGCCGCGTGACAATATTGTATCGCCCCATGGAGCGATTCAACTGCAATTTACTCACAAACCAGATAGGTGAGGCTAGCGCTGGGCAGTACACGTACCAAGGGGAATTACTCAGAGCTGGACATACACACAGACCCACTGCTCCCTCATATCAGGCGCACAAACCACAGAAAAATACCTGCCTACTTCCTAGGTTCCAGAAAAAGACATGAGTTAAAGGCTTGATTCAAGGGTAGTGCCAGATTAGCTTGGCGCCTGTCGGCGCCAAGCTAATCCGGCACTGCCCTTGAATTCCTTTTTTACTCACTCAGCCCGACGGCCGTATTTCCCAAATTTTGGAGGAGTCATCTAATGACTATGCACCAGTTGCAGGAGATGGATCGACCATAAGTTCAATTTCAGTGCCAGATTAGCATAGCGCCGACAGGTACCAAGCTAATCTGGCACTACCCTTGAATTATCATGGTCTCCTGCTGTAGCACGGTGCGTCAGGGCTGAATTGGTTAAGGGATGTATATAATATGATATTCTTGTTTTTTACCTGCGTATTTTTCGGTGGGCTGGCGATTGGGTGCCTGATAGGAGGGGACAGGGGATCTAACTGTGTGTATGTCCATCGCTGAGTAATTCCCCTTGGTATGTGTAAACTGCAATTTAGCAGTGATTTTGATGCGAAGCGAGCGTGGTGAAGGGAGTACACGACAACAAACCGCAACAATTCTAAACAACGTACATGGGGATTCGACGCCGCCTTCCGCGCCGCTATGTGAAAACACACAAAGCGATTTTCCGCCTGCTTTTGAGCTACTTCTTAGCCCACATCATACTGAGGCTAAAGCTTCAAATTTGTACACTGCTATATCAGTGCAAGCTACATTATAGTACTTACAGATAAGGATACAGACCAACGGCTTTAGCTCAAGGGCCAGAATAGCTTGGCGCCTAGAGGCGCCAAGCTATTCTGTCACTACCCTTGAACTTATTTCACAAACTGGTGTATTCCGAATGATAGAGGTTAACCGTGTCGCCTACCGCGCCGCTGTCACGTAGCATGGAAACACAGCCTTTCTCTTTGGTTCCTAATTCCATTCTCTTCCTTAGCTTGTAGTTGTTCTTTGATTTTAGTTTTCTCTTGTTCCTCAGTCCTCTTTCCAAGCTAGCAAGCATATATCCTCAGGGCGACGTCGTTTGTAACTGGAGCTCGCACGACTGTGCGCGGGCCAACTGAAGCCGACGTCGGTCCTACGATCTTTTGCTTGGCAACCTGTTAGTTCAGTGCACCATCTTTAGTATGGCCTTATTCAGTACCAGTTCCATCTAGCAAGCAAAGGTCCTCGGGCAGACGTCAGTTTTATTTGGCCCGCGCACGGCCGAGTGCGGGCCAACTAAAGCCGACGTCGGCCCGGATGTCTTTTGTTCGGCAACCTGTTAGTTCAGTGCATCATTTTTAGTATTGCCTTCATACCAGTGAAACGGTATATTACTGATTCTGTTTAAAATGCAGAATCAAAACAGTCAAGTTTCCTGTTTTGCATACGTTTCTGTTTTGACGTCAATATTTATGGCAGTAAAACATTCATGACCGCAGGGTCACACAGTGCAAGTGAGGTAGGCAGAGATATATAGCTGTTGTAAAACGATTTCTCCCCTAGCCCTCCACCCGAACCCCCTTACTCACCCGCCCCCTATTCTTTCACCTTCTGCCCCTACTCCCCCCACCCCCACTCCCTCCCTCCCCCAACCCCCCCCCCCCCCATTCTTTCACCATCCGCCCCCACCCCTTCACATTTCTCCCCTCTCCCGAAGATTGTCGTCTGCTCTCTTGTCTCGTGTCGCTTTATACTTGGACACAGTTCGCATTAATTGTGTACACTCTTTTGTTTCTGAGGCTACAGTGTGAAACCACTAGTCATGCCCCGCTCTCTGCAAGAGGCTTGGAGTCTCGTGAGACCCAGCGGCTGCAAGGGTTTATGAGAATCTAGGCCTCTTGCTGACCAACATCCGGTTCCCGTCGTTTCTCAGACTTGGGGTCTTACTGCATTCTGAGCGTGATAGTATATGCATACATTGTCATTTCTCGACAGCCCCTTGCTTTGGGACGCGGGTGTGGCGAAGAAATGCACTATGTGAGCAGGGTTTTTCTTTTTACCCATTCACCGCCGAGAAAAAAGCTGAAAGCGAATCAACTGCAAGAGACATAGATCTTCATGAGCCCCTGCAGTTGCGGGGGCTCATGAAGATCTATGTCTCTTGCTCACATCACTTTGTATCCCTGTTCCTTGGGAAGCTGAGGTCCTTTAGCGTTGAATTAACAAGGATTTTAGAAACACAGTCTGCTTCCACTGGCGTTAATTTGAAAAATAAAATCCGTGTCATGTTAATACTGTCGGTTCAGTTGTGTATCAGTTCTTGGGGATGGATTGTCCATGATAGTTCAAGGGTAGTGCCAGATTAGCTTCTCGCCTTGACAGGCGCCAAGCTAATCTGGCACTACCCTTGAACTATCATGGTGGATTGGTGTCCGGCTGTAGTGTCTTAATGTGAATGAATTTGCTAATCGAATACCTTCGGATAATCTTACTCCTCGTGTCTGCTGTCTTCTGCAAACTTCAACGATGTGCTGAGCCAGCGCTTCTGTATAGCACGTAATAACCTATTAAACAAAGAGTCTCAGACCGATGTCAGCCTGAATTGGCCTACACGTGATATTTGCTTACTTTGTTTTCCTTTTACATGGTCCAATGAAACAATAGTTTGCTTTTCCATTAAACGTAACCATTCGACTGTCGTACTGTTTTGTTGTTGTTTGTTCGTGTTTTTTATTATTATTTTATTTTTTTATAGTCCAATTGTGAAATATTTTGCCTTTCACGTAAATCGTAACCATTTTGTTTTCCGTGCCTTATGCTTTCCATAATTGAAGTCGCGGTGGACGGACGGCGATGAGTCAAGAAGAATGCCTGATGACTGCGGCGCTTAGGGAATTGCCGCGTAGCATGATTGTTTGTTGTGTCATTTTGCTGTAAGATATAAATGAAAAGGTCTAGTGAGTTTACGGTAGTGGTGTACGCGTTAGGGTAGGGGAGGGGAAGTGGATTGGGGGGGGGGGGGGAGAGAGGTGTAGGAGACGTTAGGTTAACGAGTTCTGCAACGTGCAGTCCGCCTGCTGAAATACACGTACAAACTTCAGAATGTAATTGGCAACAGTTTTACTGTCGCTTTTTAGCATAATCCACTTTTGCAGTCACCTTGCAGGAGGCGAATGACATTTTTGGGAGTCTCTACCCGGCCTCCACCCCGCCCTCATTCCTTGCCTACCGCAGTGTCGTAATATAGAAGACACATCCAACTTTAACCCCGGCCCTCACGGCTGGCTAATCATGACTTTCAAAAACTGTGGGAGGCATTAATTTGAAAATAAAATCCGTGTCAACTTATTACTATCGGTTCAACTGTGTATCCGAGTTCTTGGGGATGGATCGTCCATGTTAGTTCAAGGGTAGTGCCAGATTAGCTTGGCGTCTTGACAGGCGCCAAGATAATCTTGTCACTACCCTTAAACTATCATGGTGGATTGGTGTCCGGCTTTAGTGTCTTAATGTGAGTGAATGTGTTAACCTTCGGATAATGTTATGTCTGCTGTAATCATGATTTTGGGACGTGCCAGCCAGTGTACGGTTCTACTAATGAAACTCAGAGAAGGAAAGTCCATAACATTTTATAATTTACACTTTATCGGTTTGGAAAGTTTGCAACCAAACCTGAATTCTGAGCTCGACAATCACGGATCTTGAATAAGTCAACAGATTGTAATACTTTTCGTTAAATTATGGGTTTTTTTTTTTTTTTTTTTTTTTTGCAGATGGCCTCAGTGTCAGATTAAACCCGTGCCTCTAAGGCGCTGAATCCAACCTTGAAGAATCGGTGACGCACAAACTTAGCTGATGAGATGGTGCTGGCACATAAATATTTTGGGTGGCTTTGGTATGCGCTTGGTGTACGAGCCAGTGTCAGATAATATCAATTGTTCTGCTTGGTTGGTTTTTTAATCAGAAGCGTACACGGACTCTCGCGATACCACGGCTAGGCAAGACGTCTGAAAACGGCTTGTAAATCGTCCTCAGTGGAAAAAGGAGACGACAGTGGCAATTTCTTCACTCTTTACGCGTTATTTTACAGCTCCTAAATCTGATACATGATACATCAGCAAGAGGCATAGATCCTCATGAACCCCCGCGACCGCGGAGACTCATGAGGGTCTATGTCGATTGCAGTCGGTTCTCTGTCCGGGGGGGGGGGGGGGGGGGGGGGGGGGTTCTTTTGCTCAAGAGTCACGACAGGATTTTGAACAAACTAGAAGCAAATACTGTCCGTAGTTGGGTGCCAATATGGATGGCGCTATTTTTAACCGCGTTTCTCTGGCGGTCGGGGAAAGGTAGAAAAAAAAAAAGATACGGTGGCGGTGGATGGATGAAGAAGGGGGAAGGGGGTCGGGAGTGGGTGGAGAGACCGTGAAAGTTGAAGGGGTGGTGGGGGTGGGGGTGTATACCAGTCATTCAATTACAAAGTGATGTTTTACAACTTACAATCTGACCTGGGATCTCGGGTCAGGTTCCACCTGGCCGACAGACTGAAGTCACTCGCGCGTGTCGACACGCGAGTTTAAACTTTACGGTACTACTGTCGTAATAGGTCCGGACACTACAACTCTACGAGACATTTTTCTACAGCATTTCTCCTTCTAATCCTTTCTTGGCGGTCAACGCATGTACATATTTGACAAAAGAGACGTAGATCCTCATTAGCCCCGCGACTGCGGGGACCCATGAAGATCTGTGTCTATTGCAGTTAGAACGTGTCTATTTGTGTCGGCTGTGAAAAGATTATGAAGATCTGCAACTGCATTTTAACTGCATTTTAACAGCTTGTACTCCAAATTTCCTTATACGTGTCACACATCCAGTCACTGGAAGATCACAAAATGACGTCACGATTTAGTGTGTTTCAATTTTTACATACAAAATGTATCCCAAAACTAGGCTACAAAAGAATAAAAACTAAAAAGATAAACACCGTACTGTGTAACCACTAATATTTCTATAATTATTGCTAACACTGCAGTCATTCAATAATCACGTTTAAACTGAAACTCCCAAAGGCCCACAACTCTCCAGTCCCGAAGGAAAGCACTGACTTGCCTCTTTAACTCATTCGCGGCCAGCCGCACTGACTAAGTCCAATTTCCTGTCTCCTCGAAACTACGCTGTTTATGGGAGACTAGCTGGTGTTACCTAGTTGGGGGGTGAAAAAAAAAAAAAATGGGAGTAAGAGGGGGAAGAGAAGGCCGGCAGCGCAAAGGCCGCGTGGCGGTCGTGATATCGTCTATGCAGGAGTTCCGAGGCCTGATCAACAGCGGTCCTTTTTTTATTATGGTTAAGAATTAAATCGTTTATTTCATAATATATATTTTTTAAGAGGAGAGTTGAAAAGACCAATATGTACAGATTAAACATAGGTTAAAACTTTACTTTGCACGCTCTATGTTGTCAACGACTGTAGTTAAAAGCATAATGGTTAAGAACTTATGGTCTAAATATGGGTATTGATTGTAGGTTAAGTCATATTTTGGTCGTGCCACGCGGCTCGCAAGCGAGGCGCGCGGCAGTCAGTATGTAGCATTGGGTGGTCAGCTGCATCCGGCTGCGCGGCTTATGTGTGGCGCAAAGCCGAGAATTTTCTAGCCCCTAACAGGCGGCTCCGCAAAGGCACCGCCAGCACACCGGCCATGCGTGACGAAGAAAATAGCAAACTCGCGGACTTGAACAACGCAATTTGTTGACGTTTCTGCAAGATTCCGTGAGACAAAGCCTCTGTGCAAGATCTTGGGCAGAACCTGAATCTTGCTGCCAAACTCTTCTATCTTCAAAAGATACAGATCGTGATAAATCTCGTAATCTTTGGGGAATCATGATGATCGGTGTTTCCCAGTAAGCAAAGGACATCGGGCCTAAGTCAACCACATTGGGCCCGCGCACAACAGTGCGCGGGCCCACTGCGGCCGACTTCAGCACAATAGTCTTTTGCTTACTGGGATGTTGTCTGTATTTTGCCAGCTTCATTTGTAACTGGACCACGAAGTATTGCAAATAAGTTGTCTGCAGCATCCAACCAAAGATACTGTGGCATCCTTGATCCAACAGCTTTCGACTCTTTGCAGCACAGCTCTTCAAAAAACCCAGCAGGATGCAGGTGCTGATATAGATCTGTGCCTCTTGCGGATTCCAAAGTTGACACAAGACCATCATCGCTTCTGAAATTTCTTGGCCGGAAAGAATTTTGACTAAAAGTCCTAAAACAGCAATCGGACTCCGTTTGCAAGAGGCACAGATCTTCATGAGCCCCCGCATTTGTGGGGGCTCATGAGGATATTTGACTCTTGCTGATAAGACATTCGCATGTGTTCCTTAATCCGGGGAGATCCAACAAGCCAAAAGATTTTTTGGGAAAGAAGTTGACATTTTGGTCCATGGACTTGGCAACTTGCTCGGACGTTGTGCGTTTGTTTGGTGTGTCAACATTACTCGCGTGGCTCAGAGTCACAGGGAGGGGGTTGTAACAGGTGTGTGTGTGTGTGTGAGAGAGAGAGAGAGAGAGAGAGAGAGAGAGAGAGAGAGAGAGAGAGAGAGAGAGAGAGAGAGAGAGAGAGAGAGAGAGAGAGTAACGAAGCAATACAGCCTTCTATTTGCTGGTCGTTCTGTTGATAGTCGTGAGCTTTCGTTTGCACGAACGATTGCGAAGTTACAGCGGACAAGCTGCTATAACCATAAGCACAGACACTCCAAACATCGCCAAGAGGCATAGATCCTCATGAGCCCCTGGTGCTCATGAGGATCTATGCCTCTTGGAGATGTTTGGAGTGTTATCTATGCTTATGATACAAGCTGGTTAAATGCCATGACTTTGCCATCGTTCGTCGTTGGGATTCTTCCGGCGTAATCGTAACCTCAATATAGCTGCAAGTAAGCCACAGAATATTTAGTCTTTCGAGCGTGCACAGCATGGTGAGAGGAAGGATTCATCGCTTTGGATACCGTAAAAAAAAGTATCTTTATTCAACGACAACAAAAAAGACAATCCAGTTAGCAATATGTCATGTGGCTGAGCTCGATCCTAGTTGGCTGTGCGGCAGAAAAATTCGGCACGAGGACATTCGCTTAGTTGGTACAGCCTGTGGTTACAGCTTTTTTATATATAACTGGACGCTTTATTGTAAGGAGCCTTCAGTTTAAATCTTTGGGAATCTATGAGGTTTTCCAGCTGCCTGAATCAATCGGGGGGGGGGGGGGGGGGGGGGGGGGGGGAACTGTGTCTGTGACTTTTATAGAAAGGGACGTACTCTGCATGATGTTTTCTTTCCCTGCATATTGCATTTCACGCCTTTTGTTCTCGTTCATCCGAGACTGTCGTGCTATTTTGTTTCATTCCCAGGACGAATACCGATGTCTCATTCACACAGTGTATATGTTTGAAATCACAGGGAATGCGGTAGGTCCGTCTCTTTCGTGTTGCGCAACAATGAGGTGACATGCATCCCAGCGGCAAAAATACTATCCTACGTAGAACTCCATGTAAGTATTTGACTGGAAGACACAGTTAAATAGAGCCAGATAAAGTTGGCAAGTTGCATAGATCATCATGAGGCCCCGCAGTTGCGGGGGCACATGATGATCTATGCAGCTTGCAGATGGGTTGTGTTTGCAGTGCAGTCACCGAGCAGAAATTCTTCTTTCATCATGCACCCGACTAGATCCTTCGCGCGTCCCTAGGGAACAGCGTTAACATTTTGCTTCTGTAGCTCTGTTCCCGCGTGTTTCTTCCCTGAGAGATCTGGGACTGTGGGGATGATGGTAGTCCTGGTTTGTTCCACCCAGAAGCAAACAGCGAGCAAGTGTCACTCTTTTTATCCTTGTTTTGTTTTTATTCACGAAGGGAAATTTTGGGGAATTTCTATTCTGGTTTCTCGTGAGATTTCGTTGCCAAAGAAAGGGCACTAGCCATTCATGCAGTGCACATGCAAACAAACAAGCAAGTGCTAACACATATGCAAACATGCGCTCGCACACACACCCACGCACGCACACGCACGCACGCATGCTCGCGCAGACACAGACACAAACACGTACGCACGCACGAGTATAAGGTACGCACGCACGCACTAACACACACACACACACACACACACACACACACACACACACACACACACACACACACACACACGCATGCATGCACGCATGCACGCAGGCACGCTCGCGCTCACAAGCCAAAGCATGCATACGCACACACACACACACAAACACGTACGCGAAACGAATGCATGCATGCACACACATACACTCACAATCATGCACGCACGCACGCGCACACACACGTACGCACGCACGCACGCACACACACACACACATATACACACGCATACAGAGAGAGAGAGAGAGAGAGACAGAGAGAGAGAGAGAGAGAGAGAGAGAGAGAGAGAGAGAGAGAGAGAGAGAGAGAGAGAGAGAGAGAGAGAGAGAGAGAGAGAGAGACTTTCGGCCTTCAGATAAACATTTCTTCTGAAATCAAACCTTACGCACTTTTTTCACACCTCTTTGTACCGCTTATAACTACACTTCTCCCATGCAACCCGTTACGCCGTTTTCTGGTTTCCCGGTTACGCACCTGTCCCTGCACTGGAATGGAATTTGACAACCGCAGACTCAAACCGCACGACATTCTTCATTTCTGGCACAGAGTAAAATGTTCCAGCAGGCGGCATAGATTCTCATGAGGCCCTGCGAAGTAGGGGCTCATGAGAATCTATGTCTCTTGCAGATGAATCATTCGTGTCTTATGCACTGTGAAAAAAAAGAGTGTTTACAGCATAAAAAGCTTAGCTTGTCTTTCTTTCTCCGGGTATGCGTGTACCCCCATTTCCCAGCCTTGGATCTATTGCCGTGGGAGAATTCCAACCATGTGAAATATGTTTTTGATATTATAATTTCGCGCGGGTTATAGACAGATACACAAGGACCCTGCCGGCTGAGGCGCTGAAAAGTGTCAGGAAAAGACCCGGTCATGCGTAATGTTGCGTATAACCCGATAGGTCACAGGTTCAGAACCCGACGACCTACTTTAAGAGGAACAGAAATGTTTATTGACTTGAAGGTAAGGGGGAGTTTCTTATGCGACCCTGGGGCTGCACGGCGTTTTGATGATGCATGCCTATTCTTTGGGATTCAGAAACGTACACTAAAAACTGACTTCAATATGACTTGAAAATTAGATACATAAAGATAGATAAGCCAAGTTGGAGGCATAAGTCCACGCGAGTTTGCATAATATACCGAGACTTATGAGTATGTGCACGTTTTGTAGACATAAGATACATGTATATTGGGAGTTTGCGGTGAAGAGTTTATTAAAGGGTAGTCTCCCTTTGGTGTTAGGCGGGGTGTCGACCCAGTTAGTGAAAAGACAGATGTCAAGTTGAAGCGAGAGATGAATTCACCATCTTCCATCTGCAAGAGGTATAGATTCTGAGGAGAACCTGCGAATGCAGGGACTCATGAGAATCTATACCTCGTGTTCGCAAGTACCGCCCTCTATTTATCCACCCCTCAAAAGGAGGAAACTGGGGTTTTAGCCTTTCACAAACTCAGGGCGGAGAACTTTCGCCGGGGTGATTGTACGCACAGGGATCTATAAATAATGAACCCAGCAGGCGGGCTTACAAATATGAATTTGTGTCATAATCGTCAAATACCAAAACTGATCCCGTCTTTGAAAACATACAGTCATCATACGAACGTCATTTCGCCAGCGATTCACAGACTTGCATAGCACTCACAGTCAGTATGACTACACAGTTTCGTTTGATTGTTGGGCATCTTATGTCATAGTCTCAACTTGGCAATTTTGTTTGCACAACGGCAACTCCTTCAGCCTGACGGTCGTATTTCCCAAATTCTGGAAGCGTCATCTAATGACTATGCACCAGTTGCAGGAGATTGATCGACCATGATAATTCAAGGGCAGTGCCAGATTAACTTGGCGCCTGTCGGCGCCAAGCTTATCTGGCACTACCCTTGAATTATCATGGTCGTCCCATCTCCTGCTGTAGTGCGTCAGGGCTGAATGGGTTAAAGTGGTCTGGTCCATGGCAGGCTTTGGTTGCTAAAAATTCACCGGAATTCACCGATTCTCAACGCTGTCTTATCTCGACTAAGACTTTTATACCCGTCTTTTCACAATCCATTTGAGTAGGTACATGCAGCAGAGGTTTTCCACTGCATTGAACGTAACGAAGGGAACGCTCCCGCGTGCAAAGGAGAAGAAAAGCAGAAAATTCTTTCATTTTACGACATTTTAAACCTTATTATTTAAGTTAACCATTTTGTCCCGCATTACTGTAAGACACACTAAAACGTTTATAAAGGTGATATTGCGATCTATTAACCCTTCACTGTCTGGAGCAGGTCGCTTTAATCCCAAATAATCAAACCAAAATCAATTCACCCATGACTTGTGAGCTGATGTGTGATTTTGGACCTTACGGCTTCCATCCGTATGGTCCAAAATCACAGACCAGCTCACACGTACATATTATAAATGTTCTTTTTATCATTTGTCTAGCTCTGTGATTACACAATAGTCAGGCTCGAAAGCATTCGTGCGCAGAATGTCTTAAAGCTTGAAATCACGAGGGTTGACAAAATTATGTCGACTTATGTACATGCGTGTCACCTGTTGTGCCGAGTCTTTGTTGTCGACAATCCGTGTCCCTACTTTGTAAAAAATACATCGTGCGTTCTTTAATACGGCTGTCGTAGGCTTTTTGCCGCATATAAATTTATTTCTTTTACTTCCTTGGGAAACGAGAGATATTGAAAGCTGATAGCTGTGTCTGCAAGCACCAAAGATAGAAACGTTTTAACGTTCATGGCTTAACGTCTTTTGTCCGCCACGAAGGTGGTTTCAAAGACCACCCCCCTCCCCCCCCCCCCCCTCCAAAAAAAAAAATAAATAAAATAAAAAATGGGCTGAGCAAATTTTGATCCAGGCTGTGCTCGAACCCGTGATCATTCGTTCGAGAGTCAAATTCTGTATCACATGGACTCTAGTGATTGTAGGCCGACCGTTACATCTCAGAGGTATTGACTGATTATAATGGTACCTACAGATTCAGAAACGTTCAGTGTAGCTCAAGGATGGTGCCTGATTACGTTAGCACCACGAGAGAGGCGGTAAGCTAAGCTGACGCTTCTTTGAAAATTCATGATCCTCCTTTTCAGCCGCCTTTCGGTCACAAGCCTATTTTGGAAATTCTCAAATTTCCCTTTATCTCCGGATGTGTCCTCTGAAACCTGTACCACAGATAAGGAGACAAATAGGCTATGATAGTTAAAAGGTGGTGCCAAGCTATTCTGGCACTACCCTTGAACTATCATGGTCGATCAGTCTCTGGCTGCATCAGTTATGTCAAAGGCTGAACAAGTACAAAAACTCTGTTTTATTGCCCTGAAAGCTAATATCTTTTCCATCACGCGTTCCACACCAAGTTATAAGTACGCAAAAAGTCCTCGGGCCCATGTCACAGATCTTTGATCGGCCCAACAGCCGCTGACGTCGGCCCATGACCTTTTTCCAGACCGGGGTATCACTCTAGTCTGAACAATACCCGCCTCGCAAGGTGCACAATCATACCCAGACTGTACTTTCTTGTTAATGTCACGCAACATCGAAATGCGCGAAAACATGATCCTGTGTATGTTTTGCACACACAAACAAATGTTTGGTGAAAAAATCGTAATCTGATAGACACTTAAGCTTCGTAGTGTAACCCTCATCTATTTTTGAGGAAAAACAATCCTTTCACTTACAATAGGGGAATGCGCTCTACTTCGCTGACAAACAGTGTTGTCACTTTTCTTCTTCGCACTCACAAGGTAAGTAGCGATTGAACTGTATACTTGATTGTCTATTTTGAAAAAGGATTTTTTTACCTGAAATATTAATAGATTGTGCTGTAACTGTCATTTCTAAGCGTGTGTCTTTCTCCGTTGGGTTCTTTCCTTGTAACAGTTTCCGGTTTTATAACAGGATCGGATAACAAACAAGAAGTAAAGTCAGATATAACAACCCTTTTTGAGAGGTCTCGTCAGCACTCTTTTTTGTGTGCGTTATTTCGCTTATAACAAACTTGATATGGCAACAAGAAAAACTGGTAACTGCAAATGGTGCATAGTCGATAAGTAACATCTCCATGCGGTTAAATGGATGCAGTGACAGCAAGTGGCATATATTTCCATGAGTCCTTGCGACAGCAGCGACGCATGAAAATCTATGCCACTTGCAGATTGGACTCATATAAATCTACGCCTCTCGCAGGCGTGAGTCATTCGGCGCTGGGTGTGAGAGGGTTAATATAGTTGCCGACGCCCAGTTTAGAAAGTGCACCTAATCTCGAATGTTGCAAAAAAACGGATCCACCCTTTTGAGGTGGCGCTAAAGGTAAATATTAGCATAATATTGCATCACCAAGTCGCCCAATGCATTAAGGGTTATTTACACCGGTGAATATGAGCCATTGTACACCGGCGCGGGCAAGTGTTGACTAATATCACATTAGAAATCAAAAGAGTATTCACCTTCGAATGCAGTCACATGTAAGCGTGATTTAAAACCTGCCCTGAACTTGCACATGAGCACAAACGCATAAACAATTCACTCACTTTCAGAGCCGAAAGTTTGAGATCAATCGACCATGATAGCTCAAACGTAAGCCTGTTTAGCTTGGTTTCTAAGCTGGCGCCAATATCAGGCACTGTCCTTCCGCTGTCATGGCTAACTCACCTTTGTCAATATGTAGGCCTACTGAATGCTAAGCTAAAACTCAAAACATTTAAATATTGAAAGGACATCTGAATGAATGCATGCAATGCAGACGCCTACCGCGCAAAGAATGTACTTTTGAATTCTTTTTGTATCCAACAAAATAACCCAACAACAACAAAATAAATAAGATGGGATGAACCATAACCCACAAATTCCCTTCTATATGAGAGCTGTCCTCGATGTCAATGGTCTCTACCTTTTGTCTTTGACCTGATTCTGATGTTGAATTATCTGCTATTGAAAAAAGTCTCGCAGATCTGTCAATGCGTCAGTGAGTTCTGTAAGGGGCGAAGGACATACGCGTCATTGATTTGTCAAACGTCATTTGTCATGACGTAAGTTTTAGTTTTTACGTAATTTTATATTTTACGTGATATGAGTTTCACTTTCGATTCATAGGCTTGAGAAACTGGTGACAAAACTAGAATTTCACGGTACAATTTAAGTCTTGCTATAATTTGTATGAAAGCAGGTTGACTTTACCTAGCTACATGATATACTAAGTACACGGGTCACCTGCATGCTCTTCTGAAAGCGCGTCGATGTGTGTGTGTGTGTGTGTGTGTGTGTGTGTGTGTGTGTGTGTGTGTGTGTGTGTGTGTGTGTGTGTGTGTGTGTGCGTGTTAGTGCGTGCGCGCGCGCGCTCCAAACATCTCCAAGAGGCATAAATCCTCATGCGCCTGGAGGGAGCATGAGGATCGATTCCTCCTGGAAATGCGCGCGTGTTTGTGTGCGTGAGAGAGAGAGAGAGAGAGAGAGAGAGAGAGAGAGAGAGAGAGAGAGAGAGAGAGAGAGAGAGAGAGAGAGAGAGAGAGAGACGCGCGCGAGAGAGAGAATGACGTCATATTTAGAGTATTATGTCAGTGTCTGCGTGGTGACGAAGTTGCCTCTTTTACGTCACCGCCACTGTCTGAATTTCTCTAGAAGTAAAGGTTTTTTAGTGTTTTAATTTTTTTCTGAATAGAATTAATTTTTACTAAAGAAGTTGAAAGGATACAAAGCTGGCTAACGAACGCATCCAATGTCTTTCTGCAAACTAGCTATATGCAAACGTTCAAGTAAATATGACAAAAATTACGGACTCTAATCTGGGTCAACCGACTTCCTCTAAACGGTTGTTTATGTCTTCAATGAGACACTCAATTACAATATGCGCGGAGGGTCTCTTAGCCACCCACTTAAGAAAGTATTTCGCCAAGTTTCAAGCTTGTGTGTACAGCAATATCGGAGATTTTCTTGTTTACATACATACGCACTCACATACTTACGCACATACGGCGCTTCGCGCCAAATGTACGTTTAGCAGCGAGGTTAGCGTAACTAGACATGACGTAATTTTTATCTTGCTACTTCAATTGTTAGAGTTTTAGCCTGCCCGCCTTTGACATCATGGACCTGCTATTAAATTCGCCCCACCGCGATCCGTCCTAAAAAGTCCCTTCTATAAAAAAAAAAGGGACTTAAAAATGGGGGAAACACGATTTGGAATGAAGAGTACAAAGCAGCTTCCTACTTCTTAGAGGGAAATCCCCGATCACTTTGTGCCAGTGGGACATAAAAATGGAGTTAGAGAGAAATCACTTTTCAAAGCAGACGTATAAAATATTCAGATGAGATAAGTCCGCCTAACATACCAGTGAGAAAAAAGGATATGGATCCAACAGCAAGAGACAAATCCTCATGAGCCCCCGCTGTCGCGGGGGCTCATGAGCATCTATGTCTCTTGCTGAGACCAATTTGTATCCATGTTCCTTAGACGGTTGTGGCTTGTAGTCGTTAAACATTTCACTTAGATACAAAATATGCGTCCACTGGCAGTGAAGAGGTGAAACGCTTTTCAAAATTATGGATTAAGTGCACGCGTGCTGTTCTGTGATTCTGGACCTTACAGGCTTAGTACCACCTCGCGCATGTCTGTAGAATATCCCGTAGATCAACTTTCTTTGAAACGTGGATTCCATTCAGTTCAGGTTGTGTTGTTCAAGACTGTATATATATAGGTGTGTACCTTCGAGAAGGAACGTACGCTCTCCTGCTGAGCGACATGGTATGGTATGGTATGGTATGGCATGGTATGGTATGGTATGGTGTGGTATGGTATGGTATGGTATAGTATGGTATGGTATGGTATGGTATTGTGTCTAAAATTCCAGTTTTACAACAATTCAACTGATACCCCGCGTTTGAAACATCACCGCAAAGGTATCCGATTCTACGTACTGCCAGCAAATACCTGAGGAAAGGTAGAGTTTCAAAGGTGAACGGCGCTGTAAACTGTTCACATGCCATCTACATTTGCTACTTTCAAACTATGACAGGATTATAAGAGCTGCTTGGGCGGTGGATCATTTACAAGTGATTTTACCACGTCTCCCGGTACTACAAGATTTTCATAAAACAAAATCTAGACCAAAAAGGTGATTGCTAAGCTTGTAAAATGCAAGAACAACCCAACGAAGAAACACTCTTAAAAAGAAAATAATAACACAATAAATGTCTTGTAACTGTTTTTTTCTAATCGTGTTTCCTTCTTCGTTAAAATGCTTTCGGGGCAATAATTTTCCTTTTCTGTCCATTTGTGTCCCCTGCACCTGTCTGTCTGTCTTGCGCTGTACATTAACTTTGTCTAAATTGTGGATTCCGTTCAGTTCACGGGTTATGGCTGTACCTTCAAGAAGGCCCATATGCGCTCTTGCCAGAAGTCATCGCAGAGTTCCTTTCGATGACGGGCTACCTTTGGTCTGTTTTACCAAGGGGCTCTTGTGACTTTTCAAGTCTGTCGAGTTAAGTAATTATTGGGTCTTAACGCCGAGCAGGCAGCCAGATCCATCCCATGGTAGCTGACGAGATAAAGTCTGGTCAGACGTATTGAAGAACAACAGTAACGACACGTGACTCTTTCATTCCTTAACTCATTTAAGGCGCTTCGCTTCAATAGATGCGAAAGTGTCGTATAGCGCACCGGCAACGATATACGACACTTCCGCAGCTATTGATGCGGATCGCTTTGAATCAGTTAAACTCATGAAGACAAAATAACATCGGATTATGGTCATTGCTGCACTTTTTTGAAAAGCAAGATTGTCATTGCATTACAGTGAAAATCTCGCTTTTCACAAAAACGGACTTAATGTCTTTTGCCCTTCTCACAGGGCAGGTCACTGCATGTGCGAAATTATATGATACAAATCTCATTATTGGGGTGGCTGTGACTGGGATGGTCATTCTAGCCTGCTCGGCGTAACTATCTGATGTCTATCTGTCCTGCAGCTGATTATATCGGGCTTGACACAAGGGTTATGGTAATCACCACGACCACTTCGTTAGTTGTTTGGATGCATGACCACGAATAGCGCCCGTCAGAAAAACCAACCTGGGCTGACACCGTGTCAAGCCTTGTGCGCTGACCAGCCATCTGCTCTATCACTTCGTCAGTGAGCGACTGTCCATCTGCCAGAGGCACAGATCCTCGTGAGTCCCCGCAGATGTGCGGGCTCATGAGGATCTATGCCTCTTGCTTGACAGTTCCAGTCATTTCAATTAATGACAAAAAGCTCGTTGAGTGGTCATTTCAGATCACACGTGCAGCGAATGAAGCCCGTCTTGACTCTCAAGAATGATAGATGTACGTTGGCCATTGCAACTGTAGGGACTCACTATAATCTCTGCCTCTTACTTATTTACTGCTGTGTCCCTCAAATCACGGAAGTCATCTGCGACTGACCCGATGCTAGAAGACAGCTAGCTAGGATCAGGCGACAGCTGATGAGTGAGCTTAGTCCTGCGCCAGCCACTAAGCAAGGTGCTCCGCTATAGCGGAGCACCTTGCTTAATGGCTGGGGCAGGACTAAGCTCACCGCTCCTGCAGCTGTCCCCAGGCTCTTAGTTTTCCATTCGGGGCGCTTTCGCGCTCGACCGAACTCTTGTTAGTCCGCTGACTGATGTGATATTGCTTGCTGCACAGCTGGACATGTGACCGCGGGTCAATCAGACACGCGGACGAAGGACAAGATAATGTCCGTCATTCCAGAGTGTTTCCGAATTTAAGTTCGTAGCAGCGCCTAAAATGTTAATTTAGTGCAAGTACAAGAAGCATAGATCCTCATGAGCCCCCATTCATAAGAATATGCGCTTATCGCTGCCCTCCTTCATATAATATCGGTGTGTCTCAAGCATGTAGGAGTTTTGTCCGGCAATGAATCTGCGATGATTTAGGAGACAGCATTTCCAGCTGTAGCTTCGGAAGGGTTAACTCGGAAAAAAATACCAAGCAAACAAAAAACAACACCCCTATAAACAAAAAAACAAGCAAACAGACAAATAAATAAACAAACAAATAACAAACAAATAAACAATTAAATGAATGACCAAATCAACAAACACAGAAACTAGCAAACATACAAAACAAAACTATTTTAAAAATTCATGCCAAAAAAAAATCAAGTCTAAGTCCACGCAGAGGACTCACGAAGGTCTGTCCCTCTCACAGAGTGAATATTTCGCTATCGAACTGTTCCATGGACAGTCGCATCAAATCAGATGAAAATGCTGGATTTTTTTATTTTCGCGATGGAGTCCTGGTCGTCTTTTGTTAATCTCTCCATCTCGACACATCCGTGTTTGCACGAGCCATAGAGAGGCAGTTGACACAAAGACATAAACTGATCCTGATGGCTCAAGAGATAATAAGCATAAATTATATGCCTCTTGCCGCTATCTGTTCACTGACCTCTTTGTTCCTCAAACTGGGGAGGGAGCCGGAGTTGACGCGTCTGATTGTATCAACGACAGCGTTGTGGTGTCCTTAGTGGATCTTAGTGTAATTACCGTAGTATAATGCGCATAATTAATCCCTTCTCTGCCGTGACCACAGACCGCGCTTTTACACTCTTTGTTAAACCAAGGCCAAAAGGCCGTCCCAAACAACATGGATACAAACTGGTGCCAGCAAGAGGCATAGATCCTCATGAGCCCCCGCGAATGCGGGGGCTCATGAGGATCTATGTCTCTTGCAGTCGGATACTGTTAAGCTTTTAATTTTGGGCAGTGATTAAAATTGGTAGATTAAGCTGATACTCTTTATTAAAGGGGGTATCAGGGTCGCCTTTGTCTTGGACAAGAAAAAATTCTGGACTTTGCTCGTCCCCCACCCTAGATCTGATAGCACGTGTCAATCTGAGAATTTTGACGTTGCGGCTTACTTTGCTGGTCCAGATTTGAGTATTGCGTGCTGAGTCTGTGATAGTGGACATTACGCCCCAAGGGCATAAGGCCCACAATGACAGATCATCGCACAGTTATCGTGTGACAGACTCTGGCTAGTTAATTTACAACACAAACCAACCAAAGCCACCATTTAGAGGGATTATTTCGAAGCCAAGGACCCAACACGACTCAGGAGCGATGTAATTTATCAGACTGAGCTAAGAGCATTAAACCTTTCAGTCCCCGACACACTACAGCAGGAGATGGATCGACCATGATAAATCAAGGGTAGTGCCAAATTAGCTTGAGGATGAAGGCGCCAAGCTAATCTGGCACTACCCTTGAATTATCATGGTTGATCTGTATCCTGCAACTGGCACATGGTCGTTTGGTGACAACTCAAAAATTGGCGAAATATGGCCTTGGGGTTAACATTTAATGGTTTACACCATTCAGTGCAGACACGCAACAAAAAGATATGTTCAGTGGTGGTGCTTGAACAGCCTGGCGCTTCAAGACGTCCAGCTAATTTATGGCACCACTCCTAAACTGTCATGGTCGACCTGTCCTCTAAATATCTATGAAGACTTCATTGGACCACTCTCAGATTTTTAGAGTTTGGCCCTAGAGCAAAAGGCGCTTATTCAGTATCTCCAAAAGGTTGTCTTCAATTTTCGGCAATGGACCGACCAGATCCGAGAAAAAAAATCGAGAAGACTTCTACCTCTTTCAATGTCAGTTGACACAGTCTTTCTAGATTCTGCAATCTTCTTTAATTCAAGACACTAAAAAAAAAAAAAACAAAAAAAAAAAAAAAAAAAAAACACTTGCTGTCCCAGGAACATGGATTCCAAGTGGTTTATGCAAGAGGCATAGATCCTGCGGGGGCTTATGAGGATCTATGCCTCTTGCAATTCAAGACACTCAAAAAAACACTTGCTGTCCCAGAAACATGGATTCCAAGTGGTTTCTCGAAGAGGCATAGATCCTCATGAGCCCCCGCAACTGCGGGGGCACATGAGGATCTATGCCTCTTGCAGTTGGGTGGTGTTCAGATTTTCTCCGCCCTGAACGGTATAAAATGTTACAATCTAACGAAATACCTCGCTTTGAAATAAAGTACTGAAACAGTTGTGTGTTGGTCTGTGACCTTGGACCTTTCGAATCAAGACCTCAGTAAGGTCTGAAATCAGAGATGTACACACATCTTTTTTCTATGGTCCAATCAAAGTAAAATATTTGTTATAGGTTAATAATCTCACAGTCATGAGCATAACAGATGCATTTCACCATTATCCCGAACAAAAGAAACTGTAATATATGTATGTCATTGCTGAATGTGCTCTGGCTTTTGATAGAAAGAAGCTTGCACACACAGAGAGAGAGAGAGAGAGAGAGAGAGAGAGAGAGAGAGAGAGAGAGAGAGAGAGAGAGAGAGAGAGAGAGAGAGAGAGAGAGAGAGAGAGAGAGAGAGAGAGAATGACAATGATCCTTTATTTGACAACTGGAAACAGTTTAGAAATTCAAATACTTAGGAGCCATTGTGACAGATGAGGGATCAAAACCAGAAATACTGTCCAGGATTGCGCAGACAACAACAGCACTGACAAGATTAAAGACCATATGGAAGGACAGAAACATCACGCTCTGCTCCAAGATCAGACTGATGCGCTCCTTAGTCATCTCAGTGTTCTTGTATGCCTGCGAGTCACGGACCCTGACAGCAGACCTTGAAAGGAGGATACAAGTCACTGAAATGAGATGTTTTCGAAGGCTGCTTGGCATTTCATACAGAGATCACATCACGAACGAGGAAGTGGCAAGCAGAATCAGGCAAACCATGGGGCCCTATGAAGACCTATTAGCCATTGTGAAAAAAACGCAAACTGAAGTGGTATGGGCATGTCACGCGTTCAGCAGGGCTTGCCAAAACAATCCTGCAAGGCACTGCAAGGAGGACGAAGGAGCGTAAGACAGAGGAAAAGATGGGAGGACAATATATCAGAGTGGACAGGACTGAAGCTGGGCGATACGCTGAGAATGGCAGAGAACAGAGAGGAATGGACGGAGCTGGTTGCCAAGTCATCAGTGGTGCCCCAACGGTCGGCAAGACTACGGGAGATAGATAGATAGATAGATAGATAGATAGATAGATAGATAGATAGATAGATAGATAGATAGATAGATAGATAGATAGATAGATAGATAGATAGATAGATAGATAGATAGATAGATAGATAGATAGATAGATAGATAGATAGATAGATAGATAGATAGATAGATAGATAGATAGATAGATAGATAGATAGATAGATAGATAGATAGATAGATAGATAGATAGATAGATAGATAGATAGATAGATAGATAGATAGATAGATAGATAGATAGATAGTAGATAGATAGATAGATAGATAGATAGATAGATAGATAGATAGATAGATAGATAGATAGATAGATAGATAGATAGATAGATAGATAGATAGATAGATAGATAGATAGATAGATAGATAGATAGATAGATAGATAGATAGATAGATAGATAGATAGATAGATAGATAGATAGATTGATTTTGGTAGTAACAACCATTCTTCGAACTTGCCGTTGCTAATCTACTGATTACTGAGTTACTATCGCACTAATTATTTTCTACTACTGAACAGGGGAAAAAAATACTTGACACAACACAAGCCAACAGAGAAGAAAAAAATGTAAGGGGGAAGTGACATAGGAGTTTTATATAGATCGATCCTTGGTTTTGAGACTATGAAAAGCTTTCTGATGTTTCCAAGCTTGGACTCAGACTTGCGGAACAAAGTGGAAATGTACTCAGGTGTTTTGCGCTTCCACACTCTGAACATAAAAATTGCTTTGTTATATTTGAAATTATCTTGAAGAGGCAGGAGACCTGCTTTTGTGAGCTTTTCTTTTGTGGTTAGGTTTGGATCAGGGCAGATTATTTGGGCCGCCCGTCTGTGTAGAGAATTGAGTCTGTTTAAATGGACCTCACTACATCCATCCCATAAAGTTGACGCGTAATCGACGTGAGAACGTATGTGAGCATTATAAAATAGTTTACAGGTATCTGAATCAGTATAATATTTCAATTTTGATAACATAAAGAGATTTTTTGCTACTATTTTGCATAAGGCGTGTGTATGAGCTTGCCATTTTAGCTGACTGTCGATTGTAATCCCTAGTACGCGATGTTCGTTTACCTGTTCTACCTGACTACCTTTATGTGAAAGGTGAAGTAATAGAGGTGTTATCTGCTGTTTTCGGCGCGTGGCGACTACCATCGATTTCGTTTTGACTAGATGAACAACCATAGAATTGTTTATACACCAAGCTGATACGTCATGAAGACCGTGTTGTAAGTTGTCGGAAATACCTGTATATCATCAGTCTTTACTAGTCGTCAGCAAAAAGGTCGCATTGTACATCTTGGTGAGTAATATGTAGAGGCAAATCATTAATAAATAAACAAAATAGCAGGGGGCCCAGTACACACCCTTAAGAGAGAGAGAGAGAGAGGAAATAAGGGGTGCTTCAGGGGTCAATTTCACGGGTGGGTAAAGCGCACGAGACTTGTAATTATCTTCCCTACACAAACCCCCGGGCCCCCAGCTGTGAGACCACAATACGTGGCACCGGACTGCTGACAAAGCCCCCGAGTGTTCTACTCAAGCTAGCTTTAGTTCACTAGAATCGAGAAACAAACAGATATCAACTCCAAATCCCTTGCTCCGTTTGAGAGACAGAGATGTAAGTCAATGATGCTAATCGGTTCCAACAAGAGACATAGATTCTCATGAGACCGTCTCTTCTCTCTTGGCTTGACTTCGCGAACGAAGATCAGTATAGGAGTTGCCCACGACGTCTGCAGGCTTGTTCGTGGCTGTGGAGGCCAATCCGAGACAGGCAGGTTCGACCGCAGTGGCTGCAGGGGAAGGTATGGCCAGGGTTCTGAGCTGCGGCATCTCTGTTTTTTCTCCTGAGCCGCTTGTCCTTAAGGCTAGCTCTGTGAGAGTCCTCAAAGGAGACAGCTGCCTTGTAAATGGTCGAGCGCCAGGTGTCACGGTCCGCAGCAAGCGAAGACCACTGGTGGTGGTCGATTTGGCAGGCACTAAGTGACTTCTTGAGACAGTCTTTGTATCTCTTCTTTGGTGCCCCTCTGTCACGGTGTCCAGTAGCAAGCTCGCCGAACAGGGTGATCTTTGGTAGGCGATGATCCTCCATCCTGGAGACATGCCCCGCCCAGCGGAGCTGTGTCCGCAGCAGCAAAGCCTCGATGCTCACAGTTTCAGCCTGTTCAAGGACCTCGACGTTGGTGACATAGTCACTCCAGTGAATGCCCAGGATGGTACGCAGGCAGCGCTGGTGGAAGCGTTCGAGGAGTCGTAGTTGGCTGCGGTAGAGGGCCCAAGACTCGGAACCATACAGCAGGGTGGTGAGGACCACAGCTCTGTACACGCTGATCTTGGTGCCTGTTTTCAGCTGTTGATTGTGCCACACCCGCTTGAAAAGTCGCCCGAAAGCGCTGTTCGCTTTTGCCAGCCTGCTGTCAAGCTCCTTGTCCAGCTTGGCGTCCGACGTGATAATGCAGCCAAGGTAAGTAAACTGGTGCACTGACTTTAGTTCAGACTCGCCAATGGTGATGTGAGGAGGGCGATACACTGTCTTGGGTGCCGGCTGATGGAGGACCTCTGTCTTTTTCAGACTGACCTCGAGTCCAAAGAGCTGGGCAGCATCTGCGAAGCAAGACGTGATGCGCTGCAGGGCTCTCTCTGTGTGTGCAACGAGGGCAGCATCATCAGCAAAAAGCAGCTCACGAATCAGTTGGTCTAGGGTTTTCGTGTGGGCATGCAGTCGTCTAAGGTTGAACAGGCTGCCATCGAGACGATACCTGATGTACACTGCATCGTCATCATCGAGGTCCACTGTGGCCTGCTTCAACATCATGCTAAAAAAGATGGTGAAGAGGGTCGGTGCCAGCACGCAGCCCTGCTTTACGCCGTTGAGAATAGGGAATGGTTCTGAGAGATCATTGTTGAGTCTGACCTGGCCTTGCTGGTCCTCGTGTAGCTGGACAATCATGTTGAGGAACTTTGGGGGACAGCCAAGTCGCTCCAGGATCTGCCACATGCCTTGCCTGCTCACAGTGTCGAACGCTTTTGTTAGGTCGACAAATGTTACGTACAGCCCTTGGTTCTGCTCGCGGCACTTCTCCTGCAGCTGTCTCAGCACAAAGACCATATCGGTGGTGCTCCTGTTTGCTCTGAAGCCACACTGGCCCTCTGGGAGTTGGTCTTCAGCGATGGCAGGTACCAGCCGATTCAGGAGCAGCCTTGCAAGGATTTTCCCAGCAATGGACAGCAGGGTAATTCCCCGATAGTTGGAACAGTCAGACTTCTCGCCTTTGTTCTTGTACAGGGTGATAACGACTGCATCACGGAGATCTTTTGGTAGTGTTCCTTCCTCCCAGCAGCAGAGAAAGAGGTCATGGAGCTTGTTGTGCAGTGCTGTGCCTCCATGTTTCCAGATCTCTGGCAGTATTCCATCAATGCCTGCTGCTTTGCCACTCTTGAGCTGGTGGATGGCTGTGAGGGTCTCTTCAGCGGTGGGCGGTTCGTCCAATTCAACCTTTACTGGGAGGTGTGGGATTTGTAGGACGACTGCTTCTTGAACAGTGCGCTCAGCGCTGAAGAGGCTCTGAAAGTATTCCGACCAGCGGTTCAAGATGGAAGTATTATCTGTGAGGAGTGCCTGGCCATTCGCGCTTCGCAGGGGACTTTGTACCAGGTGACCGTACTACGCAGGGTTTCATGAGAATCTATGTCTCTTGTAAATAAAAGAGTTTAAATGAGTAATAAGGCTTTGTTCAACTCAAGTCAGTTGAATTGAGAAGCAAAGGATGGACTAGTTATGGCTTAAGAAATCCAGAGTCACATAGTCCTCTGTCGAAACCCTTCCATCTTCAACAGGCACATATTCTCATGTGTCTCAAATAATGAAGGAAAGCCGTGCCTCTTGCTTGCTTCATTTATTTCTATGTTTCTCAAGCGGAGTACGTCATCTGTCTTTCATTGTGCGATGCATGACAAAGTCTCTACCATTTAAATTATCATTGACAGGGGAATCCTTTCACATCAGCGCCAAGCGAGTCAGATTCTGGATTAGTCTGCTGAGCGCTAGGTCAGTCGCGGGAGATGGGTTGACTATCACAAGACCCCAACAAGCGCAGGAAATATCGAGGGAGCAGCCAAGGAAAGCCGGCCGAAAAGAAACGTAAAGGATATAGTTTCAATTTGAAAATATAAAATTTATATAAACGACCGAACAGTGAATAAAATAAAATTAACACTCAGCCTGTCATGCTTACAACGAACCAACTCATCAAGCAACAACGCAAACCATCCAGTCGTCTACATATCCACCCACCCACCCCTAATGTCCGTGGTGTCAGCTTCACCAGTGCGCAGTTTGACCGGCCACCCATAAACAAGGCGAGAGCTTAAAGAAACGATAAAGAAATCAGTCGTAAACAACAGATCGCCGGCTATGAAACCAATTATCCTGTCGACGCTCAAAGTCCAGTTAGTTCGTCGCCGAGACGGAGCCTGACGTCACCATATTAACTCATTCGAAACGTGCCGCCTCCGAATACGCGGCTTATGGCGCGTATCCGGAGGCGGCACGTCTCGAATGACTTAAACGTCCTAAATGTTCAAGTGGACACATTCTTTCGAGTTATCATGCTTCAGCACGTAAGCGAGTGTTTCTTCCTTGTGCAAGTGGCATAGATTCTCATGAGCCTCTGCAATAGATGCAAGAGCCATAGATTCTCATGAGCCCCTGCAATAGATGCAAGAGGCATAGATTCTCATGGACCCCTGCAATAGATGCAAGAGGCATAGATTCTCATGAGCCCCTGCAATAGATGCAAGAGGCATAGATTCTCATGGACCCCTGCAATAGATGCAAGAGGCATAGATTCTCATGGACCCCTGCAATAGATGCAAGAGGCATAGATTCTCATGAGCCCCTGCAATAGATGCAAGAGGCATAGATTCTCATGGACCCCTGCAATAGATGCAAGAGGCATAGATTCTCATGGACCCCTGCAATAGATGCAAGAGGCATAGATTCTCATGAGCCCCTGCAATAGATGCAAGAGGCATAGATTCTCATGGACCCCTGCAATAGATGCAAGAGGCATAGATTCTCATGGACCCCTGCAATAGATGCAAGAGGCATAGATTCTCATGAGCCCCTGCAATAGATGCAAGAGGCATAGATTCTCATGAGCCCCTGCAAGCAGGGGCCCATGAGAATCTATGCCTCTTGCTGACAGAAATTAGTCTCATGATTTACACCGAAGTGGACACAGTTGTTCGTGATCGTATGACGTCAGCACAAAAGCACGTACTTTCCGTTTCCACTGAAGAGGTTCTCATGCGTCCATGTGGCTTGCAGTTGAGAATCTATGCCATTTTCTGGTAGATATCGGTCTCCTTTACATCCTCTAACTGAGGTAGCCATCAGAGTGAAGTCTGCGATTGCATGGTTTGTTAAACTTACAAGCATTTTTGTACGATTTTGCCGCTCGCTGGCTTTCTTCGTGCGCATGACCCCCCACGTGGATAGTACGGAATAAATCGCCTCCCCTCCCCCCCACCCCCTCCTCCCTATACTGACCACTGCAGCTTTATCCCATTAAGCCCTGACGCACTACAGCAGGAGAAGGGTCGACCATGATAATTCAAGGGTAGTCCCCTGAATAATCATGGTCGATCCATCTCCTGCAACTGGTGCATAGTCATTAGATGACGCCTCCAAAATTTGGGAAATACGGCCGTCGGGCTGAATGAGTTAACCAAATAAGGGGGGCGGGGGAGGGGGGGGGGGGCAATTACAGTAGTAATGCCTCGTTTGGCAGCCATGTGTGTAAAATTGTGACTGTCCAGGTGTCCTCCCTGTAGCTATGTCGTAATTTCTTTCATCGAAAGTAAAGGATTCCATGCCAGCAGATGCGTGGGACATTATCTGCATGGGTGAGAGGGCAATCATTCTGTCATTTACCTCTTGATTAACTGCCGAGACAAAGCGAGCACGACCCAACTGCAACTGAGAGGCATAGATCCTCATGAGCCCCCGCAGTTGCGGGGGCTCATGAGGATCTATGGCTCTTGCTGACACCACTTTGAATCAATGCTCCTGAATAAACAAAGATTGCGTCAACCGGCAGTGAAGAGGTTAAAGCGATCTGCTCTGTTCTGATTGCTAAAATTACCGATACAACAGGTTATCTATATCGTCTTGCCTCGACTAAAAAGTCTTTTCAAAATCGATGTGAGCAGGCGCACGTACTATAGACTCTCCACCGCCTTTGAGCGTGACGGAAGGAAGACTCCTGCATGGGAAATGAGAAGAAGGGCAGAAAGGTCTTTCATTTTACCACGTTCAAACTTCATCATTCATGTGAGCCCTTTTCTCCAGCGTTATTGAAAGATATACTAAGAACATTTATAAAGGAGATATCGCGAACTGTTAACCCTTTACTTCCTGGAGCAGGTCGCTTTAAGCCCGGAAACACTGGGTTATTCGCACAATAAGTCACTGTAAGTGCTGGTTTGATTGGTTAGTTCGGGTTTAACGTCCACGGCACCGAAGTGATAATGGACGGCCTGACGGGCGGGTTATGGGGGACAGGAAATCTATTACCTATGGAGTAACGCTTCCACCAGCGCTGCCTGCGAACCATCCTGGGCATTCACTGGAGTGACTATGTCACCAACGTCGAGGTCCTTGAACAGGCTGAAACTGTGAGCATCGAGGCTTTGCTGCTGCGGACACAGCTCCGCTGGGCGGGGCATGTCTCCAGGATGGAGGATCATCGCCTACCAAAGATCACCCTGTTCGGCGAGCTTGCTACTGGACACCGTGACAGAGGGGCACCAAAGAAGAGATACAAAGACTGTCTCAAGAAGTCACTTAGTGCCTGCCAAATCGACCACCACCAGTGGTCTTCGCTTGCTGCGGACCGTGACACCTGGCGCTCCACCATTTACAAGGCAGCTGTCTCCTTTGAGGACTCTCGCAGAGCTAGCCTTAAGGACAAGCGGCTCAGGAGAAAAAACAGAGATGCCGCAGCTCAGAACCCTGGCCATACCTTCCCCTGCAGCCACTGCGGTCGAACCTGCCTGTCTCGGATTGGCCTCCGCAGCCACGAACAAGCCTGCAGACGTCGTGGGCAACTCCTATAAAATCTTCGTTCGCGAAGTCAAGCCAAGAGAGAGACCTATGGAGTAGGACCGGAACACTGATGAACTCAGGCTCACTCCAACTGTGCCACTTTGATTTACCAGGACCTTTCAACGGACATGCTATTGAACTGACAAGCCCGTCTTTTCCCCCTGGATTGCGAGTCCAGCTACTGGGGCGGGACGGGAATTCGAACCCACGACCCGGCGATTCCCTTCGCTCTCCTGCTCAGTCCGACGCTTAACCGCCTGAGCTATTTCGGACTCTGTAAGTGCTTCAGTCCCCCTGATTATAAATACGTCAGCTGTTAGGCTCTGCCCATGAAGCCGAAAGGGGCCAGTTTTATTGGGGACGCCATTCCGGGTGGGAGCGCCTGTCACCCGGGCGATTGGGCGGCTAATAAGTTGACCCCCTCTCAACCTCTCACCCCCTGGGTCAGGTAAACTAAAACCTCGCAGGCTGAACCCCCAGACGGCTCCCTCCGTGTGAAAAGTAAGGGCGCAAGATATTTTTCAGGAAGGACACAAACACAGTCGAAATGCAAGAGGGGCATAGACCGTCCCTGGCTTGAAAAGGTTCTCGGGCAGTAGTCGGCCTTAGTTGCCACGCGCACGGATGTGCGCGTGGCAACTAGGGCCGACATCGGCCCGAGGACCTGTGGGACACGAAAATGGCCAAGGATCGTCGAAATAAGAGTTCACTTCAGATATGATATGAATCTCATTTATTCCACATTCTGGTTTGAGCGGCCACCACAATACATCACCTGTTACTAAATAGAAACACCATTTAAGACATTCAGAAACACAAGAAGGGCGTAAATAAATACAATGCAAATGGCAGAGACACTGACTTACAGCCGCCTTGAAGATGGTCTTGAAGCCCTTCACTTCCGAGAACAAATGAACATCACTCAAATGCAATAGGCAGAGATCCTCATGTGCCCCTGCATCTGCAGGAACTAGCCGGCGAAGATATATGCCTCTTGCTGATACCAGTCTGTGTCTATGTCCAGTTCACAGTTGTGACTTTTGATTGTTGAATGAACAAACAAAACAACTCGTCTAGTGGTAAGAAAGGTAACATTGCCATTTAAGAACTCGACTTTCCCAAAAACATTTTGGTTTTTATTTCTATTGGCTTGCTTGCAAGTAAAATAAAACCAAACAAAAACAAAAAGAATGCCTATTGAAAACAGGTTTGACTGCAGCATTATGCCATGTGTAGATGCAGAGAAGAACCCAACGGAGAAAGACACACGCTTAGAAAAACAACAGTTACAACACAATTTTTAATATAATTTTTTCCTTTTACAAAATAGACAAACAAACAAACATGTGTAGATGGCATATCCAATCATCCACTCGTCAGAAATAACATGATCTGAATATAGCTAAACACGTGAACCTCCTCTAGGTTGCATCTAACCTATCCCAGATAAGATGGAGTTCATTGTAGAACTGAAAACCACAGAGCAGGCTTGAGGTATGGTTCTGTAGGAAAATGAACCCGGCCTGCATAAAGTAGGACTTAGAAGCTTATGTGGGAGACACTCTGTTCGTGACGTTACCGCCATGTCAAGACAAAAGCCAGTATGTCCATTTTTGTGAAAAGCGATATTTTCTGGGTTACAATGGAAATATCGTTTCACTACCCTTGAATTATCATGGTCGATCCATCTCCTGCTGTATGGCGTCGGAGCGAAATGGGTTAATGTGCTTTGCTTTCACGCGGCAGATTTGGTTTGGGTCGAGACTGAAAAGAATGTTGCAAAAACACTTGCGCTTACACACAAACGCACACGCACGAATATGAGCACCTACTGACGCAAACACGCGCATGCACGCACATACACTCGTACGCACCTACTTACGCAAATACACAGGCACAGACACACGCACACACACACACACACACACACACACACACACACACACACACACACATACACACATACACACACACACACATATACATACACGCACGCACACACACACGCACACACACACACACACACGCACACACACATACACTTATCCCAACAGCAAAAGGTCCTCGGGCCAACGGGACCCGCATATGGTTCACGCACCGCTGCGCGCGGTTCAACTGCGGCCGGCGTCGGACCGAGGATCTTTGCGCACTGGAATATATGTATTCAGTCAGTGAAAGGAACAACCCAATAAGCAAATGGTCATCGGTCTTACATCAGCCCAGGGCTCCACTGTTCCGTGAGAGATAGTCAGGCTACCTCTACATTTAGTAGTTTGAACTGAAATATGATCAAATTTGATGACTGACGATTCGTTTGGGCTGCATTATTTGTAGAATTAACCATGAAGAATAGAGAAAAAAAAAAATCTTCTACATTTTCTTTGTGTTTCCTTAAAACTCAAAACTCAACGCTTACTTCAACAAAGAAAGGAGCTTGTCTATCACGTCACATCCTTCGGTTGACACTTACTTTCTCCACGCACTGACAAGATAAATCGCGAATTGTATACTTTATTGTCTGTGTATTTGGAAAAAGGGTCTGATGCCCGAAACATTAATAAATTGTTGTAACTGTCTTTTCTAAGCGTGCTTCTTCCTTCGTTAGATTTTCTATGCATTTTACACGCTCGGCAGTCATCTTTTGGTCTGGATTTTTCTTCTTCTTCTTTAGAGTTTTTTTTTTTTTTTTAACAGTAGAAATTAGAATCACGCACAAACAAACCAGCTCTACGTCATGTCCACCCACCATACAGAAGAACAGCCATGTAAAGCAGCTTGTAGTGTCTGAGTGTCACGTGTCCTTTCTTCTGTATCACGTGACGTGGATTAACACTCCTGCCTCTTCTCGCCTCGCGCGAGAACGCAGTCTTTGTACTTTCCCGCAAAGTCTTACATCAAAGGACCTGCGACATGTGTACTCGGCGGCAATAAAAAATACAGACTGCCCTATCCCACATTGGTTGTATCCCTCGATATGCTACCGCTGGTAAGCGGCAGCGAATCGAGGGAGACAACCAGTGTGTCCATATATCATCATACTGAATCTAGATGTCCCTACGTCGGCCATGCTAGCTCGCTTACATCCGTGTCTGCAATAATGTCGATACAATCTTTACTAAACCAAACTGGATAACGCACACACCTGTGGAGGCAAATGGACATAAGTCCGTTTTACTTTATTTTGTATTATTTTTGTAATGATTTATTTATTTATTTATTTACTTTTTATTTAAAATGAAATAAACAAATAAATAAATAAAACACAAAAAATGTTTTTGTGTTTTATTTATTTATTTGTTTATTTCATTTTATTTTTTAAAGTTTTTATTTATTGATTTTTAAATTAATTTAATTTTTAAATTTATTTATTTATTTATTATTTATTTTAAGGGGGGGGGGTGGTGGTGGTGGGAGAGGGGGGGATGGTGGGGGGGGGTGAGGGGGGGGGGGTTGAGGGGGGTGGGGGTGGCGGAAGCAAGATTTATATTGTGTTTCAGAGTGAAAAATGTCGCTTTCACACACACAAAAATGGACTCGCTGTGGTTTGAAAGAGTAAAAATGGACTAGTTTACTGCTTTGTGCCTACACAAGGCAGTGCAATCCTGAAAGTTGCTCCAAAACTAATCCTCCGCAATAGGTACAAATTATCGTGAGGATTTGTATGTCTGTTGCTATCGGAACTGATAACGGTGATTGATCAGTTTACATCTGTGTTCCTTTGGCGGAGTAGAGGGGATCATCAAGCTTTGAATCCCGTTAAAAGAAATCTACCCTGTGAAGGCAAAAGAAAGTAAGTCCACTTTTGTGAAAAGCGAGATTTTCATTGCTTTGCAATGAAAATCTCGCTTTCCACAAAAATGGACCTACTGTCTGTCGCCTCCAGAGGGCAGGAATAGTCCAATAACCCAATGTATAGACTGTGGAGAACACAGACCTGATGAGGTCAAGACCTTTCCAGTGGAAGCGGTGGTAGAAGGGTGGCACTTTCCAAAGCAGTTGGTTTAAGGAAATACTCAAGAAGGAAAGAAACACCCTTAGAAAGAACAAGTACAACACAGTTTATTGTATTGTCTTTTCTAAGCCTCTTTCTTTCTTGGGAATTTCTTAAAACACTTGGCAGTCGCTTCTTTTTTTTTTTTTTTTTTTTTTTTTTTGGTCAACCAGTGTGCCGGCAGTGGGGTTCAGCTGCAATATTTAGTTTCATTTTATCAGTTCAGAATACAATTTATGAATCTCCTTCATCATATCGTTTAGTAGGACAGCGGAAGAAATTCACTAAGGCTCTGTCAAAATTATTCCAATGCTCAGACTCCTTAGGGTGCATGGGATGATGACGTAATGAGAAAGTGAAGCTTGAATACGTCATTCAGAAAATCCCATCTCAATGAGCATATCAGTCGTGTCAAATTAAAAGACACATCGTCCATTTCGTGAAAAACGAGATTAAATTGTAAGACACTGGATTTTTTTTTTCTTTCACAAAAAAGGACTTTCTGTATTTGCATACAATGGACAGGTATGTAATGAGTGCACGATGTCCTGTTAACTCACTGGAGACGTGTCGCTATTCGCCGCGTATCCGTATATTGCACGTTTCCAAAGAGTTACAGATGATGCCCCGTCATGGATTCATTTACCTCGGCTCTTCTCTGACCTAGAAGGAGGTGATCATTTTTCGGCTATGGGTAAATACACTCACTGAATCGGCCACCCATTCCTTGCGTGACTGCCTGCACCCACCACGCCACCTCTCCCCCTCCCCTGTTCTCCCTAATAACCGTTAAACACCGGTTTTCGGTCGCTAAATTCCAGTATTTCAGTGAAACACATCACCATTTTGCGTGAGACATAGATTCTAATGAACCCTTGGCTTTAGAGGCTGATGACAATCCGTGCTACTTGCTGAACAAAATTTCAATATTTGGCCAGATACTGCACTACGTCTGCAAGAGGCATAGATTCTTATGAGCCCCTGCAGCTTTAGCTGCAGGGTCTCATGAGAATCTATGCCTCTTGCTGACATCGAACTTGTTCCATGTATATGACCAACTACCTGCTAACTCAGACGGAGGAAGACACAGGAATGTTCACCAGGTGACTGAGTCCCCCCCCCCCCCAACCCCCTTTCCCCCCCCCCCCCCCCCCCCCCCATTAGAATGTTGCCGTCTTGAGTCAAACGATTGATGGACAGTGTGATTGAGTCAATCAGCCCGTTTTATTTTTTCTCGTCTGCGTGTTTTCATTTTCTTCTCCTCCCGTCGATTACTCTTGGCAAGCGGCTTGCTTCTGCAGCCATCAAGGAACGATAACTCTCCAGACAGCCTGGCGCAGTTATTGGCCTGTGCCAAGGGGCGGGCAACTGGGGAGTGGCTGCAAAATCTGCCGTCTGGATGTATCGCAAGAAAAATGTGTCTTAATCTCTGAAAATATATAAAAGATGTGCGACAGTAAAAATAACAAATTCCGACAAGAAGTATATGGCAAGGAATAGCCACAACAGTGTCTATATTCCATAACCCCTTCGCTGTCGAGAAAAAATTAACACCACGCAGATGAAAAAGATATAGATCCTCATGAGCCCCCGTAGTTGCGGGGGCTCATGAGGATATATATACATCTTGTTGAATGAAACCATACTGTACCCATGTTCGTTTAAGGGCTGGGAATCTTTTACGTTGAAGTTGCAATGATTTGAAAACGTTGCAATCTGAGTGCGTCCCCAGGCAGCGAAGGGGTTAAACAAGTACTTAATTAAGGGAGAGAAAAACCAGTGTGCCAGTCTGTGATTTTAGACCTTACTGCTCTAGGTCATGAGGTATAAAATCACATACTTACACACACAAGGGATAGTATTGCCGCGTACGCCATTAAACGAAGCCTGACGCTGAGGACCAAGTTACAAAATTAGCATTAGCGCTGTGTCAAACAATAAGGAACGATACCAGATGGGTGAATGTCGCTAGCACCACGTTCACTTAACTATTTGCTTTTTCCTTGACAACAAAAAGTCCAATGTTTAGGGCTTAACGTGTTTTTGCCCACAACAAAGGTGATCTCAAAGACGGGGCACCGAAACGGGTGCGGACATTTTTCAAACTCGCAACCTTGTGGACGAGAGTGGAAGTATTCTTTATCACCTGAGCTACACAGCTCTCGCTTCCCTTACAGACTAGCTGAATCAACCGTGATTGTTCAAGATTAGTGCATGGGTAATTAGCAGACCCAAGTGGTATGAAATGTAGTCCTTGTCTTTTTCCCCCTAGTTCTGTTGATACAATTTTTAGGATCATAGTTAGTTGTATGCAATACAATACAATACAATACAATACAATACAATACAATAATACTTTATTGTTCCCAAAGGGAATTTTGGAGCCGCGGTATAGCATACATAAAGAGACAATAATGAAAGTTACATGTTTACATCATCCGCATACAGATAGCAATTTCACGATCACTAAATACACATGGTATTTATGATCACAGTTTTATTAGTATCGACACATACGTACACGTATCAATATATAGCGCTAACGCGATTCACCTTGTCCTTATGACATATAGGTGCGCATACGGTGCTATGAATTCCTTCACGCTTCTACCTTATTCTCTATGACATACTAGTGTTGACAGGCACTAAGACGATGGCCAGACATCCAGAAACAAACGATTTATGACTGCGTGCAAGTAGTTGGAATCGGATCGACAATGATAGCTTAAGGGTAGTGCCTGATAAGCAAGCGCCAAGCTAGTCAGGCACTACCCTTGAGCTATCACGGTCGATCCGTTACTGGCAGCTGTCGCGGGAAGTGAAAGGCTTAGCGTGGATGAAGCAGGATTTTTAGGCCTGACGTGGTAATGTTGTGGGGGAACGCACGGAGACGTAATGTGATATAATACAACAATACACAGATGTCATTGGTGTAGTGGGTTACGTACGTGCATAGGGCAACAGTGTCAATTTGCATAAAATATAGCAAGGAAAAAGTAAACCTAGGCCAAAAATTAAATGTGATTACCAAAACAGTATTACTAAACTGAACATAGCTGAGGGGGTGGTGGTGATGGAGGAGGGGGGCGTAGGTGGGCTGATGGGTGGGTGGGTGGGTGGGGGGTACCATCACGTATTCAAGACGATCTATCTATTTTGCGATTTAAGAATTAAAAAAAAATAATCTCGTTTCACGATGGAAAGGAAGAAAGGTAACGGTGTGGGTTGGGGGTTGGGGTGGGAGTGGAGAGGGGGGAGGGGGGGGGGGGGTAGGCGGTGTGCGTGTGTGTGTGTGTGTGTGTGTGTGTGTGTGTGTGTGTGTGTGTGTGTGTGTGTGTGTGTGTGTGTGTGTGTGTGTGTGTGTGCCGGTGTGTGTGTGTGTGTTTACAGATTGACAACAGCCCATCACGTTTCAAGACAAAACCAGTGCGTTTTCAAAAATCATGAATATCTTATTTTTAGTTGTCACGTTTCTCGACGACCCCTTCTTTCACTGACAGATCACAATACAAGGATAAAAACAATTTCAATCGCGAGAACCGAAAAAAAACCCACCAATCACGCATCACAGTTTTTGGTTTTTGGGGCATATCCTCTCGCATACACTATTTTGAAGCTAAACTTCTTGAATTCTCTCTCTCTCTCTCTCTCTCTCTCTCTCTCTCTCTCTCTCTCTCTCTCTCTCTCTCTCTCTCTCTCTCTCTCTCTCTCTCTCTCTCTCTCTCTCTCTCTCTCTCTCTCTCTAATTCTATTTGTCTTGTTACCTTTTCTGATGTTATTTTTTTAAATATTATTAAGGACAGACGTGTGAAAAGGCCTGAGTGCCTACTGTCTTCATCCTTACAGAATAAATTCAGTTTCAGTTTCAGTTCAGTTCAGTTCATCTCTCTCTCTCTCTCTCTCTCTCTCTCTCTCTCTCTCTCTCTCTCTCTCTCTCTCTCTCTCTTTGCCTTATTGTCGTAATCTCTCTCTCTCTCTCTCTCTCTCTCTCTCTCTCTCTCTCTCTCTCTCTCTCTCTCTCTCTCTCTCTCTCTCTCTCTCTCTCTCTCTCTCTTCTCTCTCTCTCTTTGCCTTATTGTCGTAATCCCATTGTCAACCCACTTGTATGACGGTGGTATTGTACAACGACTTTACCTCTGAAAATATTTGCAGAGCCTCCACAAACTGTACCTAGGGAAAGTTGGATTGGTTTAAATATCCTGACTGAAAATCGTCCTTGCAAGAAACGCCAACAAACGCCGCTCCGCTGCGATTGCACACGCAAATACAAATGTCATGAAGTGGAAATGTTTGCGTGTGATGTCATCAGAAACTGTGGTGTCTCCATATTGCGTCGATATGTTAAATCAAGCGATGGAACTACCCGAGAGTCTCTTTCAGCGAGAGTGTAAGGCCGGTCCCGGTAAGCAAAGGTCATCAGGCCGACGACAGCCGCAGTTGGCCCGCGCACAGCTGTGCGCGGGCCAACTGCGGCCGCCGTCGGCCCGAAGACATGTTTTTGCTATTGGGGACGTTAGTGGATTAACGCAACGAATGTACGTTTGTGAAATCCACGAAGCGTCCAAATATCAACACAATCTCCCCATTTCCCTCCCCCCCCCCTCCCCCCCCCCCCCCCCCACTAACACAAAGTTCTTCAGGCTGACGTCGGTACACACACTCGGCAGTGCATAACTTTGACAAAAAACGACTAACAGGTGCCTGTATACAAGCGAAAACTAAAACACTATGACGAAGAAATTGGCCCATTTAAAATAATTTTATTTTCTCAACTGTTTACTGTTTACCTACGAAATTATTTTACAGTCGAGTTCAGTCAAAGTCGGCTATAACAAAATACGAATATATAACAACACTTTTTGTGAAGCCCCAACCACACAATCTCAATTTTACTTCTCTTATAACAAACTTCGAATACAACAAAAAACATTACACAGTAAAGTAGGTAAAAGCACTGTCAGGGGAGAGAATTGTGCAGTATCGACCAATGATTACAGATCAAGTTTGGTCGACCAAACTTGATCTGTGATCATTGGTCGAACCTGCACAATTCTCTCCCCTGACAGTGCTTTTACGTACTTTACTTTGTAATCTTCAATATTAGCACTGGCAGTCTCCCCTTTTCTTTTCATTTTAACAACAAAAAGTTTGGTTCTCCAAACGATTTGTCATTCCGACGTTTGATGTGTGCTAAGACATTATTTTACAATGAAATTATTTTAAGATTTACTATTTATTTTATTCACCGTCGCACTCCTTTTTTATGGAGGAGTTAATTAGTTAGTTATTGAGGTTTAACGCCGAGCAGACCACCAAGGTCATCTCACAACGGATTTTTGGGAGGGAGGGAGGGAGCGGGAAACGAGTGACAAGCTGCATTGCTTGTTTTGTGAGCACGCTAGACATGCCCTTCTTTTTTTGTTTGTAGACTGTGTTTACTTTCTAGAATCAAGGACAGACGTTAACTTGCGAAAACAATCCCACATATCTGCAACCCCTGGCGTCTTTGATGGAGCGATTATCGTGCACAGTGATCAAAGGCTGAGGCCTCGCAATCACCTTCACACGTAACACGACCTGCATTGTGTGATCTACCGTGATCTGACCCAGGCAAGAACCATAGATCCTCATGAGCTCCAGCAGACATTGCATGATCTACAATGAACTAATAGGTCAACCCAATTGCAAGAAGCATAGATCCTCATGGCCCAACTGCAGATGTAACTAGATCTGAATTGTGTGACCTATTTTGTCTTAATCCACTCCTTTACAAGACGAATGGATCCATACCTCTTGCTGTTATATTTTAAATCATATTCCTTAACTGAAGGAGGTGAAATTTTTATAGGAAATAAAAAATAAAGCTTAGCTGCCTGCATATATGTGAAAAGTTGGACGTCCGAACACAGACATTGAGTGGGGCAATTGCGGGGGCTCATGAGGATATATACTTCTTGCCGCACTATCAGTGGTAGATCACGCTCCTCGCTGACATAACGTGAAGTTTTTATTGAAGGAAAAAAACCTTGCAGCCGCTGCCTGCATATGTAAAAAGATGATAGAAAGTTTGATACATCGTGCCCTGATTGTTCACACAGAGATCTCCATGATAGCTTATCCACATCAGTAGCACATGCCGTCCGTCAGCGTGACATGGCGAGGCATATTGCGTGTGTGCGGGTCTGTGATTTTGAATCTTACCGCCAAGATCCGTAAAGTCCAATATAGCAGACCATTACTGACATGTCAAGTTTAGCTTAATTATGATAGAAAAGAAAAAAAATATTGTTTTATACATCATTAATTCTTGAACTTTTTCTAGATAATATGTAGAAACAGCCATTTGCTTATGAGTTCAGTCTGCGTCTCGAGACACAGTATATATCTTAATGTCAGGGTAGACTAACCGTTTATTTTCCAACCACCCTTCTCTGCTAACTTATCCCTCCTCCCCCCACGCCATCTCCTCCTCCCGCTTCCCCCCTCCCCATCTCCTTCTGTTTCTTACCGTCTAGTCATGTAACCCGCCACACACCTGTCCTTTCTCAAGAAGGATAGAGACTCATGAACCCCCAGTGAGCTGCGGGGGGTTATGAGAGTCTATACCTGTCGCTGTCTTTTTGTGCATTTTAGTTTATGTGCGTGAAGCGCGGCCGATCCGTCGAGCGTTCAAGATGCATCACTGAAGTAAACACCCCCCTGTGCAGCGCTAAACATCCTTTCCTCCTTTTCACTGCAAGTTAATTGTGCAGGCCGGGGAAGAGGACCCTAAATAAACTAGTTTTGTCCAAAACAGGAATTCGTCTAATGACGTATCAATTAAGGGGAGCAAAAGAAAAACTCCAAACACTACTAGGAGGCACAGCTGTACTAGCGACTCCTCCAAGTTGCATCTTCACCGACCATGTCACAATTTCCATCGTTCACGACCACTCTACATTAACTCATTCTACCCCATCACCGAAATCCCCAAATGTTGCCGTTGTCTCCTGAAGACTGCACTCTAGTGCAGGACATAGATCGACCATGATAGTTCAAGGGTGATGCCAGAATAGCTTGGCGCCCATAGGCGCCAAGCTATTCTGGCATCACCCTTGAACTATCATGGTCGATCATTATCTTGTTGTGGTGTGTCTGGGGTAGAATGAGTTAAGTCAGCGAGACGGATTAACTCATTCGAGATGTGCCGCTTCCGGATACGAGGCTTATGCCGGGTATCCGGAGGCGGCTCCTCTCGAATGAGTTAATCATGAATTTTTAAGGGTAGTGCCTGATTAGCTTGGGGCCTATTTAGGCGCCAAGCTAATCGGGCACTACCCATGACCTATCGGGGTAGTCATCTTGCGCAGCCTTTTTATGAGAAAATGACTGCAAATTAGCTGGAGTACAGACCTTCGATGAGGAAAACATATCTTCGTATTAATTAGAGACATGAAAAGAAAGAAAAAACTCTCGACAAGGTAAGCTGGAACTTCTTAGTCATTTGTCATTAATTTGGATACTATCAGTTTTCAGACGATACATCAGTGGAAATGATACTATTTTCCTTCATTACTGACGTCAAAAACACTGGATCAGAATTGTCTTTTATTACGTCTTCGGCTTGTTCAGTTTAACAAACGTCATTAGAAGGCGTTCCCTTCTTATGCAGAAATATGCACCAGTTTAAATAGACAAATTAATTTGGCTTTGGAATAATACTGGCCCCTGCAGGCAAAAGACAGAAAGTCAATCTTTAGTGAAAATCGAGAGTTTCATTGTAATACAGGGCAGAATAATATCAAATTCCAACTACTAGGATATTACTTTTCTCGACACAGCCCTGTGCGGGTGGAGAATAATTTTCCAAAGGCGTAGATCCCTTCAAGCTCCGTTGGGAAGGGCTGTGGGGTGTTCGACTGTAGATAACGTTATAATCACACTTCTAGCGGGTATGTGCGATTCGGCCAGAGATCGTGAGGTGAAGACCATTACCCTTGTACCGCACGCAGCATCACCGCCGAAATCCCTCCCCTGATTCCGTCTTACTCTGTGCGAGAAGCATGGATTCTCGTGAGCCTCTGCAGTTGCAGGGGCTCATGAGAATCTATGCTTCTTGCTGAAATAGATTCTGATGCAGGAGCACAAGAGAATCCAAACCTCTTGCTGCAAGGAATTGATATCGCTTACTTGTACATTAACTCTTAATTTTGACGACGTTGTAGTGTAGATTTCAGCTTGTAAGTGCGACCACCGAAAGGGTGGTGTCATCGAAACGCGTCACAACCTGGGCGGCGCGTTTCTGCACGTGCTACCAGCTCTGATTACACGCACGCGGCCGGCAGTCGACGGCCTTAACCTGAGTGACCTCATTTGCGGCTGAACCTAAGGTCCTTTAGATGAGGGAGATTACATCCTCCGCACGCCATTACGCAAGGTTACGGAACTCATCAACCACAACTTAGGCGGGTGTGTGCACGTGCAACGAGCTAAATACAGACACACGCCGGCGGTCGGTGGCCAAACCTAGATGACCTCATTTGAGGATGAACCTGGGGTCAGTTGCATGAGAGAGCTTAAATCCTGAGCAAGCTAATACGCAAGGTGCTCCGCACCTTCCATAGTTGCTTGCTCAGGATTCAAGTTCACTCATGCAACCGACTCCACGGACACAGAGGTTCATGATCCACGTTTCTTGCAAAGGTCAATGAAGTTGTGTGCCTTTCGCTGGCCGCTCATGATCCAGTCGCGCGTAGACGCGTGAGAACCTGTGCGGTCGGTCTTTTGAAGAAGGGTGGTGAAATTTGCAGTAGGGGTAGGAAAGAAACGCGGGGCCGGGTGCACGTGTTTGGAATCAGGACTACACGCGCTAAAAGGCTGTCGGCATTTGACCCACGTGGATTGGAAGCAGACGGCGCGAGACTTTATGTCACAAGCCGCAAGCCGGGGATCGCCTTTAAAAACTGCACTCTCACTATCAGGCCTATTGGCGCAGGAATGCATCGTAGAGGAGGAAAGGTGGGTGGGGTGAAACGAAGACGGGGGGGGGGGGGGGGGGGGGGGGGGAGGTGAGGGGGGAGTCGTGGGGGGGGGGGAGTCGGGTGGGGTGGGGGGGGAGTCAGGGGGGTCTGGAGAGGGGGGTGGGAAGTAGATGTGGCGGGACAGGTGAGGGAGGAGTGCGTCTTGGCCTGACCATACCTCCTACGAGAATTGTGTGGCTGCAGATAAATAAGGGTATTTATCTATTTATTTATTGGTGTTTTTTAACTTTTTTATTTTTTTTTAATTTTATTTTATTTTTAAATTTTATTTAATTATTTATTTTATTTTTATTTTTTTTATTTATTATAATTTTTTTTGGGGGGGTTGGGGGAAATTCACAACATTTTTTATATGCTCGAATCGTCGATAGCAAGCAGTTTCACGATTAACACTATAAAGGAGCCTGCACCAATAGCCGCTGCGGAAGTCAGTGTCGTATTGCGTTGGCGTCAAACGTAAGTGACCTCACTAATATACCCATGCCCGTGCGCGGGCCAACGGCGGCCGACGTCGGCCCGATGGCCTTTTGCGCTTTGAGTAGCAGTTCTAGCAGTCAAAACCCGCAGTGCGGAGCAGATCGCTGAAAATCTAGGAATCGTCCCTGTAGCCGCGATGAAACAGCTGGGGTAGGAACGCCCGTCCACCCTTAACATCACCAAAATGAGCAAGATGTGTGCTCAACCCAAATACACCAACACGCACGCAACGTACACCCATTTTGACATTTGTTTTCGGCCGCTCATCGCGCTCTCTAACGGCTTGTCGCAATCAGTCGGCGACCCGTGCAATGCGTAATGTACTCAGCCCGGAAACCGCAGGTCAAATTGATGGCTGTTTTGCGCCAGCCGTTCAGTTGAAAAAGCGAATATATTTCGTCATCTGGCCGACAAATTTTTCGCTGGCTTCAAAGACTGAACTAGAGGTCTTACGCTAGATTAACTCCTTCACTGCCAGCGGACAGATTGGTATCAGTTGTGAATTCAGCGTCATGAAGCCTCAGTCGTCAAAGGAACGTGGATACAATGTGGTTTCAGCAAGAGGTATAGATCCTCATGAGCCCCCGCAGTTGCGGGGGCTCATGAGAATCTATGCCTCATGCGGCTGGGTGATATTCAATCATTTTCTGTCTCGGCAGTGACACTTTTTAAGCCGAGAAGGAGTACTGAGATTCTCATGAACCCCAGCGGTTTCAGGGGCTCATGAGGATCTATGTCTCTAGCAGACTGGAAGCGATTGGGTTATGGACTGATGTGTCATTGGGTCGGTGCCGCAGAAATATACAAGACATTAGAGCACGTGGCAAAAATTATTTGATAATAATGCTTTAAATGACCGAGCACTGAATACTGCCGAGTCAGCAACCAGGCAGCTGTGCACTACACCGGCACCAATGATCATTATTTTGTGTGATGTTCTGTGATTTTGGACTTAAGGTCGTAGGCCGTAAGATCCAAAATCACAGACCAGCACACATTATTGTTGTTTTTAATGGAAAACAGTGGGGAGTTTCACTATGTGTGTACTAAGCGCAAAACAGTTTATCATTAAACAACTAACTGAATGCCACCCATGAAGGCGGGTTACCACACACCCGTCACAAGTTATACGTGCCGCTTACTGTTCTGTGATTTTGAACCTTAAGGGAGTGAAGCCGTATGGTCCAAAATCAAGGACCGGCCAAGCAGTAAGGTGCCCAAATGAAAGACTGATCTTAAATCACACACATGGTGCCAAAGTTTTTGTTTCCACAAGACGGCAAATAAAGCCCACAAATTAGGAAGTCACAGGTGAAGGTGATTGTCCGCAGCCAGGATAAACATCAGCCAACATGAGTTCACTAACCCCTTCACGGCGGACAAAAAGGTGAAAGTACCCAGCTGCAAGAGGTATAGATCTTCATGAGTCCACACACTCACAGAAGCTCCCCGATGAGACTCTATACCAATTGCAGGCCTCATTCTGTATCCATACTCTATACCAATTGCAGGCCTTATTCTGTATCCATTCTCTATACCAAGTGCAGGCCTTATTCTGTATACATACTCTATACCAATTGCAGGCCTTATTCTCTATCCATACTCTAAACCAATTGCAGGCCTTAATCTGTATCCACACTCTAAACCAATTGCAGGCCTTAACTCATTCTACCCCAGACACTGACATATAAGCTAAGGATCGACCATGATAGATCGAGGGTGATGCCAGAATAACTTGGCGCCTATGGGCGCCAAGCTATTCTGGCATCACCCCTGAACTATCATGGTCGATCTGTGTCCTGGACTGCAATCAGAGAACAACGGCAAGATTTGGGGATTTCGATGTTGGGGTAGAATCAGTTAATCTGTATCCATACTCTATACCAATTGCAGGCCTTATTCTGTATCCATACTCTATACCAATTGTAGGCCTTATTCTGTATCCATACTCCTAATTACGAGGTTCTGGTTCTTTGGGGTTGACTTTGCACTGATTTGCACTGATTTCAGAAATTTGCACTGAGTTCAGAAATACACCTTGCGGCATCTCGAAGAACCCCAAAGATCCCAAAACGTCCTATACTGACGAGCAAAAAAAAAAAAAAAAAAAAAAATGCAACGTCATTGGACTCATTGGAAACACTGACGTCTTTCGGTCGTCAGTGCAGTTTGTAACCCGCTTTGAGATGCACTACAGGTCTGGTCGTGATGTCTAAAGCATGTTCTTAATTAAACGAACTTTAGTTCGCGAACTCTGACAATCTAGAGTTCACGATCTTGGGCGATCTAAAGATACGGTGGACGATCTAAATTGGACGATCTAAAGATACGGTGAACCTAGTTCAAAGTAGTTCACCGTGCGAACCTCGCCAAACCATAGTTCGCTGTCGGAAAAAGTTCGCTCAACGTGTTGAGCGATCCAAGGCGAACCTTTTCTCTGATTGATCAAAACTTTTACCCTCTTCTGCGTTGGAGATAAGAAGATAGTCACCGATTCAAACAAATATGGCGGACGGCGATATTTCACTCGTGCGAAGAACAAGACCTATTTTTTTTATTGATTTGTGGGAGGCGCAATGCTGTTTGTTGGATCACTACTGCAAGGAGTAGAAAAACAAAAATCGTCCAAATCGCGAAGCTGCATAGCGGCAGCCATTTTGAACACCTTCGCAGACAGTAAGTACGCCTAATCAAGCACTTCAGTTAAGAAAGAGAACCATGGCAAACCTGGTTTGCTGAAGTTCGCCTAGGTTCGTTCAACCTCAATTAAGAAACAAACCAAATTATCACCGATCTTCTCCGATCTAGGTTTGCCGATCAACAAGTTTGAGTTCGTCGAATTAAGAACAGCTCTAATACTACCATCCATTTTACGAGAAACCATATACATGTTTGTTAGGGCCTAGAATCCGACAGTCACAGAATCCGACCTCCCAGAAAATCAAGTTGGTTAATTGGTCTGCTTTTCTAAAGCTGCTTTCGATAACTATGCCGGTGTTTGAGATAATGAGGTTCTTGTGAGTCGTGGATTAGTGCCGGCCTGCCGAGATCAGGGGCCAGTTGTATGAGCGAGCTTAGTCCTGCACCATCCACTAAGGAAGGTGAGCCGCTATAGCGGCGCACCTTGCTTAGTGGCTGGTGCAGAACTAAGATGGCTCATGCAACTGACCCCAGTTCCCGAATTTCAGTTTTGTGTTAGTGATCAAGGAATTGCAGGCCTACTACTGCCATGTTTTTTTGTCGGTTGTTGTATCAATGACCATTATGATTAAAAACAATTACAGGCCATCAGCAGTTAGTGGTTGTGCACCGGGTTGGTTGGTTAATTAGGAGTTTAACGTCCGCGGCACCGGAAGGATAACGGGCGGGTTAAGGGGGACAAGTTCAGCGATTGCCTATGGATTACGACATGAAAACTGATCAATTCAGGCGCAATGCACCTGTTTCTCTTGAACTACCAGGATATTTTAATGTATTCGAGATGTGCCGCCTCCTGATACGCGGCATAAGCCGCGTATCCGGACTCTTCACGTCTCGAATGAGTAAACAGACTTGCCATCTGAACAAGCCTGTCTTTTGGCCTGAAAGCGTGCACCAGTATACTACATCGCGAAAAAGGATATAATAATAATAATAATAATAATAATAATAATAATAATAATAATAATAATAATAATAATATAACGCGGGCGGATGTGTGCTAAGCTCCAAAGTGTTTACTCGCTGAGCGAAACTGGACCTGAGCCATGGCAGAAGAAAAGAGGAAGAACCTAACCTGCGATAGGAACTCCCCAACACAGAAAGAAACACGCTTAGAGGGGACCACATTACAACACTTTCGAGTTTTAACCCTTGTTCAAAATAGACACAGAGAACAGACATACTGACAATGAACTTACCATTTTGTCTAAACTCATTGAAGGCGCCCCATAATGAATAGCTACTAAAGTGTCCTTTGGCGTAGCCGGCGGCAATGCTATACGACACTTTCACAGCTATTGATGCGGGGCGCCTTGAATGATTTCAGCGAAAAGTCAGTTCAGCTTGACTTCTTTCTTTCTTGTTATTTCTTTGCATTTTGCTTGGCAGTGACCTATTTGGTCTGGACAGAAGTTTTCTCTAGCCTCTAATAACTCCCGTTAGTCCGATTTGGAGAGCTGGGCCTGCTTGCCTTCGACAAACCGGTCTCTTAACCCCTTCGCTGCCGTGAAAAAGAGAACACAGTCCAACAGCAAGAGGTATCAATCCTCATGAGCCCCCGCGACTGCCGGGACTCATGAGGATCTATGCCTCTTGCTGAGACCACCCTGTATCCACGTTGTTTGAACAGTTGCGGCTCATTTGGTCGTTCAGTGAACACAGATTTCAGAAACAAAGTGTGCGTTCGTTGGCAGGGAAAGAGTTAAAGGCTCGAAGGCCCCGACACTGACCTAACATTTCATCATTGACGGTACAAATACGGTGAAGTGGAGCTCAAACAGAGCGTGCGACTCATTGGCATGTAGTGTATTTCTTGCCGAAATAATCTGTTTCTCTTTGGATTCCAACGCCATCTGCAGATTGAAGGCCATGGTAGTTCAAGCGTAGACCTGCTCAAGACAACTCCACAAGTGCCGTGGAGATATTGTTGGCAGTGTTAATTCAAGGGTAGGCCCAGATCATGGTGGATCGGATCAGCTTGGCACCTGAGGCTCCAAGCTGATCCGGGCCTCCCCTTGCGTTATCATGGTCGACTAAACAGGCGCAAACTGATCAGTTGGCCAAGAAGAAGGCTGTAAAAATGTGAGCAATTTCGCTTTGTGAGTAAAAAGACAAAACACAAAAGTGTGTGTGGGGGGGACGGGGGGGGGGGGGGGGGGGGGGGGAGGGGGGACGGCACCACTAGGCAACAACCCAATGCGCACAAGGCCATCGGGCCGACGTCGACCCGATGACCTTGTGCGCATTGCGTTAGGGAACAACCGCTTGTACGCCTCTCAGACCCAAACTCGAGTCAGTGAGATCATGTGCACTACTAGGACACGCTTCACGTAGGGTCATCATCATCATCATCAGTCCCTTGCCCGAACTGGGCGTTGGGGGGACTGAAAGGCAGCAGCAACATACAGTGCTCTCCACTGAGTTCTATTTTGGGCGGTGGCAGGAGTTCGGTCCATTCTTTTATGTTTGCGACCCAACTCTTTCTCTGACGACCTCGCCGACGACCTCCTTCGAGAGTGCCTTGGAGGACAGTCTTGGACAAGGTGTTGTGTCGGGTCACGTGGCCAAACCAAGCAAGCTTGCGCCGTTTCACGGTTGCCAGAAGGGGTTCATGTGTACCCACCAGGGAAGTGACGATGCTCCGTACATATTCGTTGGTCTTGTGCTCGCGGTACGAGATGCGGAGCAACTTCCTCAGGCACTTGTTCTCAAAGGCCTGGATTTTCTTTTCTGAGTCTGCAAGCAGTGTCCAAGTCTCACAGCCGTAGAGTAGAATAGACACTACGAGGGACTTGTAAAGCCTGTACTTGATGGTGAAGCTGATGGAGTTACTTCGCCATATCCTGTCCAGCCTGGCTATTGCGGATGTTGCTGTACCTATCCTGATACGGATCTCTGCTATGCAACTACCGTCTTTGGACAGGGTGGCTCCCAAGTACTTGAAGCTATTGACCTCTTCTAGCTTCTGGCCGTTCATGTGAATGTTGCTGCTGCTGTCGCTTGTGGTGTTGATCATCACTTTGCTTTTATCCGTACTGATCTCCATGCCATAAGACCCTGTGCTACTTGAAAGTTTGTCTGTCAGGTTTTGGAGCTCACTATTGCTGCCTGCCATGAGGTCAATGTCGTCTGCGAATCGAAGATTGCCCAGGGATCTGCCACCAATAGAGATTGAAGTATGGTGGTCGTGGAGGGTTTCCTGCATGATCTTCTCCAGGAATATGTTGAAAATGACAGGAGAGAGCAGGCATCCTTGACGGACACCGATCGTCGTCCTGAAGAACTCGCCTGACTGATTGTTAAGTAGAACCGCGCTGCAGGCGTTCTTGTAAAGCGCTTCTATCATTTGGATCAGTCCCTCCTCTATGTTGAACGATCTCATGACTTGCCAGAGTCCGTCGTGCCAGACGCGATCAAATGCTTTCCTGAAATCAATGAAGTTGTGGTAGAGTTCGCGCTGATGCTGCAGATGTTTCTCGATCAGGACGCGGCAGTTGAAAATCTGCTCTACAGTGCTTCTTCCAACTCTTCACGTAGGGTGGCAGAAAACAAAACAATTAGGAACGCATTGAAAGTGCAGATTAGGGGGCAATTCAGGTTTGTAAATGGGGTGGTGGGGGGTGCGGAAAGGGATTTCTTCCTAAGAGGTGGGGGGTGGGCGGGGAAGGGGAGGGGGCGGGGGGAGGGGGGAGAGGGGGTAAGGATTTGGGGTGGCCGGGCGTGTGGTTTTGAGTACACAAAGTTGCAAATTGGGTGTTTGCTAGAGTTTGTTTTTTTTTAAAGGCAAACTTGCAGAGTAGACGGTTGCTACACACACAAACACACACACACACACACACACACACACACACACACACACACACACACACACACACACACACACACACACACACACACACACAACAACAACAACAACAACAACAACAACAACAACAACAACAACAACCGCAGAGTAGGGAAAAAACAGTTTGTAGAGTACGGGAGAGTCATTAAGTTTTGAAGTAGAAAGTTGCAAATTATGTTGTTGTTTTTTTCCGGCGGCGGATGGGAGGGGAGAGTAGGGGAAATTAAAAATGGAGGCGTTTTTGAATATACAAAGTTGCAGATTCGACGTGTGTTACGAAACGAAAACACGATGTTTAAATTCATTTTTACCACAGCGTTTCAGTGAAAGCGATTAGTGAAATATTTTTAATTTAAAAAAAAACAAACAGTGGAGGACACAGTTCCCGACTGTTTTGATTGTTCGAACTATGTATTATTATTTATTTTATTCGTGCAGTTATTTCTCTATGTGGACAACGTAAGTCTAGATGGTTTCATGTTCAACCAAGGTACTAGGTAGAAGATGTATATGTAGACAAGAGATTTTGACAACACTGTGATCCTCTATGTAGACACAAAAAGTGATCACATCAATGAATACAATATTTCGCAATATTCATGTCTATATGTGCTGGTCTGTCATTTTAGAATCACAGACCAGCACACCGTGGTAAACATGCACACTTCTCTCACTTCTCAAACACCACACTAAATATGCACACTTATCTGCCGTAGCGCCACTGTCATACTTCATCGCTGCGTAGTTCTCATGGTGGTCTGTGCTTTTCGCATTTTTGCCGCAGATCCCCGCGTAAGGGATCGTTTTGCCCGCACCAGACTATCTGGAGGACATCTCGACTCACATTCTATCTTTAATCCTAACGTCACTCAAAGAAGAAGTCGAGGGTTTACACAACTAGATCTACCATCTTGATATCATGCGCAACTACAAAAAGTGCAGCAGGCACACGCAGAAGCCAAGTGTTTAACCCCTTCAATGCCGAGAAAACTGAACTTCACCCAACTGCAAGAGGCATAGATCCTCATGAGCCCCCGCAACTGCGGGGGCTCATGAGGATCTATGCCTCTTGCTGAAACCACTTTGTATCTATGTTCCTTTGACGTCTGCGGATCTTTGACGTTGGATTTACAATGATTTCCAAAACACAGTCGGCGTCCACTGGTTTTTTATTCTTACCTACAAGACACGGACAGAGGCCGGATCGGCTTTGACAGCCCAAGAATAATGTCTGTGAAAGAATGGGGACTTGACAGGGCACTAGCCTTGAGCTAATACAGTTGGCCCATCTTTCTGAGCGCTTGAAACAAACAAACAAAAAATGAAAGGTAGGGCGAATTTCTCCCGCCCATCGTAATAGTGGACCCCTGATACCCGTGCATCTGAGAAACAAAAAAGTACATGACAGAACAAGGAGATCTGATCTTCATTAGCCACCCCGTTCTTCGAAGCCGCATGAGGATCTATTCATCTAGACGCCGGGTGCAAGAGCACCACGACTAAACGAAAAAGCGAGAGTGCTAGCGACGCCTTGGTAAATATGGAGCGTATTCAGAAAAGGTCAAGCTAAATTCAAATAACATCCCCAATTTGAGGCTATGCTACAGCAATTATCGGCCAGCAAGAGGCATAGATTCTCATGAGCCCCTGCATTCGCAGGAATGTATGTCTCTTGCAGATGGATCTGTTTAGATGAGAACTTGATTGTGGAATTCGAGTAAAATGTGTAATGGGCGTAAGTATTTTTGACTACACCTCCAAGATCCCAGCTATTCATAGCTGTCATTTTTCATCTGTTGACATTGCAAAGGTGCTAGAGCAGATTTGCATGGGTGACAGTTAAAGTGTCAATATGACGCTTGTATTCACTTCTTTCATTTTGGCGTAGCAGATGACGTGTCACGGGGGACTGAGATGTGATGTTTCGGTTTTTGAAGGGTTTTGTGAAGAGGTTTATTTTGATGCTGAGGTCATGAAAATGAAAGGGTGTGATCTCTCTCTCTCTCTCTCTCTCTCTCTCTCTCTCTCTCTCTCTCTCTCTCTCTCTCTCTCTCTCTCTCGTGTTCGTAGAGTAGCAAAGGCAAGTATAAAAAGTGGCCCATGTGCTAATTACTTCCTCCGATGAGAACTTGAATAAAGTTCATTTCATTCTCTCTGCCCCTACCTTCCCTTCCCCCACCCCCCTAACACCTCTTTTGCCACCACCCCAACCCGTCCCCTTCTTCCCGCACCCCCCCCCCCCCCTTCCCCCGCGACCCCTCCTCCACCCGCCCCCCCCCCCCCCCTCCAGGAACCCCGACGATTCTCATTCTCCGCCAACAAACTCTTTTTTTGTTTGGCACTGTTCAACTTGTACTTACGGCCGAAGTTAATATTCTACACTCTCGAAGTCCGCTCTGAAACACTGCTAGGACATCCTTTCGCCTTTGCTCCTTTCTGGCAGCATTTTTATTTCTTTTTGTAGTTTATTAACCCCAACAATGCCGGGAAGCGGCGAACACCTTTCACCTGCAAGTTCATAGGAGTTAACCCCTTCACTGCCAGTGGACGCAGATTGTGTTCTGGGAATCATTGGTAACTCCAGCGTCAAAGATCCCTAGCCGGTCAAGGGAACCTGGATACAAACTGGTTTCAGCAAGAGACATAGACTGCGGGGGGCTCATGAGGATCTATACCTCTTTGCGCTTGGTGGTGTTCCATTTTTCTCAGCAGTGGAGGGGTTAAAGGGATGTATTTTCCAGTCACTCTGCTTGAATAGCCAAAGGTTTATCGCCCGCCCAACAAGAAAGCTTCATTAGCTAAATGTCTGAAGACAAATCGTCTGATTATGGATTCCTCTTTCATCAGTCGTGCGGAGAAATCACAGGCATCTGCTGCAGAATATCGATGGTGTCACAGTATGCAAAAACTTAACCCATTTAGCCCCGGGAATCACTGCGACAGGAGATGGGTCGACCGTAATAATTCAAGGGTAGCTCCAGATTAGCTTGGCGCCTGATGGCGCCAAGCTAATCTGGCGCTACCATTGAATTATCACGGTAAATCCACTTCCTGCAACTGGGATATAGGCATTAGGTGACACCTCCAAATTGTAGATTATGCGGCCTTGGGGGTCAAATGGGTTAAAGAGTTCTGCTCCATGGCGGGCTTCGATTGCTAAAATTCGCCGATACAGCAGGTTATCAATGTTGTCTTGACTCAGCAAAGACCTTTTTACCCTTCTTTTCACAATCCTCGTGAGTAAGCGCACGAACCAGAGGTTTTCCACTACCTTCTGAGCGTAACGGAAGTAACTCTCATTCTTAAAAAGTGAAGAAGAGCAGAATTTAAGTCTTTCAGCACCAGATGGGGAGCAGATGCTGGCATTCTCAGGAAAATGTACACAGGGAGAGTCCGCCCAGTCTTAGAGTATGGAATGGCAGCATAGGGAACGGTAGCAAAGTCAAACTTTGACAAAGTCGGACAAATTTAGAACCAGGCAACACGAATCATCACTGGTGCCATGCGTTCTACTCTCATCTCTGCATTGGAAAGCGCATCCGGACTGGAGTCACTAGAGGAGAGAAGAGACACCAAGCTCCTGTTACAAGCAGCAAAATTCAAACGTCTGCAGAACCACCCGATGAGACAGAGAATGTCAGAATGTAGACTCAAGCGCTCAAGCTTCATACATCAGACCCTTGAGCGGAGAAATCCAGATCTCCTAGATCACATGCCAAAGGAGATCCCCAAAACCCTTGAAAATCCTCCATGGAAGCGCTCGGATGAACCCCAAATACGCGACAGCATACCAAATATCCAGAAGAAGGGTACCCAGTGTGGCACAGAACGCAAATCCTACACGATGGAGCACATCCAGACCCACTACCCACAAGAGGTCTGGACCCATGTGTATACGGACGGTTATGCAACTGACGCTGTCACAGACGGAGGAGCCGGAATCTACATTAAGTACACAGGAGGGAGAGAAGCAGAGATCTCTCTCGCTACCGGCAAATACGCCACCAGCTACAGGTCAGAAGAAGAAGCCCTGAGAATTGGTGTAACAACAGTGAAAAACTGCCCGGAAACATCTGACTCCATTGTGTTTCTCACTGACGCCCTCTCAATCCTACAGGCCCTAAAACCACCCAAAGACAAGGACCTAAATGGTCTGTTTTTGGCACACGCCTCTCTTTGTACAACACACATGGTTGGGCTGCAGTGGATACCTGCACACTGCAAGGTGAGAGGCAATGAAACTGCAGACAGGCTAGCAAAGGAGGGATCTTCAACAACCCAAGAAGACAAAACAACATCATATGCAGAAGCCAAGACTATCATTAAAAAAAAAAAAGCAGAAAAGAAAGTGGCTGCGAGAACACCCCAGCTATAACAAAACAGATGACTATCACCTACTGACCAGACCGGAGCAGGTAGTTATCTTCCGACTACGCTCCGGCCATAACAAACTGAACTGGCATCTCCACACCAAGTTTGGAATTGCCCAGTCAGACCAGTGCCCATGCAACTCTGGTAGCATGACAACAGACCACGTGCTACACCTGCCCCACGTTCACAACCCTCAGACGGAGACACTGGCCGGAAGAGACAGAGGTGTCCCGCAAGCTCTATGGAGGCCTGGAGGACCTGCGGCGCACGGCAGCATTTATACAGGAGACCGGGCTGTCCATATAAAGAGTGTTCGAGGAAGAAGAAGAAGAAGAAGTCTTTCATTTTTACGACATTCAAACTTTGTAATTTATGTTAACCCTTTTGTCCAGCATTATTGTAAGACAGACAAACAGCAGACATAAAGGGGACGTTGCGATCAATTAACCCTGGAGAAGGTTTCTTTAAGTCAGTTAACCCATTACATCCTGATTTTCTAAACTTTGTAGTTTATTGTCCTATGAAGGCTACATTACAGATTAGGAGACAGATCAACTGTTTTAGTTCAAGGATAGTGCCAGAATAGCTTGACCCCCAAGCGCCAAGCTATTCTAGCACCACCCTTGAACTATCAGTCAAATTTATTTTAAGCAATGGGTGTATCAGAATGAAAAGGGTTAACTAACCATTTATGGTTACAAGAAAAACAATTAAATTTTTTTTTTAATATATTAGGTTTCAATGTGTATTCCGAAGCAGTCTTCACAAAGCGAGTGTGAACATTTCCTGTTGAGCTACTGGTTCCAGATTCCTGTCGTCAGAAAATGGGAATCAAAACATGATTTCTCGCCAAAATGTCACTTACGAGCTCGAACTTGCACGAGATCACCATCGACATGTATATTTACCCATGTGTGCGCTCGTCTGCGCTACTGGACGGTACCCCGCGGCCGAAACTGAACACCACCTGAAAGCACTTGACTCTGGTATCGCCCTCTATGCAGGTCGATCTAACTCCTATTGTACTGTGCTCTAGAGCTGTGTGCAGCAAGTCTGTACTTAATTTCCAACAAAATCCAGTCCAGTCCTGCGCCAGCCACTAAGCACCTTGCTTAGGGCTGGCGCGGACTAAGCTGGAGCACCTAGCTTAGTGGCTGGCGCAGGACTAAGCTCACTCATGCAATAAAACCTTGGAGCCGAGAGTCTCAAGTCAAAATGACTGACTTAGATGTCTGACTTGAAAATTTCAATTTCAAGTTAGACCGGTACACTCTGGCGTACTATCGAATGTATGTGGTCAGAACCGTTCTCAGAAAATTAATCTGTAACTGCCTGTGAAGAGAAAACGAGCAATGTACACACCGTAAAACAGTGCTGGTATTCAGAGCTGCACTAGAGAGCCATAATTCTTCCGACTGGGAAAAAATACTGTTGCCTTCTTAGTCAGCTTTGTGTCATGGGGGTTGGTGTTTTATGTACAGAAAATGTCTGTGCTCGTCTGTGATTTTGGACCTGTCTCATCCTGCCCCCCCCCCCCCACACACACACACACACACACCTCCCCCCCCCCCCCACCCCAACCCCTCAACTCCCCAACAAAAAAGTTGGAAACAACCCCAAAAAGCACCGTGCCTGTATGTTTGTCGCTTTAACACTTTTACCCTTTCAGTTAAAACGATCAACAAGGAGAAGTAAACGACTTTGATATCGATTTTCTCTCTCATTCCTTTTTGGGTGAGAGGGTGGGGGTGAAGGGGTGGAGTTGAGGGGGTGCGGGGAGGATCTGGATTGAGTTGCACGTATTTTTCAATAGCCAGTACCTGCCTGTCATAATTTCAAAGGCTTTGCTTTGAGCTGTTTTTAGCCTCGCGCAAAAATATCGCTGCAACGCAGAGGGACAGTAGTTTGGCAGTTACTTACTTACTTACGCCTGTCACCCCTACCCGGGTATAGGCCGTCGACGAGAGACCTCCAGCAACTCCTGTCCTGTGCTTCTCCTTCGATTCTACTCCAGGTGGTTCCCAGTCTCTTGATGTCTGCTTGGAGGTCTCGACGCCAGGAGTTTCTCGGCCTACCTCTTTTCCTCTTTCCCTGGGGGTTCCATGACACAGCCAGTTTGGCAGTTACTGGCCTAGAAAAGTTTCCTGCAACTAGGGGCTGGACCCCTCGCTCCAGATCCGCCCCTGCCTCTCCCTATGATAAAATGTACATTGCATCTAATAATTCATTATGCAGTAACTTAGTGAATTAGTGAACTTAGTAAACTAGTGGATAAACGAGTTTGTCAAAAAATGAGATTCGAGTGCGAGCTGAAACGGCTGCCGAGCGTATTTTAATTCTTAATTATGCACTAACTACGTGAATATACAAGTAATAGGCTACGTGAGTATGTGTGTGAAGTTTGCATCTGTATGCAACATAAGCTTACAGAGAGACAGGCTCATTATGTCCCCAAATTACAGCAGCAAATGTCCTGTCTTTTTCCTTGCAATGCGTGACAATTATTTGTGTGCTGGTTTGTGATTTTGGACCTTACGGATGAAATCCGTAAGGTTCAAAATCACAGACCAGCACATAATTATGACATATCTCTTTCATTTCCCTTCCAGTGCCAAAATGACTCACTTTTACAAAAATTCCAGACCAGAAATTAAAGTTACTGTCAAGCGTGTAAAATGCAGAGAAGAACCCAACGGAGAAAAAACAAACAAACAAAAAAACACGCTTAGAAATGACAGTTACAACTCATTTTATTAATAATTCGGGTTAACCCTCTTTTTCAAAATAGACAAACAAACAAGTATTAAATTTACAACTCATCTTTTCGCACGTTGGAGCAGAAGTAATTAGGTATGGCGTGAAACCATAAAACTTTAAAATCGTATGTTGACTAATCCAACAAGTCACGAGCGATGCATTAACCATGATTTAAGGTAGTGCCTGATGAGATTTGTGCCTGGAAAAGCGCCAAGCTCATCAGGCACCACCTTTGAGCTGTCGGTTGGCGCTAGAGGTGACGAGAGAATAATTTGGACTAATAGTGGGCTACCTGGTCAGGTAATGACGCTGCATCAATCATCATAAACATCATCGACTCGGGTGATTTGCACGCACGCGACTTGGTCAGTCATCTTTCTGTTGCGATGATGATGATGATGAAACTTTATTTATCAACGGTAAAACGTTTTGACAGAAACAAATCGTCATTTTACAAACTTGCCGTTGCTAACATCTACAACATAAAAAAGATTAAAAGATAATAATAATAATAAAGAATTATATTTACACATACTATTTCATGCAACAATAAAAAATAATAATAATAACACTTAACATTCATCTTATACCACACACACACACACACACACACACACACACACACACACACACACACACACACACACACACACACACACGCACACAATATATATATATATATATATATATATATATATATATATATATATATATATATATATATATATATATATATATATATAATATATATATATATATAAATGCATAATTATATTACATGACAGCATTAACCATCAGGGTTTGTTTAACTGCTCAGTGTTGTTATGTTTGGCTCATCAGGTACTCGAAAAGTTTTGTTTTAAAGATTCCAAGTGAGGATATAGTCTTCAAATGTGCAGGAATAGTGTTCCATACAAACGGTCCAGAAAAGGATAAACTAGTTTTAAAGAGGTCAATTCTAGGCAGAGGTAGGGGTAAAGTATTGTTCCTTGAGGACCGTTCGCGTTCTTGCTGTGGCACAAATTTGGTGGTTAGATACTGCGGTGTCATGTTATTTAATATCTTGTGTATGAGGATGCATTTGTTGAAATTAAGTTGTTGACGCAGGCCGAGAATGTTTAGATGTCTAAATTTGTCTGTGGTAGGAATGGGCCGCGTATCTATCATTTTGACAGCTCTTTTATATATAGAGTTTAACCTGTTCATGTGAACATCACTACAACCGTCCCACACTGTGGAGACATAATCAACGTGAGACTTGATATGGGCATGAAAAAACAGTTTACGAGTATGTATATATCCGTTACTTGTCTAAGCTGGGACAACAGGAAAGTGTTTTTAGCAATGGTTTTACAGACTGTATTTATATGCGTCTCCCAACTTAATTGTTCGTCAAGGTGTATTCCCAAGAATTTACGCTCTGTGACTTGTTCTATCGGTTTAGCGTTCAGTTGTAAATGTAACGGCTGTGGTCGGCGTTGGTGTTTTTGTCGTGTAGTGATTAAAATACTCTTTGTTTTTCCTGGATGAAGAACCATATGATTCTCTCTACACCAGTCGGAAACCTCGCTGAGACTACTTTGTAAGCTAATGTTAATGTCAGCTGTTTTTTTTTACCCGAAACATGGAGGCTCGTATCGTCCGCAAACAGGTTGCAATTAACATCAGTGTTAGTAATATGCAAAGGCAAATCATTAATGAATATTATAAATAGAAGAGGTCCCAAGATCGACCCTTGGGGGACACCGTAGTTAACTTGTCCTTGTTTAGAGTATTTTCCATGGGTATATACCTTTTGTTGTCTGTCTTTTAAGTATGATCTAAAAAATGCTATGGCAGTTTCACTTATATGGTATGCTGCTAGCTTCTTTAAGAGAATGTCATGGTCGACAAGCTCAAATGCTTTTTGTAGGTCTAATAAAACAGCTCCAGACATCAGGTTTTTATTTATTGATTCCAGCCAGCAGTCTACAATGTGTGCCAGTGCTGACTGACATGAGTGTTTCGGTCTAAAGCCGGACTGATGAATATTTATGAAATTGCCCTTTTCTAGAAAATCGAGGAGATGTTTTTGTATGTGTTTTTCAAGGGGCTTTGACAGGGCCGACAAAAGTGAGATAGGACGGTAGTTATTGACATCTTTAAGATCTTTTGATTTAGGGATTGGAATTACCCTGGCCTCTTTGAAAATAGTTGGAAACGTGCTGTGTTTTATACAGAGGTTAAAGATATAAGTGAGTGCCTCTACCGTATATGGTAGTGACATTTTCAGAATTTTGTTGTCTATACCATCCATCCCGGTGGACTTTTTGTTCGGCATGCTAGAGATGAATTTGCCGACTTCAGCGACGGTAATATCAGGAATGATGAATGTCTGCAGTATATTTTTGGCCTCACAGTATTTTTCTAGTACACTAGGAACTTGGTACTCTGCGTTACTACTTGCAGCTGACTGAGCAAGTGTTTCAGCTGTCGATAGGAAGTGCTTATTTAATATATCAGCTGCGAGGAGAGGGGAGGAGGGTGGAGGGGGGGGGAGCGAGAAAGAGTGAGAAGGGAGGTGGAGGGCACTGCGGATGTTGTTAACAAGAGGAAGAGGGGAGGGGGTGCGTAAAAAGGGGGTTTGAGAGGAGAAAAGAAGCAAATATTTAAGTTTGAATTCAAAGCCAGTAGACAGAAATAAGACTTCTACGATGTAAACGGTAACTTTGAACATTGAATACACTGTAAACCGCACATTCTCAGTCATTTCTATACTAGTATATGATGTTTCCACCCTCTCTCTGTCTATCAAAATCATGAATGCTCGGCATGCAAAGTGTAGCACGTAACAAAACGAAACTATGAAAATATTTTCGAACGTGTATGCCCGTGTATTCACTATGCAGCACGAACAAACACGAGAGATTTGTAAAACATGATAGACAGCAAGATGCAGTCGGTTAGGCACTAAAACAATCTATCATGATCGATCCATATTTTGAAGGTTTGCGTTGAAAATCTATTAGAATACATATGTATTATTTGTATTAAGTCCCTTCTATGTATAGAAGGGACTTTTTAGGACGGGTCGCGGTGGGGCGAATTTAATAGCAAGTCCATGATATCAAAAGCGGACAGGCTTACAATTGAAGATAAAAATTACGTCATGTCTGGTTACGCTAACCTCGCTGCTGAAAATACATTTGGCGCGAAGCGCCGTATATGCGTATGTATGTATGTATGTATGTATGTATGTATGTATGTATGTATGTATGTATGTATGTATGTATGTATGTATGTATGTATGTATGTATGTATGTATGTGTGTGTGTGTGTGTGTGTGTGTGTGTGTGTGTGTGTGTGTGTGTGTGTGTGTGTGTGTGTGTGTGTGTGTGTGTGCTTATTTATGTAAACAAGAGAATCTCCGACATTTCGGTACACACAAGCTTGAAACTTGGCGAAATACTTTCTTAAAGGGGTGGCTGAGAGCCTCCGAGCATATTTTAATTGAATGTCCCATTTAAGACATGAACAACCGTTTATAGGAAGTCGGTTGACCCAGATTAGAGTCGATATTGTCATATTTACTTGAAATTTTGGATATAACTAGTTTAGATAACGACATTGGATGTGTTCGTTAGCCAGCTTTGTATTTTTTTTTTCAACTTCCTTAGTAAAAATTAATATATTCTTTTCAGAAAAGAATTAAAACAGTAATTTAAAAAAAAAAAACACTTGACTTATAGAGAAAGTTAGACAGTGGCGGTGACGTAAAAGAGGCAACTCCGTCACCACGCAGACATTGACAAAATATGACGTAATCCTCTCTAGCGTGCACGCCGCTCTCTCTCTCTCTCTCTCTCTCTCTCTCTCTCTCTCTCTCTCTCTCTCTCTCTCTCTCTCTCTCTCTCTCTCTCTCTCTCTCGTACACATGCGCGCATCTCCAAGAGGCATAGATACTCATGCGCCCTCCAGGTGCATGAGGATCTATGTCTCTTGGAGATGTCTGGAGCGCGCGGATGCGCGCACTAACACACACACACACACACACACACACACACACACACACACACACACACACACACACACACACACACACACACACACATATCGTCGCGCTTTCAGAAGAGCATTCAGGTGACCCGATATAGCGCGTCAGTTTGGAGAAAAACATTAGATGAGTTCGTTGAAAGCTTTGTACCCTTTCAACTTCTTCAGTAAGAATTAATTCTTTTCAGAAAAAAAAATTAAACAGTAGAAAACCTTGACATCTGGAGAAAGTCAAACAGTGGCGGTGACATAAAAGAAGCAACTCCGTCACCACGCATAATTATATACTCTAAATATGACGTAATTCTCTCTCTCCTCGCTCGCTCTCTCTCACATATGCGCACATCTCCAAGAGGCATAGATCTTCATGTCCTCGGAGGGCGCATGAACAGCTATGCCTCTTGAGAATGTTTTGAGCGCGCGCATGCACGCACGCACACGAACACGCATAGACACACATCGACGCGCTTTCAGAAGAGCATGCAGGTGTACTTAGCATAGCATGTAGCTAGGTAAAGTCAACCTGATTTCACCCAAATTATAGCAAGACTGAAATTGTACCGTGAAATTCTAGGTTTGTCACCATTTTCCCAAGTCTTTGAAGCGAAAGCGAAACTCATATCACGTTAAATATAAAATTACGTAAAAACAAACAAACAAAAAAAAAAATACGTCATGACAAATGACGTTTGACAACCAACGACGCCTATGCACTGCGCGCGCCCCTTGTAGAGTTCACTATGACGCATTGGCACATCTGCGAGGCTTTTTCAAAAAGGAGATATTTCAACATCCGAATCAAGTCAAAGACAAGAGGTAGAGACCCTTGACAGCGAAAACAGCTCTCATATAGAAGGGACTTTGTGGGTTATGGTTCATCCCATCTTATTTGTATACTGACGAGCAAAAGAAATTCGACATCATTAGAATCATCGGAAACACGCCACGAGCAAAAGAAATTCGACATCATTAGAATCATCGGAAACACGCCCGAGCAAAAGAAATGCAACATCATTAGAATCATCGGAAACACGCCACGAGCAAAAGAAATGCGACATCATTAGAATCATCGGAAACACGCCATGAGCAAAAGAAATGCGACATCATTAAAATCATCGGAAACACGCCACGAGCAAAAAAGAAATGCGACATCATTAGAATCGTCATTAGACATCATTAGAATCGTCGGAAACACGCCACGAGCAAAAGAAATGCGACATCATTAGAATCATCGGAAACACTGGCGTGTTTTGATGATTCTAATGATGTCGCATTTCTTTAGCTCGTCAGTGTAAACATAACACATATTCTTTTGCTCCTCAGTGTAAATGTAACACAGTTTGCTATGTAAATATAATGTTATTGCCCGCAAGCAGTGGATGTAAATATCTTCATAGTACTAGTAGTGATCTGGTCTTCACCCCAAGTTCGCAAGTTATACCTGTGTTTTCTGGGCCATGGAGACAGATTGGGATATCGTAATAGTTGTCTTATTCCTAAGATAAAACGCAGGTAATAATTTATAATCTACGGCTGGAGAGGCAAGTACTAAGCTGGTACTCTCTCTCTCTCTCTCTCTCTCTCTCTCTCTCTCTCTCTCTCTCTCTCTCTCTCTCGAGAGAGAGAGAGAGAGAGAGAGAGAGAGAGAGAGAGAGAGAGAGAGAGAGAGAGAGATGTGGCTTTCTTGGTGCGCCGAGATTTCTAGCTTGAAACTAGATAGTGGAGCAATGTGTGCATTTCTATGCCAAGTGTTGCTATCATGTCGTTCTTGCTGTTGATAATGTTCTCAGTGTGATACTCATACAAGAGCAGTTGATCCAAAGTCTATGACCCGGCCCAAACATGAATCACTGGACAAGTTCACGTTCAGTGTCTAGTCCCGACAGACTTATTCACGAAAGCCCAGAGTTGGTCTCTGCCTATTACCGAATGGTAGGCCTACAGAGCGAACAGGTAACACACGTGAGCACACGTTCTACTGTAAGTGTAAAAGAGGCCAACAATATAAATCTTCATGAATCCCCGCTCGTGAGTTGGCTCTTGAAGATCTATGTTTCTTGCAAATAGATGGTGTTTGGATGCAGGACTATTGGTTGTTTATGCTCTTGTCATGTGTTGGTAACACCACCCCCTTCATTCTTACTCCTCTACCCATACGTATGTAAGTTTTCTTCTAATGGTCACGTGCCAGTCAAACTGTCACCATGAAGATACGACATTGTCTGTAATATAAAATTAAAACAAGCGGAACAGAAGAAAAAAAAATCCAACCAGCTCCCCTGCACACTGCGACCTACAGGGCAATTTTGACGTCAAAGAAACACTTAAACAAGCACGTAGGCACGCTCGTAAACACACGCATACACACACAGAGAGACAAACAGATGTACTGATTCCAAAACAGACACCAGAAGTTGGATCGAGGGTAAACTACAATTACAATGGACTAACTTACCTACGCATCATAGTTTATGTCCTCTCACGTATCGGTCATAAAGGTCTGTTAATCCATATTATTCGGAATACACCAGTGTGTGAAATAAGTTTGACTGAAATAGTTCAAGGGTAGTGTCAGAATAGCTTGGCGCCTCTAGGCGCCAAGATATTCTGGCACCACCCTTGAACTAAAGCCATTCGTTTATATTCTTATCTGTAAGTACTATAATGTAGCTTGCATATGGCAGTGTACAAATTTGAAGCTTTTAGCCTCAGTATGATATGGGTTAATCCAGGACGACTGCCCCCGTCTGAGGACGTAAATGATGCCACTTCATTTTAGCAAGAAACATAGATTCCCATGAGCTCCTGCAGTTGCAGGGACTCATGAGAATCTATGCCTCTTGCGGATGGAACCGGATTAACATTTGTGTGTCCCTAACATTCATTGTCTTGTCTATTTGGCTTATCAATGTCAACATTATGCGCCACGCCAGCAGAGAAGTTTATGGCCCGTAAATCAGGTATGTCTGGGAAAACAGGGGTACCCTGCCACCACGTCGCCTGTACTACTTGTAGATGCAGGCAGGTGTGGGGATCAACGGGTAATAGAGAGAGAGAGAGAGAGAGAGAGAGAGAGAGAGAGAGAGAGAGAGAGAGAGAGAGAGAGAGAGAGAGAGAGAGAGAGAGAGAGAGAGCTTTGTAAGTGTGCTTGAGCGTTTCCTCATTGCCGTGAACATCACCCAACTGCAAGAGCAGAGAACCTCATGAGCCCCTGCAGATGCGGGGGCTTATGAGGTTCTTTGCCTCTTGCTGAACCTATGCATATCAACTCTGTGTTCTTTGGGTTGATGGGATTGTTTGGTGTTGAATTTGCCCTGCTGTCAAAAACATAATTTTTTGTCTATTGGCAATGATGAAGTTAAGCGAGACTGCAGATAAATGGGAAAAAAATTCAGTAAACAAACTTGTATCTTATAATTTCATCTGTTATATTATGGCGTCGTGTTTGAAAATGCTTTTTGTTTGTGTCTGTCAAGCGTCTCGGGAGAATCTATTTATAACTACTTGATGGTATTTGCGGCCTTGCGTTGTAGTTGAAAAAATATTGCTCCTGCCAATGCGCGCGCGAACTCGATTTTTGTCTTTGTTTTGTCTTGCAGTTGCTTTAGTCAGCACTTTTGTTGCACTTCTTTTGTCTGCGCGCTTCTGGTGTTTACTTGATGCATTCTCAGGCGTTTGTTGGCAAACGTTTCGGCGCCGCCATAGTTTGTGCCCTAAAAACACTGCCTTCTCTGTTACCAAACGTTAACCCCTCATTGAAGGCCTGAACACGATCCAACCGCAAAGGTATAGCTCCTCATGATATGGCCCTGCTGATGCGGCGGCTCGTGAAGATCTATACCTCTTGCTAACAGTAACACGTCATTGTAGATCTATACCTCTTGCTAACAGTAACACGTCATTGTAGATCTATACCTCTTGCTAACAGTAACACGTCATTGTAGATCTATACCTCTTGCTAACACGTCTTTGTATCCATTTTTCTTGGTCGGCTGGGGCTCCTTAACAAACATTTCAGAAACATCTGTGACCACTGACATCGAAGGGGGTTGAGATATTCAGGCAACATCCGTGAGCTGTCGTGCTCGTTTCCACAGGTGCCTGACGAGTTCAGTGTGTGTTGATATTGAGTCAGTGTATAGGTCGCGCCCAGTCCGGCACTGACTCACAGTACAGTCACATAGAATGAGTATTGCACCGCGAGCGCGGGAGGGGCTGACTCTCATGTCAACACGCACTGAGTTAGCCAGGCGCCTGTTGATTCACCAATTTTGAAAAGCAAGCCGTGCGTTTGTCTCGAGAGTCGGGAACGTCCTTCGATGTCAGATAGATAGGTTTATGAGTGGTCCGTACATATCGTTTGCATAAACTGTTGCTTAAGCATGGCATTGTCTTCTGTTGTCCTCTGAATGCTACATTCCAATCAGGGGCGGATCAGTTACTTTGAGAAGGAAGCGGGAGTAGGGGGGGGGGGGGACTGGTGTTTCCAACATTTTGTTTGGGACCCTCAACCTTATACAACAGGACTCCCCGACGCTAGACCTTGCTTCTAGGGGCCAAAAATTCGAAAAGCGGAGGAGGGAATGGGAGAGAGAGAGAGAGAGAGAGAGAGAGAGAGAGAGAGAGAGAGAGAGAGAGAGAGAGAGAGAGAGAGAGAGAGAGAGAGAGAGAGAGAGAGAGAGAGAGAGAGAGAGAGAGAGAGAGAAATGAAATGAAACTTTATTTTCCAAGGATAAAAGAATAGGTGCGCAGACCTGTTTTCATTCTTATCCTTTGTCTCTTGTCTTCGACTGATTTCTTAGTCGAGCGAAGGCGCGTGCGTGTTAAGACTTCACCACTCGCCAAAATATCAAACAACTTGGGGGGGGGGGGGAGTGGGGGGAGGAAGGGGCAGAACGTGTGCGTGTGTGAAAACTCGCCAAATATTAAAAGGGGGGGGGGGGGAATGGGGGATTCCAAACACCCCAAATAGGGACTTTGTTACAGCATTTTAAAGAATTATCGGTCCCGGTTGGGGGCGGTAGAGGTTTTGGTTCCCGAACCCCTGGAACACACCCCCTTCCCTCCACCGATCACCCCCTACCAATTCACGAGACGGATCGACCATGACAGTTCAAGGGTATAGAATAGTTTTTGCACCGTGTTTTTTGTGTGAAACTCTTTTGACCCTTTTAGTCCTGCCGTTGAAATCCTAAACCTGGGACTTATTCTCCGAAACTTAACCTTACAGCAGGCAGATCGACCATGATCGTTCACGGGTGGTGCCAGAATAGCTTGGCTCCTCCATACGCCAACCTATTATGGCTCCAGCCGTAAACTATTATACTTGTTCCGTGTCTTGTTGTAGATCCAGATCTTCTCAGAAAACGTGAGACGTTTAACGTTTAGGGCTTAATGTTTATTGTGCACCACGAAGGTGATTTCAAAGACGAATCACTGCATAGGATTTGAACAAATTGTAATCCCAGGTGGATCTGAGCCCGCGAACTTTTGGACGAGAGTCGAACGATCTACCACCGAGCCACCCAGCTCCCCAAAATCTTGTCAGAGTTGTGAAAGGGTTGCATTTTCCCTGAACAGCAAAGGTATGAGTTGCGTATTGGGGCAAAGTCTTGCACTGTGTGCAACTCTCTCATCACCAGTTATATTCAAGCCGTCTGGTTCATGGCGCTGACAAAACCACGCATGCATATACAGTATGCGTTTGTCGTCCCATGCAAAACATGCAGAAAGGTTTATGGGCTCTTCCTTGTAATCGTTCGCATACCGCACTGTGTCGCCTCTGGCTGATGCTCCCAGAGCGCGAAAGGTCCTCGGGCCGACGTCGGCCGCTGTTAGCCCGCGCACTGTCGTGCGCGGGCCAACAATGGCCTACGTCGACCCGAGGACCTTTTGAGTACCGGGTTTATGGCTGAAGAGTGTCAGTCAAGTCTCATCTGGCGACAAAAAAACAAGGACAGGATAAGGAATGAGAAGGCATGGTAAGTGTCACTTCGGAAACATTGGTTGATTAATTAAGTACATGGATTCAACGCCGTGGAAATTAGTAGGATAACCCCCTTCCTCCCTACCCCCTTTCCCCCTACCCCATCCCCCCCCCCAACCACCACCCAGTCCCAGCCCTCGCTCACACCACCCCCACCCCCACCCCCCTCCACCTCCCCTTCAAACTTCCACACCTTCTAGAGCAACCACCAGGTCGATGACCCAACAAACGCAGTACGTTTGATGGAAACTGAATCGGCTGATTTTTTTTTTTTAATTCGGAAGTGGTGGGGGGGGGGGGGGGGACAGGGGGATGGGGGGGGGGAGGGGGTAGGTGTCAACAAACTGATTCCATTATTTAGGCACCTCTAAATTAGGCACATAAGCGTCATCTGTTGTGAAAATGTTTTAAGTGTTTGGATTCGAAAAGCTTCCGTAGCATTTCTTTACCAGCAGTATTAGCGGCGTTTCGTAGTAAACGATTACAAAAAACCCGCGCCGGGGTTTTTCGTTTTGAATAATCTTAGCAAGTTATACTGCTACATCCTTCAGACACAGCATAATAACGACGAAATATGACAAACACCCATTCATCTTTTCTCCAGCTAGATTTACCGAAGCAAGACAGACTTGAGGAGTTGTTTTCGTTCAGCCCCAGTTTTCAACACTTGGTCTATTTTTACAAGGAAAACATCACTTTAGGGAAAGCGTCGAGCAAAACCAAAAAACAGCTCCGTAAGCAAGCGGTCCCCGGGCCGACATCGGACTAAGCACGGTCGTGCGCGGGCCAGCTTAGTCCGATGTCGGCCCCAGGACCTTTTGTTTACTGGTGGGACGCCTGTTTTAGACGTCTAAGTGCACAATATAAAAACTCGACGCAGAGGAACATGTATCTACCCCCCCCCCCCCCACCCTCCCCTGGCCCACCCCCTCTGGACGAAATCAGCGAGAGCTGGAAGTCCCTATCCCTTCCAAATCTTCACCTTCACGTGTATGTATAGTCAGGGCAAGTGAATCTCCAGTCGAGATAAGAATGCGTGCGCTTGGTTGTAGATAGTACAGGCATTTCAAAGCAGATCTTGCATGCTTGAACTATTTCAACTGTAGAGGCCGCGGCCTTCTGCAAAAATAAGTTGATGATTAACTCATTGAAGGTACCCGGCATCAATAGCTGCGTGCGTGTCGTATAGCGTTGTGGCTTGATTTTCCACTGGTGATCAGCCTGGCTCAGGCTGTAGTCGGACTCTCGATCTTTAAGGTCGTGGATTCGAACCCCGGGAGGCTTACACATGTACTGTCCCGGCCTATTCGGTGCCTCATCTCTGAAACCACTTTCGCGTTGACAAAAGACGTTACGAAGCCCTTAACCTTTAACGCTTTCTAACATTTGACACTGGAAAGGAAACGAATGCTAGATATCTGCAACACCCATTATTTATTTCTTTTTATATCGTAGTAGTGGCAGCGAAGTGTGAAATTTTGCAAGCATATAAAACTTGTTCCCTTTTGTCCCGGTCCTGCAACACAATGATGCTATAGGTCAGCGAATGATATTCAGTGTTAGCTACCAGTGTACCTATATATCAGTGTTTCTCAACCAGAAAGATATATCGTTGGGGGGGGGGGGGGGGGGGCGGGTGGAGGGCGGGGGGGGGGGGGGGGGCGTGATGGTAGGAGGGGGCTGTAAATCCACGGTGGTTTCAGGGGCACTTTATTGGCAGCGAAGAGACTAACTCATTCACGGCCAGCCGCATCCGGATGCGCGGCATAAGCCGCGCATCCGGATGCGGCTGGCCGCGAATGAGTTAATCCCTTCGCTGCCAGTGATCACAAATTTCGCGTCTGAATCCACTGCACACTGTCCTACATTCACGTGAAGAAAACAGGTTTAATTGTGACCAGAACTAGGCATAAAAACACAAGACTGACAAGAGACACAAATCCACATGAGCCCCCGCGACAGCGGGGGCTCATGTGGATTTATGTCTCTTGCAGCTGGGTTGCGTTCGACTTGCCCCGTCATTTAAGGGGTTAAGGATGTAAGGAAGTTAACGAGACCTGCTCCAGACTATAAAGGGTTAATTATAGTTCGTAAAAACCTTCTTCATACGTGTTCTTAGCTTAGCACGTCTAAGCTACGTTTCCCTAAGCACGACTAATGCTGTACGAAAGAGGCAATTTAACTTATGAAGTTTGAGTGTCGTAACTAACAGACTTTTCAGATTTTCTTCTCCTTTGTATTGTGTAGTCGTGAGTGTTCCACTGATGCTCGTAAGAAACAATAGAAAACCACTGCTGCGTGTGCCTACTGACATGAATTGTGAAAAGAAGGGAAAGAAAATCTTAGCTTAGGCATGACAACAGTGAGAATCCGTCGCATCGACGAATTTTACCAATCGAAAGCCCGCCACTCAGCGGTTTAAAGGTGGAGGGAAGTAAGAGGTATAGATCCTCATGAGCCCTCGCGATTAAGTCTGTTAAGATGTTAATCCATTGAGTGTCGGTAGCGGCGCTTTTTGCGCGATGATTCCTGTAAATAGTGACAAAAAGCGCTACCCACAGCCAGAGGGTTGAGAGTGTTGTCCGCATTATGACTGTGGGTGTAAAAAAGATGAAAAAAAAGAAGAAAAAAGCGTCGGATCGAGCCTAGATAATTTCTTTGTTGCATGTAACCCGAGCCCACTTCGCTGAAAGATGTTCCCCTTTGACGCAACTGTATCCATAGGGAAACGTTTGTTTGTGTAAACTCTGCCACTGCGAACTCACATCCGTCTGCAAAAGCATAGATCCTCATGCGCCCCCTGTAAATTGCGTAGTCTCTACAGAATCTATGTCTATTTCTGATGTACTATGTCTGTTTCGAGGTCACTGGATGTTGGCAAAGTACTGTGCAAGATGCTTTGATCAGTAGATCTTCAAAAGGTATAGATCCTCATGAGCCCCCGCACTCGCGGAGACTCATGAGGATCTGTACCTCTTGCTTGTCTTCCTTTCATCTGTGTTCTTTGGTCCGAGGAAGTGCAGTGGTGAATTGACCTAAGAGACTGTAAAGACATTAAGAGATTCGGCTTTGCCAGTCGCACTCTTTATTCCAAATATCGTCCCAAATTTGAAGAGAGCAGATGAAGCCAGTTACTGTCAACAAAAGGTATAGATTCTCATGAGCCCCTGCACCATGCAGGGGCTTATGAGACTCTATGCCTCTTGTAGAATGAAAGGCTTGGATTATGGACTCGGCTTTCCAGTCAAGTTGGATCAGATTACAGTCTCAACACGGTCCGCCCTTGTTTCGCGTCACTGATGACAAGACCATTGTCACTGACGTAACAGGGTAAAATGCTGCCTGCCTGAACTCTACCCCAGAAGGCTGCCTCGCGGTGGGTTAGTGGTACAGGTGAATTCCCATATAGGAAGAGGTAAAAGTCCATGCAAGAGACAATACATGCAGTTTTTTGTTGTTTTGTTTTTTGTTTGTTTTTTTGTTGTTGTTTTTTTTAAATCCTAACTCTAACTGAACGCGACCAATGCCTCATATCACCTCGTGAACAAAACTATGTCAGGGAAAAGCTGTTGCAAACAAACGATGGTTCTGGTCGTGTATATTATTTTACGAATGACTGAGATGATTAAGTTGCTGCCAATGTCACACTTAACCCCTTCACTACCGAGAAAAAGGGAACACCATCCAACTTCAAAAGACATAGTTCCTCGTGAGCCCCCGCAATTGCGGCGGCTCGTGAGGATCTATGCCTCTTGCTAAGACCGATTTGTCTCCATGTTTCTTGGACGGTGTTGGCTCTTGGTCGTTGATTGAACAAAGATTTCAGACACAAAAATGTAATTGCAGTGGCAGGAACATGATTTTGTAGATTGTATTAAGTAAGAGTATTCCTTCTTGTAGAACTACATGCAACGAAAGGTAACGGAATAATCTTGTAAAGTTTGGTGAGGTCCATGAAACTCTATGATCCTTGCAGATCGATTGAGTTCGATTAAAAAAAGTGATTCTGCAGAGAGTAAATACAGTAAATGATATGTGCGTTTTTCTTTTGTACAATCAGCGATTTTTCATCAGTCCCAAATGATTGTTGTCCCTCAGTCCGAGGCTGCCAATGGTGTATATTTCGGCAAGCAAGAGGCATGAATTCTCATGAGCCCCTGCAGTCGCGGGGGCCCATGAGAATCTATGCCTCTTTCTCACGGAATGGGTTCTCTTTGCTAGGTCAGTTGAACTTCTCAGACCTATGTTGACAGTGCCGAAGGATTTCATTGTAATCTAGAGTGGACTGAAGGACTTGTGATCTTTTTATTGTCCCAGAGTCTCGTCCTAGGTCCAAATCCTTTACCCAGTCCACTTCACCTACCACCTGTGTGTGGCAGGCCTGGCTGTATGCGCTCATTCGGCTCGCTAGGAAAAGACAGTGGTGGTAATAGTACTGACGTGTGACCTTCTGTCGTGTTTGCATACTGCACACACTCAAAGGTCGAAGTAATTAGGTATGTAGGTATTTCCGACTGGCTTTTAGAAGAAAAAAACACAAATGCATCTTTGGGCATATGACCTGTCAACGTCCAAACCGAATGGATGACAAAAGTACGGGAAATATGATGTGCTCAGCACAGGGTTCTTCAATGACTGCCATAGACCATAAGACCATAAAATGCAAGATAAACAGTAGAAGGGTAATATTGTGGACAGACCCCCCCCCCCCCCACCCTTTCCACCCCGCTCCGGCCCCTCCCCCAGGGCGAAATCACCTTGAGGTGGAAACACTTTTCCCGCCAAATTAATCATCCACTCATCTTTGGGCATGGCTTAACCAAACTAGTGAACTCTCTACTCTCGGTAGCGTTTTTTGTCACGATAATTCCTGCAGTAATCATCGCTACAAAACAGCTACCGACAGCCGAAGGGTTAAGATGTTTTCGTTTTTCCTCTCCCCCTCTCCGGCTTTTTTCACCAAGTGACTTAAAAATCACACGACGAAACTGATAACAAACTGGCCGCACACACTCTCCAAAACTTGTCTAATAATTTCAAATTGTTCCGCCTTAACAGTTTATTCCTAAGACGGTATAACTATGTATAAAATTGACATAAAGCATTTTCGTGTTGGCAGACATTTATTAAGAGCAGCGGTATATTATGTCACTGTATGAAATAGACTACGTTTATATATGACCTTGTCAGTATATCTTTATCGTTGTTGTTTGGCAATTTCAGCAATAATCTTGTCTGAAAACACAACTTTGCGTTCCAGTCAAACAATAACAGCGTTCACAATGTCTTTGAGAGATTCATGATAAATGACGTCGTAATCGTCAAAACTGTGTCCACAAAGCGTACCGAATGAACGCGTGCTTATATCCCACCTGCACTTGTCCCGTTTTCTTTTGTGTACACTCGACTAAGATCATTCCGCTGAGTGTTGGCAAACCATACGAAATGCGATCACTTGTTCCTGTAGTGTTAGTCCTTAAGTACCTTACTACGCCTGAAAAACAGAGACGCAACAAACTAGGACTGTCTTCAGTGGACCAGTCGAACGTAGACCGTGACTGCCCCAAAATACTGTCAGCAAAAGCACACATCTCACAAATATTTTCAGCAGGAGCGATCATTCTCCCCCAAAATCTACAGCAAGAGACATAGATTCTCATGAGCCCCTGCGACAGCTGGGGCTCATGAGAATCTATGCCTTTTGCAGATGGAAATCATAGGGAGGAGTTCATAAGAATTTGTTTCACTCAGAGGGACGGGGTTGAGTGAGAGACTAGCGGTTTGCAATCCGGCCGGATGAAGATTTGTGTCGAGAGTCATTGACGTACAATGCGGCGGAGGCGTTTGCTTGACATACTATGCGGAGGAGACATTTGCTCGCGAAAGACCTGCTTGGCCTCTCATTGGCTAGAATAACACTTGTACTTAATCCGTGGCTCTTCAAAAGATTAAAAGAATATGTATGTCTTTGCATTTAATGTGTCTATAGAAGTGATGTAGCCAAGGTACAATATTTTGGATAAGCAAAGTACGATACCCGTTCTCTGAATGCACCCGGGGAAATTTCGAAGCGAGTACTTTCATCTACATGTACAAGAAATTAAATGGAATGCCATTAACCTCTTCACCGCCGAGAAAATGTGACTGCGGGGACCCATGAGGATCTATGCCTCTAGTGCTGAGACCAATTTGCGTCCATGTTCTTTGGACGATGTGGCTTTTGGTCGTTGAATGCTCAAACATTTCAGAGATGACATTTTTGTCCAGTGGCAAGGAAGGGGTTAAGCGTGTGACTATCGGTAGCGCTTTTGTTAGAGGTGATTCCCGCAATTAACCCTTTGAGTGTCGGTAGCGGTTTTGGTCGCGATGATTCCTACAGGAATCCTCGCGATTAAAACTGCTAGGCGACGGACACCCAAAGGGTTGTTACTGACCTCACCTGTGTATCTCTCCCTACACCACGTAGTCGCGTTGGTCTGTAACTGTAGACCTTACGACAGCCCTGATCAGGGCGTGGAGACTGCGACTGGGGATACAGCATCTCTTAGCCGTTCCGAATAAGGTCCAGAGTCACGGGCCAATCCCAAAATATCAGCGCATCGTTAGTGCAGCCATCCGCACAAACCATGAGATGTTTGTTAGATACAATCTACTAAAGGCACATAATCTGGCCACACGCGGCAGTCTTCTCTTCTTCTGACAGACTTCCCCTTGCCGCTTCGCTGCAAATGGCGGAAATTTTGGCTGCACTACCGTCGGAGATAATGCCAACAGTGCGGCACTGCTCGCTTTTGGCGTTAACACATTAACTGCCGAGCACTGAAAAATGCCCACCTCACAACTGCATATGCTATATAGAACCTCATAGAACCCTTCGCCGAGTCATTAGGGGTTCGACGAGGTCAGTTCTGTGATTCTTTCTGGCGCAAATTTGTATCTGCTTTCTAAGACGACGGGGGTTGTTGGCATTTATTTACACTTCTTTAGCCACTGGCACTGACGGACAACTGTTGACTATTAATTTTCAGTGTGGTGAAGGTTTTAACCCCATAGCTGTCGGGGCAAGGCGAACGCTAACCATCTTCAAGAGACATAAACCCTCATAAGCCCCGCATTTGCAAATGCGGGGCTTATGAGGGTTTATATCTCTTCTAAGTACTATGTTCGTTCTGGGTATTTTTGTCTAATGTACACATGTGTTCTTCAGCGAATGTCGGACAGTGTGCAGTCGTTTCTGATGCGCAGTTCGCGATTACTGGTGGCGGTGGGGTTAACCCTAGGTACTGGTAAATCTCAGGATGCATCTGGGTTACAACAAACACTATACATGACATATGTGAACACGTTTCTAGCTGTCATCATTTGACTTCAGCCAGAGCAGTGAAGCTACAGCACCTGTTTTCACGTTGTTTATTCGACCATTAAAAGCTGCCAGCATGAAAACTTCCTTTTCACTCTGGTTGTCTCCCTCGATTCGCCACGAGCGAGACTACGGAGACAACCAGTGTGTTTCCGTTCTTTAAAATAGGGATGACATCCTATCAAGTTGTGTGACAACCTATATGGTGGGAATATCACAAAGCTGCCAAAAACGCAAGTCTCTCGCTCTTCCTGTGAGTGGAGTTTAGCTTATAAACGCAAAGACTACAGACAAAAACAAACAGCAACAACAAACAACAACTCAGTAGCAACAACAAACAACAACACCAACAAAAACAAACAACAGAAACAACAAAGAACAACTACGACAAAACACAACAAAGAGCAACAACGACAGCAACAACAAACTGCAACAACAACATACAACTAAAACAAACAACAGCAGCAACAACCAGCAACAACAGCAAAAACAAACAAGAACAACAAATAATAACAAACATCAACAACGACAGCAACAACAAATAGCAACAAGAACAACAAAAACAAACAACAACAAACAAACCAACAACAAACAAACCAACAACATAACATCATCAACAGCAACAACAACAGTTATTGACCTGGTGTTCTGTGTGTTGCAGGCCTAACGTGTGCCCCTACCAGGACGTGGAGATGGTGATGGTCAGACAGCCCTGTGTCCAGGCCTTCACGCGCCTCGTCAAGGTGTGGCGGCCGCAATGTGGATATACCCGAAACTGGTGTGTTGGATACGAGAGGAGGTGAGTCCTAGCAGTAATACCTCTTGACACCGAATGTAGTCATCCTTTAACCCGCTCACTGCGGAGGAAGACACCGCCCAACTGCAAGAGGCATAGATCCTCATGAGCCCCCGCAGTTGCGGGGGCTCATGAGGATCTATGCCTTGCTGAAACCACTCTGTGTTCACCTTTCTTTGATGGCCGGGCTGAAGTCTTTGGCGTTGAATTTACAAAGATTTCCTGAACACAGTCTGTGATCACTGGCAGTGAAAGGGTTAAAGACGATTGCCAGTTCTAAGACAGACCTGCCATGATAGTTCAAGGGTGGTGTCAGAATAGCTTGGCGCCTCTTGGCGCCAAGCTATTCTGACACCACTCTTGAACTATCATAGGAGTAAGGTTATTCAGTGCTGGCACCACCCTTGCAGTGGCAACTGTCAGTCTGTCTGTATGAATGCCTGTCTGTCCGTAGTCCATTATATGTCCGTTTATATGTTGGTCTGTACCTATCGGCTTTCATCACCTAACCACTGACTCGCTTTCGTATTATGCGAATGCGAGGATCCACAGGCACGGGTGGAGAAATATATGTTTTTCATGCTATAGGCCTTGTCAGACGGTACGGTTTCTGAAAACAGTTTTCTAAAACAAGCGAAAACTGTTTTGCTTCGAGCACGTCACACGGAGAAACAGTGTTTTCCTATAGCTGTTTCCCTGTGGCGATCTCTTCGTGAAGGGAGTTGTGAAAGGTCGTTGTTGTGTATCAAAATGGCCGTCACGTGGTCTTTTGTTTCACGTTGATTGGTTGAAGCAGCAGTGTTTTTCCGAAACAGTTGCACGATTTTAGGATCGGTTCTAAATTTCTGGAAGCAGTAGGAAACTGTTTTCAAAAACAGCTTTGTGTGCCATGTCACACGGCGTCTTTACAAAACAGCTGTGTTTTTGTTTTTGAAAACGGTTTTCAGCCCCCGTCTGACATAGCCTTATGCATCAATGTACAGTTATCACTTCCGTTCGTTCTCAAACTGATTTTGTTCCTTGACTTGTGAACAGAAGAGCTTTACCCCTTCATTGCCGAGACAAAGTAAACACAATGCAACTGGCAAGCGGCATAGATCCTCATGAACCACCGCAGTCGCGGGGGCTCATGAGGATCTATGCCTCTTGCTGAAAACACCTTGTATCCATGTTCCTTGGACGGCTGGGGCTCTTTGAGGTTGAATTAACAAAGAGTTCAGACAAATAATATGAGTCCACTGACAGCGAATGGGTTAATTCATTCTACCCCAGACACACCACAGCAAGATGAGGATCGACCAGATGATAGTTCAAGGATGATGCCAGAATAGCTTGGCGCCCATAGGCGCCAAGCTATTCTGGCATCATCCTTGAACTATCATGGTCGATCTGTGTCCTGCACTGCAATGCAGACTTCAGAGGACCACGGCAAAATTTGGGGATGTCGGTGTTGGGGTAGAATGAGTTAAAGCAGTCTGCTCCTGGACTGGCTTTGGTTGCTAACATTCGCCGAGACAACGGGTTCTCAATGCTTTCTCGCCTCAGCTAAGACTTTTCTAACCTTCTTTTCACTATCCATGCGAGTAGTCCAGCGTAACAGATGTTGTTTACACTGCTGCCCCTTATCGGTAAAGTGGAAACTCTCCTATGTTTATAAAAAAAAAGGGGAGAAAGAGCAGACATGCCATTCGTTTTGCATTTAAATTTCATAATGTAAACAAACGTAAGTTACTTTTTTGTGCGGCTTCATTGTAAGACATATAACAAGCCTTTCTAGAGGAGATATTACAAACTGTACACCTTTCTTTCCCTGGAGCATGTCGCTTTAATACTGTCGGTATCTGGACAGAGGTCGTGAAAACGGATAAATGTGTCTACCCCAGCCTGTTCCTAAATTAACTTGTTGAACCAAACACGGTAATTTTCAGCTATAACCTGTCTCATCTGCACCACTTGAAAAAAGTTAATGCTCTCGCATACGAATTCAGCTTCCTATTTTCTCTTCCAGAGCCATGAGCTGCAAGTTAGTATTATTTTCCTTGCTACTTCGTGCATGGAAATAGTACATGCGACATTATCTGTGATAGCTTAGGTGTGTAGTGCCTGCTCAGTGTGGTCTCAGCGACATTGTCTGTGATAGCTCAGGTGTGTAGTGCCCGCTCAGTGTGTCTCTGCACAATCGCTGAGCTAATTCGGTATGATCTTTGAACTATCAGAGTCAATAGTCTGTACCTCAGCTCAGGCACTGAGAAGAAAAAGACTGTAGTGTAGACAACCAAGCAAAAGATTCTTTTGTCACCGTGGAAGTGAAAAAAAGAATAATATCAAGTCACCAAACGGGACACAAAACAAACCCCCGTCCCGACAAGCAAAACCCATCTGCACCTTTGCAACTGTGGCGCTCCTTACTGGCGGAATGGTACCGGAGTGCATAACACAGAGTAAGTAGAAGCGCAACCTGAATTGCTGACAATTTAACATCACCGTTGGATGATGGACTGCTTGCTAATCATTTCATAAAACAAGAGTATGTTTGGTCTTCGATACAGCTGTCTACTCCAGGGCAGTCTTCGATTGCTACATTTGTCCATGCAATTTGTTGGTTGCCAAGTTTGTCTTTCCTCAGTTAACTCACTCGAGACATGCCACCTAAGGATACGCGGCGAACCGCCGCGTATCCGAAGGCTGCACGTCTTGAATGAGTTAAGATTTGTCTACTCTTCTTTTCATCATCCATGTGATCATATGCACAAACAACAGCTGTTTTCTGCTGCCCCTGGTGCGCGCTTGTGGAAATCTTTAATCTTTACTGTACAATTTACAATTTACTGTAAGGAGAAGAAGAGCTGAAAAGTTTTCCTTTACAAACTTCACAAGTTAAAATGGCCTACTCTATACCATAAAGGGTTAATAGTTGGCAATATGTCCTTCATAAATGTTTATAGTATGTCTTACAGTAAGGCTGGACAGAAGGGTTAACTGAACTTACAAAGTTAGAATGTAAATGAAAGAATGTTCTGCTCTTTTTTTCTTTTATATCTAGAAGAATTCTCTGCTTACACACAATGGGCAGTAGAACACTTCTGTAAATAAAAAAAAAGAAAAAAAAAAAAAAAGAAGTGTAGGCAAGTCTTAGTTGAGGCAAGACAACATTAATAACCCATTGTATAAGCACATTTGAGCAATCCAAGCCTGCCGCCGAGCAAATCGTTTGAGTATGCCCTTTCTAATGCATTTTGGCTACTAGGTCTCCGCTTCTCGTTTGAGCTGAGAAGAACCCAACGAAGAAAAAAAAACATGCGTAGGAAAGACAGCTACAACTCAAACCAACGAAGAAAGAAACACGCTTAGAAAAGCCAGTTACAACACAAGTTTTGTCGTAACTGTCTTTTCTAAAAGAGTGTTAAGAAGTACCCAACGGAGAAAGAAACACGCTTAGAAAAGACGGGTACAACACAATTTATTAATATTTCGGGTAAATACCCTTTGTCAAAATAGACAAACAAACAAACATAGAGATTAGCCGCTACTTATCTTCAATGGCAGAAGGAATGTGGCAACTGAAGGAGGTGACGTAAAATAAAAAATAAATAAAAGGTTTTTTTTTTTATTTTACGTCACCTCCTTCAGTTGCCACATTCCTTCTGCCATTGAAGATAAGTAGCGGCTAATCTCTATGTTTGTTTGTTTGTCTATTTTGACAAAGGGTATTTACCCGAAATATTAATAAATTGTGTTGTACCCGTCTTTTCTAAGCGTGTTTCTTTCTCCGTTGGGTACTTCTTTGCATATTACACGCTTGGCAGTCACCTTTTTGGTCTGGATTAAAAGAGTGTTAGTCTTTCTTAGTTGGGTTTCTCTCACCTTTTGGTTTAGATTCCCCCTTTAACCCATTCAAAACGTGCCCCCTTCAAATACGCGACATAAGCCGCGCATCCGGAGGCGTCACGTCTCGAATGAGTTAAGCTGACTCTTGCTCTCAGCCATGCACTCTCTTTACGCATTGTCTAGATTGGTAACGGGACTTTCACGCGATCGTGCTGAGCATCAACTCAGCCAATACTTCCCGTCTGGAAGAAGCATAGATTCTCATGATCCCGTGCATGCCAGGGGCTCATGAGAATCTATGCCTCTTGCTGTAGACATTTTTTAATTATTTCTGACCTGCACCTGAAAGAGAGGACCTTTCAGGGATTGAATTTCACGACTAGGGATGAAAGTGGGCAGTTGTCACACCGGCAGATAATCAATGGAGATTTCATACGCCGGCAGACACGCTTTCTGTCAGGAATGGGGCCAAGTTTACCTGGACATGTTAATAAGTAGGAAACATTAAACCTCAGTGGCACACAGTTTGAGAGTGAAATTTGAAAAAACAGTTAATTTGTAGCACGTATTATGATTGAAAACACCAGACAAAATGCACCCATTTATTTGGTTTTGTTTTTTTTACTTAAAAAAAAAAGAAAGAAATAATATCAGCAGGTATGCTAGGAACAACACATTGCACACATCGCTTGTTTGCGCTGCAGTTTGGAACTATCGGTTTGCATTTTGCGCAGAAACGACTGCAAACATTGTGCGTGTGCTGGTATATAATTTTGGACCTTACGTCAATACGCTGTAAGATTCAAAATCACAAGCCGGCCTACGTGTGTATCAAACACTTTGTCTAAATTTGTCTGATAATCCCCGTCATCCCAACAAGGTCTCCACATCAAAGAAGCTTGGAAGCTTTTTCAAATCAGCGGAGCTTCAAAGCAGTGGATAGAGCGTGTTGTGAGTGGCAATGTGAGAATATGACAATTGTTACAAAATTCCTGATCACTCTAACCCTTTGGCTGTCGGTAGCGCTTTTCGTTGCGATGATGACAACCAAAGGATTAAAGAGTTCGTTTTTGTTTTGTTTTAAAAACGTGAGTCGAGCGCTATTAAATAAAGTACACATACCAAGGGCAATCAGCGATGGACAAACAAACAGTTAGATCCCCCTGATCAGAAGATATAACCCTTTTAGCGCCATGGGCGCATTTCCCGAATTTTGGAAGTGTCATTTAACGACAATGTACCACTTGCAGGAGGTGAATTGACCATGATAATTCAAGGGTAGGGCCAGATTAGCTTGGTGCCTGTAGGCGCCCAGCTAATCTGGCACTACCCTTAATTAATCATGGTCAATACACCTCCTGGTGTAGGGTGTTGGCGCTGAAAGGGTTAACTGTCTGTCCAGTGCTGCACATAGCAGTGGAAATCACTCAGCTGACAAACAAAGAGTTACATCCCCTAATCAGAAGATCTGTTTGTTTTTCTAGCGCTATACATACATAGAGACATCACTTAGTGTGTGACATACAAATAGTTATATCCCTTGATAAGGGGGTCTAACTGTTTAATTGTTTGTGCTGTGCCACACATACCATGGAAAATCACTCAGCTCTTAATAAAGAAAAAAAAAACAGTTGCGTCCCCTGATCAGGAAATCTAACTGTTTTTCTAGCACTATACATACCAAGAGAAATCATTCAGTGCTTGACATACAAACAGTTAAATCCCCTGATCATGGAATCTAAACACTGTTTGTCAAGCGGAAATCACTCAGTACTCGACGAAACAAATATTTATATCTACTGACTTGTCTAGTGCTGAGTGATGTCCCTTGTTAAGTGTACACTAAGTGTATTCTATATCGTTCAGAAGCTTTGTAATAATTATCACATTGTCGCAAATGTGCCGACCCCTTAATGAGTCACCGTGCTGCACGGATCAGACTTTTTCTACCTGACGATAAAATAAGCTGTGAAATCCGTTCTCTGCATGCCGATACCACGGCAAACTTTCAAACAAGTCTGACGCTAATTGCTGCATTGATCCGTATTTTGTCAAGAGCCAACTGCATGTGTGTCTGTCCCCCTCCGACGACACGCATGGTTGGTTTTCGGTTTCAGTTCTGTTAACCCATTACATCCTGAGGCTGATTTTTACGAAATTGCTTGTTGTCCTATGAAGGCTACATTACAGACTAAGTAATAGATCAGCCTTGTTAGTTCAAGGGTGGTGTCAGAACAGCTTTGCGCCTGAGGCGCCAAGCTGTTCTGGCACCACCCTTGAAATAGCATAGTCAACTTTATTTCAAGCAATGGGTGCATCAGGATGAAAAGGTTTAACCCTTTCTTTGCCAGTAAATGCAGATTGCGCTCTACACGTCTTCGTTAATTTGACGCCAAAGAGCCGCAAGCGCCCAAGAAATTTGGGCATGGAATGGTCTCAGCAAAAGGTATAGATCCTTATGAGTCCCCGCAATTGCGGGGGCTCATGAAGATCTATATCTCTTGCACTCTTGCAGTTCGTTCTTGTTCACGTTTTCTCGGCAGTGAAGGGGTTAATTTCTCGAGAGCGCAGTCCATTTAGCTGTATTTTCGTTACAATTTACAGATTATCCTTGCCAATCTCCGGTTTGTTGTGTCACAGCTGGGTATAATACCTGTGCAAAATCATTCAGTGTTTGTTGTCTTAAGTTCTTTAAAACAGATCGGAGTGAGTGAGTGAGTGAGTGAGTGAGTGAGTGAGTGAGTGAGTGAGTGATCATTCAGTGTTTGTTGTCCTAAGTTCCTTAACCCTTATCATTCGGAATACACCAGTGTGTGAAATAAGTTTGACTAAAATAGTTCAAGGGTAGTGCCAGAATAGCTTGGCGCCTCTAGGCGCCAAGCTATTCTGGCACCACCCTTGAACTAAAGCCATTGGTCTATATCCTTATCTATAAGTACTATAATGTAGCTTGCATATGGCAGTGTACAAATTTGAAGCTTTTAGTCGCAGTATGATATGGGTTAAAACAGATTGATTGATTGATTGAATCAATGAATCTTTATTATTTTTACGTACCTGCCTTTGCTAAAACTACGACTAAGTACAAAATATACATAAAACAGCGACATCAAAGTACAGTGATACAAAATATACAGTCCATTAAAAACAAACACACGCATCCACGCACAAACGCACACACGCGCGCGCCGCGTGCACACACACACATGCATACACACACATGCATACACACACACATACACATACGCGCACATATTAATGATTGTTAGAATATACGCGTACATTCTGTGTCTACGAATAACTAGACATTGTTTTTTGAGTGACGTCAGGTTATAAAGACTTGTCTTGATTGACTGAGTGAGTGAGTGATGAGTGAGTGAGTGCGGTTGACTAAAACTGTGGTATGGGAGAGACCGTGAGAACCTGGACACTTAGGCTATAAACCGGCTATCTGTGTTAAATAAGACGATATTTACAGCCAGACCGTAGGACAAGATTTTGTGACATCAATGTAGACAACACCTGTGCATAATATCTACAAGGGTCCACGTGTGGAGGCCATTCGTCAGTCAAAGGAAAGAAAAATACCTACTACTGTCATTCTCTTCCATTCTGGAGGAGGCATAGATCATCATATGCCACCGTAGAAATGAACTGAATGTGTCCTGTCTGCTAGTATTTGCATTTGCGTCAGTACGGTGTGCCTTGAGTTATGTGACTATGCGGGCAAGCAGTATGCTATCTTCCTAGTAAGCGAAGACCCTCACGCCGACGACGGCTGTGCGCGGGCCCACTGCGGCCTGAAGACCTTTTGCTACTGGGGTTACCACCTGCGTGGCTGACAACTGTCCAAACAATGCGAGTGTCAGTCCACACAAATGTTACGCAATGGTCACGTCACCCCTCCCGTGTCTGACACGCACCTCAACACTGGTTGTCTCCCTCCATTCGCTACCACTGACAAGCGGTAGCGAATCTAGAGAGACAACCAGTGTGACACACCGAGGACTGTTCGTGCTCCTTTGTCCAGGGACTAAATGTCCAGATAAAGAGCCGCCATACATAAATGACATTGTAATCCAGCTGCGAGAGTTGAGTAGACAGATATTCTTGAGCTCCTGCAGTATAAACATAGATTCACAGTGAGGACAGCGAAAGGCATAGATCCTCATGAGCCCCCGCAGTTGAGGGCGGCTCATGAGGAACTGTATATCATAGTCTTTTGCCGACCCCTCTGTGTAAAGGTATACGTTTATTAGACTGCTTTGGTAAATAAAGATTGTGTAAACAAAATTTGCGACCACGGACAGTAAAAGAGGTTAAATCATTCATCCTCAACACACAGGTATTACGACAGGAGATGGATCGACTGTGATAGTTCAGTACTGGTGCTAGAGTAGTAAGTGACACTACAAGAGCGTCAGTATGGAAAACAAAACTGACAGAGAACTATATTCATCGTCGATTTCTCAGTTCGTGTCCGTTTTCAGATAGTGTACGTGACAGGTCCAATGCAGATCACTGCCAACTGAACAGAACCGCACAGAAGTGCACGCCGTTACCTTTCCCAACAGTACAGAGTGGTGTGACCCAGTGCACACGAACAAAAAAAGACATTTTTGCATAACCCTGCAAGTAAGTATGCATCAAGGCATAATTACTTGCAGGTATAATGCACACATGGGAACACATTACCTCTCACTTCAAGCGCTCGTCACCTGACACTCCTATGTGAAGAGCCCCATTTCTCGGCCCCCGTCTGAGAAGGCAGCAGTAAGCAAGAGAGTGTGCTTATGCAGGGGAGTGTATGGAGCGTGCCCCTGAGAAGGGGCACGCTCCATACACTCCCCTGCGTACCCTCTGAACTCAGCTAGGGCAGAGCGGGGCTGTAATCGAAGTTACGGCAACAGTTTCGTGCCCCTGACTCAGAGGAGTCAGTTGATGACGCTGTGAGTCAGGTGCACAAGATTTCCTCCGTCTGTGACGTGACAGGCTTTTGTGCCATAGTGACTTTGAGAATGCGCATTCCCTGTGTAATGCCAGCGACTTTGAGCATGCGCATTCCATGGCCGGCTCAGGGTCCATGACAACGTTCTGTTTTTTTGGCATGTGCGCGTGGCGCATGTACATATATCACAAGCATAAACCCCGATGTCATCTTCTGACCGAGACAGATGAACGAAAATGAGACCGATCCTTTCCAGCAAATCGCATAGTGTCGCATTAGTCCCTGCAGATGCCAGAGGTCATGGGGCAATTATGCCTTTTTTTGCAGACGTAAAAAAAATATGATAACACTGGCAGGGAATAACTGTGACCATGGGCAATTTAGTACCGACGAACACTCCGTTTGGGAAAACGTATGTATGTAAAATTATCAGCAAGAAGCATAGGTCCGCATGAGTCCCCGCAACAAGCGGGGACTCATGAGGATCTATGATTCATGCGGATGAGCGGATTTCCTTACAGAAAATCTAGAACCAACCTTTTCCAGCACTCATTCTGCCTCCTACAGGGTCGCGAGCAGTAATTCATGCAGGTGAGATAATCATAACTCTCGTGCTAGCCCACCTGCGCTCACCTGCACTGCAGTATTCGTGCATCCATGGTATCGGTCGTAACTCAAAGACAGGCCTTAGGGTTCATCCAAAAGTTCTGAGATACCTGCAGACCAAAATATGATGAGGAGACACTTCCTTTATCCCATGGTCTAGGATCGAGGAACGCAGTTTCACGATGCATCTCGATGTACAGTACTGATCCGGAACCGTTTGTCTGGTTACCCCCAAGGCAAACCTACTCTGGGAGTACGCCACAAGTTCACTTCTATTCAAATAAGATGCTTCTCATCTCATTTGAATAGAAGTGTACTTGTGGTGTACTCCCACGTGTGGGTTTATAAGAGGACTACATCGCAAGCGGTTGGACATATCATCTGCTCACATGTAAACAGTTCACATAAGCATTTATAACTCAAGATATAACATAAATGATTTTTTTTATCCCGGTGTTACAAACATAAGAACAACAAAAAAAAAATTACCGAAAAAAAATCTGCTATATTTGGCTCAAAAGCACAGAACTCATCAGCAGACATGCAACTTGCACAATAACATTTAAAAAGACGACGGAATTTCGAATGTCAAAAGATTGGTAATATATATTTGTCGTAATCCCTGGTCAAATGTGGCAGAAATTATGAGTAATCATGCGACTTGCACAGTAAAATTATGAAGGTGACGGAATTTCGAATGTCGAAAGACAAGCAATACGCATTATCGAAATCCCTTAAAACATTCTGGGATAAAGAAGAAAGCGAAATAGAAAAAAAGTGAAAGATCTAAATTCACAGGGAGAGAGAGCATGGCCAGAACCAGGAACAACAACCTGTATTTATCTATCCAGTGGCAATTAAGATAAGAGGCAGCAGGTGTAGGAGCCAATCACAGACACTGTTTCAGTCAGGCGCTTCAGCCAATGGGTGATACTGATACAGTGGCACGTGAGGTGTTCAGTGTCACACACAGACCGATGACGTTGCGACCGCTCGATTTTCCACCTACTTTTTATATAATTTATTATTTGTTGTCTTTCGCTGCTTTCACGTCCTCTGCCAACTGCTGCCTGGTTAGCCTTGCACTTTTCAATCCATTTCACGCAGTTTCAGGAAGGAAATGTTCCAGTGACAACGTTAACGCCTTGACTGCGGAGAAGAAGTGAACATGACCCAACTGCAAGAGTTATAGATCCTCATGAGCTCCCGCATGAGGATCTATGCCTCTTGCTGAGACCACTGTGTATCCATGTTTCTTTGACAGTGGGGGATCATTGGCATTAAGTAAAAATTCAGAAGAAAACAGTCTGCGTCCGCTGTCAGTGAACGGGTTAACACATCACAATGTACTAATGACTTTTAAAATCGACCACAGCTGTTTCTAATGGTTTTGTTGCCATCAGTGCAATGGCGAAATATCGCCAATGGGACTTAGATGGTAGATTGCCGCCTTCCTGAAGCCTATCTGGCACTACCCTCACACTATCATGGCAAGTCTGCCTCTAGATTTATTGTCTTAGAACGATCTGCTCCATGGTAGGCTTTGGTTGCTAAAATTCGATTATAAAATGGTTTATCAATGTTGTCTTGCCTCAACAAACACTCTTCTACCCTTCTTTTCACAATCTGTGTAAGTAGACACACATATTCAGAGGTTTTTCACTGCCTTTTGAGCGTACCGGAATTAGCTCTCCTGCGAACAAATGGAGAAAAAAAGAAAAAACAAACTCCATCGTTTTACGACATTCAAATTTATAATTTAACTCATTCTACCCCAACACCGACATCCCCAAATTTTGCCGTTGTTCTCTGAAGACTGCATTGCAGTGCAGGACACAGATCGACCATTGATAGTTCAAGGGTGATGCCAGAATAGCTTGGCGCCTATGGGCGCCAAGCTATTCTGGCATCACCCTTGAACTATCAATGGTCGATCCTTATCTTGCTGTGGTGTGTCTGGGGTAGAATGAGTTAAGTAATTCCCTTTTATCCAGCATTATTGTAAAATATATAGCCTGTACTGTCTTGAGCAGCAAGTGGTATTATACGTAATTACTCTTAAAGGTTTTTGCCCTTTAACCCTGAATGTGGGGCGGTTACAAACTTAATTACTCTGATGAAAATTCTGAAGTAATTCACCTCTTCACTGCGAGAACACAACGAGCAACCTCAACTCCAACCTGACACTCCAAAATGCAAGAGACACAGATCCTCATGAGCCCCCGCAAATGCGGGGGCTCATGAGGATCTGTACCTCTGGCTGATCTTATACATATCTTGCGCCTCAAACAAACGGCAAGGAATTAAGGATCCTTTCAAAGACATAATTGTTATCAGTTGGCAGTAAAAGGACTAGTCAGATGGCACTGACGTAAGACGCAGTGTGCGTGATTTTTATTTGGGCTGTAAACATACTTTTTATTCCCGGTGTTTGCATTTTCCCACGCTGGCTCTAAGTGGGAGTCTGACAGTTTACAGGGGAAACATTTCCGTGTTTTTCTCTCGTGCTGTGTTTCTCAATGAATCAACAGTTTCATTCATCAGCCCTCACCTCACTTCCAGAACCAACCAATTAACGCGATATAATAGTCTGCGGAGAACTGCAACCAAGTGTTTGACCCCTTCGCTGTCGGGGAGAATATGCGAACACCACCCAACTGCAAGAGGCAAAGAACCTCATAATCCCCCGCATGAGGTTCTTTTCCTCTTGCTGAACCTATTCATATCCGTGTTTCTGATGGGAATGATGGGATTATTCATGTTGAAAATGTCATGTTTTCTAAAACAGAAATTTGCGTCTGCTGGCAATGAAGGGTGTTAAAATGGATCGACCAGAAATGCTGTACAAATTGCTTAGTCAGTCTGGCGCCTCTCGCGGCAAGCACCAAGCCAATCGGGCACCTATGTTCAGTTATCATAGCTAAACCGGCGTCTAGACCAGTGGAAGGTTCAAGGGGAAGTTTTGTGTTAAAACGTGGCGGTATAAAGGTAATACTGAACGTTCATCTGTATAATGAGGGCCTGGACTCCATAAGCTTAGGGCTACTCGCGTCAGTTCCCGTTATTGTGCCACTGAGTATACACACAATGTTAGACCCTCCTGTACGTCGATTCAATTTATGTAGACTTGCGCAGGCCAACTATGGCTGAAGTCTGCCAGAGGATCTTTTGTTAATAAATCATAAATCAGCGCATTAAATAGGCGCTTTATCCCAATTGAAAATCGGCTCAAAGCGCCGCCGCAAACTGAACCCAACAAGCACGCTCACGTGAATCACTGACGCGCATTCTCTCACACACTGTGCATAAACGCAGAACATTCACGTGGTGTTAAGGGCAAGCTCGCAGCTACCGAAGTTTCGGAAATTTAAATCGTTTATATTTGAAATTTGATTAAATACGGGGCTGAAAGTCGTTGTTTACCAGGCATCCTTTTTGGAAACCTGCCGCCAGTTGCAGGAAACTCAAGCTTCCCAGGCCAGTAACTGCCAACCGCCACTCACGGTTCCTCTGCACTCTTGTGACAGCTTTGCGTAGGGCTAAAAATAATTCAAACAAAACCGGTCAGGCTATGACAGGCAAGTTCTGGCTATACAAATTACGTGCAGTTCCACCCTGCGCTCTGTTGCATGAGTGATCTTAGTCTTGCACAAACCACTAAGCAAAGTGTCTTCGGCTATAGCAGAGCACCTTGCTTCCTAGCTTGCACAGGACTAAAACCCTTTCAGCGCCAACACCCTACAGCAGGACTGAGATTGATTGACCATGATAATTCAAGGGTAGTGCCAGATTAGCTTGACGCCTGAAGGCGCCAAGCTAATCTGGCACTACCCTTGAATTATCAAGGTCAATCTATCTCCTGCAAGTGGTACATAGTCGTTAAGTAACACTTCCAAAAATCGGGAAATGCGCCCATGGCCGGCGCTAAAAGGGATAAGGTCACTCATGCAACGGTTATTAAAGCGGAAGACTTGCTTATGGCCCGTTGCAGGACTATGCTCACGCATGCAGCCGGCTGAGCCCAGCAATTGTTCATCTTATGCCCAAAGACAATACGAGTGAAAATGAAGTGCAGCATGCAATGGATACCTAGTAAACAAATACTTCTCGGCACAACTGACTTCGGCTTTCCTTACGGCTAAGCGGGCAAACTTTGGCGGACGTCGGTAACAAATGGGTTTAACAAGAAAACAACGCCCGCGTTATCCCGGCAACAAATCTCCTCATCATGAGCCACGAGTGCATTGTGCAGGTGCAGCAGACATGGGGGAGGGGGGGGAGGGGGGGGGGACTGATCGTTTAATTATCAAAACACGACAGCTCATTAACCTAGATAGATTTTTGTAAGATGTCTTGTTCCTTTTTTTATTTTGATGTGTTTGCGTAACAAACAGGATCAACCAGGCACAGCACTTATACTGCGGTCTAGATTTCAAATCAACTTAAAGGGGATTATGAGGATTTATGCTTCTTCCCAAAACTATATCTGAATTTATCTGAACCCATCTTCTCAGTTCGGGCGGACAAGATCAGTGGGTGTCCTTTTTGTGAGTACGCTCACTGGCGTTATTTTCATTACCGACAACGACAACGTGTTTGCAAATATGGCACAGACGCGATCATTACCCCCGGCGTAGGGGTTGCAGAATCCCACTAGCCGTGAGTTGCAGTCCTGCTTTCTGATCTAGTTTACATCTGCGTTGTGTCGACATAGTTGGCCTTTCATTCAACGGTTTCTTTCGTAGCATAGTTTCGTTTTTAGTTTGTCGTATTCGACGATGACGATGCTGTGCTAGACATCCGTGGTATGTGTCCTCAAGTCCTCAAGAGAGGATGTGCGTCCAGAATTGGCCTATAGGCCAATTCTGGACGCACATCGTCTCTTGCAAGTCGGGCAAGTCCGTGCCTATCCGCATGACATGCAAGAGGCATTTCTCAGATCATCATGTGTCCCCGTAGATTATGAAGGCGCATGAAGATTGATGCCTCTTACAGACCAGGCTTACGTCTGTGTTCCTCTGGTAGAGCAGGTCTTCAGGATTTCAGTTAGTGAAAGTGTTTGCATCATTTCAGATAACAAATACCTATCAGCTAAGCGACACTGACGCTTTCCATTTTGTAATGTTTGACTACGGTTACAATTGAACTGTTCCACGTTCCTTGTCAACTGCGGAACCGTAATACCTCAAGGGTCGTGCCAGATGAGCTTGGCGCCTAGGCGCCAAGCTCATCTGGCACGACTCTTCAGTTGTCAACTCATTCAGCCTTTTCAATATCTGTAATGTTGTATTCAGTGAAAATCATCTAGCTTTCACTGCGGGAGCCTAGTTCTTAGCAGAAATGTTTAACAATGAGAAACACTTGTCTCTCGATGTGAAAGTTGTGTAACACAATATCATATCCCTCATCTATCATCGTTTGCGATTATCCCTTCACAAACCTGCAGACAGGTATAATTGAGCTATCGCGCTAACGCAATTTGCTTTGCAAATGTGCGCAGTGACACAGAAAGGGGAGACCAGTCTATCATCCCCATACAAGGACTGATAGAGTTGTCGGAAGTAAATTCGATATCATCTGTAATCCCCTTTCGTGCATTTCCTCGACTGCGCTGATACACACGCATTAATCTTGTTATTAGCGTTGATGTCTTTAGGTGATTACCAATTGTCAGACATTAATCTCTTCCCTGGCATTCAACGTCAAAGATCCCCAGCCCTCAAAAAGACATGAATGCAACGTGGTTTCAGCAAGAGGCACAGATCCTCATGATCCCTCGCAACTGCGGGGGCTCATGAGGATCTATTCTTCTTGCAGTTGGGTGGCGTTCAGTTTTTCTCGTCAATGTACTGGTTTGCAGCCCGACTTCGTTATGGTCATTTCGAAAATTGGTATGATTATACTAAAACAATAATTTTCATAAAATTAATACATATTGCTTTCTAAGTACGTTTTCCATAAATGATAATGAGCGGCGGGGTTTTCATCATGGTCGATCTGTCTCCTGAACTGTTATGTGCTTGATAGGCTTCAGAGGATAACCAGAAACTTTTGGGGAAGTTAACTATTGGAGCCTGTACTTATAGCCTGTAGTTATTGTGTTAAATATATATAATGTCAAATCCGCTATGTGATTTCCTTCGTACAACTGACGCATTGACTGCCTAAAACAACTAAACACAACCCAGCTGCAAGAGGTATAGATCCTCATGAGCCCCCGCAATTGCGGGGGCTCATGAGGATTTATACCTTTTGTTGAAACCACTTTGTATCCATGTTCTTTTGACGGCTGGGGATATTTGACGTCGAATTTATGACTATTTTAAAAAATGAAATCTGCGGTGAATGGGTTAATGCGAATAATATCACTTCTCAACTATCCTCAGATCTTAAATGCACCACAGAAATACTCCGTTTTGGAAAGTGCTCCAGAGCTCTTTTGCAAAGCGCTCTACCTGATTAAGTAATCAGGCTCATGAGAACATAGAGGTGTGCTTTTCTAGGGGGATGAATTACGTTTGCGGGACGAGGTTTGATGGCCAATCAACACGTACATCTCTTTCACATTTGGCCACACCGTGTGTCACATTTGTGTGTGTATGTATGTGCATGCGTGCCACACACATGTGTGTGTACGTGCGTGTGTGCCACGCACGTGTGTGTGTGTGTGTGTGTGTGTGTGTGTGTGTGTGTGTGTGTGTGTGTGTGTGTGTGTGTGTGTGTGTGTGTGTGTGTGTGAAAGAAATTGTCTAGAACTTGTTCAAGAACGATTCAGGATCAGCTGTTAAGAGTATACGTGGGCGTGTTTCTGAAGCTGGTGGGAAATGCGTGCGTGCGTACGTGTGCGTGCACGCGTATGTGTGCGTGCGTGTGTGTATAGGTGCTTATATGTGCGTGCGTGCGTGCGTGTGAACTTGCGTACGTGTGTGTGTGTGTGTGTGTGTGTGTGTGTGTGTGTGTGTGTGCCACGTGTGTGTGTGTGAGTGAGTGTGTGTGTGCGTGCGCGTTTGTGTGTGTGTGTGTGTGTGTGTGTGTGTGTGTGTGTGTGTGTGTGTGTGTGTGTGTGTGTGTGTGTTGTCTGCAGAACTGATTACAGGCCAATATTTTTTAAAAGTTCCACTCGATCCCCCGTGAAGACCTCCTAGAAGTGTTGCACGCTGGATTGGCTACATATACATCTGGCGTAAGAATTCTATCAGAGATAAAAGAAAGAATCGCTTACTTTTTCTATCGCCGGCGTAATCAGGTAAAGCCGCATAAGTATTCTATTGTTTTGACCCTCGGGCCGACGTTGGCCACAGTGGGCCCGCGCACAGACGTGCGCGTGCCCACTGCGGCCAACGTCGGCCCCAGGGTCTTTGAACAATCAGAGACAGAGATAACAGATTCTCTGAGTTTCCCTCTGAGAACAGTCGAGAAAATAACAAAGAAATGTCTTGCTTTTGTCATTCGGTTCACCCAGATTAACATCCTCAATTTAAGGAACTCCTGCGGCCGATCTTGGTCAGCAAGACGGATAGATTCTCATGCGTCCATGCAACTGCAGGGACTCATGAGAATCTATGCCTCTTGCAGATCAAAGAAATGCACTTTCCCCTTTGAAGTCAGACCAAATTCTCTCACGGGACAATTAAATAGTAGGGAAAAAAAATAACAAAGAGATTAAATAAATAAATAAATAAATAGGTTATTAATAAACAAATAAATACTGAGATAAATTCTTGAACAACACCTGACGTTTTTATTCCTTTGTGAGGAATTTCTTTGAACTTTTCTTTCCTCCACGTATACACACCTGAAAACTTGCCGATCGCGCATTTTCTTCTAATACTTGAGTTTAGCTACAGTCTATATATAAGTCCTCCTAAGCTGACAGCACTGACGTTGCAAAAGCCATCAACCACCCAGCGAAAACAAAAAAACAGAGTGATCGGCCACGCAAGGGGAGATAACCTCTCTCACTTCCGGGAGCCAAACGTTACACCCAGAGTACAAAAGTCACGATTACGTCTGTGATCACCTTAACCCATTCAGCCCTGACGCTCTACAGCAGGAGATGGGTCGACCATGATAATTCAAGGGTAGTGCCAGATTAGTTTGGCGCCGACAGGCGCATAAGCCGCGCATCGGGATGCGGCTGGCCGCGAATGAGTTAAACAACACACCTGTGTTGCAATTTCCTTTCTAAGCGTGTTCCTTTCTTCGTTGAGATTTTATTTGCATTTAACACGCTTATCAGTCACCTTTCTGGTCTGGATTTGGTTTTCTTACACTTAAACTCGAAAGTTATGCATGACAGTATTCGCTTTTGTGTCGTGCCTTTCAAGATTAGTGTCTACCCAGGCAGCAAGCTAATCATGCACTGTGGTTTTGTTTAGTTCTCTCTCTCTCTCTCTCTCTCTCTCTCTCTCTCTCTCTCTCTCTCTCTCTCTCTCTCTCTCTCTCTCTCTCTCTCTCTCTCTCTCTTTTATTTTAAAAACTCATTCAGCCCGACGCACGTATTTCCCAAATTCTGGAGGCGTCATCTAACGACTATGCACCTGTTGCAGGAGATGGATCGATCATGATAATTCAAGGGTAGTGCCAGATTAGCTTGGCGCCGACAGGCGCCAAGCTAATCTGGCACCACCCTTGCATTATCATGGTCGACCCATTTCCTGCTTTAGTGCGTCAGGTTTGAATGGGTTAAGCAGACCAAACCAGTTTTCTTGCATACCGATCTTACCCTGCTAGCTGATCATGGTGGAATTAATTTAGCAAAGAATTATCATAGTCGATCCTTCTCCTGAAACTGGTACTCTAGTCTTTAGGTGACACCTCCAATATTTGCGAAATGCAGCTATAGGGTTAAATGTACGAGCAGTCACCAGCACTTTAACCCCGTGACTTCTACCGACGATACGGCTTGGCGGAAAAGACGCCTAACTACGTCACTATCTAACTACGTCACTATCTAACTACGTCACTATCTAAATACGTAACTACGCGTCTTTTCCGCCTAGAGCGGATCCTACATTAGAAGTCATGGGTTTAACTCTTCACTGCCGAGAAAAAGTGAACGCGATCCCACTGCGGGGGCTCATGAGGATCTATGCCTCTTGCTGAGACCACTTTGTGTCCATGTTCTTTGGACATCTGTGGTTTTTGGTCATTCAGTGAACACAGATTTCAGATGAACAAAATGTACCTACATCAGCAGGGAGGGAGTTAAATTTTTGGTGGCTGTGTTACAAGGGAACGATAATATCTCTGTTAGTTGGCGCGCGAAATGGAAATGGACAGGCGATATTCTTGCTCCTCTTCGGCATCGCAGCCAAATTTAGCACCAGGGGGGTGATCTATGGGGCTGATAATGACAGGCCAATGCCAGACAGGCGGAATAAAGGGGGAGGCAGATATGTTCACCTTGTAGGTAAGGTAGGTGCAAATATCCAGGTAGGGTTGGTTGTTTTTTTTTAACCGTGTGAAGAAGCAGGTATTGGTGGTTGCAAGTGCGTAGAAGGAAATATGGGGGTAGGGATGGGGTGGTGGGTAGGGTAAGAATATAGGGAGACTGAGGGGGAGGAGACTGTAGTAGTGGAAGTGGTCTTTGCACGTGTGTGTGTGTGTGTGTGTGTGTGTGTCTGCGTGTGTGTGTATGTGTATATGTGTGTGTCTGTGCGTGCGTGCGTGCGTGCGCGTGCATGTATGTATGTGTGTGTGTGTGTGTGTGTGTGTGCGTGCTTGCGTATGTGTGTGTATGTTTCTGTGTGTGTGTGTGATTATGTGTGTGTGTGTGTGTATGTAAGTATGCGTATGCATGCGCGCGCGCGTGTGCGTGCGTGTGTGTGCGCGCGTGCGTGCGTATGTGTGTGTATATTTGTGCGTGTTTGTTGTTTGTTTGTGTGTGTGTGTGTGTGTGTGTGTCTATGTGTTAGTATGCGTGTCTGTGCGTGTGTGTGTGTGCGCGCGCACGCGCAATTCACTTATTACACACTCTTTTCTTTTTCATATTTCGCCACCACACTTTCATCGCAATATAGACGGACTCTGCTTATAACAAAGTCCAGATATTTAAGAAAAAATTCTGAATATTCATGCGGGTTTTTTTTTTTTTTTTTTTTTTTGTTTGTTTTTTATCCAGGGTTTACTGTATCAACCATTTCTCGTCCTTGATTGCTTTCGGCATTTATGTCTGATGCCGACCGCTTCCCTACCCCACACCCATCGCCACCTGTCAAATTCTTTCTTGCTCTTTCTCCGAAGCAGTACCCCCTTACTTCACACCGTACTTTTCACTAGTCAAAGTATGTTTAGCTACCTTCATTCTCCATTTATCAAATAACAGAGCCATTATCTCTCCACACCTTTCTTTGAACTCTCCTGTTCCACCGTCGCTTATCTTGCCATGGTAGGGTTCTCTTACTCTTCAAACGATTGCTTTACTGACATTTATTTCACACTGGACGTCAATCGAAGGCAATGGATTGACTATCATAGTTCAAAGGTAGTTCAAAGGTAGTGTTTGACTAGCTTGGCGCCTGTAGGCGCCAAGCCAGTCAAACACTGCCTTTGAGCTTTGATAGTCAATCCACTTCCTGCAGTGATCGCCAGATTAGTCCGTTAAATTTGTTTTAATTTCGTGGTAGGGATGCAGATAACTGGTAGCAAGGAAACTGTTAACGACTTGAAAGAGTACGAGAAAACTATTAGTTAGTGTTATCGCATGAAATCGTACAGAATCCAGATCAGTGAGGTAACTGCCAAGAGTTATTTAATAGTTTTTAATGTGTTCGAATATAACGTAGGCTCATTTTGAGTTATAGAGATGACATAACTGAAAAAATGGAAAAAAAAAGTGTTTAGTATTCATTCGCTACTATTAAACTCCTCCCCCCCCCCTCCCGCCCCATTCTCCCCAGCGGCGGATCTGCAGGGGGGGGGGGTACAGGAGTTCCGGACCCCCCCCCCCCCCGGTTACAGGAGTTCCGGACCCCCTCCCCCCCCCCCCCCACAGACCGAAAATTCTTTAAAATGCTATAAGACAGTCCCTTTTCGGGTGTTTTGACCCCACCCCCTCCCCCTCCCCTTCTCCGTTGTTTAATATTTTGGCGATGGTGAGAGTCTTAACCACTCTCTCTCTCTCTCTCTCTCTCTCTCTCTCTCTCTCTCTCTCTCTCTCTCTCTCTCTCTCTCTCTCTCTCTCTCTCTCTCTCTCTCTCCCCCCCTCCCCCGCCGGCTTTTCGATTTTTCGGCCGCTCGAAGCAAGGTCTATCGTCATATGAGGTTGAAGGTCTCAAACAAAAAGTTCCCCCCCCCCTGCTCCCCCCCCCCCCACCCCCCTAGATTCTGTAAATATTTTCTACTGTATAAATAGGCCATTGTTTCTTGATATGTTTTGTCAATGAGAAGGAACGCGTGCAAGTTTCATTTATGGAATGCAATGGTATGACCGGCTGAGAATCACATTCGTCACATCCAAATAACAGACTAGTACATAATTAACCCATTCAGTGCCAGCTGACGCAGACTGTGCTTCTTCAATCTTCGTTAGTTCCACACCAAACATCCCTCGCTGTCCCAGCAACATGAATTCAAAGTGGCGTCAGCAAGAGACATAGATCCTCATGAGCCCCCACAACTGCGGGGGCTTATGAGGATCTATACCTCTTGCAAAATGGTTCAACTGAAGTTTGTCGGCTTTGAACGGGTAAAGTGAAGCCACCGCACAATTCCGTACTACGTGCATGACCAATAAAACGTAATTAACAGAATACTGTCTGACTGGTCGCAGCAAAGATCACTCATTCGCTACACCAAATAGCATTAGGCAGACTTTCTGGGTCACGCTTTGTAAGGCCACAATCTGCATAAATTATGCACGTGCACAAACAACGCATCCATTCACAACCTCAAAGATCACTGTGCAGGCTCCGTAGGTCACGCTTTGCAAGGTTGCAATGTATGCATGAGCACACCTTGAACCTGTCTTCGAGTCAGTGTAACAACTAAGTCAAAGGTGGAATTGTCTGTTAAATTTATGGGTTAATGTGTGACAGCACGTGTGCAGTTTAAGCTAAGGAACGCGTCACAAATTTTAAACAGTGAAACCGGTTCAGTTTTCCAAACGATTAATGACTGTGTTAGAAGTGGGGGACCGCCATTAGGTCACCAAGGTCACTGCGATGCTTCGGGTCAGGTCAGGTCGTAGCAATGTTGACCTTTCTGGGGTCATATGTCAGCTTCTAAAGTGCCTCTGCCTAGACCTTTCTTTTTCAAAGCTGAGTTTGCGTTTTGTGGTTTTTGACCGCGCCGGGCGTGTATCTCTTTCGCGTCATAGTCCAGCAGCTTTTCGCAATTTCTGCAGACTAAGTAGTTCGTCAAAAGAGTAACAATGGTTTGCAGGTACGAAACGAAAGTACTAATGCCATATAGTTTATGCATGGCAACAATATTTGTCCTTAGGATGGAGACATTTTTGTAGAAGTGTTTTTCGAAAGCTATTTTTCGATGTGAGGGAACCAGTCCTCGTACTCACCGCCCGGATAAGGTGCAAAACATTTTTTTGTGCATAACATTGAAAATTTCAAGCATACAAGTTACAAGTTTATTCCAGTGAGTAAATTAAAATCATCAGCAAGTAAACATGCATACATATATACGATAAAATAAGTTTAAAAGTATTATTTTTAATGCGGTAAGCATAGTCGCGTCGCTAGTTTCAAAATGGCGGTCAGCGAGAAGCCTTCTAAAGAAGTCAATCAGACGCGCACGGTTGATGAAGCTTTACTTTGCTCCTGAATTGAAACAGAGATTATTATCGATTTGAACATCTTATCAACGTCAAATACGTTATTTTTCCTGGTCTTGAAAACAGCCTTTTCCACAGAACTCGGTCTTTTGTGGGAGGAAAGCATATCGAAAGTAAACGCCCTTTGTGCATGTTGTGCAATGTGTCTGCCGACCATCTTCAACATTCTTTGGCCGGATACAACATGCATGTTGTTCGTCTGTTTTTCAGCCTAACGGCTCTAAGTGCAGGTCTGCTTTTTTTAATTTATTTTATTAGTGGAGATGGGATTTTTAACTGGTCAAGCACACTCGTATCCGACTGGTTTTAAGCACAAGCCAGGCAGAGTGAAATCTATCTCCGAACCGTTTCCATCAAAATCACCATGTTCAGCTAAACACCTAAATATAAAATTTTAGTTTTTGCAACCAATTTAACCAATCCGCACTCAAGTACTCACAAGGACTCTTATGATTAAGCTTTATCAGGACTGCATGAGACACAATACAGATAGTAGCCCTCTCTATTATATTACATGTTTTATTTATTTATTTTTTATTGATTCATGTATGTATTCACTTACATATTTATTTATTATTTATCCTTTTAATTATGGATGGAAGGAATTCCTTGATGCACATGATCACTATAGTGGTATGGTAGTGGTCACCAAGGAGAGGAAATTTGTTTTCAATATGCATACATCTGTGCATATTCATAATCTATCCTTTACTTAACATGCATATTTATAGGTCCCAGGTATCCCCAACTTATTTTATTAATTTATAATTTGTTTGTTTGTTTGTTTGTTTGTGATGTATGTTTGCACATACACATCAGCATAAAATGATTGATTGTACATTGTTTAACGTCCCGACAGCAACAAGACTTTCTCAGGACGTGCCTGCACTGCTTGTGAAAAAACCCAAACTAAACAGAATATTGAATGTATGTCGCCAGCTGGTCTAATACACTAAATAAACCTAACTAGACCCTTTAGCAACACACATCCAATATCAAGAGCTACAAGCAGTGCAGACAGTAGGAAGAGTTTAAAAAAGGTAAATACTGGTGAATGTACCAAGGGTAGACAGAAACACACGCCCATGAATAGAGGGGAAAACCCACCCTGTGGGGCTGACCAGGGTCACCCTGGGAACTAAAAAGTAGTTAACCCCGCCCAAGTCCCCCAGGGTAGACCTGGGTGGGTATGAGAACATACATATACACATATATGATGTGAACATAACATGTATACATATGGTAATAGGTGCATACCACCCGCTCCCCACCCCACATACAAAACCACAGAACAAACATCTGTGCATGTTCATAATATATCCTTTACTTGGTATTCATATGTCCTAGTTATTTAAATTTATTATTTATTTTTATTTGTTTGAAAAGTAGGTTTTGTTCATATGCTGATGTTCACATACACATATATGGTAATACTGCCCACTCCCAACCCCACTCCACAACCAGAGAACACCCACCAAACGACACTTACATCTGTGCATGTTCATAATCTATCCTTTACTGAGCATTCATATGTCCCAGGTATCTTGACTTACTTTATCTTTTTTATTTAACCGCCATGAGATGGCGTGCCTGCACTGCTTGTGAAAAAAAAAAACTAAACAGAAAATTGAATGTATGTCGCCAGCCGATCAAATACGTTAAATAAACCTACAACATGGGGCCTAAATAAAGCTAAGACTGTCTAGCAACACACATCCAACATCAAGAGCTACAGGCAGTGCAGACAGTTGGGAGAGTTTTAAAAAGACAAATACAGGTGAATGGACCAAGGGTAGACAGAAACACATGCCCCAGAATAGAAAGGAAACCCACCCTGTGGGGCTGACCAGGGTGACCCTGGGAACTAAAAAGTACCTAACCCCACCCAAGTCCCCCAGGGCAGACCCGGGTGGGGGCATCAGCAAACAAGAAAATATACACATATATAGATGGTAATAGGTGCCATACTGCCTGCTCCCAACCCTTACCTAAATACACACATAACACCGCAGAACACCTACCAAAAGAAGGACATACACATCTGTGTATGTTCATAATTTTTAATCTATCCTTTACCTAGCATGCATATGTCCCAGGTACCTTAGACTTACTTTATCTTATTTATTTAAAAGATTTATTTATTTTGTTTGTTTGTTTTGTTTGTTTGTAATGTAGGTTTTGTACATACACATCAGCATACAGCTAAAGAACATACACCATGGTGCCCCTGTGCATGTGGCCACCAGTACTATTCTGTCAGATCTGTCACACCCAGCCAATCATCTCTTCGAGCTTCTGCCCTCTGGCCGGCGGTTTCGTGCTTTTAAAGCCAGAACCTCTCGATTCAGATGCAATTTTTTTTCCAGAAGCTGTCCTCAATACATCACCATGCACGGAACAACGTGATTCCATGATTTGTGACATATGACTGATTTGTGTTTAATATTGTGTTTATCTATCTTTTAGTGCTGTATATAGGATGATCGCCAACTAAGTGTATGACATGATGAATGCCCTACAAGTGAGGACATATTTTACTGTCGCCATGCCACACAAAAATCCTTGTAACGTTTTACTTGGTGAATAAATGTCTTATGTCTTATACACGTACATGGTAATAGGTGCAGTATCACTCGCTCCCAACCCCAATCCAATTACACACACAAAACCGCAGAACATCCACCAATGTACATCTGTGCATGATCATAATCTATACTTTACTTAGCATTCTTATGTCCCAGGTATCTTTGACTTACTTTATCTTATTTATTTAACTGCCATGAGATGGCCGTAGTCTACCGCGCGGCGTTAAACCCAAATAACTATTTATTAAAATTATTAATTTATGTTTGTTTGTAATGAAGGTTTTGTACATACACGGTAATAGGTGCCATACCGCCCCACTTTCAACCCCAGCCCACATACAAAACCACAGAATACCCACAAAAGACATGCACAATTGTATACTGATGGGCATTAGTGGACTGTAAAATCTATATATAGAGACTTCAGGTTAAGCAAGTGGCTTGTATTGACTGCCTGTATTTTAGCTGCCCACCTACAAATTTCATGTGTCCAGTTAACCACACTGCACATGCAGCCATCAGTTCTGTGAAAAGTACTGTTGGCCTCATGCACAGGGGCACCAAAACTTAGAGATAAGGCCACACCTGATAACAATAACAGTACTAATAATAATATGCCTACTCAGCCACTAGTTCTGTAAACAGCACCTTTGTAAACAGTACCAGTGGCCAAATGCACACATACATCATGGATGTTGCTACCACTGATCACTTCAAACAATAGGCTGCCTAGTTCACATTTTGATACCGTGAACTAGCCTGCACATGCAGTCATCAGTTCTGTAAATAGTACTGGTGGCCACATGCACAGCGGCACCAAACTTAAAGGTGAGGCCAAAACTGCCACCTCAAACAAAACCAAACGCTACCTACACACACATATCAATGATACAGTCAACCTCTGTGTGCGTTAGGGGGAACACGCTTAAAGTATGTGACTGTAAATCTTACAGCGAAATGTCAAAACCAGTAAGAAGATAATGTAACAGCAACAAGTACATGTATTTTGTAAACCACTCAAAACATGACAACTCATCGAGTCTAATGGTGTTATGAATGGGTGATGGAAACACTGAAAAAAATAGTACGTGTACATTATAAAGTATGTGCCTCCTTCCCCCCCCCCCCCTCCCATAACTAGCTGTTTATCATAAAACATAGATATCTCATTCATTTGATCACTTGACTGATTTATTAAATCATCTCTGTGTCACCTTTCTCCGTTTTCTTTGTCGTTTTAATCCCAATATGTCAGTGCTAATGTCAGCTGCTAAGAATCCTTGCAGCGAACTGCAAATGTCTATATGCAGACAAACTGCAAATAACACAGCAGCAAAATAAGTTTCTCTTTTGTGCAGTAGGCTACTGCTAGCAAGATAGGGTTCAATTTTAAACAAAGCATTGCATGAACTTCCAAGCGTGTTCATATTGTACTGTGTATTTTTTTTTTTTTCAGTGTGAAGTGTACTGTACCATCAGTGATCACTGAGACTGCAAAATTGGCACTGGCAGTGATCGCACATCACAACATAGCTTGTCAGTGCAACTGATTAAAATAAATGTTACTGCTGCATAAAATAATTAATCAAGTTCCGAAACTTTGCTCAGCCATGACAGTTAAAACCAAGTGGTGTGGCACTCTTTTTCTTTTACAGAATGCAGCATAGGTTTTGAAGATAGCGTTTGTGTTGTGGGTTACGTTTTGTTTTGGTGCTGTGTTGTCGAAATGAAACGGGCAAAGCGATGGTAAAGTGAATGGAAATAAACGTGACAAACCTTTATCAAGCCGTAAAAATGCACACAGCAACTTGACACGTTTGCTTTTTTTTTTTTTAAACAAACAAGCTTATGTAGAACAAATAAAAAAGAACCCGTCGGCACACAGAAATTCACGTCCGCAGAGAGGTCGTGGCGTCACGTGATGTTTTGATCACGTGATTTTGGGATACCTTATTGTTGCGAAACGATATTAATTTTGTGTTCAAGGCAAGCGTTTTCGTAATTGTTTCTTCTCTTAATATATCTAAGTGTGAAAATATTACTTTAAAAAATGAAATCCTTTTAAGTGACATATAGTGCATACTACCACTGAATACAGGAACAATGAGACCCGTGTAAACTACTGATCCCCTGTAAACATGGCCGCGAAGGTCCTGGTTTCGTCTGCAGCCATACTGGAAACAAAATGTGCTACAGAAAAATGTCTCCATCCTCCGGCGGTTTAAAACGAGTGCGCACTGCTTTTATTCATACTAGACTTCATTTTGATATACCCAAACCTTTGTTACTCTCTAGAAAATCACTATCTCGTAAACGGCTGATCGTCTATGAAGGGCAGCTGCTAGACTATCAGTGCTCGCGTCTGGTGGGACTGAAAACGCCGCGTCGACCATGCAAACCGGCCAAGGATAGTGCCAGATTAGCTTGGCGCCTATAGGCGCCAAACTAAAGGCACTGTCCTTTCACTACTATCATAGTGGATTTTTCTCTTACTACTTACATAATTATGCGCTATTTAGTTTTGACGTTATGATGACTCTGTTAGGCGGAACTGCTTGGCCCTGGAAAGAAAGAGGCAGGCGAGCTACAATGGTTTTTGTTGACCGAGTAAGCGGAGAAATATTGTGGCTCCGTGTTAAAACTTGACGTGGGTCGTGTGAAGTGCAAGGGCCAGTTGCACGAGCGAGCTCAAATCCCGGACATGTATCCACTGCGCAAGGTGCTATAGCGGAGCGCCTTGCTTAGTGACTTACTTGCGCAGGATTTTTGCTGAAGTCATGCTACTGAGGTCCTGCTCATACGTCTCACTAAAGACTGAGAAGAGTGGGTTGTTTGGTGGTGCCCCCCCCCCCCACCCCCCGCCCCTTCTCAGTGTCTTGCTTGTGACCACGTGTATTAGTAGGCCTAGTCGGCTGTGTGTAGATTAGTTGTAGCAACGGTAAGTTTGAAAATAGGTCTTGTAACCCGGCAAATACTTTCACCGTTGTCAAATCAGAGTTATTGTCGACTGTCCGCATTGTCTGTCCCAGTGAATGCATTTGTGAAGTGGCTCGTCGGTCATGTTTGGAACTTGCATCTGTTTGCTTTAAAATCCAAAATCACACACCATGACACAAATGGGTTTTTGAAGTACCATTTTCATTTAACTCCTTCACTGTCAGTGGACGCAGGCTCTGCTTTTTGTTAGTCATTGCAAATTCAACATCAAAGATACCCAACCGTCAAAGAAACATGGATGCAAAGTGGTTTCAGCTAAGTTCTATATAGGTCTCTATACATATATACCTCTATAGGTCCTCTATACATATATACCTCTTGCGGGGAGCTGGGTGGCCGGTTCGACTCTCATCCGAAAGGTTGCGGGTTCGACTGAATCCAGATAGGTCAAAATTTGTTCACATCTGTTCGGCGCCTCCTCTTTCAGATCACATCACATTCGTGGTAGACCCTTTGCCGAGAAAAACTGACCACCACCGGGAGTGAAGGTTTAACACTTTCGAGACGTGTTGCATCCTGATTCGGCCTTGGGCCGCGAATCAGAATGCGACACGTCGCGAAAGAGTTAAGCCCTAAATGTTTAACGTGTTGTATACTTCTTGCAGTTGGGTGGTTTCTTAAAATCTGTGCATTTTAAACTAATTTTTTTGCTGTATTTTTGTGTGTGCAGGACTCACTACTACACGACATACCGTAACCAGTATCAGCAGAACCAAGTCACGCGTTTCAAGTGTTGTAACGGCTGGCAACAAGAACAAGGGGACCAGGGATGTTTACACCGTGAGTACTGACTCTCTGGTTGGTTGGTTAGTTCGGGTTTAACGTCCACAGCACCGGGGTGATCATGGACGGCCCTGACGGGCGGGTTATGGGGGACAGGAAATCTATTGCCTATGGAGTACGACTTGAACACTGATCAACTCAGGCGCACTCCAACTGTGCCACTTTGATTTACCAGGACCTTTCAACGGACATGCTATTGAACAAATCCGTTTTTCCCCCCTGGATTGTGAGTCCATCTACCGGGGCCGGGACGGGATTCGAACCCACGACCCGGCGATTCCCTTCTCTCTCCTGCTCCGACTTTTAACCGCCTGAGCTATTTCGGACTCTTACTACTGACTCTCTCGTTTCCACTCTTTATTTATACTCGTATACACTCCTTCAGTGTCCCCTGCTCTTTGTAGCGATATGCGCCACACTACTCTTGCCTCTATGTGCCCTTTATCGACTACACGGGATGTCTACACAATACCTGCCCTGTGAAGGCAAAAGACAGTAAGTCTATTTTTGTGAAAAGCGAGAGTTACATAGTAATTCAATAAAAATCGTGCTTTTCACAAAAAGTGAATTTATTGTGCACTCTTTTGCTGTCCCTGTGCCAAACTTGACCTCTTTCTGCTACCGGACGCATACTTTGTTATCTCAAAAGACCAAAAGACTCTCCGTCCAAGGAACATGGAAACAAAGTGGTTTCAGCCAGAGGCATAGATCCTCATAAGCCCCCGCTGTCGCGGGGGCTCATGAGGATCTATGTCTCTGGTAGTTGGATCGCGTTCACGTTTTCTCGGCAGTAAAGGGATTAAGATGAACATGTTATTTTATCCATTACTAATCGCATATATAATTTTTCACCCGAAATGCAAACTCATCAACATTTTCTTCCTCTCCAACACAAGTTAACGACACCTTTACACCTACCCATCCCCCCCCCCCCCCTTTACACCATCCGCACCCCTACTTTTTCCCTCCCCCTCCCCCCACTTCCTCCCGACACACACTACACTACCACTGTCTTCTTTCAGCTAGACACGTCCTGCGGTTATATAGGAAAGGCCATATGTCCATTTTGAGAAAAGCGATATTTTCATTGTTTCACAATGAAAATCTCGCTTTTCCCAAAAACGGAGATACTTTCTTTTGCTTCATAACGTCATCGTTGTTCTAGTTTGCGGGTTTATGAGCTAATATTCCCTAACTACTTTGCATGCCGCCACAAAAACACTTTGTCTAATGTCACTTTATTAGGTGGCACGCCCGCATAGTCATTTTTTTGTGCCCGCCTTATTCACAAAGCGAACATAATGGCTGAGATACGGCAACGGAAGAGGCGCCAATTTTGAAAGAAGCATAATCGCGCGGTTGATGTCGTATCTTCTTTTGCTTCCGGGTCATAATGGCTAATCTAATTATGACATCAAAGAGTCAAAATGTCCCGTTTTCGTGCGCTGATGTAAAAAAAAAAAAAAAAAAAAAAAAAAAAAAAACACACGCTTACAAAATCTCACATTTTAGTCATTCTCCAGATTGTATTTTACGACCAAGGCAGTGGCGCAGGAACCGAGAGAACCGGGGAGCCCTGGCTCCCCCAGTGAAAAAAAAGAGGAAGGAAAAAGGGGGAGAGGGGTGGAGGGCGGGTAGTGTATCCCTTCTCCCCTATTTTTTTTTAAATAGAAAAAATCAAAATTGAAGAAGATATTTTGGGAGGAGAGAAACAAAATTATGCACATTTTTATTTGTTATTTGAAGGAAATAAGAGGAAAATATCGCAATAGTTTTCATTGTTATGTTTGGTCTGTACGAGGTTGGACTGACGCTTGACACTCAGTCCCCCCCCCCCTACTTTCTCCCTCCCCCCCCCCCACCCCCCGCCCCCCACCCGCCCCACTCCCCGCGTTGTTTTACTTTCGAAGGCAGGAAAGTGACCATGTCAGCCACATTGGAACCACGACGCCACCCTCCCTCCCCCACACCCCAACCCCCGCGGTTAGGGAATGTGTCCGTGTCGACTGAGCCAAGAGACCATTTGTACTTGCGAGATGTAGGCCTATTAATGCTAATAGCGTGATATGTCGGACAACTGAAACAGACACAGTGAATGGTCTCACTGACATAAATGTATGTGTATGACAGAACAATGGTCTTAACTCATTCAGCCCGACTTCCTTATTTTCCAAATTTGGAGGCGTCATCTAACGATTGTGCACCAGTTGCCAACAGTCCGACAGGCGCCAAGCTAATCTGGCACTACCCTTGAATTATCATGGTCGACCTATCTCCTGCTGTAGTGCGTCAGAGCTGAATGGGTTAAATCATTTTTCTGCACTGGCGGGGTAGACTGAACTGTGTACCAACCACAACAAGAAGCATAGATCTTCATGTGCCCCCACAGGAAGCAGGGACACATGAAGATCTATGCTTCTTGAAGATTGGTGACTTTGACATGTACATAAACATAACATGTATACATGGCTGTGCTGTGTGTCAGATTTGAGGTACATGTACATAAAGAAGTGCATGACAGAACAGTTTGCAGCACAACTGACTTACACAGCTGCCATTGTTTGGGCAATACTTACTTAACTCATTCTACCCCAGACACACCACAGCAAGATAAGGATCGACCATGATAGTTCAAGGGTGATGCCAGAATAGCTTGGCGCCTATGGGCGCCAAGCTATTCTGGCACCACCCTTGATGAACTATCATGGTCGATCTGTGTCCTGCACTAGAGTGCAGTCTTCAGAGGACAACAGCAACATTTGGGAATTTCAGTGTTGGGGTAGAATGAGTTAAATGACATTCTCCTGATAATAAAGTGTCGACAGTTCACAATAGTTCCTTTATAAATGCTCTGCGTGTTTTATACCAATGCTAGACAGAAGGGATACGGACGTTTATGAGGTGAGTGAATGTCGCAAAATGAGACTTTTAATGACAAGACTTTTTTCTCTCATTTGCGACATAGTAGAGTTTCACCGACGCGTACCCGGGTCAATGGAAAACATCTGTTAACCCTTATCATTCGGAATACACCAGTGTGTGAAATAAGTTTGACTAAAATAGTTCAAGTGTAGTGCCAGAATTGGCGCCTCTAGCCGTGGTCTATATCCTTATCCGTAGGTACTATTATGTAGCTTGCATATGGCAGTGTACAAATTTGAAGCTTTTAGCCTCAGTATGATAATGGGTTAAGTGTGCCTGAATCACGTGGGCTGTGAAAAGAAGAAAAGAAGAGTCTTAGTTGAGACAAGACAAAAATGAAAAAAACAGTTGTATCGTCGAATGAAACCTGCCATGGAGCAGATCGCATAAAACACGTGGAATATAGTATAACTCTTACCTGGAAAAACTGAACTTTAACCAATATCATACTGAGGCTAAAAGCTTCATATTTGTACACTGCCTAATGCAAGCTACATTATAGTACTTACATATAAGGATATAGACCAATGGCTTTAGTTCAAGGGTGGTGCCAGAATAGCTTGGCGCCTAGAGGCGCCAAGCTATTCTGTCACTACCCCTGAACTATTTTAGTCACACTTATTTCACACACTGGTGTATTCCGAATGATAAGGGTTAAACAAACCCTGTCCTCCCTTTCCCGCCGCATATACACATGAGCCACAGCGGGAACTAAATAATTTAGACATTCACAATGATCAGTTTTGTCCCTTTAGAAAAATGGAGGGCTGGGGTCATTCAGAGGTCATCTTTTCATTTTCCCAGGTAAATTCATGTTTGACGCTCTTTAAAATTCTTGAGGGCACAATTATCATTTTTAACCTAATGCTTCCTGAGGCTGAGACTGAGGCTGATTATTTAGTGAGCTTGTTGTCCTATGGGGGCTATCATGTATTACTGATTGGAGATAGATCAACCATTTTAGTGCAGAGGTGGTGCCAGAATAGCTTGGCGCCTGAGGCGCCAAGCTATTCTGGCATCACACTTGAACTATCATAGTCAAATTTATTTCAAGCAATAGTATATCAGGATGAAAAGGATTAAATAACTGGCAAGCTATTCCCAGCCTATTTGTCTAAGACGCGGTAGGTGGATTGTCTGAGATAGTTCCAAGCTGGGTTGTATAGGACTTCTTCTTGCGAACACTCACAAACCAGACAGGTGATGCTACCGCTGGTAGAATAGTACACATACCAAGGGGATTTACTCAGCGCTGGACATAAACACGGTTAAATCCCCTGCCTCCTCCTATCAGTCGCCAGCCCACAGAAAAATACTCAGGTAAATAACAAGACGACCGGCATATACATCACTCTTACGCGGCTGGCGAACAGACTAATCCGACGCTAACCTCGAGCTGTCACCAACAGCTCTTCCTTCATGTATGACGTTGGTGTACTGACGAGCAAAAGAAACGCGACATTTTCAGAATCCAAAACTGTCCCATTTCCTTTGCTCCTCAGTATATAATGAAAGGAATCGCATTAGCAGAAAATTTAGAACAGACTTTCTTTTCGCACCGGTTACAATGTTCTGCTGTGCAAAAAAATGGTCCCAGGCCGATGTTGGCCGCAGTTGGGCCGGCTCACGGCCATGCGCGGGTCCAACTACGGCTGACGTCGGCCCGAGGACCATTTTGCTCACTGAGGTTGAACAGTCATTGATCGATCCGTCGTCAGACAAAGTAAACAGTGGCGGTTTATGAAGCGAAATGCAGTTGACGGACCAAATATTATCAATTAACCACACAAAACTCATTTTTGCCTCTACGAAATCTCTGCCGCTTACACCAGTCACTGACCAAACCACAGACGTCTTCCTCGGTCTAAGAGGTACACATACGTAAGACACATTGGGCGATCACTGATGGCAAGATGCATATTCTGTTGCGCCCCATCGCCTCCACACCCGATCCCTAAAGTTGAAATGTCTAAATTTTGCGTTTATCCTGTGAGGACTGTATACACACCAGATAAAGAGATATGTCGACCATGATAGTAAAAGGGTGGTGCCAAAATAGCTTGGCGCCTTAGGCGCCAAGCTATTCTGGCACCACCCTTGAGTTCATGGTTGACTAAACTCCTGTTTCACTGTTTCAGCTTTGAATCGTTTAGCAATCTCTGGGGTTTTCTTGAGGTAGTGAGGTGTTCTTTAGAGACTTCCGCGCGTTTTCTCACTTTCACATAGTTCCATTCTTTCTTCACAGATGTAAATTACCGATTATCTGCATAGGCCTACAAAATATCCAGGAGGTGCGTGTTTAGCTCTCTAACAAAGTTTTTTAACTATCCTTGCTCATAGGCATGCATCATCAATCGTCTGCCAATTTCCATCGCAGTTGGTTTAACCTTTAGCTCTGTTTATTCGGAAATAAAAATTAATGTGCTGTCCGGACACAAGCAATGGATGGCGTTCTCTGTTTGCGGTTAATATTAGCGTTGTGTGTCGGTATTAGTTAGTTTGAAAGTGTGTGAGGTCACAATTATGCCCAGACAGAGGAGTATGTGTGGACAGATATATGTGAATAATGAAGAACCGATGACGCCCAACTCTTAGCGTGATTGTAGTTTAGTAAAACAAATTCTAACCAAGATGGAATGAATCATAACCCACAAAGTCCCTTTTATATGAGAGCTGTCCTCGCTGTCAATGGTCTCTACCTTTTGTCTTTGACCTGATTCTGATGTTGAATTATCTCCTATTGAAAAAGTCTAGCAGATCTGTCAATGTGTCAGTAAGTTTCCAAAAGGGGCGCAGGACATTCCCGTCATTGATTTGTCAAACGTCATTTGGTCATTGATTTGTCAAACGTCATTTGTCAGGACGTAAGTTTTAGTTTTTACGTAATTTTATATTTTACGTGATATGAGTTTCACTTTCGCTTCATAGGCTTGAGAAAATGGTGACAAAACTATAGCTTCACAGTACAATTTCAGTCTTGTTATATTTTTTTGTGAAATCAGGTTGACTTTACCTACCTACATGACTAAGTACACGCGTCACCTGTATGCTCTTCTGATAGCGCGTCGATGTGTGTGCGCGTGTTAGTGCGTGCGTGCACGCGAGCTCCAAACATCTCCAAGAGGCATATATCCTCATGCGCCTTAAGGGCGCATGAGGATCTATTCCTCCTGGAGATGCGCGCATGATTGTGTGTGTGTGTGTGTGTGAGAGAGAGAGAGAGAGAGAGAGAGAGAGAGAGAGAGAGAGAGAGAGAGAGAGAGAGAGAGAGAGAGAGAGAGAAGAGAGAGAGAGAGAGAGAGAGAGAGAGAGCCGCGCGCGCGAGAGAGAATGACGTCACATTTAGAGTATTATGCCAGTGTCTGCATGGTGACGGAGTTGCCTCTTTTACGTCACCGACACTGTCTGACTTTCTCTAGAAGTAAAGGATTTTTAGTGTTTTAATTCTTTTCTGAAAAGAATTATTTTTTATTAAAAAAGTTGAAAGCATACAAATCTGGCTAACGAACTCATCCAATGTCTTTCTCCAAAATAGCTATATGCATAAGTTCAAGTAAATATGACAAAAATTACGGACTCTTATCTGAGTCAACCTACTTCCTGTAAACGGTTGTTTATGTCTTAAATGAGACATTAAATTACAATATGATCGGAGGCTGTCTTAGCCACCCACTTAGGAAAGTATTTCGCCAAGTTTTAAGCTTGTGTGTACAGAAATGTCGGAGATTCTCTTGTTTACATACATACGCACACACATACATAAATACATACATACATACGCACATACATACATACATACATACATACATACGCACATACGGCGCTTCGCGCCAAATGTACGTTCAGCAGCGAGGTTAGCGTAACTAGACATGACGTAATTTTTATCTTGTTACTTCAATTGTTAAGAGGTTTAACCTGCCCGCCTTTGACATCATGGATATGCTATTAAATTCGCCCCACTGCGGCCCGTCCTAAAAGGTCCCTTCTATAAATAGGAGGGATTTAAAAATGGCACCCCTAGAAAAGACAAGTACGACACAACCGTGTCGTACTTGTCCTTTCTAAGCGTGTTTCTTTCTTCTTCTTCTTCTTTTCCTTTTATTTTCTTGCATTTTACACGCTTTATTGGCAGTCAACATTTCGTCTGAATTTTGCAGTTGGTACAAGTAGTCTAGATACTTGATCTGCTTTTTGGTCAAGTTAGTCCGAAGATCCACGTCCTGATCGTCATACGCTAAGGACTGACAGGTATATCTGCCCTTTGACAGTACATCCGACATGAATATCGTCGAGTGTAACAAGGAAACCTCGTATCTGACACAAATATGAGTCGGGTACGAGGTTTACCAGTTACAACTATTAGATGTTGGACTTGCAGTGTTGTTTCTTCAAAGAGAGGATTTGCCATAATATGCGCACTTTAGCCCCGGTCTTCCCTAATACAATTACAACACAGACGGTTGTCTTTGTTGGGATTTTCTTTGTCCCACTTAGCCGTGACTGACACAATCTTTGAGATGTGGATACCAAGAGCGAGACCGTGAGCTCAGTCAGTCTCTGCCGCGTAGAAGAGCGACTGAGACCTGGGGCCAGTTGCACGAGTGATCATAGTCTTGCGCCAGCCACTGAGCATGGTGCTCCGCTACAGCTGGTGGCTGGTGCAGGACTAACCTCCCTCACGCAGCTGGCCTCAGGATCCTTGGAAAGCGGTGCCACCATAGCTTGACGCATTCAGGCAACAGGCTATTTTGATGATACACCCCCCCCCCCCCCCACTACTCCCAACCCGCCCCTACCTCATCCCCCTTTTCAATAAAAATATGTATGCCTTTTCTCGTTACCAAGCATGAACATGCCAAGCAGTCATCAAGTTCTCAATCTGTGTGCCGATCGGCGTGTGACTGTGACTAAAAAAGCAAGTGTTTCAAGTGTGTACGTCATTACTAAAACGGTTTTTCTTTCAAGCACCCTCCCATTCCGGATCCCACCCCCCTTCCCGCCCTCACCTCCCCCCCCCCCCCACCTCGTACACTTACAAACACACTCACTCTTACAAACACACTACCACACCCAACACACTCTTACAAACACACTACCACACCCATCTCAATATGAAACCCGTGCACTCACTGACTGGTGTGATTTATGCCGAGAATATTCCGCAATGGCAATGGCATTGTCTTCGGACTGCTATTTCCCCGACAAAACTTTCTCAAGAATGTTGCCACGCACTGGTACGGTGCGAACGCCATACGTCTGCAAGCGGCATAGATCCTCATGAGCCACCGCGGCTTGCGGGGGATAATGAGGATATATGCCTCTACAGAACCTTTCTTTTTCGGGGGTGGGTGGGGGGGTGTGGGGGGGGGGGCTAACCCTGAAACTTATAACCCTGAAACTTATAATGCCTTTGTATGTATGCCTCAGGTGGAGGCGATTATCAGCAGTTCAGTGTACTTCGGTACTAATTATTCAGATAGGCAGCCAGAACCTGACAAGTCTGAGCCATTCGTCAAAAACGCAGTTGGGATATTGAAAAAGCAAGGCTACCTTACAGTCCTTCGTCATGCCATTCCCGTCTGCAAGCGACATAGATTCACAGGAGCCCCTGCAGTCGCAGTACTGTCCTGGTGCGGTCGCAGGGACATGAGAATCTATGCCTCTTGCTGACCAAGATGGCTCTAGCTGATCTGAAATTGAGAGTGTTAACCCCTTCCCTGCCGCTGTACGTACTGTATTTTGTTTCTGAAATCTTGGTTCATTCAAAGACCAAAAGCCAACACCATCCAAGAAACATGAATACAAATTGGTCTCAGCAAGAGGCTTGGATCCTCGTGAGCCTCACCAGTCGCGGGAGCTCATGAGGATCTATGTCTCTTGCAGTTGGATCGTGTTCACTTTTTTCAGCAGTGAAGGTGTTGATAGCGGTTAAACTTACGGCTGTGTCTAGCCTCTCACAAACCAGAGAGGTGAGGCTAGCGCTAGCAGAATTGTATAGCCTGTGTTTTGCACCGAGTTGGCCACTGGCTAGATCGGCAAGCGTCTGATTTGGCTAATTATTGTCCAATTTAAAACATTCCTTTTCTGAGAGGGTGTGTAGCAGGAGGGGTGTTGGAGCCGCTTGAAGATCACTCCGTCAACTGCGGGAATCGAAAATTAATATTTTAGCCATTGCAATGTTTGCTATGATTAGCGAAGAAATTCCGCGTGCCACGCATCTGTCACGAGTAACAAAACCCCAGACTGCAACTGTCACTGACAAGTTAAGAACATATCCTCCAGCTCTTCCACCCACCCACCCCGCCATACCCATCAACTTAACCCCTTAACTGCCGGGTCAAGGCGAACGCTACCCATCTGCAAGAGACAAAAATCTTCATGAGCCGCCGCAGTCGCAGGGGCTCATGAGGATTTATGCCTCTTGTAAGGCCTGTGTTCCTTGTGCCCACGTTTTGTCCCATTCCGTTTGTGTTCTTCACGCGAATGTCGGTCAGTGTGCAGTGGTTTCAGACGCGAAATCTGCGTCCGCTGTTACTCAAGGGGTTAAAGCGATCTGCTCCATGGCAGGCGTAGACTGCTAAAATTCAAAAGGGTTATCAATGTTGTCTTGCCAAGACTTTTCTACCCTTCTTTTTCACAATCCAAACGGGTAGACACACGTACCAGAGTTTTTCCACTGCCTTTTGACCATTCTCCTGCGTACAAATTTGAAGAAGAGCAGAAACGTCCTTCATTTTACGACATTCAGACTTCATAATTTAACTCATTCTACCCCAACACCCAAATCCCCAAATTTTGCCGTTGTCCTCTGAAGACTGCCCTCTAGTGCAGGACACAGATCGACCATGATAGTTCAAGGGTGATGACAGAATAGCTTGGCGCCGCCCATAGGCGCCAAGCTATTCTGGCATCACCCTTGAACTATCATGGTCGATCCTTATCTTGCTGTGGTGTGTCTGGGGTAGAAAGAGTTTTAAGTAAGCCCTTTTGTCCAGTATCATTGTAAAACATACTAAGAACGATTTGTTAAAGAGATAGTGTGAACTCTTAACCCTTTACTGCCTGGAGTAAGTCGCTGGGTTTGTTGTTGTTGTTGTTGTTGGGTTGTTTGTTTGGTTTTCTTTTCTTTTTTTTTTTTTCTTTTTTTTTTTTTTTTTTTTTTTGGGGGGGGGGGGGGGGGGGCTGCCACTACAATGATTTTTGTGATTAGGGAGAGACTGATTCCTCCTGCCACGGGTCCTGTCACGAGTCTCAAAAACCCAGACTACAGCTGTCTCTGACATTTCATGATTTATGCACATGCCTTCCCATCTTCCACCCTGCCCACTCTCCCAACCCACCCACCCAACCCTACCCCACATCTTAACCACTTCCCTGCCACAGGACGCATATTTGGCACCTGAAATCTTGCCGTCATTCCACGACCAAAAACCAAACCCGTCCAAGAAACATAAGGATCTATGCCTCTTGCGGTTGGATCACGTTCACTTTTTCTCGTTTGTGATGGGGTTAAAAATCGATAGTTTCAACCAGTTTTAACCTTTTATTTGCTGGGCGTTAATCTTTTTATTGCTATGCCAATGTTTGCAGGCATTATACGAGTGAACGGAATCGATCAGATTTTTTGCTTTGGTGCGATTTTATCTGCAGTAAGGTGCACATTCAGAACAGCACATAAATCATAGTGACACGAGAATGAGCATGACACTTATTTTCACTACCTCTACACTCCATACGGGGGGAGAGAAACACAAGATGGGACGAACCATAACCCACAAATTCCCGTCTATATGAAAGCTGTCTTCGCTGTCAAGGGACTCTACCTTTTGTCTTTGACTTGATTCTGATGTTGAAATATCTCCTTTTGAAAAAGCCTCGCAGATGTGCCAATGCGTCATAGTGAACTCTATGTACGTTCAGCAGCGAGGTTAGCGTAACTAGACATGACGTAATTTGTATCTTGTTACTTCAATTATGAGAGGTTTACACCTACCCGTTTTTGATATCATGGACATGCTATTAAATTCGCCCCACTGCGACTCGTCCTAAAACGTCCTTTCTATAAATAGAAGGGACTTTAAAAACTGTTCAACTTCTTCGCTGCCAATGTTTATGAATTTAGCGTCTGAAACGTCTGCACACTGACCGACATTTGCGTGAAGAAGACAAGGTGAATGGGACACAACTTTAGGCATGAAAAACACAGGACTAACACGAGAGATAAATCCTCATGAGTCGGGGCCCATGAGGGTGGGTGTCCCTTGCAGCTGGGTAGCGTTCGCCTTGCCCTGGCGGTTAAGGGGTTAGTGTTACGATTGGGGCTGTGTTGTTCTGTGAGAGCATGCATGTGTTAATCGTATGTGATGGGGTGAGGTAGTGAGGAGGAGTCGGAAAATTAAGATTAGATGGTGGTGGTTGGACTTAGTGAGACTGAGACTCGTTCATGTTGAGCTAAACTTTTATTTCTAACAAAACTAAAAAGTAGAAACCAGAAAGCAGAAAGCCGAAACAGAAAGCAGAAAGCAGTACCTGTAGAATAAACAAACAGGTAATCAGTAATGGTGCCAAGAATACAATAAACAAGGCACATAACTAATTAAGGCATATATCCACATGCAGTGAACGTACAACACTTTGATTTTAAAGACTGACAAAATCAAAGTGATGGTCGTGTAACATATAGAATGTGTAGTAATAGACATGATAGCAAATAAAATGAAAAATATAAGTCACAATACTAACTACAAAGTCATGCAAAGCACAAGTCAAAGAATAAAGCAGAGCACCAATACGTAAGTGCGCTATGCAGTCAGACCTGGTAAGGCGAGCACGCAAATGACTAACAAATGGGTAGTCACTCTGACCGGGGCCTCCCTAACAGGTCAGCCCACATCAAGTTAAATGCAAAGTACTAAAAATAACATAGCAAAAGTAAAATACCAAATTAAATCAGATGCTATGCCAGCGGTACAATAACTATGTGACTAGGCACTAATGAATAGTATATAGAAATAACTAGTATCAAGGGGAAAGTAATGTGAAAGTAACATGACACAAAAAGGAACTCACAATACAACCGACTTACCATCAAATGAATAAGGACGTACACACAACCTTATCATTCACTCGGTCTTTATTACATTCGCACCGCAGACACAAGCGCAAACATTGAACATCAACGAAGAACGCAAACATCTACACACCCTGCAGTCATTCATGACGAAGAGGAAAGACAGGCAGAAAATGTGTACTTGAAGGGAAATTATGTGCATGTAACATAAGATAGCCTAGAATAAAGTATATCTACCAAAATGCAATCTAATGAATGTCACCATGCACTAAATAGAGGCATGGTGCACTTAATATGGCTACAAAGCACCTTTAAGTTTCATACACATAGTAGTGAACAATGACCCTTGAGGTCGCATAACAGAAATGTCCTGTATTTCTTACAGTCACTCAAAGGCTTCACTTACTTATTACACATTGTAGTGAACAATGACCCTTGAGGTCGCATAACAGAGATGACCTATATCGCTTCCTGTCACACAGGCTAATAATGCCTCTCAGTGATGTGAACCAAACCTATGCACTATGCCAAGTGAAATACTTAGTCATAAAATAGGAAGCAAATAATGGCTAAAGTCAAAATAAATAATAAAAGACCTATAAACAAATGACTAATGAATGAAATGAGTGACTGAATGAACCAATCAATCAATCCATCAGCCAGTCACTCGACCTATGGCTAGGCATGGCATACGGTCCGGCATAGCAACGTATAAACAAATTAAGCGGAAGTTTCAGAATCAAAACAAACATGGCGCCTAAGAGACTGAGTCAGCTGTGAGTGACGTCACCAACGCGGGAACATCACGCAAAGCTGCCGCCCTCCCTAGCTTCGGTGATAGAGAAGGGAAGACTCCAGAAAACATAGAACTAAATAAAATAAAGATCATCCCTAACTATGAAATACCTTAAATCTCTACCACAGCAACAACAACTAAACAATCAACCACTAAGAAATAGCATTAAATGAACAACAGAAAATGCGCGCATTATGGTGCATCCACCATGCAAGCAATGTAGTCAATTGTCATGATTGCCAGCAAGACCAAACTTAGCGAATCATTTTAATTAGAGGCATAAGTGCACTCCCATTTACTCCCACGGTTATGCGCCGAGGGAAAACTATCACCTAGTCACAACTGACTACGTGCGGTCGGTCATGCACGCTAAGCGCCGCATCATTCTGACACGTTAAGTTTTCTAAGGCAAAATTCATACATGATATCTTCCACATCAACATTGTTACAAAAGTTTGTGTACAAATTTCCACACTGCAGCATTGCATGGAAATGTACTAGCATGTAGATAATCGTCTAGCAGAAAACAAATGGACTCAAGCTAGCCTCACAGAATGGCTAGTGCCGACCGGTCTGGCAATCATGTCAATTTCATGCTCAAGAAAATCATCAAAACATCCAGCATCACAATGTCATCAAATAGTACAAATAATAATGCACCAAATACAATATAAAAAAAAACAACTGAGTACTTACAGGGTCTCCAAAACCCGCGCATTTTAGGTTAAAAAAAAAAACAAAACTGTTTTCCTCTAAGGCACCTGTGCCAGAAGTTAATTGCTGGTACTGTGAGTCTTGCACGTTTGGTAAAAAAAGAAAGTCTGCCACGCGAGCAGCTGTACTTATAGAGGCACGCTGCTGTCTCCGCGTTGGTACAAAGTCCACGCGTCGGTGCAAAGTTCAGCGTGGGTACGGGGGTCTGGCACTAATATAAATGGCAAATCCGTATTATAGTACTGCCAGCCCTAGGAGCTAGAATATCTTCTGAACTACATAGTGTAAAAATATAATCGTTAAATATAAATTTAAGAACTTTTACCAGCTGTACTCTGGATTTAATTTGAGATTATGGGCTATTAGTGGAAAGTTTATATTTATTCTTAAAGCGGTCTTAGAAGTGCCACAGAAAATCAAAAAAAAGCTACTAAATCGCCATTATCACTCTGATCGGTTATAATTAACCTAAAAACATATGCATTACAAAAAACTATTACCTGGGCCAAATCTAACCATGCTAAATACTAAGCAATGGTGTTGTAATTTGGCTACAATACACAGTCAAAACCGATATACCATACAACACGTACACTGAGCTATCAGGTACACAACACTTAACGCTGCGTTTGGCAAGGCACCGCGAGCAGTGCGCGTTATCGCTAACAGTCGACACGAGTGAAATCCGAGAAGCAATGGTCATAAGTGCTATCGGCCTAGGTACACAGAGGAACATCGGGTTCACTCTGTTACATTTTCCCATCGGCCTTAACAATACAGCGACCTCGCTGTATAAATACCAAAACCATAAATCCAAAAACACAAGAACACATTGGGCCCAATGACAACATAACATCAAAACACATTATCAAACAGTACCATCCACATGGTACACCACAAATATAGCAAAATAGCACTAGTGACCAAGGCTCTCTTGTCTACACTATTATACTGTAGACTTGGACTCACACAGTCATTTTCAAACTAAGTTATGCATAGCAGAAAACTGACATAGGATATTATCATTTGGAAAAATACCTACGCAGCGGACTAAGTTTGAAAATGAAATCAACTGCACAGCTGTTGTGTACTAGAAAGACACAGATGTACCGATGCCTTGATTTCCAAAATTCATTTAAGACATCAAAATTCAAAGCATTGTACTACTCGAAAACACAGTACCGGTGCCTTGGATTCCAATCCATGACAAATCAAAATCCGATGCACTGTACTAACTAAAAATCCAATAATTTTAAATTAACCTATCACCTTAAGCAATCCTTCACCTAAGACAGTCTCTTTAAGTAAAAACAATAAGCCCAAAACAATTTACTCATATTAATTTGTCCTATTTTCCTAACACTATTTAAGCATCCGATGCACTTGGAGGAATATTGAAGCTTTAATTTCTTGTGGGCATTTAAAGTTGCAGAGGCACACCTTCAAAGGCCCACTGATCACACAAAGCGCACATGGCAAGCACAATATCAAAATCAACTGTGCAATGTGCTAACATCACATCAGCTGCATCTCAACACACACAGTTGTGCAACCCGACATAAAAAAAAATAAACATTTCTTGCATAAGGTCATTCGCATAATTATGCCAATGTCCCACAATCAGCATTCATCCTATCGCAAATCGTTACCGATGAAAACAAAGAAACAAGCATCAGTAACCACATGTAGACCAAACAAAAGGCTCAACTCGTGACAAATATCGATGTTGCAACACAAACATCAGATCCAAAAACACAACCTCACTACACACAAAACATGTACCTCAACCAAACATCAACACATTCATTTTAACGGGAAAACAAAACACATATCTGATACGCCAGCACATCTTGCTACAAACGTGACACCTGAACGCCAAATGACAAACATGAGACAAAGCAGCTTCGCTAGGAATCCACAGTACAACAACCAACATAACAAAAGACTCATCTACCAGTACTCGGACAAAGAAACGGTCACAAAAGTCCAACGAAGGATGCAGGTTTACATTGTCACAACATACAACACTGACACGCTCACATCTCGACTTCCTCAGCAAACAAACCTAAAACCTAGTACATTCATTCCACCAAAGAAAATGCAACTTATCAAAACCAAAACAAACACCGAAATATCGAACAAATAAAACGAGAACTCAAACGCAACAAGAACATCATAGCGCAAAACACAAATTCATACAATACACAGTTCGATTTGTCACAAGCATACAACACGACACCCTTTCTCAAACTGCATGCGCCATACACACGCAAATGTTTCAACTGACAGTGGCGCACGCACACCAGCAGTTCAACTGTCCTAGTCAAAGTTTCAAAAACGGGGCATGAACCCCCCACGTACTGCCATCATAATGTTCATGACAGCAGAACACACCAAGCGCGCAAACCACTGAAACATCAGCATTTGGAACATGACAAACATCGGCAGTGGCACCAAGAGTACCATGTTCACTGATGGCATGCTGAACTGTTGCTGGTTGAACTGTCCATGTTGGTTCCTTGCAGTTGGACAATTGGCACGGCGGTGGCCGTGCTGACCACATTCCCAGCACACAATTGGAGGTCTTGACTGCGGTCTAGGCTCAGGTTCGCTCGGAGGCTCAACCTGCACCTCAGCGTCTCGCCTTTCAGGAGCAGATGACACTGAGTGGCAGGGTGAACGCCAGGCAGTAGGCGAGCTGCTAACACCTGTCTCAAGAGCATTCACTCGGACTGAAATGGAAGAGCGCCTCTCCACCGGTTGCTTTACCTCAGTCTGCTCCTCCGCTGACGACAACCCATGCAGCGTGTCACCATAGGTACAGGAGTGCTCGGCAGACGGTGCGGATGGCCTTTCAGCAGGTTTAGCCACCTCTTGTGCAGATGTGCACGGATGCAGTGACTTGGGAACAGTTGGCTCATGGAGAACATCGACAGGAGTTATCTCCACTGCCAACTGTGTCACTTGTGCCTCCACGCATGGCGGTTTGGAAGGCAATGGAGAGGGTGGCTGCAGGGCAGGTGTTACAACTGGTGCCATTGAGATGTCGCTGAGGTCCGGCTGCACTGGAGGTGTCTCAGCTGTAGCACCTGGATACTGAGGCTGTGGCGCTAAATCGTCACCGAACTCGCGTTGCAGGCAGGCAAGGAGTTGAGCCGCAGAAGACCTGTCTTCCCTTGTCGCATTGTACGTGTAGTACGTGTCTGCCCCATAATCCAATGCGTATGTGATCCATCTCACAAACACAGCTGGGTGGATCTGGTGGACAAGGTCCTCACCGAGGTCAGCCATGACCTGTTCCGCACGCCGCTTGAACGATGCAAAAGATGGACCCCTGTAGCCACGACCGTTGTAGATCGGGAGTGGAGGCAGTAGACGCCGCTCTCCCTGCTCATTCAGCATGGCGTTGCCATCAAGGTCCTCCAGTTCAACGAGGATTTTCGTCATCGGGCACTTGCGCTTCCTCCCCATGTTGGTCGTGGTCAACCTGAGATGGCAGCACGCCCTCTACACTTTTCCGTTTGTACTAGTGACTCCTCCACGTGGCTGCATTGTTGCCCTGCACTGCTTTCTGTCACGTCTGAGTCTCTTTTTGTCCAACCATCCTGCTCGCAGCGCCATTTGTGATGGGGTGAGGTAGTGAGGAGGAGTCGGAAAATTAAGATTAGATGGTGGTGGTTGGACTTAGTGAGACTGAGACTCGTTCATGTTGAGCTAAACTTTTATTTCTAACAAAACTAAAAAGTAGAAACCAGAAAGCAGAAAGCCGAAACAGAAAGCAGAAAGCAGTACCTGTAGAATAAACAAACAGGTAATCAGTAATGGTGCCAAGAATACAATAAACAAAGCACATAACTAATTAAGGCATATATCCACATGCAGTGAACGTACCACACTTTGATTTTAAAGACTGACAAAATCAAAGTGATGGTCGTGTAACATATAGAATGTGTAGTAATAGACATGATAGCAAATAAAATGAAAAATATAAGTCACAATACTAACTACAAAGTCATGCAAAGCACAAGTCAAAGAATAAAGCAGAGCACCAATACGTAAGTGCGCTATGCAGTCAGACCTGGTAAGGCGAGCACGCAAATGACTAACAAATGGGTAGTCACTCTGACCGGGGCCTCCCTAACAGGTCAGCCCACATCAAGTTAAATGCAAAGTACTAAAAATAACATAGCAAAAGTAAAATACCAAATTAAATCAGATGCTATGCCAGCGGTACAATAACTATGTGACTAGGCACTAATGAATAGTATATAGAAATAACTAGTATCAAGGGGAAAGTAATGTGAAAGTAACATGACACAAAAAGGAACTCACAATACAACCGACTTACCATCAAATGAATAAGGACGTACACACAACCTTATCATTCACTCGGTCTTTATTACATTCGCACCGCAGACACAAGCGCAAACATTGAACATCAACGAAGAACGCAAACATCTACACACCCTGCAGTCATTCATGACGAAGAGGAAAGACAGGCAGAAAATGTGTACTTGAAGGGAAATATGTGCATGTAACATAAGAGAGCCTAGAATAAAGTATATTCTAGCCAAAATGCAATCTAATGAATGTCAACCATGCACTAATATGAGGCATGGTGCACTTAATTATGGCTACAAAGCACCTTTAAGTTTGCATACACATAAGTACGTGAACACATGGACCCTTGATGGTCGCATAACAGGAAATGTCCTGTATTTCTTTACAGTCACTCAAAGGCTTTCACATACTCTATTAATCACATTGTAGTGAACAATGACCCTTGAGGGTCGCATACATAACAGAGATGACCAATATCGCTTCCTGTCACACTCAGGCTAATAATGCCCTCTCAGTGATAGTGAAACCAACCTATGGCACTATGCCTAGTGAAATACTTAGTTCCATAAAGTAGGAAGCAACATAATGGCTAAAGTCAAAATAAAATGAATAAAAGACCTATAAACAAATTGAACTAATGAATGAAATTGAGTGAACTGCATGAACCCAATTCAATCTAAGTCCCAACAGCCAGTTCACTCGAACCCTAAGCGCCTAGGCATGGCATACGGTCCGGCATAAGCAAGCGTATAAACAAATTAAGCGGAAGTTTCAGAATCAAAACAAAACATGGCGCCTAAGAGCGACTGAGTCAGCTGTGAGTGACCCGTCCACCAACACGCGGGAACATCAACGCAAATAAAGCTGCCAGACCCTCCCTAGCAGACCTCGGTGATAGGAGAAGGGAAGACTCCAGAAAACATAGAACTAAATAAAATAAAGATCATCCCTAACTATGAAATACCTTACAATCTCTACCACAGCAACATACAACTAACAACAATGGCATAACCACTAAGAATAGCAGTTAAGATGAACAACTAGAAAATGCGCGCATTAGTGTGTGCTAAGGGATCCACCGATAGCAAGCATGTAGTCAATTGTCATGAGTTGCCAGCGGGTAGGACCACACTGAGCGTAATCGATGTTAATTGAGGCAATAAGTGCACACCCGCTCCCATTTACTCCCAACAGCTCCCTAGTGACGCACAGGTAATAAACCCTGTACTCCCACTTATAGCACCATACCGGATTATGCGCCGAGGGAAAAACTATCACCCTAGTCAGCAACCTGACATCAGTGCGGTCGGTCATGAAGCGCGCTAAGCGCGCAACATTCTGACAGCGCTAAGTTTTCTAATGCAAAATTCATACATGATATCCTCCACATCAACATTGTTACAAAAAAGTTTGTGTACAAATTTCCACACGTGCAGCATTGCATGGAAATGCCGCACTGTTAGCATGTAAGACAATCGTCTAGCAGAAAACAGAATGGACTCAAGCTAGCCTCACAGAATGGCTAGTGCCGACCGGTCTGGCAATCATGTCAATTTCATGCTCAAGAAAATCATCAAAACATCCAGCATCACAATGTCATCCAAACAGTACAAATAATAATGCACCAAATACAAATATAAAAAAAAAAACAACTGAGTACTTACAAGGGTCTCCAAAACCCGCGCATTTTAGGTTAAAAAAAAAAAAAAGAAAACTGGTTTTCCTCTAAGGCACCGGTGCCAGAAGTTAATTGCTGGTACTGTGAGTTTTGCACGTTTGGTAAAAAAAGAAAGTCTGCCACGCCGAGCAGCTTGTACTTACAGAGGCACGCTGCTGTCTCCGCGTTTGGTACAAAGTCCACGCGTCGGTGCAAAGTCCAGCGTGGGTACGGGGGTCTGGCACTGATATAAATGGCAAATCGTATTATAGTACTGCCAGCCTAGGAGCTAGAATATCTTCTGAACTACATAGTGTAAAAATATAATCGTTACAATATAAAATTTAAGAACTTTTAACCAGCTGTACTCCTGGATTTAATTTGAGATTATGGGCTATTAGTTGGAAAGTTTATATTTATTCTTAAAGCGGTCTTAGAAGTGCCACAGAAAATCAAAAAAAAAGCTACTAAATCGCCATTATCACTCTGATCGGTTATAATTAACCTAAAAACATATGCATTACAAAAAACTATTACCTGGGCCAAATCTAACCATGCTAAATACTAAGCAATGGTGTTGTAATTTGGCTACAATACACAGTCAAAACCGATATACCATACAACACGTACACTGAGCTATCAGGTACACAACACTTAACGCTGCGTTTGGCAAGGCACCGCGAGCAGTGCGCGTTATCGCTAACAGTCGACACGAGTGAAATCCGAGAAGCAATGGTCATAAGTGCTATCGGCCTAGGTACACAGAGGAACATCGGGTTCACTCTGTTACACGTAGGAAACGATCCGATATTTATTTGAGCTATCATGGTGACGTAGTCACGTACATTGTCATGCATTGTCAGTT
>BTPG01000001.1:190024279-190160698 GCA_036245525.1 Semisulcospira habei | reverse complement strand
GTAGGTACGTGGCCCGTATAGGGTGTACATTGTGAGAGACGCAGCGTTACGGTGGTGTACGTTGTAAGAGAAACGCATTGTGTCGCCAGTGTTGACATTTGTAGAAGAGTATCAGTGTTGGTGCATTTGGGAATGCATTGTGTGGAGATCGCATCGCTGAAATAAAGTATTGTTGGAACTGTTACTCCAGTATTGTCTACAACCTTAAGCCACGTGTGACGGGTTGCAGCTGAATGAAGTTTATTTAAAAGAATCTTACGTGCGTGCGTCTGGTGTGTTTATCATACTACGACTACGACTCTACACGTAACATGATTGATTGAACATTGCTTAACGTCCCGACAGCAACAAGACTTTATCAGGACGTGCCTGCACTGCTTGTGGAAAAAAAAAAAAAAAAAAAAAAAAAACAGAACATTGAATGTATGTCGCCAGTCGGTCCAATACCTTAAATAAACCTAAGACATGGGGCCTAAATAAAGTTAAGACCATTTAGCAACACGCATCCAATATCAAAAGCTACAGGCAGCGCAGACAGTAGGGAGAGTTTAAAAAAGGAAAATACAGGTGAACGGACCAAGGGCAGACAGAAACACATGCCCCAGAATAGAGAGGAAAACCCACCCTGTGGGGCTGACCTGGGTGACCCTGGGAACTAAAAAGTAGTTAACCCCACCCAAGTCCCCCAGGGCAGACCCGGGTGGGGTTCTACACGTAACAGTTAGATATAGCAAAATATATACTAATGTTCAAAACGTAAGGGCCACTTTTTATCGAAGACACACTGACAACACCACACAAATAATGTAACACTACTTGGAGTCAGTACTTTGCTAATTTATTCAGTAACAATTTAATTTAAGTTTTGAGTAAATCAAGCAATTGTAACAACAGCAGTACGTTAGAATGTTCACCCACCCCTCATTTGTAAAGTCACACAAGACTGGTCTAGTCAGTGGCGAGTGTACCCACCGTTTGCAGCCAAGCATTCAATGCGGCGTTGACCCATGGAGTTTACCAGGGTTCGGAGAACATGTTGTGAGATTGCTTCCCACTCATGATGCAGGACCTGAGTCAGCTGGGGGACGCCTTGAGGTGGGGGTGGTTGCTGACTACACGGTGCCCCAGCACGTCCCAGAGGTGCTCGATGGGAGCCAGATCAGGTGAACGAGCTGACCACCCCATCCTCATGGTGCCCCGTTGCTCAAGGTACTCATCCACCACACGGGCGCGATGAGGTCGCGCGTTGTCGTCCTGCAGAACAGCATTGTAGCCTATAGCTTGGAGAGCTGGCTGGATGAGGGGCTGCACAATCTCGTCCCGATAGCGCAGTTCAGTCAGGGTGCCTCGGATGGCGTGGATGGGGGTCCTGCCTTCCCTGCTAAAGCCTGCCCAGACCATGACTGAGCTTTCTCCGTAGTGATCCACCTCTTGGACGCATCCATCCGTGAATCGCTCGCCCTGGCGTTCTTCAGACCCTCACGCTGCCGTCGTTGAAGGACACAGTGAACCGTGGCTCATCAGTAAACAGAACTTGAGTCCACTGGAGTCTGTTCCACCTCACATGTTGACGCCACCAGGCAACCCGGGCTCTGCGATGAGCTGGAGTGAAGGGTATTCTCACTGCTGCTCTGCATGAAGCCAGGCCAATTTCGCGCAGACGTCAGCAGACTGTGCTTCTGCTGACGTTAACGTTCGCAGCTTGCATCAGTTGACGTCGCAGAGTTCGGTCGCGCAGAGCCGCCACACAGAGGTATCTGTCCTCCCTTCTGCTGGTGCAGCGCGGGCGTCCTGAGCAGGGTCGTCGTTTTGCCCTTTCAGTTTCTTGGAATCGTGCCAGCAGCCTCTGGATCACTGAATGGGACACCCCAAGACGTCTCCCAACTTCTCGTCCGGAAATTCCATCCTGGAGCCATGCTAGCGCCCTGCCTTGATCTACTGGCGTTAGGCTTCGTCGTGGTGGCATGGTTAGGAAAGTGACAATTATGCCCCTATAGTACCATTATTTGTAGCGAAACAGAGGTGCTCAGTGTTCACGACTGACCCCTTTAGCACGTGCATCACGACTTTACCGAGTTTTTCCACCTGGCTGCCTTTGGTACGCTTGTCAATATCGCACAGCTTTTCACAAAAACTGACGATGTTTCACGTGCATTTGACACGTTCGTGAAAATTGAATTGTTGTCTATTGTTCCCTGTACAGTAGACTGTCTAAGGTCAACTTTTACCCATTTGGATCGAAAAAAACATTGTATTTTATTAGCGTACTTGCGACGATAAACAATGACACAAAATGTGGGGTGGCCCTTAAGTTTTGGCCATTAGTATGTAAGACCGGCTTGCGGTTATACTGTGTTAGGGGGTTAACACATTCTGCGCCAGGACCGAAATCCGCAAATTTGGAAATTGTCCCCTGAAGACTGTATTACACTTCTGGAAACAGATCGAGCGTGATAGTTCAAGGGTTTTGCCAGAATAGCTTGGCGCCGGGCGCCAAGCTATTCCGGCACAACCCTTGAACTATCACGCTCGATCCATGTCTTGCCGTGGCGTGTCGGAGTTGAATGAGTTAAACCCGCAACTGGGTTTTCAAAGCACGCGCAGGCATGAAGAACACAGAATGCAGACCAAAAAGGTGACTGCCAAGCGTGTAAAGAAGTACCCAACGGAGAAAGAAACACGCTTAGAAAAGACAGTTACAATACAATTTGTTAATATTTCGTGTAAATGCCCTTTGTCAAAATAGACCCCAAAAAAAGGAGATCAGTCGCTACTTATCTTCTTCTCAATCGCAGAGGGTGCCACATTCTTTCTGCGATTGAGAAGAAGATAAGTAGCGACTGATCTCCTTATTTGTTTGTTTGTCTTTTATGACAAAGGGTATTTATCCGAAATATTAATAAATTGTGTTGTAACTGTCTTTTCTAAGCGCGTTTCTTTCTCCGTTGGGCTCTTCTTATGAAGAAGACAGGACTAACACGTGTGTCAGCATTGCCGCAGTGCCGGCAACCGAAGCTACGTTTACTCGTCAGTCAACTGTCTGATGCTGTACCTTTAACACATTGACGGCCGAGAAAACACAAACAAGATCCAACTGCAAGAAACATAGAGCCTGAGAAGCCCCTGAGGTCGCGGGGGCTCATGAGGATCTATGCCTCTTGCTGACGCCACATTAGATCCATTTTCCTGTGTCTGGTTTCTTTGGCTTGATTAAAGACGATTGAAGAAACACAATAATCAGCGTCATCTGGTAATGAAAGGTTTAAAAACTGCACACCGCGCATAATTATGACTGTGTGAGGCAAACGGGATAGACGGTGTTGGGGTGGGCTTGGGGAGTGGAATCAGAAACTAGTGTGTTTGTGCACTCACGTCACATTTCACGATCCCATATTCCACAATCACAGTAATATTTGTACCTGTCGCGCAACACGCCTTTCGATTAATGCGCTTTGTGCCAGGCTCATAATCGCAAAATTATTGTGTTCATTGATCAGAAAATGACGCTAAACAGAAAATAAATGTACTCGTTCAACCAAACCGACGTCGCAAAGAGAAATCATGAGGCTGGCGGAGATTTACAAGGATTTGATTGATTTATTGCAGTGTGCTGTTCTGTGATTTCAGACTCACCGGCTAGAGCCGTGAGGCTCAAAGTCATAGACCAGGATACAATACTGTTCAATAATTTCTGCGGTAAACGGCGTGTGTTGCTCGCTGGCACACAAACAAAAAGAAAAAATCCCGACTACCACCTACAGTCCCTAACGCAGATCCTGTGGGAGCTAATAAATATACTGTGGGAGCTGCACGTCGACCAGTGAAAAGAACACCTCACCGCATATGGTTACGTTTTTGGGTTTAGGCGCCCTGGATCTAGTGCTCAGGGGCCTGTTGCATGAGAGAGCTTAGTCCTGCAAGCCACTAAGCAAGGTGCTCCGCTATCGCGGAGCACCTTGCTCAGTGGCTGGCGCAGGACTAAGCTCAATTATGCAACCGGCCCCAGGACATGATGGAGCTCAGGGCAATGATTGAGCGGACATCCTCGCTAGCAGGGCAGAAATCACACATGGCCTACAGATCAGACGTGGTGAGAAACCTGCTAAAGCCAAGGGAACCTCACAGCCGACTGCCTCCATAGCATTGGTGTGGAGAATGGCAGCCGACGTTTCGGGGCAGTCTTGAAAGGACACGACAGAGCCATAAAAGTAAACCAGACCAATATTGGCACGATATCAAAAGGAACTCTTAGAGGACTTCTGATAGTGGGGTGGAGCGCGTGTGGACCTTTACGAGCGCAGAGATCCCATCTTCACCGAACTGAACTGAACTAACGCCAAGCAGGCATACCTAAGGCCATCTCACGGCGACTCGCAGATCACCACGTCTATTACAGACTTTAACTGAACTGAACTAACGCCAAGCAGGCATACCTAAGGCCATCTCACGGCGACTCGCAGATCACCACGTCTATTACAGACTTCGTAGTGAAGTTTTCCAACACAAACCAAGAAAGAAAAAGTGGTGTTTGCAAGAGGCATAGATCCTCATGAGCCCCCGCAGCTGCGGGGGATCATGAGGATCTATACCTCTTGCAGATGGACAGTATTCAGGACAAATTCCTGCTATTGCAAACGACGCCACTCCTTAACTTCTTTTGCTGCACACCTGAACAACGACGTCTTTCATATATGGCTTATTAGGCCCAAAACTGTCCCATTTTTCGGCCCATTTTGTATTTAGTCTGCAATCAAAAGATTAAAAGGCTTTCAACGTCTCTGCTGATGCTGGTTGTTGTTGTTTTTTTGTTTGGTTTTTTGGGGTTTTTTGCGGGGTGGGGGGGTGGGGGTGGGGGGTGTTGTTTTTTTAGGAGCCTTTCTCCAGCGCTTTCCTCCCCATTTATTTGCGTTTATGGTACTGACCCAAAACGACCTGTGCGCATGCGCATTCAAGCTAAATTGTCGTAGAAATTGCAGCGAAAGAAAAGATCTTTTGAAGATGTCCTGAACGTGTTTTGAAGACATTTTTTTCCGGGTTTTTTTTTGTGTGTACGCTTCATCCGAGAGGAAAAAAAAAGCCCCCAATTTGAGAAACTGGAACCAATTTTGGTTAGAAGGAGTCATAGATATGATCATAACCCCGGTGGGGGCAGGGGTCATGTGAATCTGTGTTTCCTGCAGACAGAAAGGGCATGGTGCCGGCCGCCCCGGACTCAGTAATGACACATCGTTTTTGAGGCATGAAGTCTTAATCATGAGGATGTGGGTTTTTTTTTTTTTCAAATCTGTAAGCTGTAGTTAAAGCTGTGAAAGCACAAATCCGGTCTACGCCCAAATCCCCATTACTTAACCCTTTCCATCCTGACACACTATTGCGTGAATAACTTTTACTGTGATTGTTCAAGGGTAGTACCTGAACAGCTTGGCGCCCAGTGGCACTAAGCTGTTCTGGCACGACCCTTGAACTAAAATAGTTGAGCTGTCTCTTAATCCGTAATATAGACTTAATAGGACAATATACAAATGTAAAGAAAAAAAATCATTCTCAGGGTGGAATGGATCAACCGATTTACTGCCGAGAAAAACTTAACACTGTCCAGCTGCAAGAGGTATAGATCCTCATGAGCCCCCGCAACTGCGGGGGGCTCATGAGGATCTATGCCTCTTCCTGACACCACTTTGTACGTACGTTACTTGGACGGCCCGGGATCTTTGGCTTTGAACTAACAATGAATTCAGAAACACAACCTGCGTCCACCGGCAGTGAAAGAGTCAAAGGCGTATCGTGCGCCTCCTTCACATACAGCCGTGTACGTCAGCAACGGTAGATGGATCGACATTTAACACACGGAAACAGCGAATGATACTAGATCAGATCAGACTCGATCGCTTTAACCCGAGAAGAAAGGTAAACGCGATCCAACTGCAAGAGACAGATCCTCATTCGCGGGGGATCATGAGGATCTATGCCTCTTGCTGAGACCAACTGGTATCCATCCACCAGTTGCAGGAACGTTTTCAAGCCAGTAGGGATCTATGCCTCTTGCTGACACCAACTGGTATCCATCTACCAGTTGCAGGAAACTTTTTCAAGCCAGTAACTTCCAACCCACCGTCCCTCAGCTTTGCAGCGAGATTTTTTTGCGTAGGGCTAAAACAAAAATGGCTCCAACAATGCCGCTGGGACTATGGCAAGCAGGTACTGGCTGTTACAAATATTACGTGCAGTTCGACTCACGTTCCTTTGGCGTTTTTGGTGCTTGGTCATGAAATGAACAAAGACCTCAGAAACAATGTATGGCATTGAAGGGTTCAATCCCAAGCAGAAATGTACATCGGTCGTTGGGGACAGAAGCACCTCGATTGAACATAGCCGTAGACCATATGACGCTGTTGTAACACATTCGGTACGTGCTGCATACAGATACGCGGCTATATACTGTGTATCCGAATGCGGCCGTATATGTTAACATCAGATTTGAAAATGTTAGACCCATGTGGTCAGTAGGTAATATTTGCTACGCTCCGCAAATTAAATATTCACCCAGAATACACAGGATTAGACAAATGTGAGTTCACGCTTTTCTGCGGCGGAAACTATGTGCATCTTTAATGTAGCACACAAAGTGCAGCCCCTCACTCACATGCAGCATTCACCTTTTGTCGCGACTCAAAGCGCTGCACATGTCCATGGAAATCTACTTTCACAGTGTTGGAATTAACTGGGTGGGTAACTTGATTTGCAAAGCGTGACAGAAGGCTCAGCGCCTCATGTACCCGGTGTGAGGGTTAGCACGCCAGGCATTTCTTTTGCACAAAGCGTGGAATGTGGAGTGTGCATGTTTTGCAGAAGAGGGGAGTTTTGATGTAACGAAGCTTTAACTCATTCGTGACGTCCCGCGTATCCGGATGCGGCACGTCTCGAATGAGTTAAACTGATCTGCTCCATGGCGGTGTTTTATTGCTAATATTAGAAGATACTATTAGTTGTGTTACGAGCTAGGCTGTGCCAGTAGTTCTTGTTACCTCGAGGGTCCGATCAGGGGGTGTATTTCGGAGATAAAAGCCTTAGTCCAAGACTTTCATCTAAAAAAACGAACTCCCTGACCGAGACTCGAAGATTGTCATGATTTAACTAAGACTTTTCCACTTTTTTTTTTCTTCTCACAATCCACTCGTGAGTAGAAGCACGTACCGCAGTGTTTTCCAATGCCTTTTGAGCGTAACGCAAGGAGCTCTCCTGCGTTCAAAGCAGAACGGCAAAGGCAGAAAAGTTTTCATTCGGACTCCAAAATCTAACCCATTTAGTGCCGACGCACTACAGCAGGAGACGGATCGACCATGATAATTCAAGGGTAGTGCCAGCTTAGTTTGGCGCCATGAGGCGCCAAACTAAGCTGGCACTATCCTTAAATTAACATGGTAGATTCATCTCCGGTCACAGGTACCTAGTCGTTAGGCAACACCTCCAAGATATGGACAATGTGGCCGTGGGGTTAGATGGGTTAATTTAGTCCTTTTGTCCTGCTCTTCTTTTGTAAGGTATGGTTTGAACAATGATAAGGTGATATCGGGATCTATTTACCCTTTACAGCCTGGAGTAGGTCGCTTTAAGATACGACGAGTGCAGACACAAGCCGGACCCTATTCCGTAATACACCATTACGTATACAAGGCACGCCTCAACGCCTAACCCTTTGGCTGCTACTGACAATGCCGAGTCACGCGTCTTTTCCGCCGACCAAGATCGTCAGTACCAGACAAGTGGTTAAGGATATAACTAATGCGGGCACAAGACCAGATACTGTAATACACGAGTACGTTTACAAGGCACACCTTAATAGTTTAATCCATTTACCTGTACTCTCTGTAGCGTTGGTTTTTTTTTTTTTTTTTTTTTTTTTTTTTTGTCGCAACGATCCCTGCACGAATCATCGCGACAAAAAACGCTACCGACAGCCAAAGGGTTAAAAACACTTTTTTTTTACTCCTGAAACTATGCAAATATATGGATTGACCATAATAGTTCAAGGCTGATGGCAGGATAGCTCGGAACCTTTAGACGCAAGTTGTTCAGGCTCTACCCTGGAACTGTCATGAAAACTGTGTCCTAGAATGTAATCTTCATAGAACAACTTTGACGTATACTTATATATGCTTACTGATATATTTGGAGTGTACACCTTACAGGGCCCATTGTGTTTTTGCCATATAGTAGGGACTAGGTAGATACTTTTAGTGTCATTCACACAAGAGACACACCACTAAGAGACACACCTTTACAACGATACCCATAAAGAACTATTTTTTATGCTCATGTTGTGCAAAAATGAAACGAGCAGCCTACTTACATGCGTACATTCTCTCATTCTGCAGCTGATTTTTTTAAATAAAAATTTAGTTATATATTCACTGACGATAAATAAGTCAATTAATTTTTAGGTCTCTGTAATTCATGTCGGACCTAGACCCCAGTTTCGGGTTTTAAACGTTTCATCAGCGCAATAAATTGCAACACGCTGTCAAGAACCTGAAGCCATAAAGTGTCTCGTTCAGATAAAACATGCTGAATGCGCCTGAACATGAGGAAAATGTATGGGCTGGCGTAACTAATTGGATTTATGTTTGATGTTGCGTCATAAATGCAATGGTCGCTTGCTTGACTGGTTAACACATTCGAAACATGCTACATTCGGATACGCGGCTTTAGAGTTTCGAATGAGTTAATTCGATATCGATGCCAGTCAGGACTGATACTAAGACCATCCGCCAATACTGTAATACTGGGATATATTTCGACGAAAACAGTGGATTAAAAGACTAGACAAACATGCGATAGCGTCTGTTCGTCTAGGCTTTTAATCCACTGTTTTCGTCGATAGTAGTGCAATGTTTATCTACTTCTGATTTCTCGACTGTTATCAAACGGTATTCGTGTTTCGTGTTTTGTGGCCAGGAAAGGTTTGTTTCTCGTGAGTCCGCTAGGCAGTAACTGACGTCCCCGAAAGCAAAAGATCCTCTGGCGGACGTCAGTCTAAGTTAATAATAATAATAATAATCTATATCTTTAAGGCACCTATACTTTCGATAGAAAGGCTCTAGGCGCCCAACAAATGACATACTAACATACATACACCTTGCATCTTACAACACATTCATAATTATATATTCCCTAACATACACACTCACGCAACAAGATATACAAGAAAAATATGAATAACAAAATGAACACACACACACACACACACACACACACACACACACACACACACACACACACACACACACACATCATCATCATCATCATCATCATCATCATCATCATCATCATCACACACACAGGTTGGACCACAGGCGCTCGACTGCAAGCCCGTAACTCCTAATCTTTTGAATTGTGCAATGACAGACGGTAGGCACAGGGGCTCAGTTGCATGAGTGAGATTTATCCTGCGCCAGCCACTAAGCTTATTGGCTGATGCAGGACTAAGCTCACTCATGCAATTAAGCCCTGAGGCGTAATACAGGAATTAGTTTACAGGCTTGCAGTCTGTAGTTGGCCTGGGCGCGACTGTGGACTCGGTCTTGGCAGCTTGCGTTTCCAACAATCTGTCACAAAAATGATGCACCCTAGATCACAGGGGGAGAAACCGAAGTTATGGCATGAGTTTCGTACCCTTGATCAGGAGCGTTGGTAGGTTTAGTATCCTGTTGACGCTCCAAGTCAGGGACAAGAAACTATTGCCGTAACTAAGGTTTTCTCCCCTTGTGCCTAAATCAGAATCATCCGGATTCTCCTAGCAGCGGGAACAAGATCCCATGATAAAATTTGTAACACAAATAGTTGTCAGTGCAGAAAAACAGATTGACGCAGAAATACGTGGGGACATAGCCTACGAGTGTTGTTCTGTGGTCGAGACCAAAACGGTGACCCAACAAAGAACGAAACACGCTTAGAAAAGCCAGACCAACCCAACGAAGTTCGCTGTTCTGTTATCACTGACGTTGGGACTTTGCGGCAGTAGGCTGTAGGGTCAAAATCACAGACCTTGCGGCACATATTTATTATGCAGCAGAGAAAGATTTTTCGAGATGACTTTCAGAAAACTGCGTAGCCCATTGCACTGAATAACGTCAGCTACTGAGAATGAAAAAAGTGAAATGTTTTATCGTATACGTCTCGGCTATCTATGTTACGCATGCATGCTTCAGAAAATTAAATAAGCAAGGAATGTGTAAACGCATACAAAACTTAACCCGTTGTCTTCAGAGGAAAAAAGTAAACACCACCCAACTGCAAGAGGCATAGATCACTCATGAGCCCCCGCTCCTGCGGGAGCTTATGAGGATCTGTGCCTCTTGCTAGCCCTAATTTGATTCCCTGTTTCTTAGACGCCGGATTATGATTGGCGAATTTTTTAAGCTCCTCTGGTGGCCTATGGCATTGAAATGGTGAACTCATTCGAGACGTGCCGCCCGTCCGGATACGCGGCTTATGCCGCGTATCCGGAGGCGGCACATCTCGAATGAGTTAAACGATAAAGCAGGATGTTGTGCCTGTCAAAAAAACAATTTCAGTTCCGGAATCTGGTTCCTGTTTCTCGCAATCTGAAATCGAAATAAAATATGTACGAAAAGAGTATGCATTCAGTGCAACAGCCAACGCGCTTGCAGTCTACACTGCAGAAGGAATAGATCCTCATAAGTTTTAACAGCTGTAGGGGTTCATGAGGACTGTGCCTTAGATCCGTTCAGTGCCAGCTGACGAAGACTGTGTTCTACAGTTAATTCAGTAGTTTTTTTTTTTTTTTTAAATCATAGCTGTCCCAGGAACATGGTTTCAAAGTGACGTCACCAAGAGGCATAGATGAGTCCCCGCAACTGCGGGGGCTTATGAGGATCTATACCTCTTGCAGGTGGGCGGTGTTCAAATTTCTCGGAACTGCACGGGTTAACTCATCGGCGGCCAGCCGCATCCGGATGCGCGGCTTATGCCGCGCATCCGGATGCGGCTGGCCGCCAATGAGTTAAGATATACGGCCCAGTCGGTTACATCCCTGTTTTCCGGACGATAAAAAAGCACTTTGTAAACGTTTGGATGGACTCAGGCACTATCCTTATGCTATCACGGTCGATCCATCTTCATGTGTCTGCGGAGGAATTCAAAGATGTATACACAACATCGAGACCTGCAGCCAGTTTCAGGAAACGTTAATTTTTAAGGCAGTAACTGCCAACCGGCAAGTCAGTGTCCGCCTGCACATTGCAGCGACATTTTTGCGCGGGGCTGAGAATAGCTCAGAACCAAACCTCTAAGAGTACGACAAGCAGGTACTAGCTTTTGAAAATATGTGCAATTCAACCCTGATCTTAACTCATTCGCGGTCAGCCGCATCCAGATGCGCGGTGAAGCCGCGCACCCGTTAGGCTGGCCGCGAATACGTTATACAAAGCCGGGTGTACACACAATGAAAACTCGGGTCCAAGTGATTGCCATGAAAACTCGGGTCTAACTGAAACTTGAAAATTTTTGCACAGACAGCAAACAAACACCCCCCCCCCCCACCCCCACCCACCTTCCCACCCCCCACTACACCCCCACCCCCACGCTCCTAGTCTTCCCACATTCCCCATGGTAGTTGTAATTATCAATAGCAGCGTTCCTATCGCTTCTGCGGTGCTGAAAAGCCAATATCACTTAGTGTGTACCAACTCTCTTAGTGGTGTGAAGTGCAAAATTAGCAACCGACATCAGCACGCAAAATGCACACGTAAAGCAGTTCAGTCAATTATGGAAAATTGAACGCACGTGGTTCCGTGTGGCCAAATGCTCTCCCGGCAGCCAGATCACTTTCTTTATAACCCCAATCACGTCCTCAGCCCTAGGGGGTCTATGGGGCCATATGTGACAAGAGGCTCATATTCTCATGAGCCCCTGCAGCTGAAACTGCAGGGGCTCGTGAGAATCTATGCCTCTTGCAAACAGGTGGGATTTTTAAAGTTTGTATGTGAAACACAGTTACGATGCCCCAGTTTTACTAACGCTTTCAGCGCCAACAACCTACAGCAGGAGCGAGTTGACCATGACAATTCACGGGTAGTGCCAGATTAGCTTCGCGCCTTCAGGCGCCAAGCTAATCTGGCACTACCCTGGAATTAGCATGGTCAATCCACCTCCTGCAAGTGGTACATAGTCGTTAACTCATTCTACCCCAGACACACCACAGCAAGATAAGGATCGACCAGGATAGTTCAAGGGTGATGCCAGAATAGCTTGGCGCCTATGGGCGCCAAGCTATTCTGGCATCACCCTTGAACTATCATGGTCGATCTGTGTCCTGCACTGCAATGCAGTCTTCAGAGAACAACGGCAACATTTGGGGATTTCGGTGATGGGGTAGAATGAGTTAAGTAACACTTCCCAAATTGGGGAAATACGCCCATGTCGCTAAAAGGGCTAACAGACTAAACAGACTAAACGTTTCTGGAGAAGCCAGATGCACCAGGAAGCTCATAATTCTGCGGGTGCCTCTGCAGGCTATAGGGGTTAGAACCCAGATGCACCAGGAAGCTCATAATTCTGTGGGTGCCTCTGCAGGCTATAGGGGTTAGAACCCAGATGCACCAGGAAGCTCATAATTCTGCGGGTGCCTCTGCAGGCTATAGGGTTAATCTCTTCAATGCAAGCGGTCGCAGATTTATGTTTCTAAACTCAAATGCGACTCCAAACAGCCCCAACCGCCCAGATGAACATGGGTACAAAGTGGTGTCAGCAATAGGCATCAGATTCCCATGAGCCCCCGTAACTGCGGGGGCTCATGAGGAGCTATGTCTCTTGTCGTGTTCAGTTTTTCTCGCCGGTCAAGGGGTCAATGAAGCTCTATGTCTCTTGTAGTTTGAAAGTGTTACACCATTGTTTTTGCGACTTAAAAAAATAGCTTCATCGAATTAAAACATCCTGTAACACACTTCATTTAATTAAAACCAGAAAGGCGAAAGTACAATCGGAAGGTTGGCTTTTTTCGGAGGGAGCATAAACAGGTTTAGTGCAGTAATTCCGTGAAAGCCTGCGATCGTCACAGATCTGTATATGAGCCGCAGGGTGTCAAGGGCTCTTCCTAGGATAAAACTTACCTCAGTGTTCCTCAAGCATGGCAAGTTAGTCTGACTTATCGTCTAAACTGGCTGAGGAGAAAACATTTGTAAGCGATGTTTTCTTTCTGGCTCCAATCACCTTCTTCTGTAAATTCTTCATTTAGTTCAGCTGCAGCAAACTCACACACCTGCAAGAGACATAGATTCTCATGAGCCCCCGCTTGCGGGGCTCATTAGGATCTATGCCTCTTGTCATATCACTTTAAACTCTGCGTTCGTCAGTCTTACATCATCGTGCGTTCAGTGAAGAATGTTTTACACGAAGACATTTCAGTGAGTTCGTAGATTTTACAAATTTACGATTTCCCAGAATAGAATCCGTCTGCGGGTCATGGTGGTGTCTGTGATTATAGTTGGCTATAAACCCTGGGTGGGTTATGTTACCTTTCAGGTATTCAGCCAACCCGTTTCATCTGCAGAGGCATAGATTCTGAAGAGCACCGGCAGCTGCCCTGTACTCATGATAATCGATGCCTTATGTTGGCAGAGGAGGGTACCACTTTAAATCTTTCATCCTAGTATGATGAAGCAGTTGTCACAAAGGGTAAGTGTAGACTTTTTTGCCTGATTTAGGGGCTCATGAGGATCAGCGCCAAAATGTGCCACGTTTTTAACCCCTACATTGCCAGTCTTTTTTGAGTGTTTTTTTTGTTGTTGTTGTTGTTGTTGTTGTTGAAATTATTTTGAATTCGACGTCAAAGACCCCCGGCCGTCAGAGGAACATGAAGGTAAAGTGGTTTCAGCAAGAGGTATAGATCCTCATGAGCCCCCGCATTCCTCTTGCAGTTGGGTGACGTTCAATTTTTTTCAGCAGTGAAGGGGTTAAACGTGACATCCTCCTTCTGAGGCAGTGTAAATAATCTAGATTTAGGCTCTGCGACTCCTGATAATGTCAGCAAGACCCAAGCCAGTTAATTATTTCCTCAGGTTTTCGCCGTTTTCAAAACTTTTTTTTTTTTTTCTTCATTTAAGTGAATATGTGGAAATACACAGGATGTAGGTTACTGGTGGCCCAAATAAGAATCGCGCTAAAAAAGTATATATATATATATATATATATATATATATATATATATATATATATATATATATATATATATATATATATATATATATATATATATATATATATATATATATATATATATACATACATATATTGTTGCACTTTTCCCATTTTTATCTTTTCTTCCTTCTTTTCACTTTTCTTTTCTCCTTTCCACATAATCTTGTCTTTTATCCTTTACATTTGCCTTCTCAAGTTTATTTCAAAAGTCAGACTGCACGTGCACAGCGCTACGTAACCACAGCGAGCATTGAGTGAACACACAAGTAAGATTCTTATTGCCCCCCCCCCCCCCCCCCCCCATTTGTCTGTTGATCTGTGATTGATTCTGGGCCTTATGGCCGTCGCAGGTGCTCATGATAGTCTCTGTCTCTCGCTGACCAAGATGACAGAGATTTGTCGGATTTTTTTTAGCCCATTCGCTGGCAGTGGACGCAATAATATTATGTCTTTGGAAAGCAGGGCCAATTCAACACCGAATAATCTTAACAATCCAAGGAACACAGATATGAACAGAGCCAGCAAGAGGCAAAGAACCTCATGAGCCCCCGCATATGCGAGGGCTCATGAGGTTCTTTACCTCTTGCAATTGGATGGTGTTCGCATTTTTTCCGACAGCGAAGGGGTTACCCGTAAACCTATATAAAAACCCGCAAACGTCCACAAGAAGCGCGGTAAACCACGCCAGCAACATCCTCTGAGTTCGGATGTACCCACCGTGCAGGCGACCATGCGTTACCTGGCCGTGCTAATTACTTCATCAAGCTTACCTGTAGCCGGCCAAGATGCCCTGTACGCAGGTGAGAGAAATCTAGGACAGACATCTGTGGAATGGCAAGAGGGCAGGGGGGTGGGGGGGGGGGGCGGGGTGGAGGGTAGGGAGAGTTAGGAAGTTAATTATCTCAAGGTTAATGCTAAGAGAGAGATGTGGCCAACCGTGGAACAATACTTCATTGTTTGTATTAATTCACATCTGCACTGTCTTTCACACCGAGCCCGCCGGAAGGCCAACGTTCTCCAATTCGCAAAATATCCTTTGAAAAAATACACATCAGTGGAATAGATAGATTGACCATGATTGTTCAAGGGTAGTGAGTAAACAGGCGCCTCCATACATACCAGTTCAGACGACATTTTAACTGTGATAATTCAAGGGTGGTGCCAGAATAGCTTGGCGCCTGTGGGCGCCAAGCTATTCTGGCACCACCCGTGAGATATCATGGTCCAGCAGCCAAGCTTTCCTGAAAACACCTTTGAACTGTCATGGTAGAGCTGTGCCCAGAACTGTGACGTAGACCTTACACGATATCTCCAAAATTTGACAATTTGATCCTCAGGGCTTAATGAGTTAAGGACATGGACGTTGGTGATTACTAGACTCGTGAGAACCTGTGCAACCTCTAGATGAGGGAGACTGGGAGGGGGTTTGAAGGGGTGGTGGTAACTAGATGCATGTGTGGGACTCATTAATTGCAGCAATTCCAGTTAATCACATCTCATACACTTCACATCTCATTCCGAGGCACTAAACAGTATTGCGCACTCAGTACCTCAGCCAAAGGGTTAAGTCGATTGAGTGTGCTTGTTTGTGTGTAGGTCGGTTGCCTCGTTGGCTGGTTTTTTCCCCTGTCTTTTTTTTTCTTCCGTTGTTTTCGTGGTTGTTTTTGTTGTTGTTGTTGTTGTTGTTGTTGTTGTTGGTCTCTTGTTTGTTTGGTTGGTTGTTTGGTTTGTTGGTTGCTTGGTGCCTTGCTTGGTTGGCTGGCTGACTGGCTTGTGTTTACGTCGATTGTTCTGCTTTCCCTTTTTTTTCCCCCGATTGTTTGTTTATGAGGTTGCTGTTAACATTGGTTGGTTGGTTGTTTCACTGACTTGTCTTGTTTCATTTTGAAGCGCATTCAGCAACTTGATGAGCCCATGAATAAAACTAATCACTGTAATTCGTTTATTTACATCACTATCTTAACTCATTTAGCCCGTATATTTCCCAAATTTTGGAGGCGTCATCTAACGACTATGCACCTGTTGCAGGAGATGGATCGACCATGATAATTCAAGGGTAGTGCCAGATTAGCTTGGCGCCTGTCGGCGCCAAGCTAATCTGGCACTACCCTTGAATTATCATGGTCGACCCATCTTCTGCTGTAGTGCCTCAGGGCTGAATGGGTTGATTTGTTCAGTTATCACTAACATAACTAAGTCACTTAGAGCTTTCAGCTTAGAAATCCAGACTCGCTGACATGTCGGTTTTTGCCCAATATTTGACATTTTAAGTGAGCTATTAAGTTGCGTCCCACAGTGTTTGTTTTCAACTTTCTGCATAAACATGGACTTATTGTGAGAACAACTACGGCACCCAGATGTATCCACTTGCTCCCTGCTTTGTTATTACATGTAAAGCACCCAGTGTAACACCCGATATCTCTCTCGGTCAGTGAATTACAGATTTTAATAGTGCAGCAAGAGGCATAAGACCCTCATGAGCCCCCGTATTCATGCGGGGGCTCATCACGGTCTAAGCCTCTTGCACACGTGCGGAGGGGAGGCTTGCAGGGCTGTAAACTGATCCCTACAATTTTCCCTTTCAAGACTAACAAACTGTACCCCAGGGACCGGTCTTCCAGCGGCTTTGGAAAAGTGGCGCCGCCAAGTTTTGCATTCACGTAATTTGTCAATGTTTGGAAGGCTGAACACCTCTGCCTAATATGAATATATGATGTGAAGTCCATGGATTAGTTCTTGCAAGAGGCATAGATCTTCATGAGCCCTTGCGAATGCAGGGCCCTCATGAAGATCTGTGCCTCTTGCAGATGACGGAAGTTTTCTACTGTGGCGTCCGCAACTTTTTTCCACTCAGCAGCCTTTAGAGTTATCGAATCTTGCTTCCGGGAGAACTCTTTTGCGGTGAAGTCCTGAACAGTCTCTTGGCAACCAGCCGTGGCCAATTACCCAGCAGTCCCTGCGGTGGCTGGTCAGCCGAGACAAAACGTTCAGTCCCTCAACTGACTTAACACCCTCTGTCTGCCAAAGGCGTAGACTCGAATGTGCTTGCTTTTTGCACCCCAGAATACACCATGGCGGCCATTCGGTACAAACAAACTGCAAGTACAGTATTCTCCACGTACACTGCGGTCTAGAGATTTTTTTCTCAGCCCCTGAACCTACACCGTATAAGAGAATCAGCCAATCAGTTAATCCATCTACCCATCCATCCATCCATCCATCCATCCATCCATCCATCCATCCATCCATCCATCCATCCATAAATAATGAACACATCAATTCATCAACCAACTCATCAATCCTTCAACCAACTCATCAATCTATCAATCTATCACACAATTAATTATCAATCAATCCATCCATCAATTCGCCCATCCGTTTATCCATTAATCATCATCATCAGCAGCATCAGCATCATCAGCAGCAGCAGCAGCCTAGCTGGTTCGGGCTCCTTCATTGACTAACATTTGGTAGCACGCATGCGTGATGTTTTTTTTTTCTAATTTTCGATTTACTATTTGAGATAATTTTTGTCCACATAAATTTTAAAGGTATGAATGCTGGTAGATCAGCTGGTTGTATCCAGCTCCTTTTATTTATTCGAATGTGTGTCTGCGTCTATTACCATCATTTTATAAAAAGACGTTGAAATGATTTTTTATATAATTTGGACAACTCACCTACAAATTCTACCGCTGCAAGAAGCGTTTATTGATGTAACTCCTCATCACGTTTGTTGACTTGAAGCCTATGGATATCTTTCTCCCTTTGACAAAGAGGAGATTGATGGAGTTTAATCCTGAGACTGAATATGGGAAATTTATCCTCGTGTAGCAATAAAAGAGTCTGGACAAGCGAGTTGTCCCAGAAGGTGTGGATTTCATTAGAACGCGCCGTTTGCCATGTTTTCGAGCTGTGAAAATCAATCAGTGGGCACATTCCCACGTGGGCTGAACAGATTAGCAAGAAGACGGGGCTCTCTTGTCTGAGCCCCAAACAATCCCCCCCCTATTGAAACCACGATGTAAATGGGGATAATCTGCGTCAGCAAGAGGCATAAATTGTCATCAGCCCCTGCGTCCGCAGGGGCTGATGACAATTTATTCCTCTTGCGGTTGAAAGACAGAAGTCTTTATTCGCCTTGGGAGACCATAGAGAAATGTTAGCTGGGCGTTGATTGGATTATCGATTTGTATTCAAGCATGGCAATATCGCGTTTCCCCATTGGATGATGCAACTAAGAGCGTTTCGATTTGCGGCGAGTCGTTACTATAATTGCCTTCGGCTAACCGCTGTATTTCGTGTCTGCGCCGTCCCTTTTGAATACTTCTGGTGCATTTTGTTTTCCGTGACAAATATGACCATTCATTCTATGTTGGTACTCATTTTGCCAAACACCTTACGATGCGTCTGTCATAGCCACGGTGTTAACTCATTAGAGACGCGCCGTACACGTATACGTATACGGCGCGTCTCGAATGAGTTAACCTTTGACTGCTACTGACGATACTACCGCCGTAATGTTCAAAATCACAGACCAGCTCACAAGTTCACGTCTCTGTTATTTTCCTGTTTTGTCGTCTGTCTTACAATTTCTTGCCACTATCGCAATCTGTCTTTTGTGACAGATTTTGATACAGCAAGAAGTCTTCGTTGACAAGGCATACCACCACAGCCCCTAATTTCCCTTTTAAGGTTGGCAGTACGAAGCTGATGAAATTTCCATGTCCCATAACGGTCTCTCTGAGAGTTCGATCCATCAGCAAGAGATACATACTCATGAGTCCCTGCAGCCGCAGGAACTCATGAGAATGTATGTCTCTTCCTGTGAGAAATCGGTCTCTTTTTTATTCTCACATTTAGGAGGTAATCGGATTTGCGACCATGAGTAGTTGTTTTTAATATACAAAATAAAAATAAAAACAAAACTCTTCACTGACAAGAGACATAGATTCTCATGAGCCCCAGCATCGGCAAAGGTCTACGTGTCTCTTGCCGGCAGAGATAGGTGCCATTTGAATCTCGGAATGAGGATTTGTGTATGGTTTGGCGGGTTTGAGTTCTCGACTAGTAACGGGTTCACGCCTTCGGGTTTGACGTGAATTTCCGCTTGGTGAAATCTGCATCATAAATGTTTGAAGAGACATGTAAATAGCTGTTTAAAGCAGGCCTTTAGCCACTTTTTTTTCTCAGGGGGAAGTACCTCACGTTTCTTTGCAAGGAGCTGGGGTTCCCATGACCCTATTTATAATACAGGATACGAATGAATCACGATGGGGTACAAACAATCTACGACAAGGAAATGAACCAATCACGAAAGTATACGAATCAACTATGATGGTTCAAGGGTGGTGCCTGGATAGCTTGGAGTCTGCAATTAGAATGGATTCTCATGACCCTATTTATAATACGGGATACGAACAAACCACGACAAGGGTACGAACCAACCATAACAGGGTGCCATAATATGATAAATCAACCATAATAGTTCATAGTTCAAGGGTGGTGCCTGGATAGCTTGGAACCTGCAATTTGGCTGAATTCTCATAAACCTATTTATTCTACTTATCATATCCTAACGGTGCGTGTAGAAGTGACAAGTGAAGGATCAACACGCACCGATACGATAAGATACGTAGCGAAGTGTATTCTTGTTTGCTTGTTTTGAAAAAAAAAAACTTTTTCACCCGAAATATTAATAAATTGTGTTGTAATTGTCTTTTCTAAGAGTGATTCTGTCTTTGTTGTGTCAGTGTCTGTCGTACTTCTAATTTAGGCATAACGTCTTTTAACGCCTTGACTTGACGCCTTTTCATAATGGGAAATCTCAATTGGGGCATTTGTAAGGTGTGAAATACCTGTAATTCTAAACGTATTTACAGACGTCATGAGACTATATAATAGATTCTGATGTCAGAAACTCAAACGATGCATGAACGAACGTTTGCCAAAGCAACCAATAAACGGAAACAGCAACTTTGAGCTTCTTTTGTAGTGCACAGCAGACGGCTGGCTTTTTTACAATTCCTCGTTCTGCAAGGGAACCCACGAATGCTGCTTGGTCTGTCCACTAAAAATGGATATGGCTCCCTCTTAAATTGTCCAGAACATGAGTATACAATTCCAGGATTAATAGGCACTTAAAGCATATTAAAACGACTCTCAATGAATTTTCCGGGAGTTTGAACTCTCCAGGGTTACGATATGTACTTGGGAAATATACACGCGCTGACTGAGCCGTTAGAAATACCATGAAAAAAATAAACACGGAAAAGATATAGATCCGCCTACAAGTGGCATAGATTCTCATGAGCCCCTGCGGATGCAGGGGCTCATGAGAATCTATGTCTTTTGCTCATTCTCATTTTGTTTCCATCTCAGCGTCTCGGATGGAGGTATGAAAAAAAAAAGTGTACAAGCGCTAATGCTACACCTTCTATCTATCTATCTATCTATATCCCGTAATCTTGCCGACCGTTGGGGCACCACTGATGACTTGACAACCAGCTCCCTCCATTCCTCTCTGTTCTCTGCCATTCTCAGCGTATCGCCCAGCTTCAGTCCTCTCCACTCTGAGATATTGTCCTCCCATCTTTTCCTATGTCTTCCTCTCGGCCTTCGTCCTCCTTGCACAGTGCCTTGCAGGATTGTTTTGGCAAGCCTTGCTGAACGCGTGACATGCCCATACCACTTCAGTTTGCGTTTTCTCACAATGGCTAATAAGTCTTCATAGGGCCCGATTGCTTGCCTGATTCTGCTTCCAACTTCCTCGTTTGTGATGTGATATCTGTATGAAATGCCAAGCAGCCTTCGAAAACATCTCATTTCAGTGGCTTGTATCCTTCTTTTAGGGTCTGCTGTGAGGGTCCATGACTCGCAGGCATACAAGAACACTGAGATGACTAAGGAGCGCTTCAGTCTAATCTTGGAGCAGAGTGTGATGTTTCTGTCCTTCCATATGGTCTTCAATCTTGTCAGTGCTGTTGTTGTCTGCGCAATCCTGGACAGTATTTCTGGTTTTGATCCCTCATCTGTCACAATGGCTCCTAAGTATTTGAATTTCTTAACTGTTTCCAGTTTTTGGCTTCCCACCATGATTTCAGTGCCAATGCCACTGGCGTTATTGGTCGTCAGTTTGGTCTTCTCTGCACTGATTTCCATCCCATATGCAATGGTTGTACTATCCAGCTTTTCCACCAGCTGAGCTAGCTCCTTCTCTGTTCCTGCAAGGCCATCAATGTCGTCCGCAAAGCGCAAGTTTGCGATTGTTCTGCCTCCAATACTGACAGTTCCTTCATGATCTTTCAGAGCGTCCGTCATGATTCTTTCCAGGAAGATGTTGAAAAGAGTAGGTGAGAGCAAGCAGCCTTGTCTGACTCCAAATGTAGTCCTAAACCAGTTTCCTATTTTGCCGTTGAAGCAGACTGCGCTAGTGGCCTTGTTGTAAAGGTTTGCTATGACTTTGATCAGGTTGGCATTGATGTTGTATAGTTTCATGGTGGACCAAAGGGCTGCATGCCACACCTTGTCAAACGCTTTCTTAAAATCCACAAAGACATGATGGAGGTCCTGCTGGTGCTGGAGGTATCTCTCACATAGAACTCTCAGGTTGAAGATCTGCTCACGGTTCACGGTTCGTCGAAACTGTAAGAAGACGTCAGACCCACTCCCACACCCCTCAGGTGTCGACAATTTTCAAGAAGCATTGAGGCGGACAGTTTTTCCCAGTAAGCAAAAGGTCCTCTTCCCGATCTCGGATGTCGTTGACTTGATCCGTGTCGGCGCCGGCCCGCCACGGCTGAAGCCGGCCCAAGTGCCGTTTGGTTCCCACTGGGCTGGACTGTGTTGCTTTTTTCTTCAGACTCTTTTACACGGGGCGTCAACACCGCAAGGTGGCTCGTTCGCAGCAGTTCAAGGGTAGCTTGTCGCTTCACGCACGCAAGATAATCAAGCACTACCTTTAGCTGTGATCACACTGGTTGTCTCCCTCGATTGGCTGCCGGTGAACCGCGGCAGCGAATCAAAGGGTACGACCAGCGTGAAAAGAGATAGTTTGGTTTCGGTCGGTTTGTACAGATTGGTTAGTGAGGCGAGATAACAAATAACATCCATAAAATTATTTTGATCCGGAGACTGAAATGTCATCATACATGCCTTCATGTGTTCTGAGCGAAGAAACGAACAGTTTGTCCTGCGTTGAACTTTTTACCTAGCAGAAAACGAGATATTTATGTATATTGTGAGGATCTGAAGAATATTTAAATAATCTGTTTTACAAATTCGCCCGAAACAGCACAGCTGGAGATAGATCGGCCGTGAATGTTCAGGCTTATCTGGCATTACCCTTGAATGATCATAGCTGGTCCATCTCCGACAACCGGGACACAGTCTTTATCGACGCCTTTTAAATTTGCCAGATATCTTGAAATATCACACGCATGTGGCACTAAAGTGTGATTGGAACAGTCACCGTTTTTCCTTTTTCAATCATTCCCCACTTAAGTTCTATTTATTGTCCGTTTATTTCTTTCTTTATTTCTTACTTTGGGTCCGCGCCACACCCTCTGCCTTCCCCACCCCACACCCTCCACCCACCACCCATCTTATTTCACCATCCCGCTCGTCACCCACCCCTCCCCTCTCCATCCTACCCTATAACCACCTTTTACCTCAACTTTTAACCCCTGATCGTGTTGGTAGCGGTTTTTGTCGCGATGATTCTCGTAGGAATCATCGTGACAAAACCGCCAGCGACACGCAAAGAGTGAATTTTAATATGATTTAATGAATGATTTTGTCATTGTTTGTCCCATTCTTTTTTTCAACAATAAACTAGTTGTCCTTTGCCACTTTGTGTTTTTCAGGGCAGTGCAACAACGCCATGTGTTACAATGGCGGCCAGTGCAGGGGAGGTTATTACCCAACCTGTGCTTGTCCAGGAGGCTATCAAGGACCCCAGTGCCAGTATGGTAAGTCAGTTATGTCTGATCGCACTGAGATGATATAATTATGTGTTGTTGATGTTGCTGTCATTTTTACTGTTGCTGTTGTTCTTGTTCTGTTTTCTGTTCTGTTCTGTTCTGTTTTGTTTTGTTTTGGTCTGGTCTGGTCTGTTCTTGTTCTTCTTGTGCGTGTTCTTGTTCTTTCTCCTCTTGTTCTGGCCTAGACTCAGCCCAGATACAGTACGACAGGAGATGGATCGACCGTCACAGTTCAAGAGTGGTGCCAGGATAGCGTGGCTCCTCTAGCTTAGCACCACCCTTGAACTATCATGGAACGTCGATCTCCTGAACTGTCTTCAGTGAACAGCTCACATTATAATTTTGGAATTTCAACTATAGGGCTTAATGCATTCATGTGATTTTGTTATTGCTGTTGGTGATGGTTGTAGTGGTGGTGGTGGTTATGGTGTATCAGTGTCCCTGCACCGCAAACCAATCGAACAGCAAGATAAGAAGGGTTTTTTTTGTGTGTGTGTGTGTGACTGCATGCTTTTACCTACCTTTCATTTACAAAGCTGTCATAAATATCAGCAAGAGGTATAGATCCTCATGAGCCCCCGCAGTCGCGGGGACTTATGAGGATCTATGCCTCTTACTCCGTTCTTGTTTCCGGAAAAGAGATTGCATCTGGGATATAATTTCATGAATATTTTCTAGGCGAGTGCAAGTTCTCAGACCGATACTGAACTAAGAAATATTGCATGTTTAGCCCGAATGCTCCGACAGGAAAGTGTGCTTTATCACAAACCAGGAAAACTTGTTCAATATTTTACACAAAAGGGCCAGTTAATTCTATGGTTTCTGCACAGGAGACAATGTCATTTATGACGTTGGTGTAAGATCTCACTAAAACAATTATGTGCCTATGAAAAACAAACTCATTGTATATACTGATAGTGCCACAGGTCACATTAACCCATTTAGCCCTGACGCACTCCAGCAGGAGATGGGTCGACCATGATAATTCAAGGGTTCATATATTCATATTATTTTGGCGCATGTCGGCGCCAAGCTAATCTTGCACTGCCCTTGAATTATCATGGTCGATCCATCTCCTGCAACTGGTGCATAGTCATTAGATGACGCCTCCAAAATTTGAGAAATACAGCCGTCGGGCTGAAAGAGTTGAACCCTATGACGTTTGCCGTCTGATGAGGACTGGTATAAATAGATACGTGTAGTGTAAACCGGCGAAAGGCATAGATTTTCATGAGTCCCTGCCTCTACAGAAGCTCATGACAATCTATGCCTCTTGCAGATGACAATCCATGCCTCTTGCAGTTGGATGAAAAAAGTCTTACGTACTTAACCCCTTCGCTGTCAGCGATGACGGAGTTTGCGTCTGAAACCACCGCACACTGACCGACAATTACGCGAAGAACACAAATAAAACGGGACCCAAAATGAGCATAAAGAACACAGGACTAACAAGATCATAAATCCTCGTGAGCCCCCGCGACTGCGGGGGCTCATGAGGGTTTATGTCTCTTGCAGCTGTGTAGCGCTCGCCTTGTCCTATCGTTTAAGGTGTTCATAGAAACGTGCACAATCCTACTTAGCAATCTTTATCAGAATACGTAATGTTTCTTTTTTTCCGGCAGAAACAATGCGGAAGGTCTCACAACACGGGGCCGTGGTTTGGATTTGTATCATACAAATCGTGCTGTAAACTAAGGCCCCAGAAAATAACAAGAGTATTTGCGATAAGACTTAGTTCTGGTTTTTGTCTTGCATTATCTGTGACACTGGATTTTTGGGGTCCGGAAAAATCACCAGAATAGGTGTGATAAAACAAAACAAAAATATCGTTGATGTGTTGTGTCTTACACTATCTTTGACGTTTGTTACTGGGGAGAAAATATTGTCTCTGGATCGTTCTAGATTAGCATTTGGGCCACCTAAATATATAGGCAACTTACATCAATGCCAGAATTATCGCACGATCAGTCTTATATGCCACCCAAACAAAGTCATGTTAAAGGTCCTACTGAACAGGCTGAAGCCACAGGCAGAGGAAATCATAGCTGAGGAACAGTCAGGGTTCAGACCAGGGCGCAGCACAACTGAGCAGATCTTCAACCTGAGAGTTCTATGTGAGAGGTACCTCCAGCACCAGCAAGACCTCTATCATGTCTTTGTGGATTTTAAGAAAGCGTTTGACAGGGTATGGCATGCAACCCTTTCTTCTACAATGAAGCTATACAACACCAATGCCAATCTGATCAAAGTCATAGCAAAACTTTACAACAAGGCAACTAGCGCAGTCTGCTTCAACGGCAAAATAGGAAACTAGTTTAGGACTACAGTCGGAGTCAGACAAGGCTGCTTGCTCTCACCTACTCTTTTCAACATCTTCCTGGAAAGAATCATGACAGACGCTCTGAAAGATCATGAAGGAACTGTCAGTATTGGAGGCAGAACTTAACTATCACGAACTTGCGCTTTGCAGACGACATTGATGGCCTTGCAGGAACAGAAAAGGAGCTAGCTCAGCTGGTGGAAAAGCTGGACAGTACAGTCATTGCGTATTGGATGGAAATCAATGCAGAGAAGACCAAACTGATGACAAATAACACCAGTGGCATTGGCACTGACGTCATGATTGGAAGCCAAAAAAACTAGAAACAGTAAATAAATTCAAATACTTAGGAGCCATTGTGACAGATGAGGGACCAAAACCAGAAATACTGCCCAGGATTGCGCATACAACAACAGCACTGACATGATTGAAGACCATATGGAAAGACAGAAACATCACGTTCTGCTCCAAGATCAGACTGATGCGCTCCTTAGTCATCTCAGAGAAGATACAAGAAGTATGCCTGCGAGTCATGGACCCTCACAGCAGACCTTGAAAGGAGGATACAAGCCACTGAAATGAGATGTTTTCGAAGGCTGCTTGGCATTTCATACAGAGATCACATCACGAACGAGGAAGTTGGAAGCAGAATCCGGCAAGCCATCGGGCCCTATGAAGACCTATTAGCCATTGTGAAAAAACTCAAACTGAAGTGGTATGGGCATATCACGCGTTTAGCGGGGCTTGCCAAAACAATCCTGCAAAGCACTGTGCAAGGAGGACGAAGGAGAGGAAGACAGAGGAAAAGATGGGAGGACAATATCTCAGAGTGGACAAGACTGAGGCTGGGTGATACACTAAGAATGGCAGAGAACAGAGAGGAATGGAGGGAGCTGGTTGCCAAGTCATCAGTGGTGCCCCAACGGTCGGCAAGACTACGGGATATAGATAGATAGATAGATAGATAGATAGATAGATAGATAGATAGATAGATAGATAGATAGATAGATAGATAGATAGATAGATAGATAGATAGATAGATAGATAGATAGATAGATAGATAGATAGATAGATAGATAGATAGATAGATAGATAGATAGATAGATAGATAGATAGATAGATAGATAGATAGATAGATAGATAGATAGATAGATAGATAGATAGATAGATAGATAGATAGATAGATAGATAGATAGATAGATAGATAGATAGATAGATAGATAGATAGATAGATAGATAGATAGATAGATAGATAGATATATAGATAGATAGATAGGTAGGTAGGTAGGTAGGTAGGTAGATATATAGATAGATAGAATATAGGTCGTGGACGATTGAAAGCTATCTGCTCCAAGGTATGCTGTTATTGCTAAATTAGTTGACACATCGGGTAACCAATTGCGTCTTGCCTCAACAAAGCCCTTTTTTCACAATCCTTTGGAGTAGGCACAGTTATCAGAGGTTTCCCACTGCCTTTTGAGCGTACAGGAAGTAACTCTCCTGCGTACAGACGAGAATGAGAGCAAGAATCTTTTTCATGCGACAGTCAAACTTCATAATTTAAGTGAGCCTTTTTGTTCCGCATTATTGTCAGACATACTCAGAACACTAAAGGAGATAATTATATTGCGACTATTAGCCCATTCAGCCCTGACGCACTACAGCAGGAGATGGGTCGACCATGATAATTCAAGGGCAGTGCCAGATTAGCTTGGCGCGACATTCAAACTTCATAATTTAAGTGAGCCTTTTTGTTCAGCATTATTGTAAGACATACTAAGAACACTAAAGGAGATAATTATATTGCGTCTGTTAGCCCATTTAGCCCTGACGCACTACAGCAGGAGATGGGTCGACCATGATAATTCAAGGGTAGTGCCAGATTAGCTTGGCGCCTGTCGGCGCCAAGCTAATCTGGCACTGCCCTTGAATTATTATGGTCGATCCATCTCCTGCAACTGGCGCATAGTCATTAGATGACGCCTTCAAAATGGTAAATACGGCCGTCGGGCTGAATGAGTTCACCCTTCACTGTCTGGATTATGTCGCTTTAATAAAATGTTTGTTCCATGTTCTAGTCTGCTTTTAGGACATTAGAGCTCACATCCTAACCTGGGTCTGTGTGGAACTTCAATACTTGTGTGGTGATCTAGTAAGAAGCCTAGTATTAAGATCCCATGGTCCCGCAGCGCGAAAACAGAGAGCCAGTTTAGATCTATTTTCGGGTGTCGCCTGTTGCGATTCTGTAGTGTCTAGTGAGCAACAGGTGCTTGGGCCGATGTCAGTTTAACCCATTTAACGCCTTTCCGAAATTTTGGAGGGGTCACCTATGGACTATGTGCCAGTTGCAGGGTATGGGTCGACCATGACAATTCAAGGGTAGTGTCAGATCAGCTTGGCGTCTGATGGCGCCAAGCTGATCTTTCACTACTCTTGAATTATCGTGATCGGTTCATCTCTTTCTGTGGAGACCCAAACTAATTTGGCACTCTTGTGAATTATCATGGTCGATCCATCTCCTGCTGTAATGGCGCCAAGCTAGTCTGGCACTAACCTTGAATTATCATGGTAGATCCATCTCCTGCTGTGATGGCGCCATGCTAATCTGGCACTACCCTTGAATTATCATGGTCGATTCATCCCTTGCTCCGATGGTGCCAAGCCAATCTGGCACTGCCCTTGAATTATCATGATCGACCCATCTCCTGCTGTAGCGCTTTGGGGTTCAAATGGGTTAAACCGGCCTCAGGACATTTTGCCATCCGAGCGGCGTCTCCTTTGGAATCCGATGCCGTTTCATCAGTCTGGATTCCGTGTGTTTTGCATGACGGAGAGCAGTGTGCTATGTATGTCCTTCCCTATCACCTCTGAGTGTTAGGGCAAATACGGGCATTCACACACACACGGCGCAAGATATGAGCATTCCATTAGAAACAAAACGGTTTGTCATCATTTCTCTGACCTCCCAAATTGCTTTCCGTCGCAGACGCACGCTTGGTTAGTCAACTGGCCAGCATCAGGAAGCGTGTGCTATGTGCAAGAGACATAGATCTCAAGAGGCCCTGCACACAGAGGGCCTCATGAGAATCTATGCCTCTTGTTGGTCAGGATCTGTTCAATTTGTTTCACCCCTGATACTCAGACGTAAAAAATCGTGAAGGCCTGGTTCTGTAACTGAAGTCGAACCAATTTTACTGCACAATGCACGCGACAGAATTGAATTCTGCTTCTGACAGGGTGACTGACTGGATGAGCAATTTCTGGCGCTTTTTCGTCTCGATACCTGTTCTAAATGATATCCTCCTAGAACTTCCTCTACAGATCTAAATGGGGGACACCAAGAGGCATGGATGTCATTAGAACCTGTGGGCTGCTGAAGATTATGGGTATGCATGCTACCTCCGGAAGAGGAAAGGGGTTGGCGCAGAAGTAAACAGTAGGTGTCTTATGCCCAGACGATCATATGGACCCCGCAAGATAGCTGTCTGGCCACGAACTAAATGATGCACAGGACATCATAGTGTACATTGTTTTTTGTGTTAGAGCACGGTATGTAGCCACTGGTGTTTACGTATTTACAACTTGGGTCGTAAGATCGAAACCCCAACATTTGGCAATCCCACGAGTTCAGTTGAGTTTATTTCGTTCAAGAGAGGATCTGCGCTCGGTTAATCAGCGTGCACTGCACGCCACCCATCAGAAATCTTCTTAGAGTTTCATTCGATATCATGCCAATATTGAGAATAAGCTAACGCAGAAAGAAACACGCTTAGAAAAGACAGTTACAATACAACTGTGTAGTAACTGTCTTTTCTAAGCGTGTTTCTATCTTCGTTGGGTTCTGCATTTTACACGCTTGGCAGTCCACCTTTTTCGAACCGGACCTCGTTCCAATATTGGGCTGGTTTACTATGGTCTCTCGTGGCCTCTCAGGTCTGTCGAGGATCCACTGCCTCTCTGTACACCTCTATGAAGACTACTTTTCAGTTCTGAAAATGGATCGGGCAGGATAGTTCAAGGGTGAAGGGTGCTGACGCACTTAGCACATGTTCTCCGTGTGACATGTACTCTAGGACATGGGCTGGATGCGAAGGAACATGCCTTCATGGCTGTGTACTCAGATTCTAGGCAGGTTTATCACTTTTTAAGTGTAGATTGACAAAGGAGAGGTCTCTACGTGCGAGAAAGGTTGTCCACACTCTCAGTGAACTGCACCACCCCCTGCCCCGGTCACCCTCCCCTCTGTCCATCTGCAAACAAATCTTCAGTCACATTTTTGGCCTGGATTTCATAGATCTTCAGTAACGACTGTAGGTATCAACGCTATACTGATGTCAACCGTTTTATTGCAAATTTTGAGGTGATCAGGATTTTCTGGGCTGATGTGGCTACGTTTGAGAAAAGCAACGTTTTCATTGTTATGCAGTGAAAATCTCGCTGTTCTCAACAATGGCTTTTGCCATATCAGGGCAGTGTTTGTTATTATTGTTGTTGTTGTAGTTATTATTATTATTATTATTATTATTATTATTATTATTTAGATGATCTGTCAGATTTGTCCTACAAAAGTGGCAGGACCTGGAAACAAAGTAGTTCTGTCATCGACCAGTCACTGTGGACATTCCAAAATGATATACTAACACCCATACAGACGTCATCAGCCAGTCACTGTGGACATTCCAAAATGATATACTAACACCCATACAGACGCAAGAGGCATAGATCTTCATGAGCCGCCGCAATTGCGGCGGCTCATGAAGATCTATGCCTCTTGTAGAAGAATCTTCACTCTGGTTTTGTGGACGTCAGACTCCCTGAGACGGAGTAGGTTCGGGCATGTTGAGTCCAGCGATTGGATGTGTGGGTAGTCTGCAGTGCGGCCGTGTCTCACCCTGGCTTGAAGCGTGTCGACACCTCCAGAAGTTATGGAGACTTATTAGTGGCAGCAGGTGAGCTCCTGAGAAAGCCTCTCACGCGGGAAAAAAAAAATGTCACAACTTTTTTTGTACACCTCTATATGCACAACTCCATTTTTCGCCTTGTTTAGAAGAGAGCGTACTTAGGTTTGTACGTGTACTTAGCAGGGGGAAATTGGGGCAGTGCATATAGGTGTTTAACCCATAAAGCCCTCGGACTTCAGTATAATTCAAGGGTAGTGGCAGATTAGCTTGGCGCCTGACGGCGCCAAGCTAATATGGCACTCTCCTTGAATTGTCATGGTCGATCGATTTCCTGCATCTGATACACAGTCTTTTGGTGACACCTCCAAAATTTAGGAAATGCGGGCTTGGAGTTGAATTGGGTTAAAGCTACCTACTTCAGGAAGTGAAGGGTTAATATTTCGAAATTTCTGCTGGCTTTATAAATGTTCTTAGTATATCTTTACAATAATGCTAGACAAAGGGCTAACTTTAAATTTAGTTTGAATGTCGGAAAATGTAAAACATTTCTGCTCTTCTCCTTTGTACGCAGGAGACTTCCATCCATCAAAAGGCAGTGGAAAACCTCTAGTATGTGTGCCTGCTCACATGGATTGTGAAAAAAAGGGTAGAAGTGTCTTTGTTGAGGCAAGACAACATTGACAATTTGTTGTATCTTAGAATGTTAGTAATCAAAGCCTGCCATGGAGCAAATGGACTTCCGTCCGTTTACAGTTTACTTTTTTAAATAATAATAATAATATACATAATAATAATAATAATAATAATAATAATTAATGACTACTTGCTATAGAGCCTAACCTCCAAAATGGAACTCGAAGTGCGGCTTGGCATTCAAAAATACTATAAACACAGTACACCAGTACATTACACCAACAATAAATAAGAATAACCTACTGATATCTGTTTTTACTTTGGAAGACAGATCGACAATGATAACTACGGGTGATCAAGCTATTCTGGTACCATCCTATGATGACTGTCTCCCAAATTTATTGAATCGGGGCCTCTGTGGGCCTTACACAGGAAAGATGGCCCTTCCTTAGGCGATAAGCACTGTTGGTGCTACCCTTGAACTGTCATGATCGATTGATATGTTGCTGTAGTGCAGTTGTTGTTGTGTGTCAGCGCTAACCCCTTAACTGCCCGCTGACGCAGAGCGTGTTTCTGAATTTTTAATTCAACGTCAAACATCCCCAACCCGTCCCAGAACTGGACATGGATTCAGAATTGTGTCAGCAAGAGGCATAGATCCTCATGAGCCCCCGAAATTGCGGGGGCTCATGAGGATCTATGCCTCTTGCAGCTGGGTAGAGTTCACGTAACTTTCATCGCCAGTGATGGGGTTAATTCATGCCGACAGCAAGCTGGAGGTATCGGAGCTTTCTCCCACACCACGGCCGCATATCTGTCACGGGGGACGTGCTCGGCAGACAGGTAATTTGTCTTCGCAAAAACAACTGCTAGTTTAGCGCCTCACCGCGGCACCCAAGACGATCCGTTCCCACAGTGCCCATCAAAATGGATGTTTAGCGAGGTATTTTCTTCCAGTGCACACGTGACGTAATGTGTTTATCTCCGCCGCAGTAGTGTCAAAGTAACTGAAAATTGACACATGGCACAAATTCGTTCCTAAATTGCGTTGTGACGTCGTGACGGTGAATTGTGTTTTGGTTTTGCTTAAAACAGTTATCTACAGGCAAGAAAGGGTTAACCTCTCGCAATATCTTTTAGAAATGTTTTAGCCTATGTCTTACAATAATGCAGCACAAAAGGACCAGCTTAACTTTTACATATGAGTTGAAACTTAATGTAAAAAAATAAAAGACATTTCTGCTCTTCAACTCCTTGCTACGTAGAACTAAGAGATTACTTCTGCTACGTGTGTCTATACCCACGTGGGTTGTGAAAAGAGGGGTAAAAAAGTCAGTTGAGACAATACAACATTGAGAAGCAATTGAGTTGTGCAAATTCTAACCCTTTGCGTGTCGGTAGCGGTTTTTGTCGCGATGATTCCTGCAGGCGGTTTTTGTCGCGATGATTCCTGCAGGAATCATCGCGACAAAAAGCCGCTACCGACACTCAAAGGGTTAACAATCAAAGCCCGGTTTTGAGGAACTTGTGAGTCAGGAATCTTGCATAATGACGAATGATGTGGAAACAAAATTATTTCACCATAAACTATAGAATCTAAAACTGCATGGAATGTTCTGGACGTCGACACTGAACAGGAAGCGAAATTCCGAAATAGTGAAATACAACTGTCTGCTGTGTGTACCTGCTTTTTCACTTACACAGCTAATTATGGGAGATAGATGATCCGTTCAGGCTGGTTGGCATTTAACAAGGCGAGAAACTTCTAGTTTTCCAGGTCTTTTTATGCGCTTCCCCCAGCAGCAACACGCATTCGGGCCCACGACGGTCGCAGTGGGCCCGCGCACAGTCGTGCGCGGGCCCACTGCGGCCGTCGTGGGCCCGATGATCTTTCCTTCTTGGGTTAGCGTGTCAGTACGGGAGCGTCCCATATGTACACCCAGAAAACGCAAAATACGATCATGGGGAAGTAGACCTATGCATGGTGGCTCTGAAATTTAAAGTACCATTATGCGGAAATATGAAGACACATGTCAGCACCATTTGTGCTTATTATCGACACACCTAATACACTTAATATAATAATAATAATAAACTTAATAATAGTAATAAACTTAACAGCAGTTGGGACATGCAGCAAAAGCACAAACCTAATCGCACTTATTTATTCTGCGCAGCCATTAGCCTGTCAATCTATTTTTAGCTGTTTCTCATGCTGAAAGCATTGTATTTATAGTACGGAGTGGAGTCATTGTCAAATTACTTGATATAAAAACGACGTGTGCTGAACTGGATTGTCCTGTGCCTAAATGAACCATGACTAGACCTGTGTGTAGCGTTTCGTAACCATGTGTTACAGAAGTGTATCTTTGAACAGTTACGGCGGTAGTGGGCCTTTAACTCATTCTACCCCATCACCGAAATCCCCAAATTTCGCCGTCGTTCTCTGAAGACTGCAGTGCAGTGCAAGACACAGATCGACCATGATAGTTCAAGGGTGATGCCAGAATAGCTTGGCGCCCATAGGCGCCAAGCTATTCTGGCATCACCCTTGAACTATCTGTTGTGTTTGGGGTAGAATGAGTTAAGCGAAGCTTTTCTTTTTCAAACATTACCCGTGGGTAAAGTTGTTAAGACTCAATGTGCTTATTACGGGTTGAATATGCTTGTGAAGACGTAAAACAATTACCTACGTTTGGCATTTTTGCCCTGCACTACCTAAGGGGAGAAACGCAGTCATTGTTAACCGTTTGGTTGTCGGTAGCGGTTTTTGTGGCGATCATTCCTGCAGGAGTCATTGCGACAAAAAGCGCTACCGACACCCAAAGGGTTCAAAACAACAGTAGAAAACCCTCTAGCATTTTAGCCAATCGTTGAGTGAACGGTATGATGCAAATGAGCGACTTAGCTCACTGCTGCTGCCGCTAGGTGACGTAAACACAGTAGGGGCTAAACTCGACATTCTCAGTGTTTTAGTTGATCCCTGTCCCTGCACATTATCTTTGGTCCTCGCGACATACTGCATGCCACGGCTATGTCGTTTTTCTGTTTACAGGCTTTCGTTTTCATCTGGTATATCGCACAGTAGGATTAGTTAGTGTGGCTTACTGCGCTTAGCGTGTGCGGATTCTATGTCATCCAATCGGGCACCGAGTCAGTTTAGGAGCGATATCTACCTGCGGCCTTCAGTGTCAGCGCGAGTACTGAAGCCTATGCACACGAACAGGTATCGCCTAAGACACCGAGAATGGCGACTTTTCCCTTTATAAGAGCAGCGACACCATACGGCAGCAGGAGAAGACAATTCAGCTAAGTCGACCATTGATCACTTGACGTTCCGTTAGCAGACCCTTCGGATCTGTAAAGGAGATAATGACAGTAGAAGATCCTCGAACCGACGTCAGCTTCAGAAACTGTTGCGCGCTTAGTGGTATGGCAGTCTTATATTCTAAAGCATGCAATCAATGTAAACTGTTGCGCGCTTAGTGGTATGGCAGTCTTATATTCTATAGCATGCAATCAATGTAAACTGTTTCGCGCTTAGTGGTATGGCAGTCTTATATTCTAAAGCATGCAATCAATGTAATTGTTCCATACACCCATGACTGTGCGGCGCACTCATAAAACTGTAACATATTTCTCCAATTAACCCCTTAACTGCTGAGGGCAGTGCGAACGCTACCAAGCAGCAAGAGACATAAATCCTGTCGCGTCTTATACTCTCAAGCGTGCAATTAATTTCATTGTTCCGCACACTCATAATTGTGTCGTATACCCATAAAAAAGTAACATTTATCTAATTAACTATGGCGAGGCGAACGCTACCCAGGTGCAAGAGACATAATTCCTCATGAGCCCCCGCGTTCGCGGGGGCTCATGAGGATTTATGTCTCTTGTTAGCTCTATGTTCTCTTTGGCGCCAGTTACATTGTGTTCTTCACTCGAATGTCGGTTAGTATGCAATGGTTTCCAGACGCGCAATTAATGACCACAGCAGCGACAGATTTAAATCCGGTCAGTGCCAGTGGTCGCTGTTTGTGTTTCTGCATTCTTTGTTAATTCAACACCAAAGTGTCCTAGCTTTCCCAGGAACATGGATTCAAAGCGGTGTCAGCAAGAGGCCAAGATCCTCATGAGCCCTCGCAACTGCGGAGGCTCATGATGATCTATAACTCTTGCGGTTGGATGGTGTTCAGATTTTCTCGGCACTGAACTGTTGAATTCATTGTTTCAAACACTCATAACTGTTTGGCGTGCTGTTAAAAGCGTAACATTTCTCCAATTAAACTGACGTGTGCGCGTGTGCTAGACTACTTTGTATTACACTTATTTTATGAGTTTGTGTGCCACAGATCAACAAATATATACCGCGATAATTCATGTCCCTGTGAGCTGTAAAAAACCGCCCTAAGTACAAACAAGACAAGACAAAGAAAGCTTCCCGCAAAAACAAACGGAAAACACAACAATAAAATCTTTATGGTGCTCGCTTTTACGAATTCGTAATGAGTCGGTGGCGCTGTTTTAAAGACAGTGACGTGAAAACCCTCTTCAACGACGTGTAGGACTGATTAAGCGCATGACTCAAAGGTAGTGCCTGATTAGTTAATCATGCGCTAGTCTTGAGCACCTTTTGTCGATCCATCTCAAGATAAAGGGTTGGCGCTTGACGTGAAAAGTGACCGCTTTGTGAGAAGTAGGACCACGCTGATGGATTCCTTCGCTTCGAGAACGGCGCCACATTTATTTTTAATGGCCGTTTGCTGTATTCATAGTAGCCGAGTGTTGTTCGTTTATGTCATACACATAATTATGTCAGCGTCATTCTATGGTGTTAACGAACTTACGTAAAACAGTTTATCGCTAGAGTTGTTTTAAATGAAAAAAAAAAAAGTTCAGTTGTTTGCAAACCCGTGGGATTCAGAGCACACACAACACGTATAATTTCGATATAATTTCAATCCTTTCACGAGTTTTTTAAAAAGTGTCCGTTGAAGAAGATCAAACACAAACAGTCAAGTTTAGTCATTAAAAATTAAATAAATAAAAACAAAATACACGGACTAATATATGGCATACTCTAAACAGTTGCTTGCTGTAACGTCTTCTGGATCTTGACTTTTCAAAGCAGGGAGGGGCTGGCGGGAAGTGGGTGGAAGGGTGGGAGGTGGGGGGGGGGGGAAGGGTTTGGTTTACATAATAAATGTACAATCTTGTACCTTGTGCCCGTTTGTATCCTTTAAATTTTATACGAAGGGATTTGCTTTAGGAAATTTTTTTTTCTTCAGATTAGTTATGTGTAAAATAAAAGCGGCCACACTTCAAAACAAACATTGTAACTGATGCATTGCTGAGGAGAAGTTGTTGGAGGGGGGGGGGACGGAAGGAGGGGGGGGGGGTGGCTGCAAAGGTGTGATATGTCTCCCAAAACTCATCTCGTGCGAACAACAAAATAGCCCCTATTCGAGAAACTTTTTTTAAAAAATGTATCTACTGATTTACGTTATACCCAGTTCTACCATTTCACTGGATAGTGGAACAGAAACTGAGACATTGACACTGTATATTGATGGAGTTTGTTAACCTCTTAGCTGCCGGGAAATAGCCAACGCAACTGCAAGAGGCACAGAACATCATGAGCCCCCGCATTTGCGCGGGTTCATGATGTTCTATGCCTTTTGCTGGACCCATTTATGTCTTAGACGGATGGAGTGCTTTGCAGGACCTGAATTCTGCCACGTTATAGTTTCGTGTCTGCTGCCTGGCGGTGTAGAGGCTGACAAAGATTTTTTTCGACGGAGTCCTGTTTTAGACGAAAACAGATTTTGGTAAGAGATAAATGAACAGCATGTTATCCCACCTGACCAAAAAAATCCGGACCCAAAAGGCGACTGCCATTCGTGTAAAGTGGAAGCAAATTCAGTCCAACAAAGAAAAAAGCGCTGTGAAAGAACCAAGTACAATACAATTTAACAAAGAAAGAAACGCGCTTAGAAAGGAGAACAAATTGTGTTGTACTTGTCCTTTCTAAGCGCGTTTCTTTCTTTGTATTTTCTTCACATGACCCACAGACCCACAAAGGAGTAGAAGAAAAAAACCAGGACACAAAGATAGAGGCCGGGACTCGACACCCTCCTATCCGCTCTGTTACACCGACTTTCATCTCTTAGTAGAGGAAAAGCCTCTCCCTTGTACCTTAAACCTTTCGCTTCAGTGTAGCTGTATCTGTAGCTAATATGCGGGGGTGCGGGTGTGTGTGTGTGTGGGGGGGGGGGGGTAGAACAGACCAAGATTGCGCATAAGTATAGCTTGGCCATTTTGGCGTTTGGAGAGGCTCAAAATGACCACGCAATTCCCCACTTTTGGGGGATCACGTTGTAAAAGTTGTAAAACACAAATGTTTGCTTTGGTGGCTAAATATTCGCAAAGTCCTGTAAAATCTCATGAACAAGAAACGCTGACAATGATACGGCCACAAGATTGTACAGTCACATTCATCTGCAGGAGGCAAAGATCCTCACAAGCCCGCGCAACCTGCGCGGGCTCATGAAGATCTTTGTCTCTTGCTTTCATTATTTAGAACAGTTTTCCTCAGACGCATGAGGCTGTTAGCTGTTCAGTCAACGATAGTCTCCTTGACAGTATGCGTTTTGATGGAGAGTGGATATTTCTTCTGTTGTTGCCTTGGGTCGTGTTGTTTAGTACTGTAACTGAAAGTGAGCGCGACAAGGAAGATAACATTGTGGTTTCCTTAGTGCACAAGGTGTCGTGTGTAAATCTGCTATGATGTAGATCAAGTGTAGTGCCTGATTAGCTCGGCACTTGGAAAGGCGCCGAGCTAGTCAGGTACTACCCTTGAGCTCTTTCGCATTTCTGATCGTTGCGCTGATAGGGTATGCGAGTCTGTAGCGTGAAGGTGTTGCTTCTGGAGTTGAAAGTAGATAGCATGGGGATCTTTGAATGACTGGAATTTCACAGGCAAGTGGAATGAAGAAGGGATAAGAAGAGAGAGGAGGTTGGGGTGGGTAGGAGGCATTACACACACACACATACACACGCACACACACACACACACACACACACACACACACACACACACACACACACACACACACACACACAAACGTACACACGCACACACGCACAAACACACGCACGCACGCACACAAATATGGATGCACGCACGCACGCCAACACGCACGCACGCACGCGCACGCATTTCATTTATTTAACTGAAGTCAGGAAAAATAGTTTACTAGTCTATCCTACTGAAAAAGTCAGTGTGATGAATATTGTCCTTGTTGTTGTTGTTGTTGTTGTTTTCACTACTTATACTTCTTCATCCTTATTCTGCTACTTCTTCTTTTTGTCGTCAAAATATACAATTACAAGACCGATACAATCACAGTAATATTGTCACTTTTACATTCCGCGGAGAGTGACCTCCCATTGACATCTTTCTCCAATTACTTCCCTTGATGAGGGCAGTCAGGGGAGATGATCGTTGGTAAGCTAGAGTCGCGGTCCTTGAGACAGCAGATCATGCGGATGACTGAGAAAGTCCATCACATGTCATTTGGTCTCACTCGCTTGCGGGGCTCTATGACCTGCTACCAAACATCCATTCGGCTCTGAAACTGTAGAATATTTGACGAATGGACCACGACAGTTAAAAGGGTAGTGCTTAACAGACGTTGTTCGGATAAACACTGAGAAGTGTGTCAGAACCGCGCATGTTTCGACGAAAACAGTGGATTAAAAGCCCAGACAAACATGCGATACATCGCATGTTTGTCCGGGCTTTGAAACCACTGTTTTCGTCGAAAAAAAATCGTATATTTGTGCGGCCTTTTAATCCGCTGTTTTCGTCCAAACATGTGCATTTTTGACAAACTATATATTTCCCGTAAACGTCTATTAGCTTGGTGCTTGTGAGGGTGTCAAGCAAATACTTGACTATCATTTGATCTAAAGCGGTCGATGCATCTTTTGACATTGTCCTATGAAGACACAGAAAGCGCGTTGGTAGCATGGCAACTAATATTACAACAGAAATTTCTCAAATAAAGTCAGGGCTGAAGGGTATATAGACTTCTTATTTACTCAGGGTTCAAAGGGTTAATACAATTGCATGTAAATACATTGCATGAGTGTACGTCGGGCCATAGATCTCTCTCTCTCTCTCTCTCTCTCTCTCTCTCTCTCTCTCTCTCTCTCTCTCTCTCTCTCTCTCTCTCTCTCTCTCTCTCTCTCTCTCTCTCTCTCTCTCTCTCTCTCTCTCTCTCTCTCTCTCGGAATGCGCCCACTTATAAATTTGACAATGAGCTACACCCATTTTGAAGTACTCTTATCATAATCTCTGAATCAGCGAAAGGGTACACAATGTACTTGTATTGCAAGACTTTAAATCTCTCACATCGGTTTTTTTTAAACTACTTCACCGCCGAGAAAAAGTGAACGCGATCCAGTTGCAAGAGGCATAGATCCGCATAAGCCCCCGCAGTCGAGCATCTGTGCCTCTTCCTGAGACCAATTTCCAGCTATTTTCCTCAGACGGTTGCGACTTTTGGCCATTGAATGAACACAGTGGATAGCAACAAAGCGTGCGTCCTTTGGCAGGAACAGGATTACCGCTTTACCGACAACAGCACTGGGTATTCCTCCTTAACTCATTCTACCCCAGCACCGAAATCCCTCAATGTTGCCGTTGCCCTCTGAAGACTGCATTGCAGTGCAGGACACAGATTGACCATGATAGTTCAAGGGTGATGCCAGAATAGCTTGGCGCCCTTGAACTATCATGGTCGATCCTTATCTTGCTGTGGTGTGTCTGGGGTAGAATGAGTTATACCCTTCGATCCCTACACAAGCAGGACAAAATAGACAGGCTGACCTCTGCCAAAGGATCTGTTCGTTACTATGTTAATAATATGAAGGATGCTTTAACCTCTTATCTGGCGGATCTATGCCTCTTGGACATATTTGCTTGTGTCTTAGTTATTCGCGGTGAGTTTGTTCTCGTCCGTTGTTCGGAGTCGTTGGTTTCAAACAAACCTCACAAGTAAGGGAATGAGTACGAATAGATTAAAATTGACCCGACTTTGCCCTTGTGTCGGCTAACAGGTGTACTTGCACTCGCAGACAAATCGTCTGGTTCGCGTGAACGCCAGGTGCCTGCTGGTCTGTGATTGTGGACCTTACGGCTGAAAGCCGTAAGGTCCAAAATCGCAGACCAGCCCACAGACGTAATCCTACTCGCGTGGCATTTTCCCAGCCACGAATTCTAGATGCCAGAACTGATTGTCAAAATTCCGTCTACCATAAACTCATATCTTTTGAAATCGCAGATGGCTTCTTGTTCGCTTTCAACTAGTTTTCACAAAGCACAGTTTTGTCTTGTGATAGATAACAAAGACATTTTCCCAGCAACTAATTTAAGAGGGAATGGAGGGAAATCCAGATTTCCGTTTTGCATATATTTATTGGACCGTTTGTTTTTAAGTCGGCATGGCGTTGTAATTTTAAGCTCCCATTTGAAACGGAATATTCCTGCTTATCCGTCGTCTCTCACAATACATTTTTACTGTTCTTGCGGTATTGCATGCACGTCCATTTCTCTCTGATGGAAGAAATCTCCACCGTGAATCAGAATTTCAAGTATTTTATGCAAAAAGAGATTAGTCATGGTTTTACCGCTTGAGGGACCCGGATGTAAACGTTACCAGCAAGTGACGTAGATCACCAAGTGCAGCCGCTGTCTGCAGAGGCTCATTAGGATACGTGTCTCTTTCGGTTACTTTGTGTTCGCGGTTACTTCGTGTTCGTTTAACCCACTTACCGTCGAGATGAAATGAGAACAGGATCTAAGAACACATATCCAGCTGCCAGAGGCATAGATCCTCAAATGCCCCCTCAGTTACGGCGACTCATTAGCATAGATCCTCAAATGCCCCCTCAGTTACGGCGACTCATTAGCATAGATCCTCAAATGCCCCCTCAGTTACGGCGACTCATTAGCATAGATCCTCAAATGCCCCCTCAGTTACGGCGACTCATTAGCATAGATCCTCAAATGCCCCCTCAGTTACGGCGACTCATTAGCATAGATCCTCAAATGCCCCCTCAGTTACGGCGACTCATTAGCATAGATCCTCAAATGCCCCCTCAGTTACGGCGACTCATTAGCATAGATCCTCAAATGCCCCCTCAGTTACGGCGACTCATTAGCATAGATCCTCAAATGCCCCCTCAGTTACGGCGACTCATTAGCATAGATCCTCAAATGCCCCCTCAGTTACGGCGACTCATTAGCATAGATCCTCAAATGCCCCCTCAGTTACGGCGACTCATTAGCATAGATCCTCAAATGCCCCCTCAGTTACGGCGACTCATTAGCATAGATCCTCAAATGCCCCCTCAGTTACGGCGACTCATTAGCATCTATGCCTCTTGCTAACGCCACTTTGGATCCAAGTTACTTTTCTGGCCGGATGACTGCGGCTCTTCGGTGTTGAATATGAAAAAAGAGATTTCGGAAACACATCAACTGACTGTGAAGGGGTTAACACATTCGAGACATGTCGCATCTGGATACGTGGCAGTAGCCGCGTATCCGGATGCGGCACGTCTCGAATGTATTAAATAGTTTGAGAGTTTTTGTTTACGTGTTGTTGTTTTCTTTAGTACTGAAGCGCAACATGGCCGTGCGTTGGTTCTCAAAGATAAGAGAAAAAAGGCACAACATCTTACCCCAGTGTAACACGCCAAACTGCCACCAGCGACAGACTGATTTCCCGGGTGTCACTATGACGAACGCCAGATCGACACAGGGTCATTATGGGGGTATGCCAGATGGAATTGTAATTTTTATGAGGGTACTAACACACCAAAATGACTATCACGCCATAATGGCCCGTTGAGTCACGTTGGCTGGTGATCGACATGCGGTCATTTTTTTGTGAGGCAGTTTTATGTAAGAAGAGTATAGACTATTAGTTATCTTGGGTGGGCAGCGGATCGGGTCAGTTTTGGCAGCGGATCCGGTTTTTAGCTACTATCTCCGTTGGAGATAGAAGCTAAAAAACCGGACCTGCTGCTCACCGAAACGCACTATATAGTATATAACATGCAAAATTACTCTTATCCAAGCTCGACTTGTGAGACTGACAAAGTGACCTCGGTTCCATTTGGCTTTAGAGAACATTTTAGCCTGCTACCGTCACCGGAATCCGAATTTCAAACAGCCTTAGCATTGGAATTTCACACAGATCAACTTTGTGACACGACCGGTTTCGGTTTACGACAATGTGTTTTTCTAGTGCACCGTTTCGGAAACACAAGTTCTTGTTCAGGCAATTGCTGTGTTTTGCATTCCAGTTCCGGTCCTCTTGTCTTGCAGCGGAAAGAGTGTTCCCCTGTGTCAAATAGTTTAAAGTGCTGTTGTGTTATTATACGAGTAAAAAGCGTAAGATGACAAAATCTGATATTGTTTGCGTGTTGGAAAGAGTTTATTTTTAAGAGTTATAGCGCGTGGTGGGTGATGGCCCGGATAGGGGACGGAAGGGGGGGGGGAGAGGGGGGGGGAAAGGGGGGGGGGACACGCGAGAGAGAAAGTAAAGGACTTCCTGCAGGGTTAATAGTTCGCAATTTCATACATAAAAACCTTGTGTGTGTGTGTGTGTGTGTGTGTGTGTGTGTGTGTGTGTGTGTGTGTGTGTGTGTGTGTGTGTGTGTGTGTGTGTGTGTGCGTGTGTGTGTTTATGTATGAAATTGCGAATATATATATATATATATATATATATATATATATATATATATATATATATATATATATATATATATATATATATATATATATATATATATATATTAATACTTTTTCTCCCGTGTACGAAGAAAAGAGCAGGAAAGGTCTTTTTAACGTCATTCAAACGTCATAATTTTGTCCAGCATAATTTAGACCATAGCTGAGAACACTTACAATCGATATATTGCGAACTATTATCCCATTACTGCCTGGAGTATGTCGTCTACTTCTCTCTCTCTCTCTCTCTCTCTCTCTCTCTCTCGCGCGCGCGCGCGCGAGAGAGAGAGAGAGAGAGAGAGAGAGAGAAAGAAAGAGTTGTGTGTTCAGGCTTGTGAAGCAATGTGAAGCTTGTGAAGCACTCACAAAATCGGGATCCTTTAGCGTGCGTGCGTGAGATAGTTAGTTAGTGTGAGATCCCTTCATCTGGCATTCACACGACAAAAGAGAAATAAAAGAAAGAAAGTGTTGGGTTACCTCATGCCAGAGTGCCTCTGAGTGCACCGAGTAAGTGCGAACGTACTGATTGTTGATAAAGCTTGCGATATTCCTGCAGCCCTGCTGTAGAGGCTCAGTTTGCATTTCTGCAATTTTGTAACCCGTCCTCCCCTGACACTTTACAACATGATTTGGATGACCCATGATAGTTCAAGGGTGGTGTCAGGATAGCTTGGCGCCTGTAGGTGCCAAGCGGAGGCTATTCTGGCACCACCCTTGAACTATCATGGTCTATTTCTCTCTTGAACTGTAATGCATTCTCTAGAGCACAACATATATCTTCGGGATTTGGGGATGGCGACATTATGGTTTAGTGTGTTCAAAGTGAGATTTTTTAATTTCCAGTTTTTGTTGGTTTCAAAAAATAAAAGTGAAAAGATGCGTGCTGTCGACTACAGCTAGATCTATTTATTCAATCGTTCGTAACCGTCAACATTTACTGGATGAGTCGACCTTCTACAGATTCTTTCATGATAAACATGCACTGTATACCCCTTGCACCAGCACATACTAATTCGAATACGAACACCTTTATTGTCCTAAGATGGAAAATTTGTTTGCAGTGGAATTTTTAAAACAGCCGCAAAAACAAACGTGAACATAAAACAAATAAATACATTTGACTGATTATAACACCGACCTATGATCCAGCGAGTATATGCACGTTTTTTTTTTTTTTTTTTTTTTTTTCATCCCTACGTCACACAGCCAATCCCTTTGTGAACTGTACCACATGACCGAGCTACAAAAACCCTTGTAGCGATTAATGTCGAACTTTTTGTACTGAGCCCTCTTTCGCGTCTTGTATGCCAGTTTTGTTCTATAAAAGACCACCAATGCATTCTAAAGTGCAAAGTTGCTTAGCGTTGTTCGAAACAGCAGGCACATTACTGAAGTTGTTTGTAGCACACACCACCACCTCTACGCTGACGACTCACAACTACTAGACAAAGACAAACTCGACAACACTCAGACACTACTGACTCGCACGGCTGACTGCTATGAGGACGTGAAAAACTGGATGACAGCAAACAAGCTCAAACTGAACGACGACAAAACGGAAGCCATGCTGGTAGGCACTCGCCAGAAACTTTCCCAGCTCTCTCCCTCTCTCCACCTTCAACTCGACAGCACCCCCATCTCCCTCTCTGACTCGGTCAAGAACCTTGGCGTTATCCTCGATTCCTCTCTTTCCATGACCAGCTTCGTCTCCGCCACGGCCCAGGCATGTTATTTCCACCTCCGCCGCATCAGTCAGATCAGAAAATACCTCACTACTGAAGCTGCCACCAAACTCGCTGTCTCTCTCATCTTATCTCGCATCGACTACTGCAACTCTCTCCTTTCTGGCCTTCCTCACTCCACCACTCTCACTCTCCAGCGCGTCCAGAACAATGCTGCCCGCCTCGTCCTCAGAAAGAAAAAATCCGACCACATCACTCCCCTGCTCAAGCTCCTTCACTGGCTCCCCAGCCCCCAACGCATCCAATACAAGATTCTGTCTCTCTGCTACAAATCCCTGAACAACTACGCTCCTGCGTATCTCTCCAACCTACTTCACCCCTACACTCCTCCCCGCTCCCTCCGCTCCGCCTCTGACCCTCTCCGCCTCCTCATCCCCCGCACCAAACTCAGCACTTTCGGCCCCCGCTCTTTCTCAGTATACGGTCCAACCACCTGGAACACTCTCCCACTCTCTCTCCGTCAGAAACACTCGCTCTCCTCCTTCCAGTCTGCCCTCAAAACTCATCTCTTTCAACAGTTCTAGCACTATATCACCACACTCCCCAGCCCAAGCTGACCGTCCTAATGTATCTTCACTATTTGTGTTACGTGAGTCATTGTCTAAAGCGTGCGCATGCGTGTGCGAGTTGTGAGTGCGCGCTTAGAGTTATAATTATTATAAGATAAGCGCATTATAAATACCGTAATTATTATTATTATTATATTTTTTTGACGTCAGTCAAGTCTGACGATTTCACCTTGATTTCTTTTACGAAAATTAGTGGAGGAATGAAAACAAATACGTTATTGGTAGCAGGGTTTTGCTGCACGGACCCATGTAGGCATGAGGGAGGTCTAAGGAACCATTGTACACCTCAGGCCTTCGGGGTACAATGGTTCCTTTCACCTCCCTCAGACCTACAAGGGTCCGTGTAGCGAACCCCTGCTACCAATAACTTATCCAGACCACAGTTGCCACATTCCTTCTGCATCTGAAGATAAGTAGCGGCTAATGTCTCTGTTTGTTTGTCTATTTTGACAAAGGGTATTTACCCGAAATATTAATAAATTGTGTTGTACCGTTTTTTCTAAGCGTGTTTCTTTCTCCGTTGGGTACTTCTTTACCAATAACTTATATTATAACATCACAACCATCTGTAATGTTAATGTTCACCTAGGAAGAAAACGTGCTTAAAATCTAATTGAGACGACACTACCTTATACCACGCATATATTTTTGCAATAGGCACAGATCATCATGAGCCGATGCAGCCCCAGAGGCGCATGAGAATATATGGCCCTAGTTTACAGTGGTCAATTTTATTAACACATTCAGACTCGTGCCCCTAGTTGCAGAAAACTTTTCCAGGCCAATAACTCCCAACCAGCTGTCAATCTGCACTGCAGCCATATTTTTTTGCGTGGGGCTAAAAATAGCTCAAAACAAAGCCGTTGGTGATATGACGGGCAGGTACTGGCTATTGAAAATGACGTGCATTGCCGTTTGACGCAGACTATGTGTTTCTGACATTTTTGTTAATTCAACGGCAAAGATCACCAAGGAACACGGACGGACACAAAGCTGTCTCAGCAAGAGGCATAGATCTTCATGAGCTCCCGCAAATGCGGGGGCTCATGAAGATCTATGTCTCTTGCAGTTGGATCACGTTCAGTCAGTTTATTTCGGCAGCAAAGGGGTTAACTTGTTGTTACAACTGTTTACTCGAGAAATTACGGTCTATTGATATGCCTCTCTCCGCGCGTTTCTTTTCGCGATACGAATCTCGCTGAGTTTCTCAGTGGGACTTTTGTCGGTTCTTTTTGTACCCATGTGTCGGTGGTTGACGGTTGCCAGTCATATTACAAAGGGTGAGATTGTCATCAAGGGTCGTTACTCTTTCCTACTCAATTTGTCGCCCTTTGACGGGTCAGATCATCGGAAAAGATAACTGGCATACGCTTTTGCCAACTCAGTCAGTACAGAAAGTTGTGTATACCGTGAAGGCGAAGAGTAGTAGTTGTATACAAAGTGTTTAGAAGGTTTTGAGGTTTCCGTATTACTTTTCACTCGTCAGACATGATGATAATAATAATAAAATACTACTACTACTACTACTACTAATAATAATAATAATACAGCGCTTTTCTCTTCACCACTTACGCAGGTTCGGAACGCGACAAATGATTATAAACACACACACACACACACACACACACACACACACACACACACACACACACACACACACACACACACACACACACAATAAACTATAAATCACAACTAAAAGAGACAGTTCAGGTGTACGAACATGTTCAGTCAACTCATTCTAGGCGCGCCGTATACGAATACACGGCTATTTGCCGGGTATTCGTATACGGCACGCCTAGAAATGAGTAATTCATTCAACCGTGACACCACAACAGGGTAAGGATTAACCATGCCTGTACTGTTAGCAGGAATACTCCTCACACGGTGGGATCGTGATTCAAAAGTTAGTTTCACAGCCAGTGACTGACGTAAATTATCAATTACGTCATGGTAAAGCCATGGCGTAGAACTCTGTCCATCCTGCCAGTCGCGTTTCGTGCCCATGTGTGTTCCGGCCCGAGTGTGAATGTTCATAGAAGTCGCAAAATATACCAAGAAAACGCACGTGAGCTCAAAGAAATACGGCAGACTTCGGGATAAAATCCTCATCTTGTTTCCTTCCTGGGTGCCTGTCAGACTCGCAGACAGACATACAAGCCGACCTAAATTTCATCACATTGTAACTGCTACTGTTGAAGTACAAAAATCACTGAAACAAGAGCCGCCTCCCAGGGACGAAACACGAGTTCTGTGCGAGCGAAAGCGAAGAAAACACGGGAAGCGAAACACTCATTCAAACTCCATCACTTGGGTTAAAAGAAAAGAAAAACAAATATTAGCTGAGAAAAAACTTCGAGATTGGCAGCTGTTTTTGCAGTTCTGTTGCAGTTATTTGTATGAAGTTGGCAGCCCTCGCCTCTCCCTTGACAGGTGTATTCACAAACATTAGCCTGTGTTTCGTTTGCGGCAAAAAGACGAAGACATCTATTTACCACAAGATACTTCGCATTGTTATAAATTTGACATCTAGTGTAGAAGCCGTTACATGTATCACTTACAAATTGAGAGCGTTCCTACAATGCGAAAGCTAATTGTTTTTAAATTAACCCGTTTACTGATATTGGTCGCAGATCATATTCTAAAATCCAGCCCGGACCAATGAACCTAATTAGATACAAAGCGGTATCAGCAAGAGGCATAGATCCTCATGATCCTCGTGATCCTCATGAGTCCCCGCGATTGCGGGGGGGGGGGGGGGCGGTGGGAGGGGGGGCGGCATGAGGATCTATGCCTCTTGCAGTTAAATCGTGTTTACTGTTTCTCGATAGAGAAGGGGTTAAATACTGTTGCGTGCGTGTGTGTGTGTGTGTGTGTGTGTGTGTGTGTGTGTGTGTGTGTGTGTGTGTGTGTGTGTGTGTGTGTGTGTGTGTGTGTGTGTGTGCGTGCTGCGTCTGCGTGCTGGATTTAAAGATATCTTGGTACAGAAAATGTTGGTACAGGACATTCCGGCATTCACAGATTCGATGGTGGCATTTAGTACATGCATACTGCAGCTGGAGATCAATCGACCATGATAGTTCAAGGGCAGCGCCAGATTAGCTCGGCGCCTTCCAACTGTCATGGTCGATCCATTTTTATCAGGCAACTAGTACGTTGTCTCAAAGGGCTCATAAAATCCAAAGTTGAGAAACTCGTTCATAATTGTGCAACTGAAAATGATGACTTGCTCAAAACTAGACGCATGACGCTATATCAGTATATGCCCCCAAAACAGCAAATTTCAAAGCTTTTGCTGGTAAAGTGAGACTTCTACCTCGCCTTTTAAACCTGCCCAAATTACATAGGTTGCGTTTGAACCAGACGACTCCCAACAACGAACGAGAGCGAAGTCCCGGCGGATGAGCAGAGCGGTGTACCAGAAGCATAGACAACACTCTGAATGTCTCCAAGAGGCTTATATCCCCTTGAGCCCTGAACGCATAGACAACACTCCAAACATCTCCAAGTTGCATAGATCCTCATGCGCCCTCCGGGCGCATGAGGATCTATGCCACTTGGCGATGTTTGGAGTGTTGTCTATGTTCATGCTACAAGCTTTGTATCCACCGTGACTGATTTTCCTCGTTCGTTGCCGCAAAAGAAATCGTACTAAAAAACAGACTTTCAGAACGTTTAAAAAATGTTCCTCCCCATATTGCAGATGAATTCTGAAATTCACTTCGTCTGTCGAAGTCACCTGCACCTGCTGTACGCTAGCAAATTTCAGAACTTCTCATACTGACTTGAGATTGCAGCTGATGTCGGGCTTCATCTTCGTCTGTCGAAGACGCCTGCGCGCTAGAAAAGCAAATTTCCAAACGCGTCCGCCCGAGTTTGCATGTGATGTCAGATATCTGCCTCGTCTGCCGAAGTGCCTTTAAAGCTTTTTTTTTTTTTTTTTAACCGTATATTATATTTAATGTGAATACATAATAATATAAATTACACACAAGAGCAGACAATATGTATAGAAAGACTGTAGGACATAATTATTATGTACCCCCCTCCCCGCCCCACCCACGTTCCTATTTACTTCCCCCCCCCCCCACCCCCGGCAATCTCTTAGTAAACACACAGCTCAAACACACAACGAATGACAAGCATTTACAGTTTTAGTCCCAGAACTAAATGACTTCCTTTCAATAGAACGGAAGTCATTTATTTCTGGGAGTTTAAGAGTTAATAATGATTTACGTCGTCCCACTCGAGGTAAATAGGCTGACATCATTTATCACTCTCTAAAACTTATTTTTGACGGGGTTGAGCGGGGAGGGGGTGGGGGTGGGCGGGGGGGGGGGGGTGCATTTGTGTTGTGGGTAATAGTCGTACCTTTCTTATAGTGCGCCGAACACACTGAATTTTACCTTTCGACTTAACTTTAAATGAACTCAACTCTCCCTTTTTCCGATGGGACGAAACTGATCATTTGCTAATGTTCCAATTATTTGGTTATGGCGGGGGATATTGTTTATGTATTGCGGGAAAGAGAGGGATGGGTTCGTTGAGTGGTCAGGTCAAATTTATAGTATATTCGGCTTGCTTTGAATCTGGCGCACCACATTTTGTTTGGCGCTGTTGCTGTTGTTGCTGCTGCTATTGCTGTTGTTGTTGCTTTATTTCTTCCTATCATGAGGAAGTGCACGGAGGTTATTGTCACAAATCACGAATCTCAACTCATTCGGATACGCGGCATAAAGCTGTGGATGTGGCACGTCTCCAATGGATTAAAATGCAGAAGTACCACAAAGAGTATAAAGGCTTCGCTCTTTGAAGGCTATCTGAGGAACTGAATCAATGTGGTACACGTATACTGCTCTGCACTTTTAGAATTTCAACCGGAACAGCCAATCTACCAAACTCCCACAGTGCAAGAGACGTAGTGGATATTTTCATTACTAGTATCCACCTCGTCTCACTCTTTCTAGCGCGCTCAGCATAAGCGGCGTTCCTCAAACAGTGAACGTTACTTTGCGTTATACTCGGTGCGGGTGCAGTGATTCGGCCCATCTCAGCAAACAAAGGACACTTGGGCCCACGCCGGCCGCTGTTGGCCCGCGCACGAATGTGCGCGGGCCAACAGCGGCTGGGGTGGGCCCGTGGACCGTTGCTTACCAGGAAGTTAATGATTTTGCACCTGCAGGTCAAAAGAAATAATTGCAGGAAACCCCTGGGGTAGACATCGGTGCAGGGTTATTCCCCTTTCCCCATTGATGAATCCCCCTGAAATAATTCTCGGGGGAGGGAGGAAGACCCGGGGCAACTTCAGTTAATTAAAGCGAGGTTAATTGGCTGCTAACGGTCCCCTTTATGAGACTATTAGGGGGGACCCACTATTGACTTTGCTGTTTCGCTTTTTAGAAACTCAGTTCGTGCTAACGTAGAAAGTTGAAGGGACTGAGTTTAGGACAGACGCTCACAAACAAAACAACAATTTGAAAAAAATTCCAATGGCCAAAAAAAAAAAAAAAAAAAAAACCGCTTCGTTCGTATTAAATAAGAAGAAATGTGTTCTTTTTTTATCTAAAAACCAATCTGTATGTTATCGTTGTCTCTTAGGATGTGAACTGGTCTCTTCTCAGTGTATAAGAATTTAAAACTGTAGCGGTTTTCTGACCAGCAGATTGGCAAGAACATAACAGACTTCACAGGTAACCTATAAACATATCTGGTCGTCTCGGACACTGCTTTGATAAAGATAATAAAATGTACTTTGAACTCGCGTCAACATTCCAAGACTGAAAAGGTCAACGGGATCCAAGGGCACGAGGCATAGATCTTCATGAGAGTCCGCAGTCGCGGGGGCTAATGAAGATCTATGCTTCTTGCTGCCATCCTTTGTATCTATGTTCCTGAGGCGGCTGGGACTCTTTGGAGTTGAATTATAAATAATTACGTCAGAAACAGCTTCTGCGTACACTGGCATTAAAGTGGCCAGCCAGAAGTTCTCGCTTTCATTATGGAGCAAAGGCCTTGTATAGCTGGAATTTAATGCGCTAGGCCGTGCACGGGCCTGCCAAGGCCTGCGTCGGCCCGAGCACCTTTTGCCTATGGATCATATGTCGCATATGACAACATATATTTTTATGGCTTCGTTTATACATCACGTTTACCCGACAATTTCTCACACATTTTCCTTCGTTACAAGTCGACTGTGGTAGGCCTGCGATCTTGCAAAATGTGCAGATGCTTTGGTAGGCTATTTATCTCAGGAAACTGCTCTCTATGTTGCCCCATTGTTACCAAAATATTTTTTCCGCAGCTATTTCCCACCGCCATGTGGTCAGCTTTTCTCTTTCTATCACAGCGCGAACTGTGCGATATAGCCCGAACAGATTGGTTGAAGACAGTGCTAGGTCAAGGTATCGATCGTTATAATTCAAGGGTAGTGCTCGATTAGCTTGGCGCCTTTACAGGCGCCAAGCTAATCGAGCACTACCCTTGAGAGTTCAGTCAATTTTCATGTCAAGCTAACCGTGCTCTGCCTGTGCTGTCATGGTCTGTCTATACTCAAAGCCAATCAAGGACCATTCTTAACCTCGCAGACATCTAGCGAACCCTCATTGCAAGTTACTTATTCGGGACATGGTGTATAACGCGTATCCGGTACGTATCAAAAGAGTTAATGGCACCACAGGGCTGGGACTAGCATAGTCGATCTGTCTCCTACAAAATTGTATGCAAAAGGTAAATAACCCCCAAATTTGGGGATTTCGACGTTAGGGCACAAATCTCATTCAAGGCGCCCCAAGTCAACAGCTGCGGAAGTGGCCTATAGCAACGCTATACCGGCGACACTTCCGCAGCTATTGATGTGTGATACCTTGAATGAGTTAAACGATTTTTCATTTTGGAACAATTTGTTGTGTAGAGTTACAATGTTTGACACGTGATAACCGACCCCTGTGAATGCGCACACTTTATCGCCCGATTACGTGTCGGTGTTTAACTGATGCTTCAAATGCCAACAACCTCCATCGTGTATGGGAAACTAAACAGAAAAGTGGCTCAGAAGTGCATACGTCATCTCCGCCCTGTTTCGTCTGATTTATGCCCATTGTGGTTGGGATGTGTCCGCCACAGCCAAAACGCGGAGGAACTGTTTGTCATTTTGTAGAAACAACACAGTCTTGTTTTCCCTCGTGTCAACCAGTTTACTGGCGACCGCAGTTCTTTTGCACGTCAAGAAATGAGGAGGCTGTGAAGTGTGGTGTTTGCGTGTGCGTGCGTGCGTGTATATGGGTATGCGGGAGGGGGTGGGGTGGGGGTGGGGGGCTTGGGGGCGGGGGAAGGGCAGAGGATGCCTTGGAGGAAAGTGAAGGGTAGAAACAGAATAGTGTGTGTGTGTGTGTGTGTGTGTGTGTGTGTGTGGGTGCGTGCGTGCGTGCGGGTGTTGTCGTGTGTGTGTGTGTGTGTGTGTGTGTGTGTGTGTGTGTGTGTGTGTGTGTGTGTGCCGTGTGTGTGTGTGTGTGTGTGTGTGTGTGTGTGTGTGCGGGTGTTGTCGTGTGTGTGTGCGCAGACCTGTTTACCCTACGATTTTTGGGCGTAATTTTACGATTTTTACCGGCAAGTACGCCAGTACGCCGAATACGACAAAAGTACGAAATTCGGCAAATCTGTTGGGTTGGGTTTTTTTTGGTACATTTCCGTTTAAAGACGAGTTGCTTCTTCCGGTTTTCGGTAAATAGTATTGCGTCGGCCATTTTGAAAAAATGCCGCTACCGATGAAATCACAGAAACGCTGTCGTGCTAGAGAGCTGCTTGATCACCCTGACAAATACCACTTAAAATCAGACAGAATCAATGAGTTCTATGTTTCTGTCAGGAGGTACTATGAAGCCACCTGTTCATATCTTCTGAAGAAACTTCCACTGAATGATCCACACCTAAAACATGCTGCCATGTGGATCCTTCCAAGCAGTTGACAGCTTCTCAAGATGATCTCAGGTTTTTCCTCAAAAGATTCCTAGCTCTTCTAGCTCTTAAGACGCATGAGGCCCCTCCCCCCCTTCCCCATTGTTTGATAATCTGGCGAACGGTTAAGGCGCACGACCCCCCCTCCTGTTGTTTGATCTGGTGAATGGTTAAGTCGCTCGAGCCTCCCCCCACCGTTGTTGGATAATCTATCTATCTATATCCCGTAGTCTTGCCAACAGTTGGGGCACCACTGATGACTTGACAACCAGCTCCCTCCATTCCTCTCTGTTCTCTGCCATTCTCAGCGTATCGCCCAGCTTCAGTCCTGTCCATTCTGAGATATTGACCTCCCATCTTTTCCTCTGTCTTCCTCTCCTTCGTCCTCCTTGCACAGTGCCTTGCAGGATTGTTTTGGCAAGCCCTGCTGAACGTGTGACATGCCCATACCACTTCTTGGATAATCTGGCGAATGGTTAAGACGCACACTCCGCGGCCGCGCCCCTTCCCCCCCCCCCCCCCCCCCCCCCCCCCGCGTACGCAACCTTAGGTAACAAAAGTACTCTTTTTTGTCTCCGAGTACTAAAATTTGCTCTGTGGAGTACTACTAGATCAGTTTTGAGGTAGACAGGTCTGGTGTGCGTGCGTGTGTGTGTGTGTGTAGTGTTCTGTTGTGTTATGTTGTTCTCGGGGTGTGTGCGTATGGGTGCGTGTGTGTGTGTGTGTGTGTGTGTGTTGTTTTTTTTTGTGTTGTGTTGTGCGTGCGTGCGTGAGTGAGTGCGTGCGTGTTGTGTTTTGCTGTGCGTGTGTGTGTGTGTGTGTGTGTGTGTGTGTGTGTGTGTGTGTGTGTGTGTGTTTGATTGTCTGAGTGTGCCTAATGCAAATATTAATTTTATAAAATCCAGTCAAAATAGTGACTGCCAACCCGAAAAAGAAAGAAACACGCTTAGAAAAGACAGTTGTAACTGTCTATTCTAAGCGTGTTTCTTTATTCTTTGCATTCTTCTCTCAAAATATTTATAGGCGTCCTTACCTGCGTTCACGCGCATGTGTATGTCTGTATAAGTGCGCGTGCGAGTGCGTACCTACAGTTCGTAAGGACACAGGTGTCTTTCGTGTTAGCAAAATATACTCAGTATAATTATTTTCACTGCGTGGACAGTTTGTGACTCACTGTAACATCTCCCAACCCAGGCCTTACCATCTGCAACAGGCATAGATTCTCACGAGCCCATGCGGCCGCAGGGTCTCATGAGAATCTATATCTCTTGCTCACAGGGATCTTTACGTCTGTATTCAGACGGGGGAGGTCAGGTTGGTTTTCAGTCAACGACTGTGAGATAACATTTAACATTCCCGTCCATTTATTGCATTATGTCCTGTATGTCTGCCCTACGCTTAACTCCCAATGACCTCCCTAATCCAGAGCAGTATGAAAATTGTTCAACAAGAGATATAGGCAGACCACGCAGCTGTAAGAGGCATAGATCCTCATGAGCCCCCGCAACACGGGAGCTCATGAGGATCTGTGTCTCTTGTAGATGGTTGGCGTGTACAGGTACTTGAGGGTGTACTTTCTTGCAGATGTGTGTGTGTGTGGGGGGGGGGGGGCGTAAGGGTGGTACAGTCATATAGACCTCCTACCGAACCTCCCACCCCATACCCCCTCTCTCTCTCCCCCCCCCCCTCCCCGCCTTCCCCCCCACCCCACCCCCCACCCCCATCTCCTGCAGGTGGATGGCATAGCGGTACGAGTGTGGTTTTTAGCGTTAACTCATTCATCCCCGACACACCACAGCAAAACATAAATCGAGCATGATAGTTCAAGGGTCGTGCCAGAATAGCTTGGCGCCCATAGGCGCCAAGTTATGTTGGCACCACCCTTGTACTATTATGCTCGATCTGTCTCTAGAATTGTAATACATTCCTTCAGAGGGCAACTTCAAAATTTAGGGATTTCTGTCCTGGGGCTGAATGTGTTAACAAAAATCAAAACAAAACGAGTCATTCCATTTCGACGCAGTGACTGTCAGCAGCTGTAAGTATAAACTCGTGTACAAGCCGTTAGCAAAGCCAACACAAAGACAAAGTAAACACCGTCTTTCAGTGTCAGCGCAATGACTGTCAACGTTGTAAGTTCACGCACTCGCTACAACCATGTTGTCAAATTAAAACAAAACAGACCCCGTCATTCAGTCTCAGGGCAGTGAATGCCAACAGGTGTACGTTCAAGGACTAGTCACAAGCACTGCACACATTTGAGTCAATGCAGGTGCAAATGCCCCCCTAACGCCCCCCCCCCCCCCCCCACTGCCCCCTTCCCCTGTCTCCACCAGACACTCACCAATCCCCCATGGCCGGCCCCCCTCCACCCTGAGGCCTTTCAGTTTTCCCTTCTGTCGTTATTGGTTTATCTCTGATGTCTAAATTCACTAATTTGAGAATTGTCATCTGAAAATTCGATAAGGACATTTCAAGACACAAAATTGACCATGACAGTTCAAAGATGGTTCCAGAATAGTTTGACGTGTAGAGATTCGGTTACGCCAGTGCTCTGCACATTAGTTATCAATATTAACCTTTTGAATGTCGGTAGCGGTTTTTTTGTCGCGATGATTCCTGTAGGAATCATCGCGACAAAAAACCGCTACCGACAGCCAAGGGCCAGCCAAATGGCTTAGCCTACAGCGGGTAATATTTGTCTGTCCTATCTTGGAAGTCACCTTCTGGTTGGCCAAAGAAAGACGTTATGCTTAAAACTATGTATTTCCACCATTCTTTGTCCATGTATTGTAACATACAAAAAAACTGAATTTTTTATGCCTGTTCACACTGTCTGTACAACTACTAAAGTTTATCTCAAAAGACATTCATTCTGCCGAGACTAGCATAGACTTTACCCTCTTTAATCAACACCCAAAGGAAGAATACACAAGAAATTGTTACCAGCAAGAGAAATATATCCTCATGAGCCCCCGCGGATGCGGAGGCTCATGAGGATCTATGTCTCTTGCGCTTGACTCAATTTTAGTGGCTGTGTTAACGTGGAAACTGATATTCACTTACTCTTCAAGTCCAGCCTCGGCCTGCCCTGCTTTGGACTTCACCGTTTCTTCAAGTTTAGACCGTCTGCCGGGGTTTAAACCGCAAACGCGGGCCGGGGCTCATGAGGATCTATTCTATATTCCTTGCACATGAGTAATTTGTAATGGGTGTCAGTGTTTAAGTGCAAAGGTTCATAATGTCTTCAAATTTACTCTCCCTTCTCTGTCTGCACTTCTTTGGAGGTCGAGACGTGTTTCGTGTCGACATTACTTTTGGATTATCGCTTGGGTCGGCTTCTACGTGCGGTAACGCTTAGACTTCCCTATGCAGAAAGCCAAAAGACTTAACGCCTGCTGACCTCCCTCGTGTAAGGCATGGAGACAGGAAGTAAATGAGGCAACAAGAGGCATATATTCTCATGAGTTCTGCAACTGCAGGGGCACATGAGAATGTATGCCTCTTGCAGAACACAAAAGGCTGGTTAGAAGACAGATACAAGTAAATGAGGACAGACTCCGGGTACAGAGTTTTATAGGACTCTGAAGCCGCAAGAGGCATAGATTCTCATGAGCCCCTGCGTAACACTATGGCTCTTGCTGAAGGAATGAGATGACATGAGAAGCATCTAATGACCCATTAGATGAGAAATCAAGCGTAATAAGATAAAAACTGTCCGACCTCAAAGCGACCCCTGACCCTCGAAAGGTCGAGTTCTAAGGAAACGCTAACTGGTTGGTCGAGCTTTCAGCACGTTCTGCTGGTCCATCAAATGTACTGGCTGTCAGGTTTTGTTTTATTAACGAGACTCTTATCACTTCAAACAAAAGGTAGAGAGCATAGTGTTTCGAAGGTTATATTTATCCATTCAACCATACGGCCGCATTTCCCGAGGCAATTTGAGGTGTCATCTAGCGACTACGTACCAGTTGCAGGAGCCTGATCGACCATGATAATTCATGGGGTGTGCCAAGCGCCAAGCTAATCTGGCACTACCATTGAATTATCATGGTCGACCCATCTCCTGTTGTAGTGTGTCGGAGCTAAATGGGTTACTAAAATTGACTTACCTAGGTCAACCACAGAGGGAGAAAACCGATGTTATGGCAGTTATGGTAAGAGTTATGGAACCTCCATAGTATCCCGTTAGACGCTCCGAGTCAAGGGCACAACTTTTGTCTTAACTGACATAACTTCGGTTTTCTCCCCCTGTGGTTCAATTTCGCGCATGTGACATTATAAGTTATTGGTAGCAGGGGTTTGCAACACGGACCCTTGTTGGCCTTCGGGAGGTCAAAGGAACCATTGTATCCCGAAGGCCGAAGGCCTGAGGGGTACAATGGTTCCTTTGACCTCCCGAAGGCCTACAAGGGTCCGTGCAGCAAGCCCCTGCTACCAATAACTTATCTGTTTTCATTCTTCCACAATTTTCATACAAGAAACCAAGAAGACATCTTCCGACCTGGATCACGCCAGACATGACTGACGTGAAGGGAATACACATTATACATAATAGACTAATGACGTAATTTAAAATATATCATGACGTTGCCGTCTCCAGTACTGAGTGTGCTTGTTGTTTCGAAGAACACTAAGTAACTTTTTTACTTTAAAACGTTTTGGTGATTTTTTATAGAACAAAACTCGCATCCAAGATGCCCCAAAAAGAGGGCTCCAAGAAGTCCGCCATTTGTCGCTGCAAGGGTTTTTGTAGCTCGGTCATGTGGTACAGTTTGCGCTAAAGGGGTTGGTCGTGTGACGTAGAGATGAAAACAAGTGGATATGATCCTCTCATGCAATTTTTGCACTTCAGTGGATTCAGAACTGAGTAAGAACCTTGCAGATGAAAATAATATCAGAGGCGTATGGTTCAGTTGCATTCTGCAAACATCCCGTCTGTGGCATTTTTAACTCCTTTACTGCCAGTGCAGGCAAACTGAAGCCGTTGAAACAGGTCCAGGGACACGGACATGAACAGCGTCAACAAGAGGCAAAGAACCTCATGAGCCCCCGCAAATGCGGGGGCTCATGAGGTTCTTTGCCTCTTGCAGTTGGGTGGTGGTGGCATTTTTTTTCTTTGCGAGCAGGGAAGGGTTTTTAAGGTGAAATCACACAAAACAAACCCTAAACTCACATCTCTTATCTGCTGTTCGTGACAAACCGCGGACCCTGCACCTTGTAAGAAGCAAACCTAGATGGATGTTTGTTGCACCTCAGATTCCAGCCCACTCCATCTGCCAACTTTTTTTTTTTTTTTTTTTTTTTTTGATTAAACAGGCGTGCATCTAGCCTGCCGATCATTCTGCTAGAGGCATAGATCCTCTACAGTCTGACCTGTGCCAGCAAAAGTATAGATTCTCATTAATCCTTCAGGGGCCCATGAGCATCTATGCTTTTTGCTGGCACAGACCATCGGCAAACACCGTCACACAGCACTCACGGACTTTGTAAATTTTGTTTGCGCGATACCGTAATCGGACCCAATGCGGCCGTCGTCGGCCCGAGGTCCTTTGCGTACGCCACACCGGCTGGTTGTCGAGTTCCCTCCAATTGCTACCGCTGTATTCGCGTAGCGAATCGAGGGAGATAACCAGTGTGTGCTGACGCTCCTGCCATTTTCCCCTGTGCCTGCAGCAGCCTATGATCAGCGGGACCTCCCTATTGCGTGCCAATGAAGTAAGAGTGGGGAAATTGCCCATGTACAAAAAAGTATTTGCTGTCCCTCCCTAATCGTGTCCCTTCTTCGATGACTGCTTGAAAATTGCTACCAGACATAATGCATGATTTGCGTCTGTGGTTCTTTGCTTTCAAGGACGGAGTGCGGGCGGCGGATCAACCTTGCTAGCGCTAACAATGGTGGCGCTTTATTCTATCCAATAAAGAAAAATGCCCAGCAGGTACAGTTATGTGAAAAGCGATATTTACATTGTATTACAATGAAAACTTCGCTTTTCGCAAACCATTTCCGTGAAAAGCGAGATTTTCATTGTATTATAATGTAAACCTCGCTTTTCACAAAAATGGTTTGACGGTCTTTCGCCGGCGTCTTAGGGTCTTAATTAGCTTGGCGCCTACAAATGGACTACAAAGGTTCATTGAGCTCTAAGGTAGGCTTTCAATTTGGACCTGTTCTGAAAACTACGTTACAATTTATTAGACATTTCAAGCATGACAGTTCAAGGGCAGTGCCAGAATAGCTTGGCGCTGAATAGCTTGGCCGTTACAACTCAGAACTTGAGACAGGTCAAGCTTGACAGTTCATGGGTATTGACATAATAGCTTGGCGCCAAGCTATTCTGGCAATACCCTTGAACTGTCATGCTTGACCTGTCTCAAGTTCTGAGTTGTAAAACGGCCAGAGCTATTCTGGTGCCACCTTTCATTTTCATCGTCGATTGTTTTGTAGTTTATGCAACATGAAAATGACACCCTATCTCTTTGAAATTTCTGACATTGTTCGTTAACCCATTTAGTCCCAATGCACTACAGCAGGAGATGGATCGACCATGATAATTCACGGGTAATGCCAGAATTATCATGGTCGATCCATCTTCTGCAGTTGGTTCATAGCCGTTAGGTGACACCTCCAAAATGTGGAAAATGCGGCAGGGGGGTTTACACTCCTGAAGTATCCAATTTTTCAAATCCGGTTCTGAAAGTCTTTCAATGCTGTCAATTTGGATTTCACGCTAAAATGCCGCAGGTACCAGTTTCCATTTTCATTCTACAAAGAATTCCGATGGAGTCCGTTTGTAGATGAAAATACTATATCTATGATGTGAGTATCACTGTCATCCGCGGTGGGTTTTCTGTTAGGCTTCGCCGATGCGTGACGGGCTTGACAGAGGTGATGAAAAGTAAGAATGACAGAAATGATTTGGGGAATTTCTCACACGTATGCTTGACAACACCGCCGCATAATTACGGGTAGTCTGACACATAATATGCGTACAGACACACAAAGAGTTTGTGCGTTTGCACATGAGCGCCCACACACACGTACTAAACATTTATTTTCTTCAGTGGTGCTTTTGTTCTCTGCATCGCATTAACACATTCTGCTCCAGGACCGAAATCCGCAAATGTTGAAGTTGTCCCCTGAAGACTGTATTACACTCCTGGAAACAGATCGAGCGTGACAGTTCAAGGGTTGTGCCAGAATAGCTTGGCGCCTATGGGCGCCAAGCTATTCTGGCACAACCCTTGAACTGTCACGCTCGATCGATGTCTTGCGTGGTGTGTCGGTGTTGAATGAGTTAACCTTTTGGCTGTGGGTAGCGGTTTATGTCGCGATGATTCCTGCAGAAATCATACGGCGACAAAAACCGTTACTGCCAGAGAGGTGTGTATGTGCGGAAGAAGGGTTGGATAGGGGGGTGTGGGAGAAGGGGGGGGGGTGAGGAAAGGGGCAGCGGACATGCAGCTGACGGCCAAGTGATGTATTGTTTGTAGGATGGCCAGCAGACATGAGTTTCAGACAGAACATGACATGGTGTTAAGGAACAGACCCTGCCACACTGGAAAGATCCCCCAAGAAGTTGTCCAGCAGACACCTTGTTACATCTGCACGAGGCATAGATTATCATGCGCCCCTGCTTCCGCACGGCCTCATGAGAATATATGCCTCTTGCTCTCAGAGGTCCGTCTCATTTACATCCTTCCACTGAAGTCGTTTCTCTACGGTGAGGTCTACGGCTTAGCTACCTGATACATTTTCTATTGAAAGCCTTGTTTCTTGCTGTCTGGTGTAGGTCGTTTATTATGAGCACGCCGCGCAAACAGTGAATCTCAAGGGCAGTGCCTGATTAATGCCACTGGACAGCTTCTCTCAAAGATTGTGTGTGCTTGTCTTTGGCCAAAATCATTTGACCAGCATCCTGCGAGAATGGAGAGAACATCCCAACGAAGAAACAAACACGGGTTAAAAGAAAATGCAAAATAGACATATAAAGAAGTAAACAATTTCTTCGTATATTTTCGTTGTCGGAAGTGTTTGGACCCTAATATTAATAAACTGCGTTGTAACTGTCTTTCCTAAGCGTGTTTCTTTCAGTCTTCGCTGTGATGTTCATTGCATTTCACACGCTTTGATGTTCTGGGCGGATTGCTTGTTGTAACTGGACATTTTTGGTATCCAATTTCCAATGTCATTTCCTTCAGAATCCAATCTGTTTCAGTCCTACAGTGCATGAGACCATTGGAGTCACACTGAATCATATTTTACCCCCGCAAGGTTTTTTTTCTCACAAAAATCATGCTAAGTCATAAATGCAATCAATCTACAAGGACAGAAAGTAAGACTAGAAAAAGAAATTTAAACAAGATGAAGATTTCATTCCAAAGTCAACCGTATTGTTTGGAGCTCACATGCGCTTATCTTTTATGAACATTCAGAGTTGTTCATATTTTTAGGCTTTTATGCTGATCCATTTCCCTCCTCTCTAAGCCAACTCAGATCAAACCACACGTTGGCGCACACAAATAAAGACGGACACACAGCGCTTAGTACGCCGTCTGCGGGCTGGTGTTGCGACAGAAATCCATCTCTTTCTGCTTTAACCCACCCTCTGATCCACATACACTGGCACACAGAAAAAAAGACGGACACACGGCGACTCCCGCCATTCGTAAGCTCAGTGGTCTGACGTAGCAGAAGAATGATAGCACGAGCAGTAGCGAAATGACGCCACTTCAAGCGTCCCGTCATGGCATCAACTGTCCCACGACGCCGTGTTCATATTGACGACTCGATGTCACACGTCACTCATCGCAGTATTAACATTTGGCGTATTAGAGGACCAAACTTTGCAATTTTTTTTTTTTGTGTGTGTGTGTGTGTGTGTGTGTGTGTGTGTGTGTGTGTGTGTGTGTGTGTGCTGCTTTTCATGCCTAGGGCTAACATACAGGTCACAAATTTGACCTTATACTACCCCAGGGCCGGGACAAACAGCAGGCTTATGCAAACACTGTTTATGAAAAATCATGCGGGTATTAATGAGAAGATATTTTTTTTCGTAAAATAAAAATTAAAGTTATGTTAGTTGTTTTACAAATGACTCCGAAAAAAGTGGTGCAGAAAATTGTCTGCTTTTCACACCTAGGGCATACAGGTCACAATTGACCTAATCGTACCCGACAGCCGAGACAAACTGCAGGCTTATGTAACGACCGTATACAAAAAAAAATCATGCGATTATTTATAAGAAGCATGTTTTTTCGTAAAAAATATTCGATTGTTTTAAGATTAACCATATAATTCGTGAAATTAATTCCTAAAACGTGAATTATATATATATATATATATATATATATATATATATATATATATATATATATATATATATATATATATATATATATATATATATATATATATATATATATATATATATATATATATATATATATATATATCACTCAAAAGATTCTAGAGGTACAGTGCTGGTTAACGAACTCATTAAATATTTCCCTTTTATCTAGCTATATACAAAATATCTAGTAAAAATAAGAAAAAGTACGGACTCCAGTGTGGATCAACTGGTTTTTGTGTTACGGCCATTTTCTAGCCAATGAGCATCTTAATATAAAAAAGTCTGAAAAAAAGTTCTCGAGATAATTCTTTAGGGACAATATCCTAAAATGTCGAGCTTGTCCGTCCTCGAACGCGGGCTCTAGTCGCTCGCACGCACGCACGCACGCACGCACGCACGCACGCAAGCACACACATACGGTGCTTTGGCGCCAAAACGATCTTCTTTAGCAAGGTTTGCGTAGCTAAACGTGACGCCATCTTTATCTTGTTACTTTCTTTGCCAGAATTTCTGCCCCGCACGCCCAAAACATCATGTGCATGCTCCGGAATGCGCTCCGACCAGCCCCATTTTAAAGTCTACCGTATTTTTTTAAATACGGTAGACAACAACAACAAAAAAAGTCATTGAGCCTGAGGATGGAAGTATCCGATTTCAGAGATATCCTCTGAGGTCAGTGTCTGCTAGGTGGACCGACCATGATAGTTCAAGGGTGGTGTCAGAGCACCACCCTTGAACTATCATGGTCCATCTTCATCGTAGTGTGTCAAGGCTTTATGAGTTAAGGTGAATGCTCGCAGGTGTCCAATATAACCGTGATTGGTCGCTGATTTGGAACCTTACGGCTTCCTGTCATACTGTGTGCTTTTCTATGATTTGTGGACATAAGAGCCAATAATCCGTAAGGCGCAAAGTCACAGAGTGATATGGCCCATCTTTACAATGGAACATTGGGGTGTAATCATACACGCTTTGAAGCGAATGGCAACCGTTTGCAAGATGCACATATCCTCATGAGCGCCCGCTTTCGCGGGGGCTCATGAGGATTTTATGCCTCTTGCACAGAAAAAGGACTGTCTTATCACATCCATAATGACAAAGTTTAAAGCAGGACTTTGTAAGGAAAGATACAAGGTTCCGAACGCTCACCTGCAGTTTAAGAGTCCCAGCCATGTTGCTGTCGTGATATTTAATTGTAGCACACTGTTACCATGTATCGTTATCTACGCTTTAAAGTCGAAATCGTTCCCCGGAATTTAAAGTCAAAATCTTTCCCCGAATTTGACAGCCGTCCTCTGAAGACTAGGTTCATGAAATGGATGGACACCACGCCTGCATGAACCAAACTGTTCTGGAGCCACCATTGAACTATCGAGACCGATTCCTCTCCTTTCATACTGTCACCGTTCAGTGGGTTAACCCTTTCACTGCAAGTGGACGCGAAATCATGTATGTAAAAGCAAGGCAAATTCAACACCGAATGTTTCCATCAACGCAAGAAACTCAATATGACTAGGGTCAGCAAGAGGCAAAGAACCTCATAAGCATCTGCGGGGGCTCATGAGGTTCTTTGCCTCTTGCAGCTGGGTGGATCGTATTTTTTCCAGCAGTCAAGGGGTTCAACCCGCCAGGATGTTTCTTTCCACTACAATTTTACCCCTACGGTCCCCCGGCGTAGGTTAGTGGGGGAGGGGGGGGGGAGGTGTCCAACTTCAGTCCAGGTTAGTTTTGATTATACAGTGACAAAAAGCAAGCACCGTCGGTGAGCTTCGACAGAGATGAAATGAGACGGCCGTGATTCAAGCGCACCCACTCGTGACGGGTAGGATAGGTCATACAAAAAAAGGGGCAAGAATGGTCAAAATCTCGAGATAATACCCGGTGATCACGCCTGATTGGTTTTTTTCAGTCTTCATGATACTTTTATCCTCCGCAGTCAGTTTCCATTTGAAAGCTTCAAAAGGTAGATTCCAGATGCGTATGCCGTGTGGACCTGATACGAACTTATTGGTTGAGTGGCAAAGCTCAGTGAAGATGATTGGAATTTACGTGGCATGGATCCTCATGAGCCCCCGCTATCCCGGGGGCTCATGAGGATCTATGCCTCTTGATACATGGCTGTGGTTCGTGGCATGTGTTTCCAAAAGACGTTTCTATTGACCCGGCAATGATCTGCGATGGTTTCTGATGCGTTATTTATCAGCAGTTGGCAATGAAAAGGTTAATTTTGCATGACGAATAGATTCTCACGAGCCCATGCAGGGTACAGACACCCATTACAATCAATGTGGGGTTTTCTGGCAGAACTGAATCGGCCCCCAGGCTCTGATTTGATTCTTCAAATTGATGAAGGGCAGTGCCCGAGTTCAACCTTCAACTCGAAGTGCAATTTGTCTTTCTCAATGACTTGCAAATTATACAATTCTTTATTAACGTCACGCAGTGTACGCTGATTGCGAGTCCGAAATAGCCTAGGGGGCTAAGCGTCGGAGCAGGAGAGCGAAGGGAATCGCCGGGTCGTGGGTTCGAATCCCTGTCCCGGCCCGTAGTTGGACTCGTAATCCAGGGGGAAAAGACGGGTTTGTTCAATAGCATGTCCGTTAAAAGGTCCTGGTAAATCAAAGTGGCACAGTTGGAGTGCGCCTGAGTTGATCCGTGTTCAGGTCGTACTCCATGCGGACAATAGATTTCCCTGTCCCCCATAACCCGCCCGTCACTATCACTTCGGTGCCGTGGACATTTAAACCACGAACTAACCAACCAACGCTGATTGCGTTGTTGAAATCATCGTCACAGTAAATTGAACGTCAAAGCGGAGCCCCACACGTCAAAAGAACAATGGGCCCATTGCGGCCCGATAGCCTTTTGCGTGATGGTCAGGCTAATTCTGCTCTGTCATTACCTGAACGTATTACGATCATGGTCTTTATAAGATAAGATAAGATAAATTTTATCGCCGTATGCATAAACATTAGGAATTTTTGCGCCATAACTGACGAGCAAAAACATACATACATCACAATCAAGCAGGCTCAAAATACCAAACCACATATATATATATAAAACAGCCGTTCTACTAAATATGCACACACGTCTACGTAAATAAAATAAGATATATCTATCACATTAAAGCATATTCCGACGCCAAAAACCGCCAAGTGAGCCGCAACAAAAACAGAGTAACTAAATTCATATGGGTATTTATAAAACTATACCCGTCTAAGAAATGGTTAACTCATTCAGCCCGACTCACGTATTTCCCAAATTTTGGAGGCGTCATCTAACGACTATGCACCTGTTGCAGGAGATGGATCGACCATGATAGCTGGCGCCAAGCTAATCTGGCACTACCGGCTTGAATTATCATGGTCGACCCATCTCCTGCTGTAGTGCGTCAGGGCTGAATCTGATAAGAGAACCTGTAAAGAGCTATATAAAAAAAACTAAGATGGGCTGTAGGTAATTCTAAAACTGGTCGCGTAGGTCTTCTGGTCTTCAGAGGACAGCTGGCAAATTTGGTTAAATTTCGACCGCAGGACTGACTCACTGTGCTAAATCCACACGCTAAATCTTCATTCCATCCCACTGGGCTTCACTTTGCTCGGAATTTTGTCGTGTGTGTTTCGTTTTGTTTTTACTGATTGCAGTCTACTCTTGATGATCATCACTGAAATCAGTACTCGTAGCCAGATATCCACAAGCCCATACCGAAAAGGTGACTGCCAGGCGTGTAAAATGCAGAGAAAACCCCAAACGAAGAAAGACCGAAACACGCTTAGAAAAGACAGTTGCAACACCGTTTATTGAAATTTCGGGTTAGAGCATGGTTTGTTCCAAAATAGACATTCAAACAAGTACACCCAATTTGCACTTGTCTGTTCATTCCAGTAATGAGAAAGCTCTTCGGGCCCACGACTGTGCGCGGACCCACTGCGGCCGTCGTGGGCCCGAAAAACGTGACGCCGTTTTGCTGCTAGGCCGTGTTTTATCTTCCTTCGGTTCTTCTCTTCATAGTTTATTCTCATGCATCCTCGGACAGAGAGAGTCGCGTGGTTTCAGTGTATGGCTGCCAAAGGTACGTTGAAGGGTGAGAGCGGGACTAAGAAAGAAAAAGGAAAGTGGGTTGCATATGCTTGCTTAGCGCGCAAATTTCTTGCTTAGCGCTAAGTTCACAAGCTTAGCTGAAAATGTGCGTTGCATGAGCGTGCTTATCTGCTGGAGCGAGCTTAGTGGCGTGCTTAATTCTAAGGACGGTACCCCCCCCCTCTCCCCCCCCCCCTCCCCCCCCCCCCCCCCCCCCCCCCCCCCGTGCGTAGCGGCGTGCTTAGCTGAGGAAGAGTTCTTAGCTGCCGTGTTAACGCGAGAACGGAAATGTGAATTTACTCTCTTAAACCTTGTGGCAGAAACAGCCTTCCATCTAGGATAGAGAAGGAGGAACACGAAATGTACGTGGGAACGCACGGACCCCCCACCCAGCCTCGTCTCACGGACATCTGGGAATTATCGGTGAGGAGTCTGCATAACTGATTCAACTGACCCTGCACACCGATGTGTATAACCCAACACCAGCCGTTGTCAGAGAAACATAGATCCTCATACTATGGGAGCCTACTACACGGTAGTCCTTAACTAATGTACATCCACATTAGACTTGAGACATAGATCCTCATACTATGGGAGCCTACACGGTACTCCTTAACTAATGTACGTCTACATTAGATTGACAAGCAGGGTTGCCTGCACGAAAAATTTGCCATTCTTTCTCTCTTGACTTCTTGTTTTCCATCGCCGCCATTTCACCGGCGTTTTGTCTACTTCGTTTCCGTTAGGTCAGAAGAAGCGAAAACCGTGCGTTTTTATTGGCCGATTTCTACAATCTATGATGACGTAGGGGAGAACCCCACCATAAGCTATAAATAACCTATCCCCGCTCGCTAAGAACTCGTTCGGAGCTACGCACATCGCTAAGTCGCTCCATGCAACAGAAAACACTCGCGCACTAAGCAAGAACTTTACTAAGCAAGAAAGACCTTAAGTCAGCGAGCTTAACACACTATATTTAAGCACGCTACATGCAACCCACTCAGCCAAGTGTCTGCTTGTCGCCCCTTAGTCATTTTTGACGTGTGGAGTTATCTCCCTTACGGATCGTCTGCAAGAGAGGTGTGCGGCCAACAGAAGGCAGTTGATGTGGGGGTGTGGAAACCAGTGTCTGGCAACCCGACAGCGATTAAGTTTTACCTGCAAGAGGCACAGATCTTCATGAGCCCACACAGCTGCAGAACTTTACTTCAGACACCTTGGAGTTTATGCCATGTTATGTGTGTACAATTGTATGCGCTTTGAAAACCGATACAGCTTTGAACAGTTATATCCGGCGATGTACATTTATATTTTTTACGTTGCTTTCAAGATTTTCCAAGGTTTGACCCTTTGACTGACGGAACACGACTAGAACCACACAGCTGCAAGAGGCATAGGCAATGTCTCTTGCTGCCCTTGTCTCAAGTTGTATCCTTGTTCGTTGGACGACTTACCTATTTTTTTATTTCATTGGGGGGGGGGGGGGGGATTGAATTAGGGAGACGCCGGTCCTGTAAAATTGACACTTGTGTTCCTTGTACGTAGGAACCATTGTGGCGTTCAGTGTGTGAATGACAATGTGTGATGGTTTGTATTTTGAACACTTTTTTTCTGAGGGCCCTTCACAACCTGCAACAAAATAAATTGAATGGACACAATCATGATGGGATGGGCCGGCTGAACGGCAGCACTTAAACCCAATGTCGCGTCCTCAGTTTAACTGGAGTCGATCTTGGTCAGCAGCAAGTGGCATGGATTCTCATGAGCCCCTGCATTTGCAGGGGTTTAGTGAGAATCTATTCCTCTTGCAGACGGACTGGACTTGGCGGAGGGTAAAGGAGTGATGTGTGTCAAGAACCATTGAGATATCACAAAGGTACTAAACAGCAACAGGTACATTTTTTGGTGCCTGTTGATATGTAGCCATCATATCTATTCCTCTAGCCGACAGGAGTTGTCATGCATGTTCGTCAGCCGCACCCTGTTCACCTGGTCAGCGGGCAGGTGAGATAGAGAGAATCAGTTAACCCCTTCCCTGTCGACGGACGTAAATTTTGTTTCTGAAATCTGTGTTCATTTAAAACGACCAAAAGCCAAAATCGTCCAGGAAATATGGATACAAATTCGTCTTAGCAAGAGGCACAGATCCTCATGAGCCCCCGCAGTCGCGGGGGCTCATGAGGATCTATGTCTCTTGCAGTTAGATCGCGTTCACTTTTTCTCGGCAGTGAAGGGGTTAATAACGTATTCGTCGATTACTCCCTTTACTTGCCTTGCGCAAAAAAAAAAAAAAAAATTGTCCCCCCTGAAACGCCACTGTTTCAATGCTTGATAACGCGGCGTATGTACTAGGCACTGTACAAACTTAGTTCAAGGATATGGCGCCTGTAGGTGCATAAAATTAAGCTTTGTTCAAGAAGTTATTTCAAGGCTGATGCCAGACGGCTTGGCGCCAACAGGCGCCAAGCTGTTCTCGCACCACCCTTGAACTACCGGGATCGATCTGTCCACAAAACTGTGATGTAGTCTTCAGAGATCAACTCCTAAATTCGAAGTTTGACCGGTGTGTCTCGCCGCTCGTTTCTCGGCTCCAGACCGGCGCACAAAAAAGAACCACATTACCATATTCTGCGGCGGTCAGTTGCTTTATTCCCCGTCATCTCCAATGTTGACAGAGGCACAGAGAATATGTTGACTTGAAGTCTGCGAGAGATGTAGCTTTCTGTGACGCGTCACGCAGTCACTAGAGTGTGTTGGTGGGGAGGGGGCTGAGGATGGGTGGGAGAGGGGGTAAACAATGTTGGTGGGGCCTCCGGCTACATCTAATCACTCTAGCAGCACACTAGCAGCACACTAGCAGCACAGCCCCAAAGCGAGCTGAATATACGACGGATTTTACCAAGGAAAACGAAACATTAGAAACCAATCCGGCCTTTCCTGCTGCACATAAACTCAGTAGAGCTGTTGAAGCAACTGAAATAATTTCGACACTTATTGAATTCAGGTTTAAAGTCTCTCTCACGGCTGCACCTAGGTAGTCAGAGACTAAATGGTGAGTTTTCTCCCCTCGGTGAAAGGGAGGTTCATTCATAGGTTATAGGGTAAAATTAATAGCGAGTTCAGCGCGCTTTAAATCATTCAGCCCGACGCACGTATTTCCCAAATTTTGGAGGCGTCATCTAATGACTATGCACCAGTTGCAGGAGATTGATCGACCATGATAATTCAAGGGCAGTGCTAGATTAACTTGGCGCCGACACTAGGCGCCAAGCTAATCTGGCACTACCCTTGAATTATCATGGTCGACCCATCTTCTGCTGTAGTGCGTCAGGGCTGAATGGGTTAAGGGCGAGCCAGGGAAACTTAACTGGGGATGACATGTTGTGTTTACTTTTATCAGATATTCATGGAAAATTAACCGTCGTAATAACATGCTTCATCTAAAAAAATGACCTCCATCAGAGTTTGGGTCGTCCGATTTAAAGCTTTATTTGGGTTAATTCGGAGGCAACAGAATTTAAGAAAGGCACAACGCAATTCTAGCCCTACCCTGGACTGAAATATATAATCGTGACTGATCCGTCTCTCGCTTGCTGTCATGAGGACGAGTTCATTCAAACTATTGATCTCAGAATCCAATGAACGTGGTTAAAAGTCGAGTCAGCAAGAGGCATATATCTGCAGAGTCTCATGAGGATCTATGCCTCTTGCAGTTGGGTAGTGGTCATCGTGTTCTGGCAAGAAATGGGTTAACCGGCCCTTCGCTGCCAGTGATCGCGGCCAGATTTCGCGTTAGAAACCGCTGCACACTAATTCACGCAAAGAACGCAAACGGGGACCAGAAATAGACAAATGAACAAATACAGGGCCAGCAAGAGACACAAATCCTCGTGAGCCCCCGCGACTGCGGGGGCTCACGAGGATTTGTGTCTCTTGCAGCTGCCGGTCGGCGTTCGCCTCGCTCCACCAGTTAAGGGGTCAATAGGCCTGAAAAGCTACTTTCGCCACGGCCAGACGAAAAGTAAGAGGTATAACTGGAAGGAGACACATCTCATACCGCGCATCCGTACTGGAATGGTTCCTTGAATCATAGGACGTACCCGCATCCCCAATAGCCAAACGTCTACGGGCCCGCCACGACGGCCGCATTGGGCCCGCGCACAGCCGTCGTATGCCCGAGGAACTTTGCTTACAGGCGTGTGTCCGACCTCTCACTAGCAAGGGGCTTTGGATCTCAGAGCCCCGTGAGACTGCCAGGGGCCCCTGACCATCTGCGCCTCGTCCAGATAAAAGGAGTTGCCTGGGAGACTGATTTTCCGTTCGTGGGATGGCCGTATTGATGGAGGAGGCATTGTGGGTCCAAATTTGGAGCATATTTACTGTAAATGTCCCTTATTGACCGCATATTGACCAAGTATTGAGCGAAATGGAGAATATTGACAAGAACTCGTAGAGAGCTGTCCCGCTAGCGGCTACACTGTTTGGATTTGATTAGACAGCCTCACGCTCCACCTCCTGAAGGCTGCCTCTTGTTGAGAACGGTACAGAGTTAAACCGGTGCAGTTTATGCGTGCCAAAATGGAGCAAAATGTATGTGACGGTTCCCTTGCCATCAAAAGTCACAAATTCTCGTAAGCTCTGCATCCATGCCAGCAAGAAGCATAGTTTAGATTTAGTCTGTCTGTGACATCAAGAGGTCAATGCAAATGCAAAAAGCCTTGAGGATATATGCCTGTTGCAGACTGAGGTGGCTATTTCGTTTGTGTTAATAACTATATTTTTCAACCGCCCATACATTCTCAAGTTGAGCTGCACAGAGTTAAAACTATATCCAGTCGATACAAGGAAACAAGAGGTATACATTTTCATGGGCCCCTGCGTTCTCAGGGGCCCATTAGAATTTATGCCTCTTGTAGATGTGTGTCTGATGTTGTGATTGTAGCTATGCTTTTCCAGCGCGCTGGCCAAGCTCACGAGGATCATGACGGAGTGTTAGGCTGGGAAAACACCAGTCGGCACACAGCGCCGAAGTGAGATCTAAGGATGGAAATGTGGGGGTAATTTGATTGAGGATTGACACAGCGATATAGAAACGCTACTTTTATTTGATGTAGAGGTATGATAGTTGTGTGTGTGCATAAGTTATGGCTTCTACAAAGTGGCGTAGGAATGCTTTTCTTCGAGGTGTGGCCATCTGCCTAAAAAAAAAAAAAAACTTTCGCAGGGTAAACGATTGCTGGGAAAAGTGACGTAAGAGGGTGTTGTTTTTTTCAGAGAAGGTATATCCAATTCTTCAGACGTCTTTCTTTCGTGCCATCATCTATCCGTCTCCTAAATGATGCCATGGCATAGACCTATGGTCATGGCAGTGATACGCAAGTGTGTGTGTGTGTGTGTGTGTGTGTGTGTGTGTGTGTGTGTGTGTGTGTGTGTGTGTGTGTGCGTGCGCGCGCGCGCGCGTGCGTGCGTGTGCCTTGTGCGCGTGGTATAAGGTAGTGTCGTATCAGTTTTTAAGCACGTTTTCGTTCTAGGTGGATATTAACATTACAGATGGTTGTGATGTTATATATGTGCACATACTCACTGTAATCGAATGGTGTGTTCTAGCCAGTCAAATGCATTTATTTGTTCACATTTGTTGTTTTTACAACTTTTTTAAAATTCCGCTGAAAACAAATTTTCCATCTTGGGACAATAAAGGTATTCGTAAACAAACACACAAAAGACGAATGCAAACCTTCGTGTAAGGGTCACGGCCATCTAAGTGACAGAACAGATGTGGCCACTATAGACAGGTGGCCGTTTTATACAGGACAATTATACTGACTTCCATTAAAAATGCGAAAAGTGTCTATAAGTGTACCCACAAACAAAGAGCCACCCTGACAGCAAAACAAGAACATTTTATTTGTTGCTTACTTCAGATGTTCAGCCTACTGTGTGAGCTACCTTCACACACAAAAAATGGATGAGTTATCGTCCATGGCTACCTTGGAGGACACAGGGTTTCATTAGTGGTGAAAATAAGCAAAACTGGACACACTCTGTGAAGCAAGTTTCCTGTGATATGTTTTAACACACAAGTTGTGTGGATTGCTTATGATGTTATTAACTGCCTCAAACGAAATTTGACTCAAAAAAATATTTAGAGAACCGGAACTTCCGGTGCGCATCATTTTTTTAAAAATAAATCTTATTTGATTTAATGTGAATTACTTTCAAACCAATTTTTATGCTCCAGTGACTGACACAGAGATAAAAAAAAAAAAAAACACCCATATCCATTTGATCGGGTAAATATGGCCGCTAACCTAAAAATAAAGAACTTTTTGATTTCATGTTTGTAGGTCATGTTGATTATTTAGGTGCCTTTGACAAACGAAAGGTAGGTCAAAACCAAACAGGCCGGATATTCATGCACACGGACACTACTGACACTGCACATTGCTTGGCGGCTTTCAGCTGTGTCCTCTGCAGATGCTCCCCATTTCACTTTCAATATCCTGTGATGGTAGTGTCACTGATGACGTCATAAGTCATCGATGTGCGATTTTTAAGACTAAACATTCTATTTGCACACGACATAACACACTCTTCATAACGTTTTCTACTAAATGACGTCAAAATAACCCGGATTAAAGCATATTTACGAAGAAAAGCGATATGGTGAAAAAATTCGCGCTTCTTTTGTTGATCAGTATATAGTAAAATGAAAGGGGAGTTATGTATTGAATTAAGGTAGCTGCTTTAGACAGGTCGCAACTTTTCAGAGGTGTCCGCTATAGCCGGTTTGACTTTGGGTTGGGGAGGGGGGGTCCATCAGGCGGTAAAGCCCTGCCCTATCACGCCATACTAGTCCTACACCACTGCTGCATATTGGGGGGGGGGGGGGGGGTACATCAGGCGGTAAAGCCCCGCCCTATCACGCCATACTAGTCCTACACCACTGCTGCATATTGGAGGTCTTGGAGGAAATACATTTTCACATAGAGAGGCGAGGGGAAGGCAGCTTGCGTCCACTGTGGGTAATATCGCTCTTTTTTCTACGTTAGCTTGGTTGGTTAGTTTCACGGCACCGAAGTGATAACGGACGGCCTTAACGGGCGGGTTATGGGGGACAGGTTCAGCTGTTGCCTGTGGAGTACAACCTGGACACTGATCAATTCAGGCGCACTGCAGCTGTGCCTCGTTGATTTAATAGGAGCTTTCAACGAACATGTTATAAATATGGAACTCCTCGTCTAACTCATCTTCCTGCTTTTTTCGACGACCCCCCCCCCCTCCCCCTCCTCCTCCCCCCCCCTCCCCCATAGCTGCCCTGCCCTGCCCTCCACTCCCCTCTCCTTTAACCCTTTTCATCCTGATACACCCATTACTTGAAATAAATTTGACTGATAGTTCAGGCGCCAAGCATCAAGTTCTGGCATCACCCTTGAACTAAAACAGTTGATCTACCTCCTATAATGTAGCCTTCATAAGACAATAATTACATACAAAATCAGCCTCGGGGGATATAATGGGTTAACCCCGGCCAGCCCCCAGCCCCCCCTCAACGCCCACCCCACCCCTACCCCCCTCTCGCCACACTTCCTTGCCAACCACCTAGACAGGTGTAGTGTCGAGACAACGCCATGTCGCGTCAGGTGTACGACAAACACGAGACTGAATATGAACATTAACCGAGACGACCGCTCAATCCTGAACCTGAGGAACTACGACCGCTTAGTGAGGTGTGAGCAAGAGGCATATCTCCTCATGAGCCCCTGCATCTGTAGGGGCTCATAAGGATCTATGCTTCTTGTAGAATGGATCTCGCATAGTTAAAAGACTGAGTACGGTTGAGTCCCGCTCCACACTCGAGTCGCGGTCACAGCCAAAGGGACACAACCCGTCACGCGACAGGGGCAGACAATCTATCACCCAGGGAGATAATAAGCAGGTCATGAAATCGCCTGCAGAATGGGCAAAGCTTTTAGAAGCTGATCTCGGGGGTCTACCCTCACTGACAAAGAGCGGGGAGTGGGGGAGATTAGGTTGTTAACCCCCGGCCCAAATGTCTGGACGATGTACGTTCGGCTTCAGTTTCATCATCATCTTTCTATCTTTTTCTCCTTTTCTTTCTATTGAAACTCAGCGGACAAAAGGTCTTTTGACCGAAGTCAGTTGTACATTTGCTGTCTACAGTGTCGTGATGATTTTTCTACCCTTTTCACCGTCGTGAGAAGTCCTTAGTCTTCCCCCTGGCATTAACCCAAATAACTAACTCTACCATATTCGCGGGTAGTAGTGTTTGCAGAAAAAAAGTCCCCTGAGCACAAGATCCTCGGGCTGGCGTCGAACGTAGCTGGACCGCGCACGACTGTGCGCGGTCAGGGTCCAGCTACGTCCGACGCTGGTCTGATGAGCTTTTACTTGCTTGTTTGGAAAGCATTCTGGAGTCGAGGTACTGCTTCATTCACTTTCTATCACAGTCGGGGGTGTATAAGCTGTGAGCGTTATTTTTTAAATCTTTATTAATTTTAATCAGCATCAAAGAGCCCCCAGGAAACGTTGGTACGAAGAGGTGTCAGCAAGAGGCATACATCCTCCGGGGTTCCCGCATCTGTGGGGGCTCACGAGGAACATACAGTTTTGACTAGTATACAGTTTTTTGTATATGTTTCTTCGTGTTCACTTTCTCTCGGCAAAAAAGGGGTCAACTCATTCTACCCCAGACCCACCACAGCAAGATAACGATGGACCATGATAGTTCAAGGGTGATGCCAGAATAGCTTGGCGCCTATGGGCGCCAAGCTATTCTGGCATCACCCTTGAACTATCATGGTCGATCTGTGTCCTGCACTGCAATGCAGTCTTCAGAGAACCTCGGCAAAATTTTGGGATTTCGGTGATCGGGTAGAATTAGTTTAAATAAGTCTGAACAAAACGGAATTCCAGGACAGTGTTATTTGCTAAGATCTCTTCGACATCTGTCTGGTTTTCTGATGAAAGTTGGTGCGGCCTACAAAATAAATACGTGTACACACTCATCATTGTGCCTTTTATTATTGACTGGTTTCTTCCCCCAGATTGGTCTTAGCAGTAGGAAACAAAGAAAACAACCGATGCTCAGATATTGTGGATATGACCCAGCGGACAGCAACAATCCGTGGAAATTGTTATCTTAGTCTTAATTTCCGGCGCAACAGGGGCGGCTATGCTATAGATCAGAAACACACACACTGCCGAATAGTAGTTGAATAGTTCATGACTTGCTGTCTTTGAAATTCGTGACGACTTGGTTGATTAAACTACTGATTTCGGTGTGAACGTGCATTATTTTCATTATATTATGGATAAATCCAGTAATCTAAAGGTCCCCAGGCCGACTTGCAAGCCATAAACGAAACCAGTGTCAGTGTTAATAATTTGGGAAAACTACAAAGTAAGTCGACCTTTGTCTATACATCTTCGTCCTGATAGTGTGTGGCCCACGGCCAGGAGCCTGGATTCGATCCCGGGGCCCCCTATGCAGACCTGATGGACGACGCCGGATGGTCCCGGCCCGCTAATTATCAACACCGGACGCTGGCACGTGCAGGGTTGACAGGTCAAATCATCAAGGTCACAGAACACGTGATGCAAGAAAATGTCGCGGTCTGAAGAAGTTGGTCAGGCATCCTATGGCAGAGACTGATCAATGTCCATACCCACTGTGCAAAAGGTCCAAGGGCCCGCGTGGGCCAACAGTGACCGACGTGGGACCGAGTATCCTTTGCGCACTGCCTATACTTTGAGGAGACCCCATCCAGTTTGGGATGTCTAGAACCTGTGCGTGGAAATAAAGACGTGGTTGGTCTTCATTATTTTGGCGTGGTAGGAACCCTTACATGGACACTGGCTACCAACCTGGATCATGCGGGGCGGATCATGGAAGGTAACCAGTGCGTCTAAAAACTTTTGTCAGAGCTTCTAAATGATGCTGTTTGTCGTAAGACCCCTGTCTGCCTGTCTGTCTGTCTCAGCGTCTCTTTCTCTCTCTCTCTCTCTCTCTCTCTCTCTCTCTCTCTCTCTCTCTCTCTCTCTCTCTCTCTCTCCAGCCGCCGGCGGGGTAAGACGTGTAAGTCTTAGCTCCGTCGTGCAGCCAACCGTGACGCTTTGGATTGCTTGATATACTGTGTACTATGTGTTTTTCTATGTAAGCTGTGGACTTTCTTATACTTTTTAAACATTATTCCAGTGGACGTGCATACTAACTATCATCACACGGATATCCTAATGCTTGTGTTGTGAGTGTGAGAAGTGTGCAGGACAAAGCACACTATTTTCCCCGGATGATATCATATTGTGTACGTGTGATGCGAGTTGTGCCCAGACTGAAGCCAGTCTTTGTCCGTCGTGCAAGGTAAATCCGATCATACGAACTATCACTTTACGATATTCTTCTCGTAATTTTGAACGCATCGTCATCCACTTTGTTTTCTGGAACTCATTGAATATAGTAGAACTTACGCCTGCCATTGTCTATATTTTTCGTTCAATTATATATTTCATCCCTTGCACTGTCAGTAACTGTGAGGAGTTAGACTGTGACTAGAGCAGTCTATTGCTGAACTTCAGATCTAAGCAGCCAATGTTTGCTTTTCGGCTTACTGACTCTGTGACACGATGCTGTATCGTCTCCACCAGACTCCACTCCTGTCAGCCCTGCAGACACGCTGGCACTTCCTGAGGGGTGTCACAATGTTTGCTGATCCCACCACCCTCCACACCTACCCTTGTTTCTAACTTTCTAAAGTTGGCGCTGAGTGCCCGGTTACAGCATACCACCAAGTCCGAGTCGCGATGGCATCTTCATCCCTCTCTCTAAGTGTCGTGACGCAAGACCCCACCCTCGCCAATCCCTTTAAGAGAGAAAACCCGGTGCTAAAGGACACTGCGTGCGGCCAGCAAACGCGTTTCTACAGCAACGGCCCCAATGGCGTCATCACCCTCAAGCGCTGGCGAACTGCCCTCTACCACCGCTACGTCAACCTGCTCCAGGCAAGAGGCGGTTACACTGTAGTCTGGAGGGACACAGACGCCAGAAATGAACCTGTAGAGTGTGGTGACTCCTACCTGGATTGTTCCAATCCTGACATTCCCGATGACTTGGGAAAAACATTCATACAAATCAGGGGGAGAGCAAAACCAAAAATCACCATCACCCTCTACTTCCACGTGCGTCGCAAGACTGGCGGCACCTGTCTCATTCAGGGACACAACAAGGACACGTGGGTCCTAAGCGAATATGACTCTTTGTGTACATTCGTACAACAGCTGAAAGACGGCTGCGCAGACCCTGCTGACAATGTCCCTGTTGACATGCCGCGTGACCAGTCATGCGATCCCACCATCTCCCCGATAGTATCATTCCCAGACACCCCTCCTCGGGCAATTTTGGACTCATCCCTCCCCTTAATCGGATTGGAGGCTGACGACTCTACCTCCCTATCGCCGATTGTTCAGTCCTGTAACCCTCGGAACAGCTCCGCTAATCTTGTCCCCGAGCCTCTGACCGTGACCACCGTCAGCGCTGTGAGTGACATGACCAGTGACGGCCCGCCTACCCCGCCCTCCATCCCACACCCCTCCTCCAGCGGGCCACATCTACGGGATGATCTCCACTCCACCCTCTCTGATCACTCTGATGTTCCTGCCAGTCAGTCCCTTGCCACTACCCCCTCCACACCCGAACCTGCCCCCTCCACACCAAGTCCTGTCAGCCATATTGTTACCCAAGTGGCGTCTACGGGTGACGTCACCACCGAGGACTTGACCTCGCCCGGGTTACCCGTCTCGTGCACTCAGGTGGATTCTGATTATAGCGAGCTGGTGGTGTCCGGTGTCCGAGACGAAAAGCCGCTTATCATCCTAAAGCTGCAGACCCAACTCTGCAACAGCCAGGCCGCCGTCGAGGCTCTCCATCAAGAGTTGTGTCAGCTGAGAACTGTCACTATGCTAAATATTAGCAGATTGACAGTAAGGTGTGCGAGTCCGCGGTGAAGATGGCAAATGACCTCCGGATGTTAGAGTCTTGTATGTGTGGCAAGATGTCCCACTTACATGATCAAATGACAAACATGGCAGAATTTCACTGTCTCGTCGACGACACTCTGCAAAGACTGAACTCTGAACAAGGGCTACCTCTGGCCTCTGGCCAAACCCCCCAACTACTAGTGTCAACAACGCCTGAAGGCTCTATGCCCGTAAACAGTGATACAATCATTAGTATGAAGCCTGTGTCCACTACAGCTGGTGATGTGATCCCAGTAAGGATTACCGTTCCTAAGAACAACCCTCCGAGTAGCCAGAAAGAGCAAGCCCCAGGGAGTGCGGTTATTACGGTCAACGTTGCCTCCCCTATCGCAGACAGCCACCGTGAGGGGAGCGGGCCGTCTCAGCCTGGCCAGCGGCAAGGGGGCGGTAATCGGATTGCCGGGAGCCAGCAGCAGCGCAAGGACTTTCTTCCGTGCGAGCGGGTCTTTGATCACAACGTAGAGGTAGACACAACCACGCTCGTCATCGGGGACTCCGTCGTGCGAAACTTCAAGGGAGAGAAGATGACCATGTACCAGGGCGAAAAGGTACAGGTCATCTCAATATCCGGCCTGCAAATCTCCCACTTGACTGACTGGCTCAAGCAGCAGCCGCAGTCACCCCGCGTCCAACTGGTCACCTTCCACGTAGGGGTGAACGATTGCAAGACGCATGAAATCACCAGTCAGCAGTGGGAGAGACTGGTCACTTCTTGCAAAGGCGTGTTCCCCAAAGCAAGCATCCAGGCCTCATCCATCTTGCCTGCTGCCCAGGGGAAAAACTCTCGCCTTAACCAACGTATTTCCCCCTCCAACGCAAATCTGTGCCACGTGGCAAAGAAGATGCGCGCTATCTTTGTTGACAATGCGGGCGTGTTCCTAGCCCCAAGCGGTCTTCCCCGGAAGGCGCTGTACCGTGTGGACAACAAAGGCCGACTTGACCCCATTCATCCATCCCACGTGGGAACCCGGAGGCTTGCCGGCAATATCAAGTACGGTGGTCCAGCTGTCAACCAGGCTGATGCAATTACTCACCAGCACAGAAGCTCTCAGGCGACCACTAAGACGAAACTCTACTCAGAGGCCTTAGCTGGTGGTAGCTTGAATGTACAGAGTGGCACTTCCACTTCTGACACTATTGTATCCGGTTCTGCTGGTCCCACATCACCAGTACAACTACCTCTACGCCAGGAGCCTCAACCACAGGACCATGAACAACTTCAACAGCAGGAGCAGCTGCAGCTACAACAGGCGCAGCAACAACATTTACAACAGGAGCAGCAACATCTACAACAGATGCCCTTCATGCCGGTTCCTGACTGGCAGCAACTCCAGTACCATCATCTGCTGCAAATACATACCAACTCTTCAACTGCAGCACCCTGGCAACAACCACAGTACCCGGATGGTTGCCATGGTGTGTGGTCGAATCATCGCCCAGCAACCAGTGTATCTGCTTATCCGGTTAATAGTCTGCCACCGTACCACCAGTTATGCCAGGTGCCCACAGCGAATGGTGCCAATGGATACGTCAGCTACTTACGCGGTTGGTAATTCAGTGTCGTGTGATCAGTGATCCTTCACCGTTGTGCTTCGCAGATTTCACCGTGGGTGTGTGAGGCAGTTCATTATTACGTCAGTGTTACGTGTGCTTCTTTATATACGGTTCTTCTGCGTTCGCTTGTGATTTATTCCAAAGCAGTGATTGACTGTGTGCCTCAAATTCTGTGATTTTCTCGCCTGGTTTGATTACCAAAGCTCCGCTAAGTTTTCATTGTGACAGTACGGTTTCAAGTGTTCAGCCTACGATACTTCACATCGCAGGCTACACCATTTGTTCATTTATTTAGACAGCTTGCGCAGCATTAATACGTGGATACACTATTAATCAAAAGCGATCTTCATTTGATAACGCTGTGTTGGACACCATTTGTGACGTTTTGATACGAGGTGCTATAACTTCAGCCGCGCCTTACTGCATTGAAACTTTATTCCCTATTCCCTCTGTTTATATATTTTTTGTATTGTGTTGCACTTCATTTGGGAAAGTTAAAATTCAACATGACCCATAATGCTCAGACACACGGAAGCCTTCAAACTGGTCACTTGAACATCTACCATCTTTTTAACAAGGTGGCCGATTTGAATGTTTTTCTAAACTCGTCTGAACCATTCCACCTGTTTGGTCTTAGTGAGACGCGACTTAACTCCGACATAAGCGATGAAGCCGTTCACATACCTAACTTTAGCATCACTCGACGTGACCCTCGTGTACTTGGTCAGACTGGGCTTGCCGTTTACATCCATAACTCAGTCCAACATTTAGTAAAAAGGCGTGAGGACATAGAAACTCCGGAAGTTGAGTGCATTTGGTTGGAATTTAGGGCTCCAAAAACTAAACCCGTCTTCATCGGCTTTTGTTATCGTAACCCATCAGCCAAGTTTGAATGGTACGACGATTTCTTGCATGCAGTAGAAAAAGTTGGCCTACCTAACTGTGATGCGTTGCTACTAGGCGACTTTAACATAGATATGTTAAAGCCCCATACCGCGTGGGATTGCATCACCACACAAACCGGCTTAGAACAATTAGTTTCGGCCCCTACTAGGATCACAAAAACAACCGCAACACTCATTGATCACATTTACACCAACCGTCCCCTTAGTGTGTTCAATGTTAGTGTTCCTGACCTCAGCATCAGTGATCACTTTCCTACTGTGTGTTCCTGGTCAACAAAACTGCCAGTGCATCGTAAGAACGGGCACACAACTATAACGTACCGCTCATTTAAACAGTTTAATCAGTCTGCTTTTCTAGCAGACCTTGATCAAACACCATTTAATGTCGTTAATAACGAAACTGACCCTGAAAAGGCTCTGACTATTTGGTATCGACTCTTTACAAGAGTACTTAACAAACACGCCCCTTTACGGCAAAAGCGGGTAAAAAACCACACGTTACCGCCTTGGCTAACACAAGGAATAATTGAAGCTATGAAATTGAGAAATGACTTAAGAAGACACAAGCTATTTAACGAATACAAAAAACAACGTAACCGTGTCAAGTCTATGGTACGCAGGGCTCAAAAGTCTCTCTTTGAACGAATGATTAAAGAAGACAGAGATACTGCCGCACTCTGGCGCGCAGTTAATCTCATCACCCGAGGTAACAGCAAGAAATCGTCAGCCATTCCTTCTAGTATTACTGCAGACATCTTTAACAAACATTTTTTGTCTGTTGCCGAGTCAATCATACCCTCAAGCGGAAAAACGTCTTACACATGCCCGGAGTCCCTGCTTAACTTCTGTAAGCAGAAGACTAAGGACAAACCCCCCTTCTCTATACCGCCTCTAGCTGTGTATGAAGTAGGAAAACTGATCGGGTCACTGAAAAACAAAAAATCATCGGGACCTGACGAGATCAGTCCTAAAATCCTGAAACTGTCCCTTCCCTATACAGTAGAATCGTTAACGTATATTTATAACTTATGCATCCAACAAAATATATTTCCATCAGAACTGAAGCAAGCCAAGGTTATCCCTTTGCCTAAATCAAAAGATCTGTCTGATGTTAATAACTATAGACCCATCTCAATATTATCCAGCCTTTCCAAACCTCTTGAAAGACACGTGCACAAACACCTTTATCAATATTTGGAGAGTCGTAGTCTATTGCACGTATTTCAGTCCGGCTTTCGCCCCAAGCATTCTTGCCACACGGCACTAACAAGACTTATTGATGCGTGGCTAGCATCCATAAATAACTCCCAAATAACTGGGTCGATCTTTATTGATTTTAAGAAAGCTTTTGACCTTGTAAATCATAACATTCTTTTGTCAAAACTTCAAGCATATCTTTGCAATGCAGGTGCTGTCTCATTGTTCACTTCATATTTAAGCGGAAGGAAGCAAAGAGTACTGTTAAATGGATCCTACTCCTCGTATGGTCACGTCAAAAGCGGCGTGCCTCAGGGCTCTGTCCTCGGGCCATTGCTGTTCTGCATATTTATCAATGACCTTCCACTACATATTAGTTGCCGCGATATTTCTTGTGACATGTTTGCTGATGACTGCACACTACACACTCCTCACAAAAATGTAGCTGCAATTAACACGCGTCTGCAGGAAAGCCTGCGCGAGGTCACCGACTGGTGTCATTCCAACTCCATGTCCCTGAATCCGTCAAAAACAGAATGCATGGTTATAACCACACGTCAAAAGCACCAGCTATGCCCGCTCTCTCTTAGTCTGTCTATAAACGGCAGCCCAATTGAGCAAGTATCACACCACCGCCTCTTGGGGGTCACTATAGATGATCAGCTTAAATGGCAACTGCATATTAATAATGTGTGCAAAAGAGTTTCCAGAAGCCTGTATATGTTGTCAAAATTGAAAACAATTACTGACACAGATACGCGTCTTCTTTTCTACAATGCTCATGTCAAGTCGCACATAGACTATGCATCAACAGTGTGGGATGGTTCTAGTGATGTACATTTGAAGAGGCTGAACTCCCTACATAGGAGAGCTGCTAAGCTTATATTTCCCGATCCCGAACTCTCAACTGACGAAAAGCTTAAAACTTTAAAAATTCTCCCTCTATCCCAGCACTTTCAGTTCAATAAAGGTGTATTGATGTACAAGCTGTACAAGCAATCATGTCCACTGTACTTGAGTTCTTTTTTCTCAGAACGGACATCTGTAGCTTCTAGACATGGACAACAATTCAAAGTACCCCTGCCGCGTATTGATTTATTCAAAACCAGCTTGTCATTCTCGGGAAGTTCATTCTGGAATTCTATTCCTGCAGAAATTAGAAACGCAAAGACGCTCACCTCATATAGGGACAGCCTCTTCAAACACCTAGAATCTCTGACGTAATCAAATCATTACAGTATTGGGATAACTTACACGTGTGTTCAGATGTGTACATGTGCGTGCTTGTGTGTGTGTGTGTGTATGTATGTGTGTGTGTATGTGTGTGTATGTGTGCGAGAGAGAGAGAGAGAGAGAGAGAGAGAGAGAGAGAGAGAGAGAGAGAGAGAGAGAGAGAGAGAGAGAGAGAGAGAGAGAGAGAGAGAGAGAGAGAGAGAGAGAGAGTCCCTTTTTCCCATAGCCGTACCATAATATTTGAATGCCAAAGAGTACCTTTGAATACTGCATGTACTGTGTATAATGTTTTTGCCTTCATATGTGTGTGCTCGATATGTTGGGCGCGCGCTCGCGTATGTGTGTGTGTGTGTGTGTGTGTGTGTGTGTGTGTGTGTGTGTGTGTGTACTGTATGTGTGACTCTGTGTGTGTGTGTGTGTGCGCGTGCGTGCATGCTGTGTGTGTGTGTATGTGTGTGTGTGTGTCGGCGTGAGAGAGAGAGAGAGAGAGAGAGGGGGGGGGGGGGAGAGATAGCACCTGCATTCATATTTGCCCTTGCTGTATGAACTTTAATGTACTTAATGATTCTTTGTTTATTGCTTTACTTTGTATTTTTACTCATTTTATACTTTTGTGCGTACGCGTATGCGGGTAGGTATGTCTGGAGTGCGTGTCCGAGAGCGTGTGTTTGTTTTTGTGCGTATGTGCCTGAGTGCGTGCGTGTGTAAGTGTGTGTGTGTGTGTGTGTGTGTGTGTGTGAGTGTTCGTGCGTGTGTGCATGCGTACTGAATTGCGGTGTACATGTGTGTGTGTGTGTGTGTGTGTGTGTGTGTGTGTGTGTGCGTGCGTGCATGCGGGTTGCGATGTGCATGCGTGCGTACCTGAGTGCGTGTGTGGGTATGTGTGTGTGTATGTGCGTGGTGCGTGCGTGCGTGAGCGAATGTAGCAGTGCATGCAGCAGTGTGTGGTATGTGTATGTTTACATGTCTATGTCACTTATGTAGTAGATGTAGCAACGGCAAGTTTGAAAACTGGTCCTGTTACCAATAACTTCTACCGTTGGAAAATAAAGGTTCATTGTTCATTGTTCATTGTTCTCTCTCTCTCTCTCTCTCTCTCTCTCTCTCTCTCTCTCTCTCTCTCTCTCTCTCTCTCTCTCTCTCTCTCTCTCTTTCCTTTTTTTCTTGTTGTCCTGTGTCGATATGATCCCATACTGCTGTAAACATGGACAGGGTAGTCCAGGACATAAGCTACGTAAATAACGTGTATATTTCTTCGTCATGGGATTTTCTTCACGTACATTGCATTGTAACGTGTGACACAGATACGAGCAGTTATTCATTGTGGAAAATCGGTTGATCATGGACTCAGCGCTTGCAAAAACTGGACAGTGGTTTCTACCTTATCATTTGGCTCCTGAAAAACGCCGCCGTAAACTGTTTGCAGAAGAGGGACCGGTAGCGTTTGGTCGATGGTAAATAGCGTGTTGCGGCTTTCTTGTATTACGGGGACTTTCTGGAGACAATTGGCGGTTGTGTTCAAAATCGTGTTCAGTCTTCATTGCATCCTGTAGCAAAGTTCTCATATCTGCAAGAGGCATATTATATTCTCATGACGTCCCCACATATGCGGGGGCTCAGGAGAATATATACCCCTTGGTCGGAATCCATGATCATCGTTGTTCTTCGCACGATGGCAGACCGACTTGATTTCTTGCTTGAATCGAATTACTATAGTCATCTCCGTCCGCGTTTATAAGTCACAGATCTTTATGTAACCCAGCAGATGCGCGATCTCATGAGCAAATATACATTTAACCGAAATATTTGGGCATCTGCGCTGTTTATACTGGCTGCAGTAATCTTTTACGAGTATGTTTCTTTTTCTTCTCTCGAGATGACGTGACGTGACTGCCGATGCAGTGTCCTCAGTATTCAACCCTGGCTTCCGCAGAAAACAAAAACAATAAAACCATACGAAGTCTGCAAGAGCCATAGATCCTCGTGAGCTTTGCAACTCATGGGATCTATGCCTCTTGCGGGTCTCATATGTAAAATTCCTCTCGCTGAGGGGGTGACTGAGAGTTCTGCGCACTGATGCGTGGTTTCTAGTCTGACCATGCGTCGCCAGCGTTGATGACCATCTAATCTAAATAGTGTAAACATCGATAAACAAACGTCCGTATCTAGGTTTGGTTTTTACAGCCTAATCTGCATTCCAACTTGTAATTTCATTTCTTTTGGAGGTATGAGATATTGGTTTGTTTTGGAGGGCCTCATGAGAATCTATGCCTCTTGCATATTAATGACTTGTACATTTCATTTCTTTTGGAGGTATGAGATATTGGCTTGTTTTTGGTTTTTGTTTGTTTGTTTGTTGTTGGGTTTTTGGTTTTTTTGGTCTTTTTTTGTTGTTGTTATTGTTATTGTTGGGGGTTTTTTTTTATTGGGGGGCGGGGGTGGGGGGGGGGGGGGTGGAGAGGGTTTGTGTGTGTGTGTGTGTGTTGGGGGGGGGGGGGGAGGGGGGAGGGCCGGTCTTTGTCTTGACTGTTCCATTCCTTGCTATGTATTTCAATGCCTTTCAGGAGATGTATTTATGGTTGTATGGTCAGGCTTCTTTTGAAACTCGTATTCGTACGTACTTTACGCATACGCATGATACATTACCTTTGTGTTATAAATGGGTCACGAGTATGTCGATTTTCTTCTTCTTCTTCTTCTCGAACGCCGTCACACTTGGAGTTTGGCTCTCAAAATGAAATCTGTGGTCTTCTGTAGCGCCTCCACAGGCCCGTACAGTTTCTCTTGTAGAGTGGCGGGCTTCGGCCATATCTCTTCCCTCAGCGGCTGGTGGTTCCCACAGTCCTGGAGGATGTGCTCTGCGGTCTGCTCTGTCGATTTTCTGAAAACTGACATAGAGCCCACTGTGATCGTGTGTGTGTGTGTGTGTGTGTGTGTGTGTGTGTGTGTGTGTGTGTGTGTGTGTGTGTGTGTGTGTGTGTGTATGTATTTTGTGTGTGTGTGTGTGTGTGTGTGTGTGTGTGTGTGTGTGTGTGTGTGTGTGTGTGTGTGTGAGAGAGAGAGAGAGACTAGAAAGAGAGAGAGGTCCTTTGCCAGTTGCAAACAACTAAAATCAGTCTCAGTGTGAGACTTTATCCTTCTTTCAATTTTGCATACAACTAAAATCAGTCTCAGTGTGAGAAATTATTATTGCATCCTATCACTCCAAGCAAGAGTTATATAACTTCTCATGCGGCCTTGCGACAGCAGACCCTCATGAGAATCTATGCCTCTTGCATATGTTGAATGGCTTGACTGAATAACTTTTAAGGGGAAGTAATGACTAGCATTAGCCAACAAAGGGCCGAGGCCCGGACATCCAAATGAGCTCCCTTCCCCATAGCAGGTTCCGTTTCGACCAGCCCTCCAGCCACCCCCCCCCCCCCCTTCCCCCCCCCCTCACACACACACCCCAATCGTTCCATCTGCAAAAGACATAGATTTTTATGGGCCCCTGCAATCGCAGGGGCTCATGAGAATCTGTGCCTCTTGCAAAGAAGCAAGATTGCGCCTGAAATTGGAAGTCGTATAGTTTCGAGTGAAAGGCCAGTACGCACTCAGTGCCATCTTGCAATGCCGGGCATGAAACAATAGCCCGAATAGAGTCAATAGTGGAGAGTTAACCCGCTCACTGCCACGTCAAATGTCTCGCCACCGAATCATCAACTGCACACTGCGTCAGTGCATGCATGGCTCAGGGAATGGACGGATCACGAAAGGTCAGAAGCAGTGTTGCCCTTATTGGCTTTCAAGGTTTAATTCAAGGGGGGAAAAAAACAACTAATTTATTGTTCTCTTTAGCTGTGAGAAGCGCTTCCTGCAAATATGGATTCTATGACTCGCATGCAGTCTTAACTAATTCAGCCCGACGGCCGTATTTCCCCAATTTTGAAGGCGTCATCTAATGACTGTGCACCATTTGCAGGAGATGGATCGACCATGATAATTCAAGGGCAGTGCCAGATTAGCTTGGCGCCGACACGCGCCAAGCTAATCTGGCACTACCCTTGAATTATCATGGTCGACCCATCTCCTGCTGCGGTGCGTCAGGGCTGAATGGGTTAACCATGTCAGTAGGATCAGTTTATTCCCGCCCCCCCCCCCCCCCCCCCCCCACCCTACCCCAGCCCTACTCATACTGTCTTATCCCCCTCCCTCCCCCCTCCCCCCGCCAACAAATTAAAAATATGCTTAACCCTTCACTGCCCGTGATCACGAATTGCGCATCTGACACGACTGCACACTGACCGACATTCAGGAAAAGGACACTGATGTAAATGTGACCAAAATTATAGGCATAAAGAACATAGAACTAACAAGAGACACAATGGACCAGGCGAATCGTTGTTTGTGTCTGTTTGAGCTGGGGGGTGGGGGTGGTGGGGGTGCACGGGAGAGGAGATGGAGGTGGTTTAAAGGAGTGGTGTCGGAACAGCGTGGTGCCTACAGGCACGGCAGGATGTGGTTCGACAATGATATTTCAAAGGTGGTGTCGGAATAGCTTGGCGCCTATAGGCACGGCAGGATGTGGATAGACCATGATATAGTTCAAGGCCGGTGGTGTCGGAATAGCCTGGCGCCTACATGCGCCAGGCTTATCCGACACCACCATTGAACTATTACTGATGGTCGATCCACATCCTGATTCAGAGACCGACTTTCGAAGGAGAATCTTTTGCTCACTGCCCGTGTGTTTCGATATTCTGCTTTCGGCACCGGAGGTGAAAGAGATAGGAGTTTTACTGGCAAAAAATACCCCTACTAGAGTCAACGCCTAGAAACAGCCGGAGGGGTTGGGGGGCAAGAGGGTTAATTAAGCAAGGGAGAGCACCTAACTTTCCGTAATCCCCGGTCCTTGACAGCATGTCTGGCTCCCTGTGGAGAATATTGTCCCCTGATGCAGTTGTCGATCTTTGCTTGACCTAGCGAACAAATTTCGACCACTAGCCCCTCCCCCAACCCCCCCCCCCAACCCCCCTCCCCCCCCCCCGCCACCACCCTCCCCCCCACCCCCAAAAAAAACCAACCAAAAAAACACTTTTTTTCATCTTATGTAATGCAAAAACACGAAAGGCTAATTTCAAAAAGGATTAGCTTTGTGCATGGGAAAACATGAAATGTCAATTTTCATAAAATCCAAAAATTGACAATAATGAGTAGAAAATTGAATGTCTCTTTACGTTGTGTGCTGGTATGTGATTTTGGACCTTAAGGCTTTCGGCCGTAAGGTCCAAAATCACAGACCCAGCACTCTGCTGTGCTTGATGATGCATGCTGGCATTAACAGCCTAATTCCATCACATCATTGCGTGTGTACAATGCGTGGAGGCAAATGCCAACCGCTGCGTAACGTGTCATTTTTTTTCTCTTTTAGAGGGGTGTGCTTGTTTGAGTTGGTGGCAGGGGTGGGTTGGGGGGGGGGGGGTGCACTGGAGAGGGAAGGAGGCTTTATGCACGGGCCAAGTGAGGCCGACGTCGGCCCGAGGACTTCTTGCTCCCGGGGAATCTTTTGTCATAACTCATTCTACCCCAACACCGACATCCCAAAGTGTTGCCGTTCTCCTCAGAAGACTGCTTTGCAGTGCAGGGCACAGATCGACCATGATAGTTCAAGGGCGATGCCAGAATAGCTTGGCGCCCATGGGCGCCAAGCTATTCTGGCATCACCCTTGAACTATCATGGTCAATCCACATCTTACTGTGGTGTGTCTGAGGTAGAATGAGATAAAGTCTTGTAGTTCGTAATCGCGATATAAATAGCGCCACCAACGAATCCACAGTTTCTACGGGGTTTGTTTGTTTGTTTGTTTGTTTGTTTGTTTGTTTGTTTGTTTGTTTGTTGGTTGGTTGGTTGGTTGGTTGGTGGTTGGTTGGTTGGTTGGTTGGTTGGTTGGTTGGTTGGTTGGTTGGTTGGTTGGTCGGTCGGTCGGTCGGTCGGTTTTATTTGTTTCATTTGTTGGATATGCAGAAACGGTACTTACTATGCATGCACTGACAATCTACCTCTCACTGACTCTGAGTTTAACACCTTCGCTGCCGGTGATCACGAATTTCGCGTCTGCAACCTCTGATCACTGACTGACATTCCCATAAAAAACACAATGAAATGGAACCAAAAATAGGCATAAAAATATAGGACTAACAAGAGACATAAATCTTCATGAATCCCCGGGAAAGCGGGGGCCCATGAGGATTTATGTCTCTTGCAGCTGGGTAGCGTTCGCTTTGCTGAGGAAGTTAAGTGGTTAATTTGAATTTCAGTAAATTATTTATTATTGTTTTTGGTGCAGATATAAACGAGTGTTCCAACAACAACGGTGGTTGTCAGCTGGAATGTCAGAACACCATAGGCTCCTACAAGTGTCGCTGTAACACAGGATTCGAACTGGCGGAGGACATGAAAGCGTGCATTGGTAAGCAAAGAAATCAGCAGGTGCGGGGGTCTGGAAGGAGGAATTTGGGGGTGCGGGGGGGGGGGGGAGGAGAAGTGGCTCCGAAAGGTTCCAGATTCGACCTTACCAAAAACAGCAACATCAACAAAAAGATGAAAAGGAAAAGCGATGAAGTGGACATATTAGGGTTGAAAATGTTTAACAGGGAGCAAGGTTGTCGGGGTGGTGGTTGTAATATTATGATTGATTGAAATATACGCGGCTAGACAGCAAGTCGGTGGTGACTCTCAGAGGGCCCAAAAATATAATTGTCAACGTATTTTGTCCTACGAGTATAAATGTACAAAATCGGGACTTCCTCTCTGGAGACTACATCTGAAGTCAGGATACAGGTCTGCCATGATAGTTAAAAGGTAGAGTTTTCCGCGTATAGGACTACAGAACAGTTCAATGCATATACAAATCGTCTGTAATGTTGCCAAAGATGGTGCCATAATAGCTTGGCGCCTACAAGTGCCATTAGCTATTCTGACATCATCCTTTAATTATCCAGAGGAACCAAACTATTCAGTAACCACCATTGAACTATCATGATCGCTCCGTGGGCGCCAAGCTAATCTGTCAACCACATATGAACTATCATGGTCGATCCAGATGCGCCAAGATTCCCAGCACCACCCGTTACATATCAGTGTCCACCCCTCTCTTATTCTATTGTGTCAGGGCTCAGGTCTTTAACCCCACTGACTGCTACTGACGATACCGCTCAGCGGAAAAGGCGTGTCACAACGTCACAACGCGTCTTGTCCGCCGAGCGGTATCGCCAGCAGCAGCCAAGGGGTTAAACGCGTATTTGTATTTTACGTCATTCACAGATGTGGACGAGTGTGTGGACCACAATGGAGGCTGCCAACACAAGTGCATCAACACGCACGGGGGATTTTACTGCGAGTGTCCCAAGGGGCAGAGGCTGCACGCGGACGGACGCACGTGCATACGTGAGTTCACCTTCGGTTGTCGTTCTTTGGATGACTAGTTCACGATCAGCTGTCGTTCTTTGAATGACTAGTCCACAATTAGTTGTCGTTCTTACGATGACTGGTTCACAATCAGTTGTTCTTTGGATGACTATTCACAATCACTTGTCGTTGTTTGGATGACTATTCACAATCAGTTGTCGTTCTTGTTGTTTTGTAAGCATGTAACGGTCTAGACGTTGTGATGGTGGAACCTATGTATATATTCTAGTTCTGGATATTTAATTGTCGTTTTGTAGGCATTTAACTTAACTCATTCGCGGCCAGCCGCATCTGGATGCGCGGCTTATGCCGCGCATCCGGATGCGGCTTGCCGCGAATGAGTTAAAGTAAAGTGAGCTGTGTTGTTGTTGTTGTTTAACAAATTTAATATTTGTTTTTGTTTGTCATGTTTTGTCTTTTGATGCATGGCAGGCATGACTATAGTTTTGAAAAAGCAACTTGACATCTGGGTTGGAATCACAAACATCACACGTTACACAAGGATTTTATTATTTATTTTATAAACTTAAGGTTTTCTTTCTGACCAGGTTGTGCTTATATAGAAATCTTTTCATCTTTATGGCTGTGTTTCAGTTGCTTTTCTGATTTTATTCATACCAAATATTTTCCTCACCGAAACTATAAATATTTTGTAGTAAGCAAAGACATCATCGGGCCAAGCTGGCCGGCAAATGTGCACCGGCCGAGAAATTTCTTTTCCCAGCCGAGTTCCGTAACTCAAGCTCCGCCGCGCGTAGTTCTGCCGATCTATGCATGGAGCTTGCGTTGCGGTGCTCGGTTGCGAAAAAAAGTTGCCAGCTCGGTCCAATGTCGTCCCTTGAAACTTTTGTTCACTTATTTCTCTCTTTTTTTGTAAGTGTGTGTTTGCTCCTAGTGACCTAGTGACACAGAAATTAACTGTGTATTGGTATTAATTCTACACGCATGATATTCCTATTAAACACACACACACACAATTTCGAGCGCCCATGTTGGCCTACAGTTCTGAAGCGAAATGCCCCACCTCAACAAGAGGCATAGATGCACATGAGCCCGCGCATGCGCGCGCGCTCATGTTTATCTATACCTCTTGTTAGTCCAGTTTACATCACCGCCGTGAGACGGCCTTAGCTGCCTGCTCGGCGTTAAACCCAAATAACTAACTAACTCCAATTTACATCAGTTTTGCGGTATACGTCTATTAAAGTATGATCACATTACACGGACTTGTTAACCGATACCATCAATTAGTACCCGCGACATCCGACCACAGTCCCTGTCAGATTTCGCCTATTTCAAATTTTACTCGCGGCTCAACCCGTCAGCGGGTGTTGTTATATTGTTTGACAACAAAACAAAATACTGGTCCGGTTTCACACAGCAGGTCTGCGTTCCCGAATCAAATTATCACGTCTTATAGTCAAGTTATGAGGGTTACCTTATCTTCTTTTTATGCGAAGCGCGACAAATAATTTGTCATCATAAACATTTTATACATTCCATGGCAGGATTTATGGGCGGATCGGGGTGTGCGGGGATGGGGTGGGTAGGAGCGGAGAGCATGGGCTCCATCAAACAATGAGTGAGTGAGTGAGTGAGTGAGTGAGTGAGTGAGTGAGTGAGTGAGTGAGTGAGTGAGTGAGTAAGTGAGTGAGTGAGTGAGTGAGTGAAGATGAAGACAATAGTAGTGGAAGTAGAAGAGGAAAAAAAACAGGAAAATAATGAATATTTAGACAAGCAATCCGTCTTTTTCTCGATTCCCCTCCCTCCCTCTCCTGCCCAACCCAACCTACCCCAACCCACCCCCACCCCCCACCCCCCACCCCCCACCCCCACCCACCCACCCACCCCGGTCCAGGGATGTCGGTGACCTCCCTTCATCACCCCGCCCCGATATGTTTTGTATTTTGGGAGTACTAAATTACATCTATGCGCCTCGTGTGTTACACAACGTACCACTCGACCCCCAAGGCACAGGCAACCTGGATCCGCCTCTGTAAAGTTTGCATTCACACTATATATATCCCACTCAATGCCCTCACTTCAGGCTTGAATAGCATTCTATTACCTTTCTAATAATTAAGCCGTTTTGGATCAACACCACGCCATTTTCGTCAGTCTGAAGAAAAATACAAATGTGTGCTGATCTGTGATTTTGGACCTTGCGGCCGTCAGCATATCAATCCCCCCCCCCCCCCCTCCCCAGAGTGCTAGGGTTCATAAGGGTTACAGAGGTTTGGATTTTCGCTGTGCATTCGGCAACTTTTGCAAACTGACACATTGGTAAACTACGATCTCCAAGCAAAACAAAAATTGTAAGGTTTCTGATTAACATACCTGAATGACAATGACGAAAGTAGGTCTACCTATCCTACATCTATATCATTTGTAAAATTGAAAAGAATAATATTTCTATAAAATAAATGGGACACACACACACACACACACTCACACACACACACACACACACACACACACACACACACACACACACACACACACACACATATATATATATATATATATATATATATATATTATATATATATATATATATATATATATATATATATATATATATATATATATATATATATATATATATATATATATATATATACATACAGACGCACAAACAAACATGAAACGTCTGTAAACTGTGGTCCACATGACATGGGGCACATACACACACGCACACAAACAAACATGAAACGTCTGTAAACTGTGATCGACATGACAAAACATAAACTGAAAGATTTTTTATTGATCTACCTGAGTGATAATGGCGAAAGTAGGTCTACGTAACCTATACCTGTATTATATGTAAAATTAAAAATAATAATATGTCTATAAAATAAATGGGACACGCACACACACGCGCACAAACAAACATGAAACGTCTGTAAGCTGTGATCGACATGACAAAACATAAACTGAAAGGTTTTTCATTGACATACCTGGAATGACAATGGCGAAAGTAGGTATTGCCTATCCGGTTATTTCAAAGACGTATTTCAAAGACGAACAATTTGTTCCTTAATCAACAGACTGTTATATTTAATTATGTAAATACGTCAAGTCATATTGAATGTTGTTACGTTAGCCCTATGAAAATACGCCAAGTCATATTTGAGTGTTGTTACGTTAACGATTTACTGCTGAGAACAAGTGAACAATCCAACTGCAAGAGGCATAGATCCTCATGAGCCCCCGCAGTTGCACTAACTTACCGCAGTTGCGGGGGCTCATGAGGAGCTGTGCCTCTTGCTAACATCACTTTGCGTTCATACTCTTTGAACGGCAGGGTTCTTTGCGGTTGAATAAACATAGATTTCAGAATGCGCCATTGTCTGCGACCAATGGCGGTGAAGGGGTTAGGAGGACCACACATCCACTGGCCACGCACAATTATAACCTTTGTCAAAACTGTGTTCATATTTCTCACTAACAGTTATGGGAAGGAAATTGGGGGGTGGGGTGGGGTGGGCCCATGGGGGTATCTGTACAGGTTGTAAAATTTCTTTATGTATATATTTTTCGGTAAAACTTGTCTTTCTTTCGGCGAATGTGATCAACGTGAGACGTAACATAAAAATCATGCTGCGATTACATTGTATATATATATATATATATATATATATATATATATGCATCGCGAATTATAGATTGTTGCACATTTGATTCAAATTCAAATTCCAAAGACGTGTATTTTTTCCCTGAAAGATAAACTGGAGCCAGTATGTCACAGATATAAATATTACAAAAACAAAGAGAGGTCTCTTGGTGTAAATGAATACAAAGAAGATATTTTTGGCTGGGTGTATGTAGCGGTACTCTAGGTCCATTTATTAACGACATGAAACAGTTGCATGGCACTCGTGTTTGCTGCAACCATGACAACCACGTGTCTCAGAAGAGTCAGAACATAAATTCACGCACATCTTGCCATGTTTTCGGTACTTTGGTTCCCATGCTGTTTGACGCGAGAACACAGACATAAATATCCCCTGGTTGGGTTGGTTGGTTAGTTCGGGTTTAACGTCCACAGCACCGAGGTGATCATGGACGGCCCTGACGGGCGGGTTATGGGGGACAGGGAAATCTATTGCCTATGGAGTACGACCTGAACACTGATCAACTCAGGCGCACTCCAACTGTGCCACTTTTATTTACTAGGACCTTTCTATTGAACAAATCCGTTTTTTCCCCCTGGATTGTGAGTCCAGATACCGGGGCCGGGACGGGATTCGAACCCACGGCCCGGCGATTCCCTTCGCTCTCCTGCTCCGACGTTTAACCGCCTGAGTTATTTCGGACTCCAAAAATATCCCCTTTTTCTGCCTTTTTTTTTATATATCCCATACCGCTTGAGGGAGTACTCACCAGATAGACGCCCTCAGGGAGTGCGTCACATGTATTCTTCTATCCAAATGAAATGCTAAATATCTCGGTGAATACGCCACAAGTACACTTCTATTCAAATGAGATGCGGAGCATCTCATTTCAATAGAAGTGTACTTGTGGCGTACTCACCGAGTGGGTCTATCTTGGGAATACTCCCGCAAAGGGGAACAATCACTGCTAAAGATAAAGCGATTCGCACTTAGAAGAGTTCAAATGTAGTGCTGGATTAACTTGGTCCCGTTCAGACCTTTTATTGAGCTGCCACGACCAACTTCATTGAAACTGTCGTATTTTGACAAAAGTCACCTTCGTGATAACGCAATTAAGTCTCGCCTTTTCGCATCAGGGATGCGCACACTATTAAAGGGGGTTAGAGGCACAAAATCTATTAAAGGGACAAAACCTGTTAAACTTGAGACGATCACTTAAACTAAATACTGGGCGTGGGAACGGTCTTAATTTAACATTGTGGGATTTAAAATGCTGATTTAGGCCTTAACCTGGGGTTTTAGAACTTCAGCTGGGCTTTCAGGTCATTCTTTTCCTTTCAATGGACTTTCATTTGTTTGGGCTGTGGTGATTAAGCAAGGGCTAACGAAGTAAAAAAAAAAAAAATGTCCCGTCGGACATTTGTAGCGAGGTCTGAAAATACAGTGGTAGCTTTAAATCTAATGACTTCCTCCGATGATGTGTGTTAGACCGGCCTCTGCTTGCATCAGTCTTACACTTTCACGTGTACCTGCGTCTGCAGGGGCACATGAGAACCTATGTTTCTTGCAGATAAGGGCCGGTTGCGGGACTATGAAGAAAAGCGGATGTTGGTACATTTTCGTTAATTTCTTCAGTTCATTGCAAGCGTCCAAAAACGATGTCTCGAAAACCAGGGCAGATATGCCTGGGGCATATAGATATAAATGGATCCAGCAAGAGGCATAGATCCTCATGAGCCCCCGCATTTGCGGGGGCTCATGAGGATCTATGTCTCTTGCAATTGGGTGTTGTTCTTGGTGTCAAGAAGTTAATGGTCCGGCTGACCGAGCCCTGTGATCGCGTGACCGAAAGCTCCCTGGTTAACTAAATTTCTCTCCCCTTGCCCGCGTCGAGTTACCTGCCCCTCCAGTGTCCCGGATAATCCGGGGAGATAAATCTTCCGCTTCATCCTGCTGACCTGGAGTCATCGGTCTTGCCTTATGTCGTTAAGCGAAACGCCCCCTACCTTCTTCAGCTTAGGAAGAGATGTTTGAAACGGCAAGTTTGAAAACTGGTCCTGTAACCAAATTCTTTTGCCGTTGTAAAATACAAGTTCGTTGTTCTTTGTTTCATCTGTTTGTGCTTGTCTGTGCTGTTCATCCTTACACGTGTTAGCAAGAGCCACGTACAGATCTCGCGATCATATAGAGCAAAAGGTCATCGGGCCATCTTCAGCGTCAATTAATTCACGCATGGCGCCAAGCTAATCTGGCAGTTTAGTTCAGTTCGTTAAGACCGAATCTCTGCGTTCGGAAAGGACCGGAAGCGCATCACTCACTTTGACGCCGCGAGCCACAAAATCTGAGTCCTTCCATAATTTCTTTCGACATCGTTCCAATAATATCACAGTTCATTCATCTCCCACAACAAAAGCGGCACGCCACCAAAACTCAATTTTAACCACTGCGTGACTGGCACTAATCGTAGATTGTTCATGAACTATTTGTTAATGCAAAGTCAAAGAGCCTTAGCCGTCCAAGAACACAGACGCAAAGGAACACGGCTTCAAGTAACAAAGATGCACAGTGATATCAGCAAGAGGCATAGATCTTCATGAGCCCCCGCGACTGCGGGGGCTCATGAAGATCTATGTCTCTTATGATTGGATCACGCCCACTTTGTCTCGGCTATGAAGGAGTTAAGCTGGCAATAGCCTTCGTGAATGTGACGTCAGTCAATCCCAAAACTCCTTGCGCGACGCCATGACGGCAAGGTGAGAAACTGAAAGCACACTGTCGAGTCGTTTATACTCGTCGAATCTGCCATCGAAAATGCCTGAGAAAGGTGCGCGTTGCTGCGTTAAAGATTGTTTTATGAGTTCACATAACACAGCTGGAGCCAGAATCAATGAAAATGTTAAGTTTTTTCGCATTCCTAAAGTTAAAACAAACCAAGGATCGCAAATGAAAGATTTGACAAGTAGGAGAAGGTTGGCTTGGGTATCCGCTATCAACTTGGAGAGGATCACTTTCTCGCATTCTTCAGAAGGATGTCGTGTTTGCTCAAGACATTTTCACGCTGGTAACGCTCATTTCAACTTACTTTTATTAATTATTTCTGTTATCTGTCAGTTTTATTAAGAGTTTTCCAAAAGACTTCTCTTTTCCCTACACAGACGTGGGCTGAAAACATTGACGATTTCGTCGTTTTCTTCTTGTCGTTTGTGCATTTGTTATTTTTGGCAGATGATAAAAAGAGCACTGAATTCGGAAATAATTTGTATAAAAGCCTTAGTAGTTTTGTTCTGTTGGTGGCTGTGTGTTATACATTTTGTCATATGCTCAGAGCTTTGACGACAGTCTTGTCACAGGCTGGTGACGAAAACATTCTAAGGCCGTGGACCCATCCATCCGTAAACTGCATATGAGCCTCCAAACGTTTGTAAGATCTGAACTGTTCAAGAGTGTAGGCACTAATGCCACACACCAGATAGCTTGTGAGACTTGGAAAATCCAAAGGAGGAATTGCACTGTAGTCCTCTGTCCAGGCGGATTCTGTGCAGTCGTAGGGGTCAAAACCATTCAAAAATTGAATTTTTTCTTCGTACCGAACCCTATGTTCACTGTCCAGTCGATCAATATATTTTTTAGTATCCCTTCCCTTCACTGACTTTTTCCATTTTTTAAAACAGAAAAACAGGCTCTGTTTACTCTCTCTGCTGTAAAAGGAAGTACGTCAACCTTTGCAACATGGCGGACGCATTGACAATGATCACGTGACGCACGAAGCCTATTGTTACTCTTCCTTTCTACTTACTCTGACAAAAACTCAAGTTCCGGCATAACTGTCTGACATCGGTAGATGCCCAAAATAACTGCTGTGTGACTGGAGTAATTCTCAAAACCTTCCGACAGACGAATCATCGCAGAGTAGTTCCCCGCCCAGGCCCTTCTATCTGCATGTGGTCGCAAGGATTCTCACGAGCTCCTGCAGCGGCAAACAGACACAGCTCGTACACGACTGGTTCTTGACATTAAGAGTCTACACCTTTAACCCTTTTGCTGCTAGTGGATTCATATTTTCTTTGTTTTGGAAATTCGTAAATTCAACGTCGAAGCCGAATCATCCAGCCGTCAGAAGAATATTGATGCAAAGTGGAGGCATGGATCCTCATGAGCCCTCATAACTGCGGGAGGCTCATGAGGATCTATGCTTCTTGCATTTGGGTGCTGTTCGAATTTTCTCGGCGGTGAACGGGTTAAGCGCACAATCTACGTCCAGAGGAACTAGAGTTTATGCCGCCATCGATTAGGTCGTTCTATTCCACCCGGCAAAGACATACGTCTGCCGACCGCCGGCAAAATTACTGTAGATGATCCTTAAACACTTGACAGCCATAAAATAGCGAACACGATCCAACTGCAAGAGACATAGATTCTCATGAGCCCCTGTAGTCGCGGGGGCTCATGAGGATCTATGCCTCTTGCCGACACCTCCTCGCATCCAAGTTACTTGGACGGGTGGGTTTTCAAATATCAGAAACATAATTTGCGTCCACTGGCATTGCTCCACGCGAATTAACATCACTCCAGTCTGCTGCGACCCGGTGGAGTCTGTGCTTTTTCCAGATGGAAGGTAATCTTTTTGGATTGCGTGTGCGGTTGTAGGGGTCACGAGTGTCAATACTCTGCAAGAATGGAAGGAAAATTACCGCTAATTTAGAGAAAATAAACCCGCTCCCTTCTGCCGAAATAGAAACTGTATTCCCTTCTTGGTGGTTGGATTCCATACACGAATCTTCAGAAAGACATAAACGCACATCTGTGCCAGTGTGAGGCAGACGAGATAATCTCTGAAGAATTGCTAGCGTTAGGTATAGCCGTGTTAGTCTATAGTTGAGGAGCCGAATGACTTGTTATTGCAAAATCTAATAAAATCAAAAATCTACGTGTGCAAACGCAGATGCAAGGTGTGTTTTATCTCTTGAAATTTGCTTGTCTTGTGCATATCTGTGTTGCTTAAGCCGAGGAGGGCCAGTGGATTTCATTCATAAATCTCAAAGAAAAAATGCACATGGCATAGGCTCCTGAAATTCTTACGAACCTTCGCGTCAGGAATTGCACATGTGCGCCGTGCACTTTTCTCTCCACTAAGAAGTGTGCTTACCTTATGTGGATCTGTGTTGCTCACTCACCGAGGAGGTCATTTGGCAATCGGTGCTGTGATGGCATTGATTGAATCGAGACCCTGTTGCCTGCATCAGCCATTGTCTACTGCATTAGCAAGGACTGGAATTGTAGGCAGTAGTGAGGTTTCGTTTGCAACGGACGACTCCCAACAACGAAAAGGGGAGAAATCATGGCGGAAAACCAGTTTGTGTAGTAGCACAGACGACACACCAAACATCTCCAAGAGACATAGATCCTCATGAGCCCAGATGGCTCATAAGGATCTGTGCCTCTTGGATATGTTTGGAGTCGTCTGGCATAAACGTAACCTCTCTCTTATGAAGGATGGGTGTGACAAGAGGCACACTTGCTGTCAAACCGAAATGGATATAGTGGGTGTATAGACACGAAGATGAAAGACTGCAGGCTTTGCGTGGCTGGTGTGTTGTGGGTGGATGACTGGACGTGGTTAAACCCAGTGGGCACACTTGTTGTCTCCCTCTATTCGCTGGTATGCTCAGTGCATGGGACAACTAGAACCGACCTTAGCCCGCATCGTCTTGACTTGGACGAGCTCACTTTATCACTATCATGATTGACTCTTTAGCGTTCAGTAGCGCTTTTTGTCGAGGTGATTCCTACAGGAATCACCTCGGCAAAAACCGCCATCGACACGAAAAGGGTTAGAAGAATACTCGGTATACCTATGCGACACCTAAAGGCGGCTGGACGCGGCATCGAATCTGGTTTCGATATATTTTTTATTCAGATCGGACACAAAATCGGACTTGGGCTGTGCACCTAGTTTATTTCAAAGTCAATTTTCCTGGTTTATATATGTCAGTTAAAAGATAGGTATTGTTTCTAAAGGATAAATTTTGGCTGTTTCCTGAAGTACGGAAGGAGCGTTGTAACAAACAAAAAGTAACATATTCCGAAATACTTTTATTTTACAATTAGAATCAAAAGTGTAGAGTTCTCTCCACTAAATTAGACCTTTTTCTTTTCGTTTAAATAAACAGAAGGCGCGTTCATCTAAACAGTGACACACAGCATGTCAAGCCTTTGGCAAATTGTGACGTTTTGTACTCAGTACCCATTCAACCTAATATGGATCAGTGTGACAAATGACCAGTGAGCAAATGTTTATGGCTGATGTCAGCCTTATTTGACCTGCTATAGGGTTGAAGTCGGCCGCTGTAGGCCCGAGCACAATCGTGCGCAGGCCCACTGCGGTCGACTTCGACCCGATGGCCTTTTCCGGGCTGGGAAGGTTCAAACCAGGATGACTAATATTGAGATGCACTTTAAAAGCCAGTGGCGCGGCTATGGTGCAAATGGTCCTGACTGTTTTCTAACAAAGGAAAATGATCAATCACAAAAATATCAGTCAAAAATCGATCTACCCTTTCTTTCACCCGTCTCCTTTTCCACAACCGCCCTAATGTATACAGACTGAGAGTTTTGGTACTACGTTCTGCCCCACACACACACACACACACACACACACACACACACACACACACACACACACACACACACACACACACACATAGGCGCACGTAGGCACATACTCATACAAAACTCATACATAACACACACCACAACGATATAGTGCAGATTTCTACTAGACTAACAACTCCCCATTCCTCCACTCTCGTCTCCCGTTCCCCCCACTCCCATCCGCTACACACACCTCACCCCACCCACAAACCATTGTTCCAAGTCCCATCCCTAGAGGGAACGTGAAAATGGCACCATGTATGCGCATTTAACATAGACAAATATGCTGATTGTACCTTCGCCGGACAACACCATTCACACAATTTATGGCCAGAGAAATCTGTTAACCAGACGCTTTCGTCTGCGTGAGGCACAGATTATGATGAGAACTTGCGACTGCAGGGGTTAACGAGAATCATCTCTCTCGCTATGGTAATATGTAGAATGTACTTGAAAAATGGGAACATGCCAAACGCAGATAATCACAAAAATTAATGTAACTTTCGAGTAAAAACCATGTATTACAGAAAGTAGACATCTTATTAGTGTGATGGGGTTCAGTATAGGTGGTTCATCACAGATAATGATTGTCCAAATCTTAATATTTACTCCTATGCTTCCCAGACCGAGCCAGACATGACAATTTAACCCCCCCCCCCCCCCCCCCCCCAGTGACTGACACAATTTGAGACAAGGAAAGTGTTTTAGCAGTATTTTTCGCCGCGGGACAATGTCGCCTAATCAAACGATTCACAAGAAAACAACCACGTCATATCGTATTGAATTATGGCGCGCATTCTGATTCTACGACCGACGACTCCCGCTGATGCCAGCGGGAGTCGTCATCCGTGGAAGCAGAATGCATTGTTGGTAGTAATGGCGGGGACAAGGCGTAGGCGCTAATGGCATCAGTTACAAAGCAATCAAAATTGATATAACCACTCACGTAACAGTGGACTCGTTATTGACTGTGGGGAGGTGTCGATTGGTAAAATTGACGTGGGAAGCAACGGGAAGTTGTAACGTAGTTACGCTAACGTGCTCAGTAATGGCGGCAGCCCCCGCCCGCCCCCCCCCCCCCCACCCCACCATCTACACCCCGCCAACACTCCTATCGTTCTTGCAACGCAAGCGTAAAGAAAGCAGTAGAGCGTGCATGTTGCGTGTGCATGCGTGTGTGTGTGTGTGTGTGTGTGTGTGTGTGTGTGTGTGTGCGTGTGTGTGTGCATGCGTGTGTGTGTGTGCATGTGTGTGTGTGCGTGCGTGCGTGCGTATGAGTGTCTCAATGTTTGTGTGTATGTGTATGTATGTATGTGTGTGTGCGTGCGTGCGTGCGTGCGTGCGTGCGCGCGCGCATGCTCACCACTCAGAACTATTACTTTTACAAACAATAAAAACTCTGGTAGCATGAATATTGCTTTATGTTTATTTTGTAGTATTACTCAACATGACGCATGTTGCACAAGCCACTTAGCATTATTGCCATTTTCTTTTCTTTTCTTTTGCTTTTTTTTTTTAAAGCACACACTAACACAAAATACACCTGGCATTAACCCCTTCACTGCTAGTGGTCGCAGACTGTATTTCTGAAATCCTTGTTCATTCAACGCAAAGGAGCACCAGCCGCCCAAGACACGTGTATGCCGGCATTGTGGTGTCAGCAAGAGGCATATAATATCCTCACGGGCCCACGCAAATGAACAGAATCTAAATGCAAGAGGTATAGATCCTCATGAGCCCCCGCAATTGCGGGGGCTCATGAGGATCTATACCTCTTGCATTTAGATTCGGTTGGTTAATCCCTTCTCTGCCAGGCTATAGGAACCGTGTTTTAGAGACCGTCGCGAATTCGCTGCCGTTTATGGTTGTCTGCTTGCTGCGTGATACCTAAACACTTGCGCGGGCGCATGAGGATCTATTCCTCTTGCAGTCTGGTTTTGTTTGTTTCTCCGACATTAAAGGGGTTACGGTGTCAATACAGGCATTGAACACAAAATATGACATACCTCTACCTCGAATTTCATCTGCAGCATGCTTGTCGTAGCTGTGTTGAGCGTCTCGATGAGGTAAATCATTATTTGACGAGGATCAGGATCAGGAATTTATTTAACGTCTTTTCACACATTGGTGATATTAGACCCACAAAAAAAAATCACCAAAAAAATCAACCAAACACACAACTTGTGAATATCAAAGAATAGCAATAATTAACATCCAACCACACACACAAATTACTTATTATAATAGTTTACCCACCAGACTATGAATTATTATATTAACTATTGGAATGGCAATATTTCTATGTAAGATGTCATACAAATTTTCTGCTAAGTGATCAACTGTTATGTTATTTTTTTCAACAGATTCATTGTAATAGGACACTCACAGATTATATGTTTAACAGAGATGGGGCTTAAGCACTCGCATTTGATGTCTTTTGCGAATTTTGTTTTCCAAGAATTTAGTCTTAACCTGTATAATTTTATCAATAAAGCCGTTTTTCTTGAACAAGGTGGAACATAATACGTATATTTCATATCATCTTTGTGAAAGAAAAAAAAGCTGTTTAGCACAGAGTACATTTCATGTAGAGATAATTGCATATTATTACAAACTCCTAAGTTTTCTCTATTTATAGCTCCCTTTTTTGCTTGTCTGTCACACATCTCATTCCAATAAATTCCGAAGTGTGAGGGTATCCAAAGAAAATCGATCCCTATTCCTCTGGACATTATACAGCTCATAATATGTTTTATTTCATATACTAAGTCTTTTCAAGTGTTACAATCCCAGCTTTTTAGACTATATAGGACAGATTTAGAATCGACACAAATCAAAATGTTAAATATATCATAAGGTAGAAGTTGAATAAAATTTAGTGCCATGAGAATCGCAAACAGTTCAGACGTAAATATAGAAAACCCTCTACCGAGATAAAAAGATTTCTTCACTTTGAGATCTGGAATAACAAAGCCTGCATCACAGTCTGAAGAATCTAAGACAGATCCATCTGTGAAAATTTTCGTATGTTTAAAATATGTTGTCTGTAATTTTTCTTTCACTAAATTTGCTAAATTTTTCACATCCTCATCTTTTTATCAAATCTGTGTAATCTATATCGAAAGTAGCATTAATATGTTCCCACTGAGGTATAGTAGGAGTTACTGGTAAAACGGGAATAGACTTGATATCTATATTGCAGTTTTCTATAGCATCTTTGACATAGTTACGTATAGGTAAAAGGTACGGGATTGTTTGCGCTCTCTTTGGGAAATCCAAACCTGCGTCTAAAAATATGTCTTCTCGCACTGAATTTTTGACGGACAGGCTTCGCACAATGTATTTTGCAGTTGCTAATTTACGTTGGTCAAAAAAAGACAGAATACCTGCTTCTTTGTAGGTTTTTACAGTATTAGTATGAACTGGCACTCCAAGGGCTAATTTAACTGCTTTACTGTCAATGCTTTGCAGCTTCTGTTGAAGTGTAGCTGGGGCAGTAAAGTAGACTTCCTGACCATAGATAAGTGTTGATCGAACTAAAGATGTACCAAGGTGTAAAACAGTTTTAATGTCCTGACTCCATGGTTGTGAGTTTATAATTTTTAACAAGTTAAGTCTTTTTCTGGCCTTATTTAATATGGCTTCTTATTTGTTTGGGGATTTGTGTGTGTGTGTGTGTGTGTGTGTGTGTGTGTGTGTGTGTGTGTGTGTGTGTTGTGTGTGTGTGTGTGTGTGTGTGTGTGTGTGTGTGTGTGTGTGTGTGTGTGTGTGTGTGTGTGGTGTGTGTGTGTGTGTGGCCTTGGCAAATACAAGACTGTGATGAACACGAAAGACCAATTTCACTCATTGATTTTAAATAGATCTGCTCCAGGGCAGGTTTTGATTGTCAAAACTCGCTGATACAAGAGGTTTCCGATTGTGTACTTCCTCAGTTTAGACACTCACAAACCAGATAGGTGAGGCTAGCGCTGGCAGAATTGTACACAAACCAACAAACTAAGTTCCGGAAAAAGACATGGGTTATATAAGAGACCTGATGCATTCTTTTTGAGGATGCAAATGATCGTCTTGTTCTGTACCTGCGTATTTCTCTGTGGGCTGGCGATTGGGTGCCTGATAGGCGGGGACAGGGTATCTAACTGTTTGTCTGTCCAGCGCTGAGTGATTACCCTTGGTTTGTGTACAATTCTGCCAGCGCTAGCCTCACCTATCTGGTTTGTGAGTATCTATAATTCGAGGCAAATTTGTATCGTTACATTGTTGTGTAATGTTCTGTGCATCTACTGTGGGAAATCAGGGTATTAACCCGACCACATATAGTAGTGCACCTTCGTGTTTGTGTATGTATGTTTCTCCTGCCTACTTCCTAAGTTCCGGAGAGAGACACGGGTTATATAAGAGACCTGATGCATTCTTTTTGAGGATGCAAATGATCGTCTTGTTCTATACCTGCATATTTCTCTGTGGGCTTTCGATTGGGTGCCTGATAGGCGGGGACAGGGATCTAACTGTTTGTCTGTCCAGCGCTCAGTTTAGACAGTAATATTCTGTACTCTCCTTTCATAGCCCAGGTGAGTACACACACGTAAACCAGAAGTTTTCTTCTGCTCTCTTCTGCGTCACATGTTAATTTAGTCTAGAACATAATCTCTTTCGAGGCGTGCCGCAACCGGATTTGCGACGTAAAGCCGCGATTCCGGATGCGACACGTCTTGAATGTGTTAACAAACGAGATACCGCGAATTATTAATCTTTTTTTGTTGTTGTTGTCTTGGAACAGGTCGCTTTAAGTATGGACCAGACGTTTTGGGTGCATTATTTCGATACATTAAGTGGCTTACTTACTTTTTGTAATGTTGGGAGAACAAAAGATCCATTTGGTCCTTTGATTTTAAACATTGACAACAAGTTAAATTTCCATTCACGTTGCCGTGGCTTACAGGCAAACTCCATTGAACACCAAAAAAAAAAATGCACCAAATGACCCGCTCACTCTGTCAGTGATCGCAAACTGCGTTTCTGAAATATTTGTTAACTCTTTCCAGACGTGCCGTATCCGGATTCGCGGCGTAAAGCCGCGAATCCGGATGCGGCACGTCTCGAAAGATTTAATGCAACGCCAAATGTCCCCAGTCGTCCAAGGGACATGGGTATAATAATGACTAAATAATGGTGATCAAGATGACACAGGACGTCATGCATGTGCCGATCCACATACGTTTTGCTCTATCATTTTCTGTACGGTTTTTGTTTCTATTGTCCCACGAAGGAATACTTGGGCTACCTTCCTCGGGGTAGACGCGTCGCCTCAATGCCTTGCCACCCGACCTGCCTAGCTTTGTCCTGTTATGTCATCTGTGATTAACGCATTCAACCCCACGCACGTATTTCCCAAATTTTGTAGGCGTCATCTAACGACTATGCACCTGTTGCAGGAGATGGATCGACCATGATAATTCAAGAGTAGTGCCAGATTAGCTTGGCGCCGACAGTGCCTCATAGCTGTATGGGTTACGTTTTCTTCTTTCTTTCGTTTACTCTCTTGATCCGTGCTTCAGATCACATACATCTACGTTTTTCATTTGCAAAACATTTTACAAGATTAATTTAATCTCTGTTACTGTTTTTTGTTATGTTTGTACTTTTTCCCATGTTGGAGTTTTACGCTGTTATTGGTTGATTCATTTTGTTGTGGTTTTTTTTGGGGGTTTTTTGGTGCCAAAATATGTCGTAGAAATTACATTATATGAGATATATGTTCTAGACACAGCCAGGGCTGTATTGTTGTCGGCTACAGTGAATTTTATAACCCCTTGACTGCTACTGACTATGCAGGTCGGCGGAAAAGACGCGTAATTACGCGTCTTTTCTGCCGAGCGGTATCGTCAGTAACAGTGTAGAGGCTAATAATGTAAATAATGATATTGTTTTGTTTAAAAAATGTCTGTGCACGCGCTATAGCGCGTGCACAGACATTTTTTAAACAAAACAATAATATTTCCATCAGACGAAAACAGCACAAGCAGCCAGGAAGAGGACGTTGACAATGAAGGGCCACATTTTCCCTTAATCCCTGAGTTCAATGGACCAAACGGATACGATGGACCAAACGGATACAACGGACACGGCGGACCAAACGGATTCAACGGACCAAACGGATACAACGGACCAAACGGATACAACGGTCCAAACGGATACAACGGACCAAATGGATACAAGGGTGCAGATGGACACACAAGCGGCAGCAAGGGAACAGGAGGAAAAGAAATACAAGGAAACAGTAACAGGAAACCAAACAGCTACAGTGGAGAGAGCAATGAAATTCCAGAGAGAGATGAAATACCGGCGGCCCAGCCTTTCCACTACACGTACCGTCCTTACTACAAACCGCGGCCAGTGTTTGGGTCCACTCCAGACTTGATGATCTATGCCAAGAACCGGCACGGTCCGCACGAAGAAGATGAAGAAGAAAACAAACTCTTGGGCGGCAAGCAGAAAGGGAGAGACGGAGCTTCGTCAGACTGGAGAAACCGCCATAATCTTCCTCAAGAAATTGCCGGTGAAAGTCACGATAAAGATTTTCGTCCTCAAGTTCTTCAGGAAGACAAAGTTCCTGATCCTTCCAGCCAGCAAGGACCAAGTAACAAAGATGGGTCCACTTTGATAAATCAGCAAAGTGTTGACGTGAACATTGATGGTAATAAACAATATGAACAATATCTCAACAAAGGATACTCCGGTAACAACGAAGCCAACCCGAGCTGGCAGTATTCACCGGAAGCTGGCAACAGGGTCGTCGATGAAGGAAGAGACAGAAACTGGGACTGGCTCCTCAAGGAATCCTCTTGAAGTCAGCTCAGAGAACGCTCTGCCTGACACTCTGCCTGACAGTTCAAGACAAGCCGAGTATCTGCCAAGCTCTCAAGAAAACCAGAACAGTCTGAACAATCTGCCACTGCCCACTGGTACGCATGAAGACATCGATTTTGATAGATGTGTGCTTGGCGGTGATTCTGTAGACAGTTGCATTGATGAGCTTAAATACTGTGCAAGCCAGGACACAAGGTGCTCCGCTATAGCGGAGCACCTTGTGTCCTGGCTTGTGCAGGATTTAAGCTCGTACGCGCAACTCAAGGTTGACCTCGCTGTTTACAGCCTTAATGTTCAAAATCACTGACCAACACACGGTTTCTCGCTGAGCTTGCTGCGGAAGTGTCACCAGCAACGCTAAACGACACTTTCGCAGCTATTGAAGCGTGGCGCCTTAAGTGAGTTAATCTTACAACTGAAATTCGTAAGGTCGAATATCAAAGACCAGCACACTTGTTTTATGCCAGTGCACCCACAATTAAAATCAATCATGTGTTATGTTTTATAACTGAAAGCAGACAGCCAGCTGCATTTAGTTATAGAAACAGTATTTACAAAGTAGACGTGAATGTTAAATCAAGGGATAATTTCATTTATTGTCAATATTTCATCCACAATCAATGTTGTGTTTTATTTATATGAAAATTATAATGTAAATTAAAGAGTGTAAAAAAAAAATGTAAAAGACAAATCACTGTTATTTGTCATATTTGTTTGGCATGATCTGTATTGCAGTTTTGGATGTATGTGAAATAGTGTACTGAAATGTATACTTTGATCGTTTTGTATCCATTTGAATCGATCATATCGTATTAATTGTAGTTCTCATCTTTTTCACCAGCATCATCTAAAACATGGATCAAAGGAGCAAACAACTCCTTTTTACAAATTCTTGATATGCGAGTAAATGGTAAACCAATTTTCCACGTCGCACTTTTTAAATGTTGTACCTCTTTAACCGCCCAGATACTGTCTCCCCGATTCCCGTCCGCACCTTTAGGTTTTCCGAATGATTAGGTTGCGAAACAAAACAGTAATGTCTGTATTTTGTTTCATACACCTGTATCTTGGTAATTTCTGCTGCGGTTATTTTTCTCTGAATCTTTCTGATTCCCGTCCGCACTTTTAGATTTTCCAATGTGATTAGATTGCGAAACAAAACTGTTTTTCTATGTTTCATATTCCTTCATCTCATTATTGTTCATTTCTGCTGCGGTTCTTTTTTCTCTCAATGTTTTCTGAATCGATGTATTTGTTGCATTGTAGTTAAGTGACCACGTCTCGCTAAGGACTAATGTACTTGCCTGTGATTTTTTTACCTTTCGGCTCAAGGGCAGTAAGGTCAACATTCACAGCCCAACACACGACATTTCTAATTTTTCTAGGAAATCTTCTTTGAAAAACGTTCACTTTGGCTATCGGAAGCGCTTTTAGTCGCCATGATTCCTGCAGGAATCATCGCGACTAAATGCGATACCGACAGCCAAAAGGTTAACTCATTCGCGGCCAGCCGCATCCGGATGAGGCTGGCCGCGAATGAGATAACACCGTGACTGCTACTGACAAATACTCACGGAGGAAAAGACGCCCAACTACCCGTCTTGTCCGCTGAACCACGTCGTCAGTAGCAGTCATGGGGTTAATAGGTTTTTGTCTGCTTTCGTCGAAGAGTCTTTGGTTGAGTGCTTCTTAATGCTTATTTCAAAACCCTGCACAATAAACTTCTGCGCACTGTCCTGGAGACTTCCCTCTGGCCATTGGTTCCAGCGAAAGCTTGTAGTTCATCATAATTTGTGAAGCTGATTTTATGTATATATGTGCTCTGCTTGTGTTCTAGGAAATTTCAACGAAAATTGAGTCATTGATTGACAAATATTTTCTATAGCACACACGTGTATTGTATACGTATAGATTGTACGAATACCGGCTGAAATGTACATCCTGTCTTCAGACTTGCCCACAGTCGCACGTACAGACTCTCACGCAACAGCCGCACACACCGCCACTGACTCAGACGGGCGCATTCATGCGGTAAAACAAACACACGGGTTCCCTTTCTAAAGTGACTTTATACAATATAAATATACCAACAAAAAAAAAACGCTCACACTATCAAGCTATATACATCAAATACACATCACAATATCTTTGCCAGGCTAGGTTTTAGTTTCACACCGTCTCCAACCTGTTTGATGTTATTGCCTGGTTACGTTGGTCCTTCTCACGTCTAGGCGTGAAAGTCCTTCGTCGTACGCTTCTTCTTGCCGTCCTGTCTCTTTGGCACGGACGTCCTCGTTCTCGTACGGTAGCGTAGTTCTCGCTTTGACTCGGGCGTCTTGGTCCCGGTCAGACTCACTCTCAGTGAAGAGCTGGAGGGATGACCTCACGTTAGGTCCCACCTGTGACTCGACGTCTCGGCGTCCGTCGTTCCACTCTTTACAAGAACTCTGAATAGACAACAAAAGTCCCAACGTAACACTTGCTAAACACACCACATATTGGATAAACGAGAAACGTCACGTAACCTGGCTGATACAAATAACTCACACGTTCATTCACACACACACACGTGCTTCATAAACTGTCTACTTCCGTAACACCCCCATATCTCTGTCACTATCTTGAAACAGACTATAGCCTAACACTCTTGCTATACACTACTCTATACACTGGAAAAGACTATGCTTAACCATCCACGTACTACCTTCATAGCGACTTAGACATACACACCTTACATTCTTTTAGTTATCCATCTCGGTAAATAACTGTATACTAAAAACACCGGTTACTTCACTGAATTCTAAACCAACATAACTGAACCAAAACCGGTCAACACTATACAAGCAAATTACTCTTAGCAACGCATACTGTCTTTAACTAAGCAACTATCAATACTACATATATAGAAACATACCTGAAATCTAGGCTTCAGAGTCTTGGAATACGGGCTAGGTATCTCAAACACAACCGTTCCATACGACAAGACAGCCCGTACTACCGATCTAGACCTCTGACAGACACAGCTTCCGCCTAGAACTCACTAAACAGCACTCGCTAAAAATCCCGTGCTAACCATGTCTTACAGATTCCACGTGGGCAGCAGGCCCCACGGACTATCGACACAAAACAAACCGTTAACAAAAACCGTACCGTACTAACCCTAATGTGTGAGCACTATGCACGAGCATAGAGCTTCATCACAATACCTCTCTTGTGTTTTATCAATTATCTTCAATGCGCAGTTTCTTTTATGTTTCTTTCAGGTATCGCTGTATATGTAGATAGTTATATTGAGGGACAAAAGAAATGCGACATTTCCAAACATGTCGCATTTCTTTTGCTTGTCAGTATATTAACACAGTATATGTGCACACAGTATAAAGTATATAAAAAGAAACTAAAATGATACTTAATTCTCCTATTTAATAAAGTGCATAACTGTAAAAAAAAAAAAAAAAAAAAAAAAAAAAAAAAAAAAAAAATCACTACATTTTGCATCATGACGATCTCGTGTGTTCTGTGTCACAAAAGAACAAAAGTGGATCGACACATTGAATTATTTCCAGAAGTCCAGAAGGAAATCGTGATACTTTTAATCTGCAGACTTCATGTTTGTTATTTCTCTTCGTTTTCCTTATTAATTTATTTTGACAGATTGTAAGAAAGGTCTGCGTGCCAAACATTTCAATCCTTGGAAAATAAAGTTTCGTTCCTTCGTACGTTTGTTCAAGGGCAAGGCGCCCTACATTAATAGCTGAAAAAGTGTCGTATAGCGTTACCGCCGGCAACGCTATACGACACTTTCGCAGTTATTGATGCGGAGCGCCTGAATGAGTTAACTAAACTGCACACCAAAATCCTACCCAACTGCTAAAAGCGTCGATTTTCATGAGACTGGGGCTCATGAGACTATATATGCTTTTTTTGCAGTCATTTTCCGCAAACAGACAATGTCAAGACGTCATTTAGATTTCTCATGTGCGTGATGATTCCAGGACAATCCATCTCCCCGTTGTAACTGATGTAACTGACATCCTCTTATTTCCTGTGTGTGTTACAGCGGTATCTGGATGCAGCGTGAACAACGGAGGATGTGAGCACATCTGTACTGAGGGCTACAATGGGCACTACCACTGCCGCTGTCGTAGTGGATTCACCTTGGCAGAGGACGGGAAGACATGCCAAGGTATCGCATAGGCTGAGTGACGTCATGCACATTACGTCATTGTCTGCACAAAACTGTTTGACACCATATTATGATATAGCGTCAAACAGTTTCGTGCAGATAATATCACGTCATTGTCTGCACAAAACTGTTTGACAACATATGATATGGCGTCAAACAGTTTTGTGCAGACACAAAATTAATGTTTATGTCTCTTAAAAAAAAATATTCCGTTCATAGCTTTATGATCTTTCCCTGCAAACGTGTAGTATTCATTAACGTAAGAAATTAAACCCAGCTGATATGATCTCATTATGCCGTTGGAGAAAGAAACCAGAACTCCAAACTCAGTTTAGGCCGAAGTACCTGTTCATGCCTTCTCTTTCAGCAACAACACCAACAACCCAATGCGCAAAAGGCCAACGGCGTCCGACGTTGGACCTATGGCCTTTGCGCATTGGGAAACCGTTATTTTCAAAATGACTTTTTCTTCCAGAGGCCAACCCGTGCCGCGATCGTAACGCTGGCTGTGAACACAAGTGTGTGAATGACCGGGGCCGAGCCGTGTGTCAGTGTTTCGCGGGTTTCTCTCTCGCACCGGACGGACGCGCGTGTGAAGGTAACTTGACTCTCCATCCCCCCAACCCCCACTCCGCTCCCACAGTCTGTAATATACGACATATATAAAACGCTAACTGCATTTCCAAGTATGCCTGTGCAGCACGTCTCCAACTGTCTAGCTTAACTCATTCTACCCCAAGACCGAAATCCCCAAATTTTGACTGAAGTCGTCCTCTGAAGACTGCGTTGCAGTGCATGACACAGATCGACCATGATAGTTCAAGGGTGATGCCAGAATAGCTTGGCGCCCATAGGCGCCAAGCTATTCTGGCATCATCCTTGAACTATCATGTTCGATCTTTATTTTGCTGTGGTGTGTCTGGGGTAGAATGAGTTAAACACATTCTACCCTAGGACCGAAATGCACAAAATTGTAAGTTGCCCTCTGAAGGACTGTATTACGTACAATCCTAGAGACAGATCGAGGATGATAGTAAAGGGTGGTGCCAGAATAGCTTGGCGCCCTTGAACTATCATGCTCGATCCATGTCTTGCTGTGGTGTGTCGGGGCTGAATGAGTTAACTATTAGACACTATAATTATTAACCATTTCACTGCCGGTAGACGCAGATTTTGTTTTGGGAATCGTTGTCAGTTCAACGTCATAGATCCCCAGCCGTCAAAAACAGTGTGAATCAAAGTGTTTTCAGACAGAGGCATTGATCCTCAAAAGCCCCCTCAACCGCGAGGCCTCAACTGGATCGACGTCTCTTGCAGTTGGATCGGGTTCACCTTTTGTCGACAGTAAAGGTGTTAAACTAAATAGATGATGATGATGATGATGATGATGATGATGATGATTATGATGATTATGATGATTATTATTATTATTATTATTATTATTATATGTCACTGTTATATTATTTAATCTCGTCCAGTATCAAGGACTTGCTGCGAGGGAAATTCAACATTTGAGACACGTTGCATGATAGACAGTTCGTGATGCGCATTATATCTCAAACACTATTTTCTCGCGTAATCTTAAGTGGCACGTCTGTGCGAACTTTACTGCAAAATCTGTCATGAAACATGTCACCATTTTCTCGACAGATATCAACGAGTGTGACCAGCAAAATGGCGGCTGCCTGCAAGCCTGCATCAACACCAAGGGGTCCTTCGTCTGTACTTGCACCCCCGGGTATCAGCTCGGGGTGGACGGGCGCTCGTGCTACCGTGAGTATCTACCCTGTGTTTGCTGGTCTGTGATTTTGAATCACAGAGCAGCACACTGATACAGTATGACTGTGCCCGCATTAGGCTTTGCTTGAGGTTACTTCCAATCTAGATGCTTAGAGCTTGCGCGGTTGAGACAAGTACATGTAGTATGTCAGTTTGGAATGAAGTTTGTTGTCCCCTAAATTGTTCTCATGTTCGGAATGCGCTGAGACTTGTTTCCCTCTATGTAGCGTTGTTGTCGAGTGCATTTTGAGAAACGTCCGTCCACCCATCCCACCCCATTGTCATGAATTCCTTTTTACAAAAAAAGCACTATCCCCAAATTTAGCTGAAAGTGTAAGATTCTTGTCTTGAGTTTTCCCGAGTGTGATTTTTGAATTGTTAGCGGAATCTACTCCGTTTAAGTATATACACTTAATCATTTTGTTTTTTGTTAAAACTTTTTTTAATCCAAAGCATATTGATCATAATTTATAAATCTTTTTATTTACTGATGTTGAAAACATGTACTTTCGCGGTTAGTCAATAATTTGTAGTTACAATCGAAATCGCAACATCATGACAAATTTTGCGGAAGAAAAAAGTGTATTGTAACTGGATAGCTAATAATAAAAATAATAATAATAATAATAATAATAATAATAATAATAATAATAATAATAATAATAATAATAATAATAATAATAATAATAAAGAGCATGTATATAGCGCTAGATCCCCAGAAGCAGTGAGCTCTAAGCTCTAATCTCATGCAGCTCGTCCGAAAATGTATTAACACATTAAGCCCTGTAGAGTCACAGTTCCGAAAAATTGAAAGTTGTCTTCTAAAGACTATGTTACGGTCAAGGAGCTAGTTCGACCATGGTAGTTCAAGGATGGTGCCAGGATAGCTTGGCGCCGCAAGGCGCCAAGCTATTCTGGCACTATTCTTGAACTATCATGGTCAGTCCATATCTTCTTGTAGTGTATCATGTTGAAAGGGTGAAGATTGACATCGATGTTACGCAAAGATGTTCTTTTCATCTTGTTTGGCGTGGATATTTCAAATCATGTAATATGAGCTAACAACGATTTTAGGTGCATATTCCGCAAACGATTCGACCGCTTTGAACACGATTTTTGTCTTCATGTTGACTAACGATTTTTATGATATTCTTATAGCTTACACAGCTTCGTATTTGGGGTAGAACTGCAATGTATATATTTTAATCTGCATTAATTTTTTTGGCGATATTATTCATTTCAGTGATAATCCTACTGAAACCATATATTCATACTGCGCTGATGATATTTGCAAGGGTTGCAGTGATAGTTGCTGGGTTTGTTTGAAACAAGAGAAATATCTGACGAGAAAAACTGAACACGATTCAACTACTTTAACATAAATCCTCATGAGCCCCCGCGAGGGTCTATGCCTCTTGTGTGGACCAATGTGAGTCCACATTCCTTGGGCGGTTGTGGCTTTGGCTGTTGGTCATTGAATGAACACACATTTCAGAAACAAAATATTTGTCTAGTCAGGTGTTGTTGTTGTGGGGTTTTTTTGTTGTTTTTTTCGTTTTGTTTTGTTTTGTTTTTTAATTACATTATTATTGGACAATTCACCGCTTAACTCCACTATTACTCCCTAATTTTGACTATGTCATGAGTACCACTTTGTGAAAATTATTCTTGTTCGATTCTAAACTGCCTTTCTCTTGTTTCAAACAAATTCATTTGACGGCGACTATGATGTCGATGATGTTGCTTGCAATTGTAGTGTTGATAGCAAAATGCTTTGATAGCGTATACCGTTGTATAATCATTTGCTCTGCTGACGAGTTTAGCCACAGTACGTAAAAGGTAATCGGGCAGAAGTTGGCCTTATCTGCCCCGCGCACAGCCGTGCGGGGGGGGGGGGTGGGGGGGTGGGCAGCTGAGGCCAGGCCGGACGTACCGTGATCAAGAAATGCACACTGCCAAAGTAAATGCAGCGGTCAAAGATTTCATCATTTGCGTGTTGGGCTGTGATTTTTAATCTTTCGGCTCAGAACCGTAAGCTCCAAAATTCTAGACCAGTGCGCAGTTCATGATCAGTGATCATTCTGTGTAAGCATATATCTGGCAGTGTGAATTTCTAGTACGTGTCGCTCCTGATTGTGCATGCAGCCCCTGTACTGTTTATCTCATTCAAGGCGCCCCGCATCAATTGTTGCGACAGTGTCGTATAGCGTTGCCGGTGGCAACGCTATACGAAACTTCCGCAGCTATTGACGTGGGGCACCTACACGGAAACAGTACGGGGGCTACACATGCCCAAGGGAGTTAGTTTTGTGTTTTGCTTGTACTAATGATGCTGATTATGCTAATGTCCCATCATGCTCTCTTGCTTGCCCCGGATGCAGCAATGCCTCCTGCTAACGACACTAAACCCAGCGACAGAGGTAACAGTGTGTCTTTAAGTTAATGTCGTGTCTTGTGTCCTTTGGGGCCAGGGTATTTCAACATGAGTGATTCGTAGCTTACACCTGAAAGTTGGCTTTAATAAACAGTATCATGGGCAGGCATCTCATGTCAATAGTAATGCTTGTATATGGACAAGAAATTATTTCGAAAATGCCCACTCACACTGACAAAAAATTCATAAATTTCTTGTTCTATATTTTATGTAACTAGTAGTCATACTATATCTTATCCTTTAAAATACACTATAACATGAGATGATTTTGACCATGATAATTCAAAGGTGGTGCCAGAACAGTTTGGCGCCCAAAGGCGCCGAGCTGTTCTGGAACCACCCATGAAGTATCAAAGTCAATATGTCCGAACTGTAATGTATAGTCATCCCAGGACAACTCACAAAGCTAACGAAGGATATCAGTTGCAGGCTTTAATGGGTTAATTCATTGTCAATTAATGCCCCATAACCTACACACAAAAGAGTAGGCAATTGGCATTTTACCCACCAACTAACACAATGTTCTGTGTTATGCTCTGGCCTGTCATTCTGGCCTTTGAACCTGTTGACCGTAACGTCAAAAATCATAGACTAGTGTACATGAAGAACGGACAAACGAGAGAACGAAGAAGCCTAGGCGAGATTTCTGACGTCATCAACTTTCACGCGTGCACGCGATTCACTATGACGTGAAGCATCCTGGCAGTCAAAGAGCCACAATTCTCACCATTTTGAAGTTATATCTTTCACAGCTTCAGTGTTGACACTTTGATTAACATCTTCTGTTGTTGCTTTGTGTGTGTCTGCTGATTGAAGGTTCAGGCAATGAGACACAGTCGATAAAGAGTAAATCAAAATGTATTATTTTTCTATACCTTGTCCAGTTTATTATTCGTCAAATAATTTCCCACGTTGCCTTCTTTCACGTTTCACGTTTCACCCTATGCATCTTTTTTTTTTTTTTTTTTTTTCTGCATAAATGGATTTTTTTTTTCTCCTTTGCGTAATTGGAAAATAGAGGCTGTCCCGCCCTTTTTGCAACTGACAATATTGAATTTCCTTGATGTAACTCTCTCTCTCTCTCTCTCTCTCTCTCTCTCTCTCTCTCTCTCTCTCTCTCTCTCTCTCTCTCTCTCTCTCTCTCTCTCTCTCTCTCTCTCTCTCTCTCTCTCTGGTCTCTCAAACATATTATAGAATCAATTCGCTTCAAAGGCCTTGCGGTGGCTATTTTTGTATTGTCGATTTTTTATTACATGAATTCTGATCGGAAAATGGTGTCTGCCAATTCTCGCGCAAAGCTTTATGTGAGCAAAATTGTTTCTCATTTCAAACACTGAGAAACAACTCATCATCAGCCCCACCCAACCTTCACCACTCCCTCTCTCTCCCTCTTTTGCGCATTGGGCACTGGTTTGAAGTTGTCGCTTTTGCGCTTAGATTTCGTACTAAACTCAATTTGAAGTCATCGACGTGGAATCAATCTCCTATAGAAATGTCCTTACTTTCAGCTGTGCAATTTTGAAATTTCTAGGCTATGCCCGCCATTTCGCACTGACTATCTTGCATGCCTTCAATTCACAAAGCTGTAAATGTTGATGCAGCCGTAACACAATCTATAAATTAACCTCATGACTGCTACTAACGATATCCGCCTGTAAATAACAGGTAATGGGTTACCATTCACAGTTGTATGCATTACTAACCAGTCCGCCTCCGTCACTCCCAAAATTTTGACGTCAGTTCTGTATCAGCTGACGTCATTTATATGGTGAAGGTCTTGATCGGCATAAATCTAGCATGTTCTGGAATCTGTGCCTCATACATTATTCCATTTACATCTGTGTATCTGAGAAACTCATGAGGTGTTCGTTCTACGATGGTAGCGTTAAGCCAGATGCATTACATGAGGATTTTGCACCCAGAAACAGGAAAGCACCCCATACATACACTTTCGTTGAAATGACATGCTAGTGTAGTTAGGTTCCATTTTGGGGCTGGTCTGTGATTTTTAACCTTACAGCCAGAGGCAGCAAGGTCATAAATCACAGCCTCACCGACGTTTTATTTATAGAGCTGAAACTATTGACTCAGCAATTAACTGTGTTGCATGGCAGCCAATGGAAACAATGGAATGGGAAGAAACCGCACCAAAGGGAGAAAATCCAAAAATAAACAAAAATCTAAACCCAGTCAGAAAGGTAGCACTGGTGTTGTGGCGCTTTATTTACGTGTATACGATTATATCCACACTGGCTTACGTCATTTCTGTTTGAAATTTTAATTGTTTTTCTTGCACGCACAAATTGCCGAGAAAGGTGGCAAATATTGTAATGTTTGCTTTCATTATATAACCAGTAATTAGGTTTGTTTCATTTCAAACTTGCACGAGAAGCAAATTTGGTTTATTGATTTCTGATATAAATTATGTATACGCAATATTGTTTGTACGTGTTGTGCAAAGACTACATGCAAATTGTTACATAATGATGCATGTAAGTATCAATAATAAGTTTATTTAGTGAAAATAATAGAAACTTTGTACGTAACAAGCTACAACGTCATAGTTGTCCTGTTCTTGTGACAATTCTGTCACTTCTTCTTGTTCAGTGTCTAGATGCTGTTCATCGTATACTGACGAGCAAAAAGAAATGCGACATAATTCGAGTCATCGGAGACACATCAGTGTTTCCGATGACTCGGATGATGTCGCATTTCTTTTGCTCGACAGTATATATGTTAGCGTACGTGTATGATTACGTTGCTCAATGTATTTTTTGATGTCCACATGCACTGTTTGTAGAGTACTCCCTAGACAGACCCACTCGGGGAGTACGCCACAAGTACACTTCTGTTCATCAAATGAGATGCTTCGCGTCTCATTTGATGAACAGCAGTGTACTTGTGGAGTACTCCCTTAATTGGATCTAACTGGGGGATTACTCCCGCAATTGATGCGGACAAATATTCAAGTTCATTTGAAGACGTTCTTCTGTTCATTTGGCATGGTTGTTAAAGTTTAAGTTGTTGAAGTTAGCCTACATTTCAGTACGTGTGAGATCGAACAGCCAGAGGCTTACGAACCGGCAAGCACAAGAAAGTAACTGAGAAAACGGAGCCCAAAATGTGAAATGAGAAAATGAAAATAAAAAGCTTTTTTTTTTTTTTTTTGCGACAAAACATTTTTTAAGGCTACTTCTTTTTATTGATAAAATAATTAATGTTCCATGTTCTCGAAGATGCATAATATATTGCGCTTCGTGAACATGACATACAAGTGTTCTCTGTTCTACTTTAATTATCAATGATAGATTAAGTATTTAGTCAACAAATAAAACTTAGAGCGCTCTCTGTGTGTCATGTAAAAACTTCAGCATATATACGTTCTGTTCTCCGATTTTGGACACAAAGGCTCCAAACTATAAGGTCCAAAATCACACACCATGACATCTATGCTGTTTGCTTCCTTTAAAGGGTTAATTTTCAACTGAGAAAATTTGTAGATTTGATATTTTTGCAATAATGTATCTGCCATTTGCATGTGGTAGGAATAAGCCATCCACTCGATTGAATTACCAAGGGAAATAACTAAGCGTTGGACAAACAAACAGTTAGATCCCTTGACCCCCTCTTGGCGGAGGGGATCAGGAGATCTAACTGTTTGTTTGCCCAACGCTGAGTTATTTCCCTGTGGTATATCTACTGTATCTGCCAGGGCTTGCCTCATCCTTGGGTTGTAATTCATTTATTCGATTAATCAGACAATTCATTCTCCTGTAAATGCAAACCATCGGTACTATGGAAAAAAAAAAAAACAGTGATTGCATGCAAAATGGGTTAACCCATTCGAGACACGCCGCATCCGGATACGCGGCTTGAAGCCGCGTATCCAGATACAGCACGGCTCGCGGAATGTGTTAAAGACAATGTCTGAACGTCTCCACAACGCTGCTGCTCTGCTGACAGGAATCGAGATGGAGGTGGTGGATTTCTGCGCCATTAGCAATGGTGGCTGTGACCACAAGTGTCAACACACGCGGGACGGCGCCGTCTGCTCATGTCGCAAAGGATACAAGCTCATGGCGGACGAGAAAGGCTGCCGAGGTAAGTGAAACATATCTTTTTTTTCAATTCCACGGCCAAGTCGTACTCATGTACATTTTGTTGATGGGGAGAATGAAGAGGATTCACTCTAGCGTGTGAAGGCAAAGACAGTAAATCGGTTATTGTGGAAAGCGAGATTTTAATGTTAATACAGTGAAAAACTTGCTTTTCACAAAGATTATTTTGCCTTCACATCAAACCCTTGTAAGTCTACAAATATCATTGTGGAGAATTGCGGCTGGCGGGTAGTAACTAATTAGTTTAGCTCCTCCTTTTTGAGTTATAACAACTTCAGTACTATCTCTTGTCCGGTTCTGGGGGTGGGTGGTACCAGGCGCTACGGAAACCCATCCATGTCACCACATACCAAAGAAAAGGAAAAGTGAACAAGAAGAAAAGCCGACGGTAACAAATACATGGACGTTTTGGCTCCTGGAAATGTGTGCTTTTGAAGTCTCTGCTCTGTGAAGGAAAAAGACAGGAAGTTCATTTATGTGAAAAGTGAGATTTGTATTGTATGTAATACAGCGAAAATTATCGCTTTTCACAATAACCGACTTACTATCTTTTGACTTCACACGCTAGAGTGAATCCTCTTCGTTCTCCTCATCATCAAAATGTACATGTATCTACAGTATTCTCTTCTCTTCCTCTCGTGTATATATTTTCTTTCCTCTCACTAGAAAAGAAAACTAAAAAGAGAGGTTGAAAACCTTATAAGTGTGTGAAATTTAAATTCGACGTTTTGTAAACGTCGAGCCGGCTCAATTTTCACATACTTAAAGGGTTTTCAACCTCTCTTTTTAGTTTTCATTTCACACGAAACCCTTGCAGCAACATTTTTACTTCATTTTAACTCTTACTAGCTGGTTTGAAAGCGCTATATCATGTCTTGTGCCGTATCTGGATGACAAAAGAGACTCGTTGGAGTCACCGCTGTTACTGGGCTATAACCTGCTGTCCTATACTTCCACGTCATTAACTCATGCGAGACGTGCCTCGTCCGGATACGCGGCGTAACGCCGCGTATCCGGAGGAGGCACGTCTCGCATGAGTTAATGAATTATTTTCGTTTATGCAGATGTTGATGAGTGTGACGAGGGAGAGAACTGCTGCAGTCACTACTGCAACAACAACCCAGGGGGCTACACCTGCGGCTGCCGTCCCGGGTTCCTACTCAACCGTGACGGGTGTACCTGCGATGGTCAGTCATTCTTATTATATAGGAACAGCAGACAGTATAACCGTTTTAAATGTAGACTAACAAATGTGTATTTATTCTTAGACTGTGCCTTTCTACATAAATGGACCATCACAAAGTAGGAACAAATTACTGCTCAGATTGCATATAAATGAAAGTTGAAGTCTTTTGATAAAGCCCAGCACTGTATTAGAGACAATAAACACGACGCGTCAGGTCCTATGATCCAAGTATTCATTTCCGCGTAAAGACGGATCTAGCATCCTATTCGTCATCTTAACTCAATCCTTTGATCCTACGATCAATTTTCACATGAGACCGAGTCTTGCATTCCATTTATCTTTTTATTTTGTCTGAATCACGTGATTTGTTTTCACACACATATGTGATCCCGTATGTCATGTTTATCTTCATGAATACAGTATAGGGTTTTATCAACAAATTTCAACTCAACTTTTCTTTCGTATCACAAAGGTGTATTTACTTTGAGTCACTGTCTGTCTGTACTAGATATCGACGAGTGTCTGGGAAATAATGGAGGATGTGAACAGCTGTGCGTCAACTCTGAGGGCTCCTTCAGCTGTGCCTGTAAACAGGGCTACATCATCGCGCCAGACGGACAGAGGTGTATGCGTAAGTATCTTGCAGGATTTAACCCCATGACTGCTACTACGATACCGTTCAGCGGGATAAAGACATGCAGTTACGCACCCTTAACCCCTTCGCTGCCAGTAATCACGGATTTCGCGTCCGAAACCCCCTGCACGCTGACATTCGCGTGAAGAACACACATGAAATGCGTTAGTTAGTTAGTCATTAGGGTTTAACGCCGAGCAGGCGACTAAGGCCATCTCACGGCGGGATGGGTAAAAATCTGGTCAGCCAGACTAAAAGAAAGGTCTTAAAACAGGATGTAATATACCTTAAAAATGTCAGGCTAAAATGTCGCACAAGTCTTTAAAAGAAACGTCTACAGACTCTCAAAAAGGACAAAATACGGAAATTCACATAGTCTATAAATGCTCATATCTTGTTAAAAATATTGCATTCTCTCAAGAAATTGAAGATTTTGTCCGGGAGAACATCCCGGAACAAAACCTTCAAGGAGTCTGCTGTGAAGTGTTTATATCTTGTGTCAATTAAATCGGCACAAGACAGCAAAAAGTGTCGAACAGAAAACTGCTCATCACAGGCATAACACCATGGACGCTCATCCTGTTTAAGTAAGTAAGAATGAGTAACATACGTGTGCCCGATGTGGAGCCGAGTAAGAACAGCCTCCTCACGGCGGCTGCCGCAGCGGTAAGGTAGACTGTCGGACACCATAGGAAGAGCTTCGTGCAGCTTGTTCGCTTTCTCTTTGTCCCACTCGGTCTGCCACTCGCGGGCTATGTACGCACTAATCACAGGTTTAAAATCACTATGTGTCAGGTACAGGGTCATTGCGGGCATCGTTGGCAGCAGAATCTGCGATCCTGTTGCGTTCGATGCCCACATGCCCTGGGACCCAAATAAAAATGATGTCATAATATTCCTTCATCAAGTCCGCGTAAAGCTCTCGAATCTGCACCAGCAGGGGATGGTCTGAAGGGCCTGCAGGGCGGAAAGAGAGTCGGACAGAATCAGGAAGTTCCTTTCCCGAGACTGATAGGCATGCCTGAGTGCCAGCAGAATTGCCTGCAGTTCTGTACTAAATACAGAGGAATGGTCAGGGAGGCGGAGCTTAAATGGGCGTCTAGGATGGCGAGAAGACGCTGCAGCCGCCACCACTCTCCCATCCTCAGACTTGGACCCATCCGTATAAATATGACAATAACCAGGAAAACTTAAAAGGAGTTCACTGAGGCTCTGTTGGTATATGGCTGGTGGAGTACAGTCCTTCTTGTGGGCAGTCAAGTCCAGCAAGATGTCAGGAACTGGTAATAGCCAGGGTGGAGCGATGTGTTGCAGAGATTACGAAACTTTGTCCAGGTCCACTCCGGCCGCCTGCAGATGAGGTCGGACACGGAAGGAAAGTGGACGGACAGCTCCCGGATGGGCATCGTAAATCTCTGCAAACGACGGGTTAAAAACACAATCATAGGCAGGATTGTCTGGATGGGCCTTCAGCTTCAGAACGTAGCTGAGCATGAGGCGGATGCGGCGGAGCTTGAGAGAAGGCTCCCCTGCCTCGGCATACAGACTAGGAACTGAAGATGTCCTGAAGGCCCCCAGAGATATTCGCAGACCTTGATGGTGAATTGTGTTCAGACGCTGTAGAATAGACTTTAAAGCAGAGCCATATACCACACAGCCGTAATCCAGTTTGGACCGAACAAGGGCCCGGTACAGTCGAAGTAAGACAATGCGGTCTGCACCCCAGTCAGTACCACCAAGGACACGAAGAACGTCGAGGCCCTTCTGACAAGAGGTTCTAAGGTAATTAATATGGTTGCAGAAGGTCAGTCTTTGTCAAAGATGACCCCCAGAAAAGTTGCCTCCCTGGCCACCTTAATTGGCACTCCAGCAGTGCTCAGGCTAGGTTCTGGAAAAAAAATTCGTCTGGTTAGTAAAATGCACACAGACTGTCTTGGATGACGGAAACTTGAATCCGTTGAGAGATACCCACCCCTGGATGAGATCAACGCACAGATGCAAGCGCCTCTCAAGGGACGCAAGTCCTCGACCACGTGCACACAAAGCAAAGTCGTCCACAAATAAAGAGCATTCAGAATCATCCTTGACGGCCTTTACAATGTTATTAATTTTAATGCTAAATAAAACAGGAGATAGAATGCTGCCCTGCGGGACACCCATCTCCTGTTTAAAGGAGTCGGAGAGGGTTGATCCCATACGGACATGGAACGACCGGTTAGACAAAAAACTGTGAATAAAAACGGGCAGGCGCCCTTTAAAACCCATATCCGACAAATCAGACATTATACCATACTACCAGGTAGTGTCATATGCCTTCTCAAGATCGAAGAAAATTGCATAGATATGCTGCTTGTTGACACACACATGAAATGGGACCGAAAATGGGCATAAAGAACACAGGACTAACAAGGGGGGGGGGGAGGGGGTTGTGGTGGGGGGGGGGGGGGGCTGTCTTTTGCCTTTTGCCTTCAAAGGACAGACAGTCATCGGACTTTGATTTTGTCATTCATTGATTCTGTGATTTAACCCATTTAGCCCCGACGCACTACAGCAGGAGATGGGTCGACCATGATAATTCAAGGTAGTGCAATAGCTGCGCGTAGCGCAAGCTAATCGGCCTACCTGAATTATCATGGTCGACCCAACTCCTGCAACAGGTGCATAGTCGTTAGATGACGCCTTCAAAATTTGGGAAACACGTGCGTCGATCGGGCTGAACGAGTTAATCCGCTCAGTGCCATCTGATGCAGACTGTGTTTCTGCAATTTTCGTTAATTCAACACCAGAAAGCAAAAAATGGGCTCATGAGGATCTGTGCCTCTTGCAGTTGGGTGGACGGCGTTCAGGTTTTCTCAGCACTGAACGGGTTAAATACTTTTGCTATCCGAGTTTAGCGTTCAGTTTTCTTTGGGTTTGTCACACGTGTTTGAAACCGTTGACCTGACGTGTCTTAAAAATCTTTGTCCTATTTAATGCGTTGATTTTATTATTATTATTATTATTATTATTATTATTATTATTATTATTATTATTATTATTATTATTATTATTATTATTGTCCTCTGGACTGATGTCATCTGTGAAATTGCTACGTCCGATAAATGAGCGACTCTATGTTTTAACCCCTTGACTGCCACTGACGATACTACGCATCTTTTCCGCGGAACGGTATCGTCAGTAACGGTCAAGGATATTAACCTCTCTACTGCCAGCGAACGCATGTTGCGTTTTTGAAATCATCGTGGCCTCAACGTCAAAGGTCACCAGGCTTTGAAAGCAACATGGTAAAAAAAGATTTTATTAAAAAACCAGGATTTAGCAAGAGGCATAGATCCTCATAAGCCCCCGCAACTGCAGAGGCTCATGAGGATCTATACCTCTTGCAGCTGGCTGCTGTTTTTTTGTTGTTTTTGTTTGTTTGTTTGTTTGTTTGTTTTCTTGTCGGCAGTGCAGGGGTTATAGATACTGTGATTTCAACTGAATCTGCCTGTCTGTCTTTCAGAGCAATACTCAGCTCTTGCTTGGGCGAACGGTGGGTTTCCACATAGCTGCTGCGCCCGTATTTGTGTTGTGTACAGTCTTCAAGAAAGATTTTGTTGTATAAGTGTTGTTTTGTTGGCATTGGAACCAGGGGACAAGGAGGGGTGGGGGGGGGGTGGGGGGGGGGCATTTGACTTTTCTATGCGGGTCTAGCCTCTCCCTAACTCGTGCTCTCCTCGCTAGGTATAGTCCTAGAGCCCTCCAACAACCGACTGGACAAAGTCCCGAGTACGCAAAAGGCAATCGGGCCGACTTCGGTCCGATGGCCTTTGCGCACTGTGCCAAGGATTTATACTTCCCCTAGACATGGTATGGCCGACGTATCCTTTGGTCATACCTCTTTTTCAGCTTTGCAGCAGAGACCTCTTCTTGCAAGACCCTTCCCTAATAAAAGTATGCGCGGGTCATACTTTCTCCAGGTGTAGCCGTCAAGTGGCTCAGGGAAGCTTTTTTTTACAGACACAGAAAACAGCTCGGTATCATTTATCAACAAAAATAGGCCATTACGTATACAATATAATAATGAAATTTTTGTGTTTGCATTTTGCATACTGGACATAATTCTATTATTCAATATACATTATTCTCTAGACATTTCTTTCTCTCTCCCACCCCTCCTCTGGAAAATGTTCCTATGCCACCGTGTTTGTTTAATGTCACTCTAACGGGCGTGTATCACTTTCAATCTCTTTGTTGTTGTCGGTGTATTGAAAGACATCTTTTTGTCTGAGTGTTGTGCGTAATTGGGATAAAACAGGTTGTATACTGACGAGCAAAAGAAATGCGACATTATTGGAATCATCGGAAACACTAGAGTGTTTTCCAATGATTCATCATTTGTTTCGCAAGTCGGTATCCACTTCTGTTTTGCAGTTGTGTATTTTGTGTTGAACGTGTTTAGTTTGTCGCTCACTGTGCTTCTTGTTTATTTGACATGGTGTAGCTCGGCAGTAACATGTTGTACATGAAATCTGTGTATAGTCAAAATATCGACTCGTATGATTTTCCATTTTATTCACATGTATATTCGTTGTGTATGCCTTTATTTTGCAGATTACATAACCCTTTTACTGCCAGCAAATCAAAATCCATCACAACAAATCCAATGCCGATAACCGCATCCATGCAAGAAACACAGATGCAAATTACAGCCATCAAGAGTCTAGAACCTCATAAGCCCCCGCACATGCGGGGGCTCATGAGGGTCTATGCCTCTTGTAGTTAAATGGAGTTAGTCCACGGCAGTGGAGAGGTTAATATCCGCGCTCACTGTTGTCATTCTTCTTGTAGTTTCGGTTTCCTTTTTTGCCTGCTTTACGTTTGTTCGGTTGCCATTTTTGGGGTATTATTTTATTTGTGTAGCTGTGGAATCGAGAATAGAGGAGGACAGGGGGCCACAGAGAGGCGATCTGCCCAGAATCCGCTTTGAGACCACCCCCAGACCTGTTATACCTGCAACAGACAGCGGGTACCTCTCTCAAGAACTCCTGGAGCAGGAGACCAAATACAGTCAGTATCTAGTCACGTGTTCGGCCACTGTCATGATGGACCTGGTTCGATTAACAAAAATTAATGATACTTAATTTGTTGAATGCTTTCAACGTTTTCGACGAACGTGGAAAGCCATTGTCTTGCCTGTTGGTTGTCTTCTTAAGTTTGCAATATGTTTGTCAACAATTTTTCTGGCAGCTTTTTTATTTAAAAAGAAGGAGTTCATCTGAAAATTATGAATAGTTTCCAGCTTTTCGTAACCTTTCAGAGCAAGGGGCACGGAAAATGCCACCGAACTTCAAGAGGCATATATCCTTATGAGACCCCGCGTCAGCGGGGTCTCATAAGGAATATGCCTCTTGCAGTCTGATAGAGTTTTATGTGTCTCCGTACCAAAGACGAAGTGCAGGAAACCTTTCCAAGACAAACTGCCGACCAATTGCCCTACTGATGTTCACGGCGAGAGGTTTGCGTACGGCTATGATCAGACTAAGACAGGCAGAAAATCACCTGCACCTTACATTGACTGAGGTTCACTGGCCACAAGGTGTCGGATCTTTTTTTATTTTTTTTTTAATCTCCGATGCTTTCAGTTTTGTGATTCATCATTATTTGCGGTAAATGAGTTTGGTTGGTGAAGATGTTCCTGTCTTGTTGTTGTCGTGTTTGATTTTGGGCAATTGTTCTTTCTCTTCCTCGATTTCTTTTCATTGCTGAAAACATGGTTAACACATTCGAGACGTGCTGCATTCGGATACGCGGCTTAAAGCCGCATATCCGAATACAGCATGTCTCGAAGGAGTTAAGTATAAGATATTCTTCTCTGTGACTTATTATAGAACGTCGTGTAGAACGTCGTGTAGCTTATTATACATGTACTAGCCTGTCAATAGTGCTGGATTGGTCATTGTCGTATTTTTTATTAGGACATTGTGCTCTGAACACTTTAGCGTTAGTTGTTCGTTGTGTGTGCCAGATATAGCGCGCCAAAGCTGTCCAGCGGGCGAACTCTGTTGTAGACCATTTCATTGTGATGTTAGCGGAAGGCAATCTTTGTATCGAAATATCCAACAAAAAAGACATGTGTTTCGGAAGGACAAGTAAAACACAGTTTATTCAACATTTAAAAAAATAAATTGTTGTTGTACTTTTCCATTCTAAGCGTGTTTCTTGCTTTGTTGGTATTTCTTTGCGTTGTACAGGCAGTCACTTTTTTAATGTGAATTTCGCAAGTCTTGTTTTGCCAAACAGACTGTTCAGATTCTGGTACCCTACAAATAAAATGTGAAATCATAAAAGTATGATAGCGTTAACAACACTATGGTAGAACATGGACTTTTCCAGCCTTCATAGGCCACTTTTTCATGTGTAATGTGTAATCTACATTTTTAATAGTCGTTTTGTTTTGCAGTGAAAAGTCGCAGGGAAAAAAAGCATCTAGGCCCAGATGATTCAATGATTCAGCGAAAACGAAATTCATTCAAAAGGATCTTTAACTTATTAGTTTAATGTGCTTAAATGTGATTTGTTTAAAAACTGTGTTATGGTTTTGGCATCGTTTACGTGTACAGTTAAAAGTTAATACAAGGGCAGTTCTAGGGAGGAGGAGGGGGGGGAGTCGTCATAGGTTCCGGATGCTCCTCCCTCCCCCCCCCTCCCCCCTCCCCTCCCCGCCTCCCCCGACCCAAAATTCTTTAGAATGCTATAAAAAAAAAGTCCCTTTCTGAAGTGTTTGCCCCCTCCGCACCCCCCCCCCCTCCCGCCCCCACCCCCCAGCCCCACCCCCAGCCCCACCCCACCCCCCTCCTCTCTGACTTTTTGGGCGCGTCAAGACATACACACTTTACCCCCCCCCCCCTCCCCTTTGATATTTTGGCGAGCGGTGAGTCTTGACACACAAGCGCCTTTCCACCACCCCCAACTACCCCCCAAACCCCCTCCCCGTTGTTTGATTTTTCGGCCTCTGGAAGAAGGTATAGCGTCTTTAGTGTCCGGTTGAAGGTCCCACCGCCCCCCCCCCCCTCCCACCGTCCTCGATAACTGATCCGCCCCTGTAATATAAGCAGTCTCAACGTCTAAAATGTTATGAAAATGTGCAGAAACTGATATTTAATTTTAAAGATTCAGCGAAGTTGCAGCTGTGAAATTTTTAGTTGTTGAATGTAACTCAACGTGATTTTTTGTTTCCCATTCTGATTGCTTTCTTAGGAAACAAAAGTGGTAAGTAGACGTACGTGCATACGAATTTTAAATGTCAGTTCAATGTTCCGCCACCTCACTCTCTCAAAACGGGGCAACTCCCACGTCAGTAAGTACGGACCAAGGAGTTGTTTCGCTTGTTTAGCTTAGACAACTTGATTAACGAAAAGGTGTTCTTGCATTCTTTAACACTGTCGTGCCATATTTGCTCGGCATCTTGTTAGGGGTTTGTTGGATTAAAATGACCGAACCATGCAATGGTTTTTTTTCTTCTTCTTCTTCTGGGGAAAAGCGTACGCCTGTGAAAGCACCCCCCCCCCTCCCCCCCATCCTCCCCCCCCCCCTCCTTGAATATCGAAACCCTGAATATTAAGCCTTCAATTCCCAGGACTAAATGACTTCCATTCTAAAGAATGGAAGTCATTTAGTCCTGTGAAATGAAGGATTTAAATTCATGATAATAGCATACTGAAGTGATATCCTATATTCGTGATATATTACACTGTATGCTACGATGATGTTTATGATACAGTTTCTGATTTATTGGTGTACTGACCTGCTCCGGCTGTAATTTCAGCCTGCATCCTGGGTACGTTTGGACCAGAGTGCATCTACACCTGTAATAACTGTCAGAATGGCGCGGAGTGCAACGAGGGTCGCGACGGGTGTGTGTGTCCCACCGGCTGGCAAGGGATACTGTGTGACGAGAAATGTACACAGGTGAGTCAAGTCTGATTCTCCTGTTCAGTGCCGGCTAACGCAGACTGTGTTACTGCAGTCTTAGTTAAGTCAACACCAAAAGACCCTAGGTGTCCCAGAGACATGGATTCAAAATGGTGCCAGGAAGAGGTATAGATCTTCGAGCCCCCGCAACTGCGGAGGGGCTCATGAAGATCATCTATACCTCTTGCGTTTGGGTGGCGGTGTTGAAATGTTCTCGGCACTGAACGGGCTATACTCTGTGACGCGAAATGTACATTGACAGATACAGTCTAAATCCGCAAGTTTGGCAATTTGTTCTCTGAACGGACCATGTAACATTTCAGAAGACACTTGAGATAAACCATGACAGCTCAAGGGAGGTGTCCATCCATACCTTGCCGGGCTGAATTGGCTCAACCAAGCTACTTAGCTCACAGGGGGAGAAAACCGAAGTTATGTCATGTTAAGTGTTGTGCCCCTGACTCGGAGCGTCACGTGTATAGAATACTAACTATACCTGTGACGCTCGGAGTCAAGAGGCACAACTCTTCACATGACTGCCATAATTTCTGTTTTCTCCCCCTATGCGTAGCTCAGCTAAGCGGCGTTTGTGGTGCAAGGGAAGTAAGCGGCAATTCTCTCACAAGAGACTCTGTGTGCAGTCAAGGGGCATAGTTATCTATACTTGTTTATATTTATCTCCTGCAGGGCACGTATGGTGACGGGTGCAACAGCGTGTGTTCGCGGGTGTGTCAGAATGGAGGGTCCTGTCATCACGTTACCGGAGAATGTGTCTGTCCACCCGGAGTAGAGGGCGAAAACTGCGAGGACGGGTGTCCGCCAGGTATTTATTTTCTGTGTTCATTCATTCAACGCCCAAAATCCCCAGTCGTGAAAGGAAAATGGATACAAATGAGTCTCATCTGGACTGCCTTCACCTTTTTCTCGGCAGGGACATGTTTACAAATATGCCGTGTTCGTGCGCTCATTGGTTTGTTTATTTGCTTGTGTTGTTTGTTGTTTTTTTTTTTATTCATTTTTTGCGCCAGCCCTTATCAACATGGTTACTATCTTGCAGGCTATTTTGGGGAGGCGTGTGACAAGCTCTGCCTACAACAGTGCGCTAGCGGTTACTGTAACAGGATATTCGGCATCTGCGAGTGTCGTGCGGGGTGGTTCGGCCCTTCCTGCAATCTGCCCTGCCCCCCGTTCACCTGGGGCTCCAACTGCATGGACCAGTGTGACTGCAATACCAAGCACGCCAAAGGGTGCGACCCGGCCGTAAGTGGATTTTACATGCTCGCTTTGTTCTGTTGCAAAGGAAAACACATGCCACCCCCCACCCCCTCCCCCATCCCCCGTGGGTTGCCACAGCACGTGCTCTATAGATTGTATTTAGTTTGCAACTGGCAGTTTTAACCCTCTTATCCCCACGGCCGCATTTCCAAACTTTTGGAGGCGTTGTCGGTAGGAGACGGATTGATCATGATAATTCAAGGGTAGTGCCAGATGAGCTTGGCGCCTTCAGGCGCCAAGCTCATCAGGCACTACCCTTGAATTATCATGATCAATTCATCTCCCGCTGCAGGGTCCCGGGGCTAAATGGGTTAAGCACATTGTGTCATTGAAATCATTATAAATTCAACGTCAAGGAGCCCCAGCCATGTAGCCCCCACACCTGCGGGGACTCATGAGGACCTATTCCTCTTGCAGTCGGGTGATGCTCAGTATTTGTCTTAAGTGAAGGGGATACGTGTTTATTTAATCTGGTACAGTGAGCCATCCATTTAAATCGTTCTCTCTTTCATTGTATAACCCCTTCACTGCCAGCGGTGGCAGATTATGTTCATGTCGCGTTGTCTTTTGTTAATTCAACGCCCAAAAGCCCAACCCGAGCAACTGACACAGACATTTCTCAAATTTTGGAGGTGTTGCCTAACGACTATATGCCACTTGAGTTGCAGGTGATGGCTTGACCATGACAATTCAAGGGTAGTGCCAGATTGGCTTGGCGCCTGAAGGCGCCAAGCTAACCTGGCACTACCCTTGAATTATCATGGTCAAGCCATCTCCTGCTGTAGGGATCCGGGGCTGACAGGGTTAAACACCGATTTTAAACATTTTCCCCCACAGACTGGAGTGTGCCAGTGCAAGCCGGGATACGTTGGAGACCGTTGTCAGGACGAGTGTCCGGTGGGTCGCTATGGCAACGGTTGCCAACAGCGCTGCAACTGCCCGGATGGTACTAAATGCAACCACATGAGCGGCTACTGTCTACAGGACTGCCCGTCAGGCTGGACCGGGCCCCGATGCAACGAGCGTACGTAGTCCCTGCATTGTCACAGGACATACAAAAATTATGGGGAAACCTTGCTTTGTCAGTCACCGTGAACGAAATCTTGGAAATCTTAGCAGATTGAATAGAGGTTGTTTGGAAATCAAATGAGTAGGTCGAAATTGCACGTGTTTCGACGAAAAGGGTGGACTGGAATAAAAACCCGGACACTAACATGTGACATTGCATTTTCACCGGACTTTTAACAAGATCCCCTGTTTTCGTCGAAGCGTGGAATTTTGACCTGCTCTGACTTCCGGAAATCGTCCATTGAGTGCCAGATTACCCATTGAGTGCCAGATTACCCATTCGCTTTGGGAACTGACTTTGAAATAAGAGGAGAGTGCATGAAGCATAGACCCTCGTGAGCCCCCTGCGCAATCGCGATGGCTCATGAAGGTCCATTCCTCGTCGCCACAGCCGTTAAGGGGTTAGTAGGCACGTAAGTAAGAGGGATGGGAGGAGGGGGGGGGGAGGGGTTAGAGCTCGTAGTGATTCTAGAACTCGCTTTAATCCCTTTGCGTGTTAATCCCTTTGCGTGTCGGTAGCAAGTTTTTTCGCAATGGTTCCTACAGGAATCATCGCGACAAAACCCGCTACTGACTCCACTCAAAGAGTGAAAGATCCATTTATTGCGTTAACAAGCCCGGACGAAAAGAATGGGGGAAGGGTCTGGGGGAGAAAGAAAGTAAAGTCCGTTCGTGCTATAGATTCAGGAGATAACTTGATTGGTCTTGATAAGCCCTGGTATTATTTTAGCATGCTTATTTCTGCTTTCACAGTTTTTCTAGTATTTTGCATGATTGGGCTGATACTGCCAAGGGCCGTTTGCTTAATAAGTTTAGTTTTGCCTCATTTAAAAAGCAAGCGTTTTATATTTCTTTAGTATCTTTTCAATAGTAATTTACAAGCATGGCATGGCCTCAATGGTAGCCAAGCTTTGCTCGTAGATTTTTTGGTTCAGTTGCATAAGACACACACAGTGATATGTTGGCCTGTTTCAGTATTATCAGTGAAACATCTTATGCTGAACTTTTATTTGCATTGACGTCATGTCTTCCCATAAAAAGCAAGTGTCACTTTTCGGCTTAGTTCAGTTGCAGACTTTTCATATTTGTAATGAATTATTATTTTTATAAATGTCATGATCTAATTTTCATTTTCTTGTGCAGCTTTGCATACTTTTTCATTTGCATTTGTCTCACAACCAGTCTTTATAAACCAGTTTGTGACTAGAATAGTATGTAGATCCTGCGATTTGGGGTGAAAAGGAAACTAGAGAAATCGAAAAGGGTTGAGAGTGGGTGGTAGGGTTACGCTGGGGTGGGGGGTGGGGGGGGGGGGGAGGAGTAAATCTTCCTCACGTGCTAGTCGGTTATTTTGGACCTTACGGCCTTGAGTCGTAATGTCCAAAATCACAGACCAGCACAAAATTACAAGACTGCGGTGTATTGATAATTATTCGTTTTTGAGAATGTTATAGTTCACTTTGTATATTAAAGGAGAAACTGGCTCCTGGTATAAGACTGATTTCAGCAGTCGCTTTGAACTCTCCAATACTATTCACAAACTGGCCTGCCATTGCACGTTGCATTCCGCACTCAGTCGTGTTCAATATATGTCGAGCCACTCTCTCATCACCTTCATCCACAGACATGGGTTGAGAAACGTCATTTTACAGCAATACGTTCCAGCATTATTTTTACGAGTCCCCCACGTATGCAGGTGCTATACGTCATAAGTGCCGTCAAAAGTAATAACAGTAGGCAGGTTCGTTACGTCATAATTGACGCCATACGTAGTGAATGCAGGCAGGTTTGATATGTCATAATTGACGTCACACGTAGTGCTTGTATGACGTATCGCAGCTGCATATCATTGCCAATGACGAGCCCGCATAATCTGTTTAGCATTGCTGTTAACTCATTCAAGGCATGCCACACCCAGATACGCAAGAAAAAGCCGCGTATCCGAATGCGGCACGCCTCGAATAATTGTTTATCAGTCCCGTTTCTTGAGTAACTTGAAAACCAAGTTTGTTTGTTACTTAGTCAAGGATTAGTACAGCTAATGAATCAGAACTATGTGTATTGTTAAAACCACTCTCTCAACCCAAGTCTGTGCCCTCGCCTCCCCTCCTCACTCTCCTCCCTCGCCATACATTCCACTCCATCATTGTGTTGCTTGCAACATCCTGACAGCATGCCCTCACGGCAAGTACGGCAAAAACTGCCTCAGCACGTGTAGGTGCCACGGGAACGCCTGCGACCCAGAAACCGGCAAATGTGTGTGCCAGGCAGGACGTATGGGCAAACGCTGTCGCAGGTGTGAGTGTCTGGGATCCCATAGGTCCATAGTATATTCACATTATTTGGTATAAGAACAATATCGTGCCTAGTTATGATATGTATTTTTTACCTGATTATGGTATTGTAATAATATGGCATAAATAATTTTTCAGACAGAAAACTGCAGGGAAAAAAGTGTGTCAACCAGGTTGGCCTTTCCGGGAAAAGTGTTTCCCACGTACACTTTCTTAACCCATTCTACCCCAGACACACCACAGGCAGATAAGAATCGACCATGATAGTTCAAGGGTGATGCCAGAATAGCTTGGCGCCTATGGGCGCCAAGCTATTCTGGCATCACCCTTGAACTATCGTGGTCGATCTGTGTCCTGCACTGCAATGCAGTCTTCAGAGGACAACGGCGAAATTTGGGGATTTCGGTCTTGGGGTAGAATGAGTTAACCCAATCAATGCTTTCCGCGTCAGTAGCTGCAAAAGTCAGTGTCGTATCGTGTTTCGAAGTCACAAACCTTTTGTCCGACTTAATTGTACGACAAACAAAGAACATTTATAAAGGTGTTATTGCCATCTATTAACCTTAGCTTTTTTTCGGTTGTTGTTACCCGGAGCTGGTCGCTTTAACTTGGTCATGAATCGCAGGTATTGTTCAAATACAATAGATACACTGCAAAATTCTTAAATCGCGAGGAATAAAAGAAGAGTAGCCACCTAGAAATCTGAAAATTATATGAACAATTAAATACAAAAATCAAGAAACAAAAGTTAGCTGGTAAATAAAGTTTTGCAATTATGCCGACCTTGAGTCTTTTCAGGAAGTACTGAATGTAACAAATCACTGCAGCCTGTTTTCACTTCTTATTTTCTTTATTCGGCAATTGCTTCATATAGTGTATGCATGTGTAGACTAGACCCACAAGACAAAGAAGAAAGAGTGTTGAATGCACTTCATGTCACCCCTTAAGTCTGTATACTGACGAGGAAAAAACGCGACACCACTGAACTCATCGAAAACACTGGAGTGCTACGGATGATTTCAGTGCTGTCGGATTTCGTTTGCTCATCAGTATATTTCACATTTGATGGCATTTTTTTTTATGTTGTGAGAGCCAGCTAAATTAAAATTGATTAAGTTTTGTGTGTCCCTTACCCACGCATTTCCCTTACAAATGTTTACAACTTTTGAATATAGTTTGACATTTTTGTGTGCACTCTCAAACATTGATGTTGTACGTGTTGAAACAGTGTTTTCCCCCAAACAAGTAACATTTTTGTTCTTTCTTTTTTTTTTTTCAAAATTCACAGTCATTTTAACAACTATATGGTCGGGATTTTTTAATGCTAATTTCATAACCCTTATCATTCGGAATACACCAGTGTGTGAAATAAGTTTGAATAAAATAGTTCAAGGGTAGTGCCAGAA
>BTPG01000001.1:189846779-190021779 GCA_036245525.1 Semisulcospira habei | reverse complement strand
TGTTGTTGTGTACATGCGCTGGCAGTGACGGGGTTAAACAGACTCTTCAAGTATTTCACATGCTAGATTTCGTTTCTGAAGATGCAAGATTGACTTTGTAGTTAAGGTGTAAATATCTGGATCCACGTTGCGGCATTGCCTTATCGTAGATCCAGTCCTTAACATGGCAACGTTGGTTTATGAAGGCCACTAAAGAAGATGTACTATCACAGTTGGGTGCTTTTCACACTATGGATTTTATGAGTACTGAACTAAACTGTTGGTATGAATAGCGTGTCCGGAGGGCAGCTGGGGGATCAACTGCATGAACAAATGCACATGCGAGAACGGTGCTACATGTGACCCGATTACCGGTGAATGCGTATGCAGGGATGGCTGGTACGGTCCTCACTGCAGGGAAAGTAAGTGGCTTTATTCTTGCAGAACTCAATAATAACATTACTTTTTATTCTTAATGTAACGAAGCGCGAATCGTGGCACAACTGTTTGACTCTAGGGGTGGAGCGCATTCAGACAGTTGACAGTTGAAAGTTACTGACTAGAGGGTTAACGGCAAATCTTTTGGATTATATTGATGCACGTTTCCAGAGAAGCACCACTCTTGAACTATCATGCCGTTGTTCAGTTCACTATTTTGTTTGCAGCGTGTCCCGAGGGCCGGTTCGGGTCTCAGTGCCTGATGCGGTGTATGTGTGAAAACAACGCCACCTGTGACCCGATGGACGGACGATGCACGTGCAAAGCTGGCTGGACTGGCCAGATCTGTGACAGAGGTAAACTCAGAGTATGCCGCGTGCACAGCACCTTCAATTTTATCTTTTTCTACTGCGTTCACAGGGTTTCAGCCAGGTCCAGTGTGTCGCAGGCGGTATCGTCAAAAGTCACAGGCGTCCCGTCGTCCGTCGCACGACGGACGAAAAAACCACCATAAAAATATCTATTACCGCTTCGGTGGTGATGAAGTCCGGCAGCCTATTATTATTCTTGTTGTTCGTTGTTGTTATTATTATTTGCATCACACTCTACCATTAGATGGTTGTAAAGATCTACAGTTTCGAATGTAATCTTATACTGACTTTGCAATGCTTGTTAGGCTGTGTTCAGTTTGTTTCCTTTTTTAGTGTGGAACAAGTATAATGTTACATTATATTGCCTTGTTTTGTGACAGCTTGTTCGCCTGGTCTGTGGGGAGAGAACTGCGCCAAGCGCTGTAACTGCCTGAACAGTGCTGAATGCGACCCCGTCACTGGGGAGTGTCTCTGTGCCCCGGGCTGGCGGGGATCCAACTGCGATCAGAGTGAGTAACGTCCCTTATCTTTGCGGGAGTCCAGTCCTCTCGAAATGGCGTGTAGACGTCGAACACAGTTCCGTGTAATCCCATGGCTGGGCGCGGACAGTGTTTTTTAAAATCATTGTGAATTCAACGTAATTCGTTTCTCTTGCGGTTTTGTGTCACAGCGATTATGATGTGCAACGATATTTAAGAAGTAATAACCCTATCTTCTTAACTCATTCTACCCCAACACCGAAATCCTTAAATTTTGCTGTCTGAAGACTGCATTGCAGTGCAGGACACAGATCGACCATGATAGTTCAACGGGGATGCCAGAATAGCTTGGCGCCCATAGGCGCCAAGCTATTCTGGCATCACCCTTGAACTATCATGGTCGATCCTTATCTTCCTGTGGTGTGTCTGGGGTAGAATGAGTTAAATGATCCTGTAACTCATTCAGCGCTGAAAACAAGTCATGAATCAACTGTTATAGTTCAGACATTTTGCCCTGATCCCCTTTGCTGACATTGATCGCGAATTGCGCTTCTGCAAGCACTGCTCACTGACCGACATTTGCGTGAAATACACAGGTGTAAGCAGGGCAAAAATAATCATAAAAAAACATAATCTAACAAGAGACAAAAATCCTTCCTTGACTACGGGGCTCATGAGGGTTTATGTCTCTTGCAGATGGGTAGTGTTCGCCTTGCCCCGTCGGTTGAGGGGTTAATGTGTGACGTGTGTTTGCGTTTACAGGATGTTCTGACGGTAAATACGGCCCTGGCTGCAGCAGAGCTTGTCGATGTCAAAATGGCGCCGAGTGTGACCACATCAGTGGAGCATGTACCTGCTCTTCTGGCTGGAGAGGCATGCATTGTGAAAAGGTAATCTATCTTTCTGTCAGCAAGAGGCATAGATCCTCATGAGCCCTTGTAGGGGCTCATGATTATCTATGTCTTTTGCAGACAAAAACAAGCACCATTTTCCATGTTTTAATCACAACTGTTGCTAGCAAAAATCTATTTATATTTTCTTGTCTTCTTTCTTGATTCTCCAGAAGGGAAATTTTGTTCTACCTTCCTTGAGGACGTCGTCAGTCACTAAAACCTTGAGAATGTTCATTTATCAGGGGTCAAAATCTTCCGCTTTTCCGCGGATATCAGCGTTAATTAAAAAAAAATCCGATTTAAAAAAAAAGGCATTTCCGCGTGGAAAAAAATAAAACGTAAAAAATCTGAAACGGTCGTGGTTCTTAAACGGCGCAGGTCCACAAGTTGTCAGATTCGTTTATCGTTAACTTTAGGCAAGCTATGTTTTTTCCAAGATGGCGTCTAGCGATGCAGGACACATAGTTGCTCGCGGCTAAACTTTTAATGAAACGGGAGTGAGAAAGAAATGGAGGTGGGAGTGGTGTGAAAAATCGATGAACGTTAAGTCGAACCCTGACATGTTTGAACGGATATAAGAGCACATTTTAAAGCTGGAATCGGTGGAAGTGAGCACAGGCCCGCCAACATTGTGTACCGTGATTCTTCGTTACCACCCCCCCCCCCCCCTGCTGTTTGAGTTTTCGGCCCCCAGAATCAATGTGTCGCTTGCCCCCCCCCCCCCTTCCCCCCTCTCCCCCCCCCCCCCCCCCCCCCCCGCCCCCGTTGTTTCCGCCTTTTTCTCCAGCACGTGTTTTGACCCCTGATTTATTTTGACTGATTATGTAACTCGCTGGCTGTGGGTTCGGCCTTGCGTAACAAATAATCAACCGATTACTACAATACTAGGTTAGTTCGGGGTTTAACGTCCACGGCAACAGAGTGATGATGGACGGCCCTAACGGGCGGGTTATGGGGGACAGGAACAGCTATTGCCTATGGAGTACGACCTGAACACTGGTCAGTTCAGGCTATGCCACTTTGATTTACCAGGACCTTTAAACGGATATATATATATGGATATGCTATCTTAGCAAACCTGTCTTTTTGCCTCGACAATTACAAAACTAGTCTGCAGTTTCTGTTTTATGTCACAGGCCTGCCCAGAAGGATTTTTCGGCATCGAGTGTCAGAGCATCTGCAACTGCGGATCTGGGTCAACGTGCGATCACGTCACCGGCCAGTGCGCATGCCCGCCAGGTCACATGGGCAGTTTGTGTGACGGCACATGTCCGCACGGCATGTGGGGCCAGGACTGCGAGCAGGAGTGCGCATGTGAGAATGACGCCAGCTGTGACCCCGTCAGCGGAGTCTGTGTGTGTCCTCCCGGATACCGCGGCGCTCGCTGTGAAGAAAGTGAGTCAGTCATTTGTGTGCTGGTCTATGATGTTGGACTCATTCACACTAGATCCAGAAAGTTCAAAATCACTGGCCATCATACTTTGAAAGGTTCCACTAATCACGATTTTTTAAAAGGTAGACCGTAGGCCCTTTCCCTGCATTTGGGTGTTGTTCGATTTTTCTCAGCCGTAAAAGAAATTAAAAGTTGAGTAAGAGATTTTTTTGTCACCACGTGTTATTCGATCCGTTCATAGGGCACATGTTTCTCTCTTTCAAAACTTACATTCAGGGTAGCGCAGCTTATGAGACTCGCTGAAAATTACCCGATGATACTGAAGATGACGTAAAGTGGATTCAATAAAATCTTATCAACCTTATGATGCAGATTGTCCGCCTGGCACGTACGGCGTGAGCTGCTTGTACAGGTGTTTCTGTATGCATGACGGGATATGTGATCACGTGACCGGAAAATGCAACTGTTCCAGAGGTTGGTCGGGGGCGGCCTGCGAAAACGGTACGTCATTCCATTCAGCCTGCTGAATTTGTTAACTTTTTTTCATTTTTCTCTGGGCTTACTATTATTGCACAGGAGTGTGATTTTTTTTTTTAGCTCGCAGTTGAAGACAGTAAACCATCCCCTGTTCTATCGTTTGTACAGCAAACATAGCATTGCGGGCAACCAACTGGATTTTACCAAATTCGAAAAGGTAACGTATTATCCTTGACACTACATCATTTGAATGCTCATGGGAGACACGCCGACATCTGTCTACTGTGCTTTCGATTTTGTCATTATTGTGACTTATTGTGACTCAGTGTGCCCAAGGTACGAAGTGCCCACATTTTGGAGTTATCCTCTGAGGGCTGCATAACAATTCAGGAGACAGATCGACCATGATAGTTCAAGGGTGGTGTCAGAATAGCTTGGCGCCTATAGGCGCCAAGCTATTCTGCCACCACCCTTGAACTATCATGGTCGAGCCATATCTTGCTGTGGTGTGTCGCGGGCAGAATGAGTTAATAATTTCTTATTGGCAGCTTGCGACCATGACCACTGGGGATCCAACTGTGCCAGCACATGCGACTGCGTTCATGCCTCGATGTGTGACAGTGTCACGGGCCACTGCAAGTGTGACACCGGATACACCGGGCAGCAGTGCAACGAGAGTAAGCAGATTCAACCCTTTTAACCCCAACGCACTACAGCAGGAGTGGATCTACCATGATAATTCAAGGGCAGTGCCAGATTAGCTTGGCGCCTGACGGCACCAAGCTAATCTGGCACTACCCTTGAATTATCAGGGTCGACCCATTTGCTGCAACTGGCACGTAGTGGTTAAGGGACACCTCAGTCCAAAATTTGTGACCTTCAGGGTTAAGTAGGTTTACTACATAATATATTGATTTCGACAACGAATAATTCGGGAGCGATCGTATCTCCTAAAGCCTTACATTACGCGTTGGATAAAAGCGCCAAGCAAAATATGGTGTATTATGAATTGATGGACACCTTAAACATTTATCATTTGAGTTATTTCATTGGTCGATTTTAGTGGTCGATTACTTCGATGTCTGCATTAGTATGTAATAGGCTGACGGGTTTTGTAGTTGCTAATGGGGGCGGATGGATGATTGGTTGATAGGTTTACTGATTAGTTGGATAGCCAGCTGACTGGTTTTACTGGTTGTTTTTTTTAGCTGGCTGACTTGGTATTTACTGGTTTGTTTTTTTGTCAGCGTGTCCAAAGGGAACTTTTGGAAAACAGTGCAAGGAGCAGTGTATGTGCGCCAACGACATGTCATGTGACCACAAAAATGGCCGCTGCATCTGCACGGAGGGCTGGATCGGGGACAAATGTGACCAAGGTCAGTTACCTTCATACCAACAGCTAGTGCAGCAGTTATTATAGAAAATCTAACCCTACGTTTCTTTTTCTTGTGACAAGGTAACTTCTCTGTTCACCTACTCTGCCGTGGTCGACCACTAATAGATATCGTTTGTCCGTCAGGGTGGTTCAGTGGTGATGCCAGACTAGCTTGGGGTCTCTGTAGCGGAGTGCTTCTGTCAGCATCGCCCCAGTTCGCAAAGGCCATCGGGCCGAAGTCGGCCGCAGTGGGCCCGCGCACGATGTGCGCGGGCCCACTGCGGCCGACTTCAGCCCGAGAGCCTTGAGTACAATTATACGAGTACAATCATAGTCAGTCTGTAATTATGCCTACAGAGGACATCTCCTAACTTTGTAAATTCAGTCTGACTTTAGGGCGTAATGTAGTAGGAGATCATTGCCATATGTGCATAGAGTTTGGGACCTCACGGCATCAAGCACACCGCCACTCCAGTAATCTCTGTCGTGTCTGTCGACTTTCTCTGTCGTGTGTGCGTGCAGCCTGCTCTTACGGGAAGTACGGAATGCGGTGTGAACAGGAGTGCAACTGTTCGTTCGGAGACCCCTGCTATCACGTGGACGGGCAGTGCGAATGTCCTCCAGGTCTCACCGGCAGTTCTTGCGAGAAGAGTACGTACCGTAGCTATCATTAATATACTGACGAGGAAAAGAAATGCGACATCACTCGAATCATCGGAAACACTGACGTGTTCACTGACGTGTTTCCGATGATTCGAACGATGTCGCATTTCTTTCCCTTTGCTCGTCAATGTATTTCTTTCTTTTCTGCCAGACTTGACAATTTTTGAAAACATATGTGAAGAGTGCTAGTGCATACCGTCGGTGGGAGATGGGTTGGCCATAATAAATAAAGGGTAGTGCCATGTTAGCTGCAGGCGCTATTGACAGTCTACGGTCTATGTCTCTTGCTGACCAACTGTTCAGAAATTTTAGGTTGCGTCTTGGTGAGGGGAGGGGGAGGCCGGGTGACTGGGGGGAGGACTTGGGGTGAGTGTACGACTGAAACAGGGAAACGGGGAAGTATTCTGGACTTCCGAATGTATAGGGGTAATCAGCAAATGTTGGGTTTTGTATTATGCTTGCTTCGGCTTAGTCAGTTATTGTAATCTGTACCAATTTGTAATAACGTTCAAATTTAACTTACTACTTCATATATCAGTATGTAGATGGTATGTGTAACTGAGAAAGAGAGAGAGAGGGTGTTGCTGTTTGCGTGCTTTTTTTTTTTTTTTTAAGTTATAGACCAACAGCATTCTGCTTACAACTCTTGTAATTAATGCTAAAAACTATATGCGAATTATATTGTCAATGTGTATAATTATGCCTGTTGGTGCATTTCGTTGTACCAGATGCTGGTAGTTGATCGTAGTTGTACTAAGAAGTGTTATATGAATTTGTACTTAACAACTTAACATCATACTATAATGATATTTGACTCTGCTTTGTGATTGTGACCAAGTCAGTAGTAAGGTTTTATTTGCGACGAACGACTCTAAACAACGAACAACAGCAAAACTGATCATGGCGCATAAGTGATCAGCTTGGACCCGCATAAGCATAGACTCTGAACATCATCTCAAGATGCGTAGATCCGGCCTCACTCGGCGGAGCCCGGAGGGCTCATAAGGATCTATGCCTCTTGGAGATCTGTCGAGTCATGTTCAGCCTATGGTGCAAGCTGGTTATCATCCGCAATTTAGCTCGCGATCATTGTCAGTCGTTTGTTGCAAGCAAAACCCCACTAATCTGTTCTGTGTATAGACCGTTTGGCTGCAGACGGACGAGCCGTTCTTGCTGAAAAAGCTATAAACAGCTATGCTCGCTCACATGGCTTATCTTATACATTATTGTACGAGCCTTGCTTGCTGGCTTGCTTGTAGAGTGCCCCACAGGCACGTTCGGGCCCCAGTGTCGCGGCAAGTGCGCGTGCAACGACAACTCCGTCTGCCATCCCATCACGGGCGAGTGCGTCTGCAAGCCCGGATTCAGGGGAAAGAACTGCGATCGCAAAGGTAACTTGGTTAGTCCTGAGTGCTCAGGGATTCAAAGGGAGAGTGTCTGTTGGCACAGAGACTTTAAAATTCTAGACCAGAAGCGTGCACAATGTAAGACATTGACAAACCAAAAAAGAAAAACACGTTTTTGAAAGACTAATAATGCACACCATTAGTCTGTGTAAACTCGTTCGTGCCCCGCCGGCATGTTGTCACTGCGAAAGTGTCGTACGGCCTTGCCGCCAGTATACGACACTGACTTCCGCAGCTATTTATGCCGGGCCTTGAATGAGTTAAATGTGCCTTTGAGTTAGCTGAAAATCCTTCTTTGCTGTTGTTTCCTGGTTCAGTGGGGGAATTGCAAGGGGGATCTGCGGATTTAAACCGGCTCCTGCTCACCAGGCCGGGGGGGGGGGGGGGGGGGGGGGTCAGGAACTTTGGGGTGGGGGCAAGGGGTCTTACCCCCGAGGGCGCGACCTGCTTTTAACTAAAATGTCTCTGAAAACAATTGATAGCTGGTATATTATTTTGGATTGTTCATTTTTGAACGACGAGCTGGGAAGGCTTTTATGCTTCATTGGCTGCTGTGGCAGATAGCAAGATGCCTCTGGTGTACACCTGTATCGTCATGCTGCCTTAGTCTGTGCTCTGCCAATTTTTCCATGTTTATTTGTGACTTCCGGGCTGCTGTGTTTTGGTTTTTTTGGTTTTTTTTCCCCTTTCCTGGGTATAGTTGTCTTGTGAGTTCGCCGGCCTTGCTGTTTGGAGAAAATTGTGTGATAATTTATGTGCTGATCTGGGACTTTGTACCTCACTGTTCGTAGCAGTATGGTCCAGAGTCACTAATCAGCACGCATTTACTTCCTACCACCCCAGATGACAAGAACCTTTACAAGTTACTTTACCCCGCCACTGCACCTGTGTTAAAACAAGTGCAACGTAACACGCTTGAACACTATCATGGTATGACACCCGCTTCCCACCCTCCCCTCGAATTGCCGGTTTTGTTGCCCCTGTCCCATATCTCCATTCTGTGACAGGGATATGAAAACACAAATGTTTTCCCATTCTCCTCCCCCCCCCCCCCCCCCCCGCCTTCACCCTCCCCCACCCTCCTCCTCCTGTCTCCTTCACTCCAAAGTATCTCCAGTCCTCAGCCCCTGCTGTGCAAATTTTCGTAGTTACGTTTTGAGTCATTAGTGGAATGTGAATATTAATGAGAAATATTTCGGCGCTTTTTTATGGAGCGGGCTGTGTGTTTTGTTTCTTTTCGGGGGAGGGGGGGGGGATTAAACCATTAACTTTACGAGGTTGTGCATTATGAAATAGGGTGCCAAGTGTTTGCACATTGTCATATTTTACAGTGAGCTTTTCTTAACGACAGTGAAACTAAAAGTTGGACATTTGCTTTCTATATGTTGTAATTGATGGCATTTTTTTTTATATATTAGCCTCCTAGTCCTAGAAGACATGTGTGTGCGTGTATACACACACACACACACACACACACACACACACATATATATATATATATATATATATATATATATATATATATATATATATATATATATATATATATATATATATATATATATGTATGTGTGTATGTGTGTGTGTGTGTGTGTGTGTGTGTGTGTGTGTGTGTGTATATATACACGCACACACATGTCTTCTAGGACTAGGAGGCTAATATATATAAAAAATGCCATCAATTACAACGTATAGAAAGCAAATGTCCAACTTTCAGTTTCACTGTCGTTAAGAAAAGCTCACTGTAAAATATGACAATGTGCAAACACTTGGCACCCTGTTTATATATATATATATATATATATATATATATATATATATATATATATATATATTATATATATATATATATATATATATATATATATATATATATATATATATATATATATATATATATATATATATATATATATGTGTGTGTGTGTGTGTGTGTGTGTGTGTGTGTGTGTGTGTGTGTGTGTGTGTGTGTGTGTGTACGAAAATATTTTACAGTAGTGTCACTTCTTGCTTTCAACGCACATTGTCTTTAATGCTGTTCATTATGTTGCCATTAGATTTTTAATTATACTTAGTGTAGAGACATATATTCTATGGTGCATTGCTGAAATGCAGCTTCTGCTCAGATTGTACTGGTATTGTGTAATGTTGCCTGCTATGCTTGTTGAACTACCCAGTGAGCACGTGGATCTTTTGCTTGCTGGGTATTGTACCTGTTGTGTGAACTGTTTGAGTGAGCATGTCTGTTCTGTGAAGGCAAAAGACAGTCAGGCCATTTTTGTGAAAACCGACATTTTTATTGAATTGCAATGAAAATCTCTCTTTTGTCAAAAATGTACTTTCTGTCTTTTTGCGTTCACAGAGCAGATGTGCAGTATGCTGCTTAAAACACACTGCCCCTGCCCTCCAGGCCGATCAGTTGATCAACCACCTCTAATATGGGTGAAACTCTGTCTATCTTAATGGAAGAACTGACTAGACCATTCTCTCCAACTTTGTTTAAAAGCCCTGAGGACGAAATTATCAAACTTTGAAGATATCTTTTGGGGTCAACGTTCATTTTTTAGACACAGATGGACCATGATATTTCAAGGGTGGTTCTGGAATAGCTTGGCGCCTTTAGGCGCCAAGCTATTCCAGAAACACCTTTGAAATATCATGGTCGATCCACATCCTGTTATCACGTCAGGGCTTTATGAGTTAAATCACATATGTCCCTGTGGCTGTCGTTTTTTTTTTTGTTTTTTTTTTTCTTTCTTCGACTTTTCTTTAAAAGTCGAACTCAGAGCATAGAGATGGAAATATCTAAATCTCTGTTTGGACGTAAGCGCTTCCAGGATTATATTTTTCTTAATTCTTCTTTAAAAAAAAAAATTCTACTTCATCACAGTCATCTCTTGTCGCATGACTGCATGCTTCCCAAACCAAAATCACCCTCGTCAGTCGTGTTTTCAACCCAAACAACCAATCGAAGCTCATCATTAAAATTTGAAGTTTTAGCCGTTAGCCAGAATGACATTACTGTTGGTGTGCTGTTCGACGTCCAGCCTTAAAATTTAAACCACGACCAAGTTTGTGTTCTGCCGGTACCTACTTCTATGTTTTGAGCAGTATACTGTGTGAGTGGATGTATATGTGTGTGTGACTAATGACGCCTTGCTTGTGCTCTGCTCGCATGCAGCCAGAAGGAAAGGGAAAAAGTATAGGAAGGGTAGGAAGGGCAAAGGACGCGGCAAAAACCTAAAGATCCTCAAGGCTCAAGCTCTGCAGCAACTGGACGCAGGTAACTATCATATGCACTTTAAATGTCAGTCGCAGACCTACCCGGAGGGGTGGATCATGAATTACATAGACCTACCCGTTAAGGGGTAGTTTGTGGAAGGAATGGATGAGTCTGGTGGCCATGGTATCTACCTGTAGACCTCATTCAGCGTTGTTTGTTGTTTTTTATTATTGTCCAAGAGACATATATAGATCCTCACGTGAACAGTAAGCAAAGTCCTCGGGCCGACATCGGCCACAGTGGGCACGCGCACGCCTGTGGCACGGCGCGGGCCCACTGCGGTCGACATCGGCTCGGGGTCTTTTGCTTACTGGGGCAGAGGCCCACGAGAATGTACAGTACAACTTTGCCGCCACAGAGTCTGTGAGTGAGCTAAGTCCTGCGAAAGCCACTAAGGAAGTGTGCTCCGCTCTATCGGAGCATCTTGCTTAATGGCTGGCGCAGAACTAACCTCAGTCATGCAACTGGCCACATAACTTATGGGAATTTAAACCTCTTGTACATGGAAAAAGCTGAGACCGTTGATAGTCTATATTCCAAGGTGCAGGTACCGGTGTTTTTACACGCTACTGGTGGCGGCTATTTAGTCACCAAAGCTTGATGCAGTGATGTAGATATTATGTTTTGTGGTGTGTTTTGTGATGTGTTGTATAAAGGAATGTACAGGTAAGATGGCGTTAATGATGGTGTTTAAATGACTCTCTGTATGAAAATGCTGCATTCGTTTGACTCTCTCTCTCTCTCTCTCTCTCTCTCTCTCTCTCTCTCTCTCTCTCTCTCTCTCTCTCTCTCTCTCTCTCTCTCTCTCTCTCTCTCTCTCTCTCTCTCTCTCTCTCTCTCTTTAGTTTAAGAAAAAAATCTTCACGCTTCATTGGTTCTCCCCGGCCCTCTCCCTCATTACTCGCTCCTCACCCCAAAACAAGATCACCATTTCCATGACATCATCAACCGTCGATCGCGATTGTTGTCTAAGCAAATCACTTAGTTCTCAGGCAGACAAACTGATTGCGGTTGATTAGTGAATTATTAATAGACACTGAATCCACATTCCCTCACAATGAAGTATACTGACGAGCAAAAGAAATGCGACATTTTTGGAGTCATCGGAAACACGACGTGTTTCCGATGACTCCAAAAATGTAGCATTTCTTTTGCTCCTCAGTATAAATTGAAATGTGTCCGTACAAATGTTGTGTCATATTTTTGTAGATGAACCGCTACAATCGGATGCCGCTCTGTTTTTGAGTTCGGGGTCAGGGTATGAGTTGGAAGGTAAAAGATTCTGACTGCCACGGAATGGCGTGAAGCACAGCATGCTTTGTAGAGGTTCCCAACATACCGCATTAAACTAATATTAATCACTACCATAAGATAACCCTGCCAGCCTGCTTGGCGTTAAACTCCAATGTCTATTTAACCTTTAGACTTTCAGTAACGCGTTTTCTCGCGATGATTCCTGCAGGAATCATCGCGACAAAACGCGCTACAGACAGCCGAAATGCTAATAAAATGAAATAGCTTACAGTTGATTCAAAGACAATGCTTGGTAGCTAGTGATGCGTTTTAGAATGATGACTGCAGTGAGACATATACAATGAATATTGCCCAGCTGCAAAATGCATTTACCCAGAACAAGCATGCTTCCTAAAATGTAATTTACTGCCAGTACTGCAAACAATGACATTTTACAACTAGACGTGTCATACCACTTGTTAAGTAGACTTAATGCTTGATTTACTCATAAGACGTGCTTGATAATCACCACGGAACACGACTTCTCGGGCTTATACAAAGTGTGTGTTGGTCTGTGATGTTGGACCATACTGCTTTAGCCGTAAGATCCAACATCACAGATCAGCAAACGCATGCGACTATGTCCAGCACCCTGAAGGTGTATAACATCCTAACCAGCACTTAAACCTGTAACACTGAATGCAGCCTTAACGGGTTTACCCTTTGGCTGTCAGTAGCGGTTTTATGGGAGGTGATTCCTGCAGGAATCACCTAAAAAAAATCCGCGACCGACAGCCAAAACAAAAATAAACCAGCGAAAAGTATGTCCCAGAGTTTAATGACAGTCTAAATGCCAGCTTATATCGCTGTCATAATGCAGACAAAAGTGCAACGAAATAATCAACTAAGAAAAACAAAAGCCGGCTGCTGTAGAATATAAGGATGGGACAGCTGCCTCTCCGGCTGTGGACTTTGATGCACAGCAAGACATGGATCGAGCATGATAGTTCAAGGGTGGTGCCAGAATTCTGGCACCACCCTTGAACTATTATGCTCGATCTCTCTAGAATTGTAATACAGTCCTTCAGAGGGCAACTTCCAAACTGGAGGATTTCGGTCCTGGTGTGGAATGAGTTAATTGTGCCGTTCGTGGTGTTCTGTCCACAGTTGTGAACACCACCACCACCACCACCACCCCCACCCCTCCCCCCACCCCCACCCCTCCCCCCACCCACACCCCCCACCACCACCCTCACCCCTCCTGTGAAAACAGAAGGCAAGAAGTCCATTTTTTTGTGAAACAACAAGATTTTCATTGTAACACAATGAAAATCTCGCTTTTCACAAAAAAAGGATTTACTGTCTTCTTGAAAAGCAAGATTTTCATTGTAATACAATGGGGAAAAAACTCTCTTTGAACAAAATTAGATGTATGTCTTCTGCCTCCACGGTGCAGAATCATGCTTCACATGTGTGTGTTGGTGTGACATTTTGGGCCATACGGCTGCCATAGCTATAAACTCACTTTTGTCGCTTGCTTCTAACTCGTAATTTCTCTCGAAAGCATCCTGGGTATTTGGTAAGAACACGCATCGAAATTAGCCACCCGGCATGTTAACTCCTTAGTAGATCCATGTACCCCGTAGTTAACCCATTTAGCCCCGATGCACCACAGCAGGATATGGATCGACCATGACAGTTCAAGGGTAGTGCCAGATTAACTTGGCGCCTGATGGCTCCAAGCTAATCTGGAACTACTCTTGAATTGTCATGGTCGATCCATATCCTGCAACTGATACATTGTCTCTTTGGTGACACCTTCAAATTTGGAGTCGTGGGGTTAAATGGGTTAATGTTGGTATGTACACTTTTGTTGATTTTGAACTTAATTGCACAGACATTATTTTTTAAATTGCCTATTAGTTGATTTTTGCTTTCTGTGAACTTTATATTTCACGTACTTCCAAACCTATATTACCTTCCACATGAACTTTAACCCATGAAATCCTAAGTGATTTTTTCCCAGATCTGTGAGTTGTCCCATGAAGGCTACATTTGAGTGCAGGACACAGATTAACCATTCTATTTCAAGGGTGGTGCCAGGACAGCTTGGCGCCCCTGGGCGTCAAGCTGTTCTGGCACCACTCTTGAACTAAAATGGTCAAATTTATCTCACGATAGAGTGTACCAGGATTTAAAAAGATAAAGAAATCCGCACTATGTGAGCTTTTAATGTTGTCTTATTGCATGCAATAATTTCTAGTTAAATTTAGCTTTTTGCTTTCCACAGTCCTGCGATTTTCAGCCAGACATGCTTCGTGTGCGTTTGTAGGCTGAAAAAGTGGTTCCTTTTTATTGTATACCCTCGTAGGGACTCGGGGCTAAATGAGTTAATTTTACACCCCATGCCTTTTAACAACCAATGCCGGGCTTTATCTGGGTCTGTTATATCCACAGGCGCAGGATGGTCGTTGCGTCATTGGTCACCTACTAACACAGGTGGTTTACTACTACCCGTGTTAGGAGGTGATATACATAAATCAAGGAAAATCGTGATTTAATCTAAATGGAACATAACCCACTTTATTTGAGTGTGTCTTTATACTTTACCCAGCCATGCATGCTCAGACAACACATTCATGTTCTAATAAATTTGCAGTGGTCGCTGCTTTGCATCATTTAGTCACAGCATTTCGCCCCACAGTGCACTTACTGTATTGCTGTAACAGCACTTTATTGTCCTCTCTCAGTTTATTTGTTGAAACCACCTGTATTCATTTCGTGTATGTGTAAGTGTACATACTTAACCAGTTATTTGGAAATCAGAGTTACAGTTATTTTAACTCAATCGCGGCCAGCCGCATCCGGATGTGTTTTTTTGCGATGATTCTTGCAGGGATCATCGCGACAAAACGCGCTACCGACGGCCAAATCGTTCATTACTTCTCTTGTATGTTAAAACGCAGCTGTATTAGATTAATTTAGTACTGATGAATGTGTGTTGCTGATGTTCATAACTTTGATAAAATATTTTTTTAAAATGTGTCATGCATCATCGGACCCACAGGCTGAGTTGACCAACAGTAATCTGAAATTGAATTTAACCCGTTGGCTGACGGTAGCGGTGTTTGTCGCGATGTTTCCTGCAGGAATCGGCGTGACAAAACCGCTACCGGCAGCCAAAGGTTAACGTTTGATTCTTCCGACTGCCGTATCATCTGTATGTTGTGCCATGTTTGTAACAATCAACTTAATCATGAGATCCACACTGACCTTAAAAAGCGCTGAAATTGCAATGCATTTTACTGGGAAAACTGACATCTAAATGATCCCATCCCTCCCTTTTTTCCAGAGGGGACAAAACTCATCATAGTGCGTTCGTCCAAATTAATTATTGCCGCGGCAACTCTTGTTCATATGCGGCGGGAAAGGGATATTTGGATTTCATTAAATTTCAATTTTGTCAGTAAAATTCGTGGTATATTCGGCGCGCTTTAACAATTATATCCAGTGGTTGAAATTGGCTGATACACGCATTTAAAGACATGTAATATTAATGCATGTACCACGTGCATCGGCTAATGATTTATGGCACTGTCTCAGGGTGCAAGGAAGGCGAGTACGGCCCTAACTGTGACCGCGTGTGTCAGTGCGACAACGACGGTACTTGTGACGTGGCCACCGGCACGTGCAACTGTGCTGACGGCTACGTGGGGCCGACCTGCAGTCAACGGTGTCCCGAAAATCGGTAATAATAATAAGAACAGTAATAATAATAATGTGTATGTATGGAGCGCCAATTCTGGAATTAGGCGAAATCCAGACCAAAAATGTGACTGCCAAGCGTATGAAATCCCAAGGAAGAAAGAAACACGCTTAGAAAAGTGTTCCTTTTCTTCGTTGGGGTTTTCTTTGGAATTAGGCGAAATAATAAAATACTTGTACAGTCGTTGACCTAAGCCGGTTAACTGAAACCTTCATAGTTAGGATGTCGCCGAACTGTGTTTATGTCATCGAAATACAAGAATTGTATGCCGACACTTGGACTTTTTGTGTATCCACTACACTAGCTGTAACGTTGTTTGTTTGTTTGTATTTTTGTTGTTGTTGTTTTCATTTCTGAACAGTTATGATCAAAACTACCTTCATGTCGACCTTTTTCATTGTGAGTCAACTACCTTAGTTGTAGTCTTATTCTTTCGTTTTTCTCCTTTCAGAATTGTACGAGATTTTGTAAATGCCAGAACATAAATACTGTCGTCTTGCAAGTGCCCTGCCTATACACTTTTTATTTTGGAGAGAATATCCCAACGAAGGAAGAAACGCACTTAGAAAAAAGACAATTACAAGACAATTTATTAATTTTTCTGGTTAAAACCTATTTCAAAAAGGGTTTAACCCGAAATATCAATCAATTGTATGATTTTTAAAAAATATATAAAAAGTACACATCCTGCAATGTATCTGTTCATGATCGGAAGTGTCAGCTCACTGTTTGTTTTGTTTTCTCATCAGTTACGGGTTGAACTGTACTGGGCTGTGCCAATGCCAGAACGGAGCGCGGTGTAACAAGCGATCCGGCAAATGCAAGTGTACGCCTGGTTACACCGGAGAGTTCTGCGAAAACAGTGAGTTCAGCTGGCCTTTTTGTGTGCTTAGTTGCCATAATTAGTCCTTTGGATGTCGGTAGAGCGTTTTGGTCAGCCAAAGGGTTAGTACACTGGTCTGCGATCTGTTATCTTTTGGACTAGCTTGTTAACCCTTTGGCTGTCGGTAGCGGTTTATGTCGCGATGAGTCTCGACAAAAACCGTGACCGACAGCCCAAGGGTTAGTGACTTTCTGTGTTGTTGGACCTTACGACCTTAGCCGGTAATATCCAAAATCACAGCCCAGCACACATTTTTAATTTAATCACGATTCACTGTGATTTTGTCCATTTTTTTTTTTTTTTTTTTGCATAGACGCAGTCAGTAACAGCTATGTAAACAGTTTGTCTTCTTTTTAAAAAAAAAATAAAAAAGACAAAACTACGTAGCACAGAGATGCATTATACTCATTTGAAGTCTGTACTTGTCACTGATTTTCTTTTTCAGTTGCAGTCGCTGATCATTTTCAGATCTTGTTGTTCTTCTCTCGTTTATTAATATCTTGCATTAGTTTTTTTCTCTTTGTTTTTTTTTTTTTTTTTTTTTTTTTTTTTTTTTTTTTTTTTTTTGGGGGGGGGGGGGGGGTGGGGGGTTTCCATGGATGTTCTAATAATTGTTTCCATCGCAGTGTGCCCAGACGGCATGTTCGGCCATTACTGCGAGGAGAAATGCCAGTGTGTGAACGGCAACTGTGACCATGTGACCGGAAAATGCCACTGCCACCTGGGCTTCACGGGAGACAACTGCTCGGAGGGTTGTCCCCTTGATCGGTTCGGGCCCAACTGTATACACTCATGCATGTGCAAGAATAACGCGTCCTGCGATTCTGCTACCGGCTGTTGCTCCTGTACGCCTGGCTTCTACGGGCAAATGTGTGAATTAGGTGAGTGCACATTTAAACCCCTTTGGGTGTCGGTAGCCGTTTTGGTCAAGGTGATTTCTGCAGGACTGACACTAACGTGATGTCCACTCTTAGCGTCGAAAGACACACAGTTAACACATTTAGCCCCAACGCCGTACGGCAGTAGATAGATTGACCGCCATGATAATTCAAGAGTAGTGCAAGATAAGCTTGGCGCCTAAAGGCGCGAAGCTTATCTTGGCACTACCGACCTTGAATTATCATGGTCGATTCATCTCCTACAATTGGTACATAGTCACGTCGTAAGGCGTCACCTCCAAAATTTGTGAAATTCGGCCTTGGGGTTAAGTGGGTTGATTACTTCTCAATTGTCTGATTGACGGAAATCTTCCATTAACTAATTACTTTCGAATCGTCTTTCTGTCCATTGTAGAGTGTCCGCCCGGTACACACGGGACTTACTGCACAGAGCGGTGTGACTGTGTGAATGATGCCCGCTGTAATCCGGTTACCGGACAGTGCAAGTGTCCGCCGGGATTCACTGGCGACCGGTGTGAAAAAGGTAATTGTACGTTTGGAAAACTACGAAGAAAAGTATTTAAGAGCACAGTCAAGGGAGAGAACAGTGCATTATTGACGAATGATCATGGATCTAGTAGGTCAAAGTACCTAAAGGATACGAAATAGTAACAAGATGGGATAAACCATAACTCACAAAGTCCATTCTATATCAGAGCTGTCCTCGCTGTCAAGGGTCTCTACCTTTTGTCTTTGACTTGATTCTGATGTTAAAATATATCCTTCTGAAAAAGCCTCGCAGATGTGCCAATGCGTCATTAGTGAACTCTAGAAGGGGCGCGCGCAGTGCACACACGTCATTAGTTTGTCAAACATCATTTGTCATGACGTTGTTTTTTTTTGTTTGTTTGTTTTTACGTAATTTTATATTTAACGTGATATGAGATTCGCTTTCGCTTCAAGACTTGGGAAAATGGTGACAAAACTAGAATTTCAGTCTTGCTATAATTTGTGTGAAATCAGGTTCACTTTACCCAGCTACATGCTATATATACTAAGTACACCTGCATGCTCTTCTGAAGCGCGTCGATGTGTGTGTATGCGTGTGCGTGTTGTGCATGCGCGCGCTCCAAACATCCTCAAGAGGCATAGATGTTCATGCACCCTCCAGGCACTTGAGGATTTATGCCTCTTGGAGATGCGCGCATATGTGTCATTGGTTTGTCAAACGTCATTTGTCATGACGTATTTTTTTGTTTTTACGTAATTTTATATTTAACGTTATATGAGTTTCGCTTTCGCTTCAAGACTTGCGAAAATGGTGACAAAACTAAAATTTCACGGTACAATTTCAGTCTTGCTATAATTTGTGTGAAATCAGGTTAACTTTACCTAGCTATATGCTTTACTAAGTACCCGTGCATACTCTTCTGAAAGCGCTTTGATGTATTTGTATGCGTGTGCGTGAGTGCATGCGCGCGCTCCAAACATCCTCAAGAGGCATAGATGTTCATGAACCCTCCGGGCACATGAGGATCTATGCCTCTTGGAGATGCGAGCATATGTGTGAGAAAGAGCGAGAGAGAGAGAGAGAGAGAGAGAGAGAGAGAGAGAGAGAGAGAGAGAGAGAGAGAGAGAGAGAATTACGTCATATTTAGAGTATCAGTGTCTGCGTGGTGACGGAGTTGCTTCTTTTACGTCGCCGGCACTGTCTGACTTTCTCTAGAAGTGAAGATTTTTTTTTTACTGTTTTAATTATTTTCCTAAAATAATTAGTTTAAACTAAAGAAGTTGAACGGATAAAAAGCTGGCTAACAAACTCATCCAATGTCTTTCTCCAAACTAGCTATATGCCAAAGTTCAAGTAAATATGACAAAAATTACGGACTCTAATCTGGGTCAACCGACTTCCTATAAACGGTTGTTTATGTCTTCAATGAGACTTTCAATTATAATATGCTCGGAGGCTTTCTTAGCCACCCACTTAAGAAAGTATTTCGCCCAGTTTCAAGCTTGTGTGTTCAGAAATATCGGAGATTCTCTTGTTTACATACATACGCACACTCATACGCACATACATACGCACATACGACGCTTCGCGCCAAATGTACGTTCAGCAGCGAGGTTAGCGTAACTAGAATGACGTAATTTTTATCTTGTTACTTCAGTTGTTAGAGGTTTAGCCTGCCCTGCTTTGACATCATGGACATGCTATTAAATTCGCCCCACCGCGACCCGTCTAAAAAGTTCCTTCTATAAATACAAGGGACTTAAAACGTGTGTGTCTGGGGGAGGGGGGGGGGGGGGGCGTCGGCCTAATAGTACCTAACTGAAGCACCTAAACATTGATGTCAGGTGTTTGTTCGTGTTTTCCCCTGCAATGACGAACTTTCTTGTGTATTTTTTCAGCGTGTCCCAAGGGTCGGTTTGGCCAGAACTGTCGACAAGAGTGCAACTGCGGAGAGGTGGAGTGTGATCCCGTGTCTGGGGACTGTTTATGTCAACCTGGCTATACTGGCCCCAAGTGTCAAAACGGCGAGTACCACTGCCTTAACCCATTTAACCCTAAGGCCACATTTGTTTAGGTGTCACCTGACGACTACGTACCAGTTACAGGATATGGCGCGACCAGGGATAATTCCAAGGTTGTGCGTGAAGGCGCCAAGCTAATCTGGCACAACCCTTATCACTGGTCGAGCCACTTACTGCTGTAGTGCTTCGGGGCTAAATGGGTTAAGTACAAATACTTTATTAACACGTTCACTTCCGGTGAATAAGTTGCGCAAGAGAAAAAAACGGCATGAGCCCCTGCAGATAGCTGAGGTTCTTTGCCTCTTGCTGACCCTAGCATATCAGTTTTCCTATTGGGATTATTTGATGTTGAATTTGCCATGCTTCTACAGATGATTTTCCGTCCATTGGCAGTGAAGATGTTAAGCCCACTTGAGAAACTGGTGCAAACATATCACACACTTAAAATCCGCAAGTAAAATATCACAAGCTAAACCACACCAATGAGCATCTCATATTAAAAGTGTATTTGAGTTTCCACATCTTCAAACCAAATAAACACTCACTCACTGACTGCATGAAGGGCTAGCATCCATCCTAGTTTTGTGAGGGGATATCTGTTGTTATTGGGTTTTTTTTTCTATCATTTGTTGTTTGAGCCATCATGACTTTCAACCAAATGTTCCAAATCAGTATCATAACTATATTATGTTATTAATAATAAAATCCAAAATATGCTTGTCACATTTCAGTGTTAATTGATGCTACTTTTGGTTCATTTAGTCAAATACAAATGTACTTTGTATATAATAAAATAAAAGAGGACTCAGTTTGTTGTTATTATTACTGAAAATTGTCATATGTGAAATAATTTAAGAGCCTTTCCATTAACTTCATTAACTTTTTGACTGGCAATTCATAACAAAATCACTAGAAGAGTGGTGCTACATCAAACTTTTGCTCAGTCCGCCCAGAGACGTCCACTGCAATTTATAACATTTCTTATTTTTATTTTCAGCCTGCACTGAAGGGCGGTATGGTCCGGACTGTGAATACTTTTGCAACTGTGATAATAGGGGCGTCTGCGACCCACAAGCCGGGTCCTGCCAGTGCACCGAGGGCTGGGTCGGACCGCAGTGTCAGACGGCACAGAGTGAGTCCCCGTCCACCACCAGCATCATGCACGCATCCTCTACTCTCGCGTAGATTAAAAGCACGGCTACCCTCGTATGAATTGGGCCGAACTATGTCAACAATTAACAAAAGGCATTTATTCTCATCAGCCCCTGTGAATGCTGGGGCTGATGATAATCTGTAGTTGTGGGAGGGATTTCCCGAAGGTCAATGCCTGCATCCCTTACTCACTCGTAAGCTAAACAACAGTGAGACCTTCCCTCAGATGTTGTAAAAGGGGACGATCCTTGTCGGAAGGAGGCATTTATTGTCTTTAGCTAATGCGACTGCATGAGTTCGTGAGTATCTATGTCTGTTGCATATATGGAATTTTTGGCCGAAAGGTCCTTATGCGCAACTTATCCATTTGGCATTAACTAACCCATATAGCCCCGACGGACCACAACAGGAGATGGATCATCATGATGATTGAAAGGGTAGTGCCAGATTAGCTTGGCGCCTTTAGGCGCCAAGCTTATCTGGCACAACCCTTGCAATTATCATAGTCGATCCATCTACTGAAACTGTCACATTGCTGTTCGGTGGCACCTCCAAAGAAAAATGTAATGCGGCCTTGGGGTTAAATGGGTGAAATAAAAATCACGGCAAGTCCGTCCCTCCGGTTGTACAAATGGGGGTCAGCAAGAGGCATAGATTGTCCCCGGCTCCCGGGGGCCATGATACTTTATGCCATGGATAGGATATGGATTTCCTGATGGTCCCTACATGATAATCCCTTCGTCCCCTACTCACAGGCATTTTAAAACTACTTTGAGCACTTGCTTCTGAGGCTGCAAATTGGGGCCGATCTCCGGTCACATGTGCATGAGACCCTAGACGCACACTAATTCTACACGCTGGCACCCCCACGTTAAGATCTTCTCTCGAATCACTCACTAGATTATCTTAACTTTGTTTTTCCTATAAAAGGGGGGAAATACCTTTCAGCACACCTTTTAAGGAAGTGTGCAAGCTGCTTAAAGTTCCAGCACGTCAGTCATATGAAGTGGCAAGTGTCAAAAGTAGACGTATCAACATTGTGACAGCCTTATACTCTCCCTACTAACTAGTGACTGCACGTTTTCTAACGTCTATAGTTATCCGAGAAACGCTATCCGAGTAAGCATATTAAGTGAGCCTTTCATTAACCCATTGACTGCCAAGAAAAACGTAAACAACTGCAAGAGTTATATATATCCTCATGAGCCTCCGCAGTTGCGGTGGCTCATGAGAATCTATGCCTCTTGCTGAAACTACTTTGTATCTATGTTCCTTCGGCCGCTTCGGAGTCTTTAACGCTGAATTTACAACGATTTCAAAGAGAAAATATACGTCCACTAGCAGTGAAAAGGTTAATAGCACACTCGTGCAGTATTCGTCAGAAACTTTGTTTCTGCTTAGACTGCAAACACCGATGATTTAGTACAACAGTACCAACTGCACGTCTTCATATCAGTCTTTACCGCCGTATTTTAAACTGAAACTGCTCGCTTTTGCAAGACTAGTTTATTTACAGACCTCACAACTGCAATCCAGCATGAACCTGTCTTCGATTACCCGATCTACTAACCGCACCACAGTAATTCATAGCTGAACCTAAAATAACAAAGGAATCAGTAACCAACAATGGTTCAAAGTACCATTATGAATCAGCATTTTTGTTTTTTAATATTTTGCTACTTCTGCTATTTTTCCACTAAACGTTAACTAAAAATATTTTTTTAAGATTCTAATTTTCAATGTCAAAAATGTTTAGTTTTCTCAGTGTTATGCATATTTTAAAGAGCTTAAAATTGAGCAAATTAATATTTGAATACAAATAATGTCAACTGAAGGGTTGTGCAGATAACGTTTCCCTCATGCTTTGCTAGGGCGATAAACACGCTTTGAAAAGTGGACCAAAATGTCAAATTGCAGATTTTACATCTGTTTGGAATTAATGCTTTCAATGAGCATGATTCGGCGCAGTTCTCAATATAGATCTACATTTTCTGTCTTTTTGTTTAATTTTGATGTATTTTTCTCAGAAAGTAAAGCACAACGTGACAACCACATAGTAAGTACAACCATCAGATTTTGTGCATGCTCATGTGTGATCAGTTACGTTGAACCTCTTGCAGCAAAGAACAGTGAACTGCATCCTGACAGTCAAATGTGTACAGACCTTAACTCGTTCGAGACGTGCCGCCTCCGGTCACGCCTCTAAAGCCGCGTATTCGGAGGCGGCACGTCTCGAATGAGTTAATTTGGGTGCTTTGTGTTTGAAATCTTTACTGCTGTGATTACAAGAGACGTTAGAATTGCTGGCCCAGCTGTTGTAGACACTTGACTGCTGCTGACGATACCGCGGCTCGGCGGGATAAACGCATAATCAGCGGCGGGAGGTTGTGGGCGATCCTTGGGGTACCGGACATCTCCTCTCCCCCAGGCCCAAAATGTTTTAAAGTGCTATATCAAGTCCCTTGTTTGGAGTTTGAAAACACCTCCTCCCCTGGTTAGTTTGTCAGTAGATATTATCAAACGTTCCGATGACAATACGAATAGAAGTGAGAGAGTATCTATATTAGGTTCAAACAGGCTCTTGATACAGACTACTTGTTTTACTATTACAAGTGCGTGTGTGTGCGTTCGTGCGTGCGCGCGCGCGCGCGCGTGTGTGTGTTTGTGTGTGTGTGTGTGTGTGTGTGTGTGTGTGTGTGTGTGTGTGTGTGTGTGTGTGTGTGTGTGTGTGTGTGTGTGTGTGTGAACGTGCGAATGTCAAAAATCAGCATTTTCACATTTGTTTCTTCTTTTCTTTCCCACTATAGTTCCAACCGGTCCTCGAAGAGGAGATATCCCTTGGGCGGTGAACTACAGCTGAGCTAGAGGGTTCCCTGCCGTGGATATAACTCATCGATATGCTATGCATTCATTTTACCCAATCAACAGCGCGGGCACATTCATGGACATTAATTTGCCTACGCAAAAAAGTACATACTGCCGTAGAATACGTCATAGAGGCTCTGTAGCTTGAATTGCTTCGTCAGTGTACGCGCCAAAACCTTGAACGTGAAACGCAAGTGCAGACGGTATTAAGCGTAATCAGAATTAAGCACTGCAGTGTGAGGTGAATCGACCATGATAATTCAAGGGTAGTGTCAGTTTAGATTGGCGCCTGAAGGCGTCACGCTAAACTGGCTACTACCCTTGAATTACCATGGTCTGTCAAGTCTCTGAAACTATTTTCAGAGCTACGAGCGTAAAGAACGTTTCACTGAGACCTTATGTGCGCATTATGGATGATGAACAGACATTGGATTGATAAACCGCACACGTTTGGATCGACTCCCATATTTGGGGAAACTTTGTCTCGAGAATAAAGTGTTAATGAACACATTCGAGATGTGCTGCATCCGGATACTCGGCATAAAGCCGCGTATCCGGATGTGACACGTCCCGAATGAGTTCAGGTGTGGTTATGCATTGCGCACTAGACTGCACAAAGCCAAGAAACGCTAAGTTTGTGAATGCTGACGTACAAGTGTTGTGGTGACTACTCATCGTCTGTGTCAATGTCTGGATGGATCATGCGAATGTTTTCCTACAAAAACTGTACTCCCACTGGCACTGTATGATCGCATTCTAAGGAATCACTGTTAATGTACGTGTGAAGAGGAAGTGCGGTTAAGAGGTCTTCTGATCTGATACTCATGAAAAAGAACACTCCCCAGCCACAACAACGCGCCTGGACATTTATGGTACGCATGCATTGACAGTCCAACTCATTAAAGTGTGTACCCAGAGAGACTCTAAAGAGCGCGTGTTGCAGTTTAAGACTGGGTGTGTTTTATGGTTATGTCGTGGTTACACAGTTTGGGGCTATTATCCAGTTTGCGGGGCCTCTGCAACTTCACAAGATCTGTTTTCAAGGTTCTACTACTGACTCGACTTTCAAGGTCGTAGCACTACTTTGTTATTATTTTAACAGACATTTTGACGAGTTTTCATTTCATCACATCATACTTCAATTAAATTAACAATAAACGTAAATGAATTGCTTTCGACAGTTAGCAAAGGCTCGTTAACAGTACTTTGTCATATTTCTCACATAGACTTTCTGGCGAGTTCGGTGCCGGTAGACATTTTCGCTTCATCATATCATACTTCAGTTAAATTAACAATAAATTTAATTGTGTGCTTCATATAGTTATTTAAGGTACCTTATTTGATTGATTGGTTGATTGATTGATTGATTGATTGATTGATTGATTGATTGATTGATTGATTGATTGATTGATTGATTGATTGATTGGATTTAGCACCGTGCAAGCAAACGCACTCGAAGTAAGATAGAGTGAATCTAAGAGGCCCTGCAGAGTGCATAAAAACCACAACTGTATACACACAGCATACAATAAATCGTGCACGTAACTGTTTTATCCTGCAAAGCGAAGTGGCCAATTAAACGGAAACTGGGACAAGTGTTGGTCACGTGTTGCGCTTTTAAACATAGATGTGCGTAAGCCTATTAGTTGTGTGCCACATATTAACTCATTCGAGACGTGCCGCATCCGGATACGCGGCTTCAGCCGCGTATCGGGATGCGACACGTCTCGAATGTGTTAACCCCTGTGTGTGTGTGAACAACACCGGTGGCTGCCCACACAATGGGGTTCACCAATACTGTTTCAATGTTCTTAGATACGCCGTTATCATGGTTGATTGTTATTGTGCTGTACTTATGTAGCAACAGCTAGTACGTCTTTTTTTTTTTTTTTAAGAAAAGCGAGATTTTCATTGTTATACAATTAAAAAAAAATTTTGGCTTTTCTTAAAAATAGACATTCTGGCTGTTGCCAAATAAAGACAAGTTCTGAATATGATTGTTTTATCAAGCAGGTTGTGACAGTGCGACAAGTACATACCACAGAAGGGAAACAATCGTGGCGACACCAGTTTTATCCCCTTGACTGCTAGTGAAGACACTGCTCGGCGGAAAATACTTGTAGTTACGCGTCTTCCAGACAAAGTAGTTACGCGTCTTTTCTGCCGGGTGGTGGCGTCAGTAGCTGTCAAGTAGTTAGGGTCGCTGATTTTAAAGCAGAGGTGTGCGTTTCACTTACTAGGTGATTAAATGATACATTTGGGGAAAAAATGCACAACAGCTCTTCATTTAACAGTTTTAACCCCGGATCCATACAGCAGGAGATGGCTTGACCAAGATAATTCAAGGGTAGTGCCAGATTAGCTTGGTGCCTTCAGGCACCAAGCTAATCTGGCACTACCCTTGAATTACCAATGGTCAATCCACCGCCTGCAACTGGTACATAGTCATTCAGTGACACTTCCAAAATATTGGAAAAGCACCCGTGGGGCTAAAATTGTTAAAATGACTACGAGATGGACAGGAACTAGTAGTCTGTTGAGTTAGAAAAATGTCAAGTTAAGTCAAAAGGCCTGAAAAATGTGTAGCATTATTTATTTGTGCTTCACTTAAACCCATTGACTGATACTGGCGATACCGTTCGGCCGAACAAGACGCGTACTTACGCGTCTTTTCTGCCGAACGGTGTCGTCAGTAGTAATCAAGGGATATTTTCTTTTCTTTTTTAAAATGTTGGTCTGTTAATTTTCATCTTACAGCTCGTCGCTGAAAGGTTCAAAATCACAGACTGTCAAACATTTAGATTTCCTGGTGGAATTAAAAATGTTGTAAGGCGTATGAATTTAAACGTGCATCTTGTTCGTCAGTTTTATCGTAGGATGTAAGTTAGCGTGCTGCATGAAACCAACCCGCTTTTTCTTCAAGTGTAAAAACGCCCACCTTTATGCATTTCGTCGTTTACGATCGAGCGAGTAGTGTTAGTTTATGTGTACCTGTACTATTGTCTGCATTCGGCGAACATATTAATGTGTTCTGCAATAAAGTACATTGGCGTATAAGTCCATTATAACAGAGATTGTAGGTCAGTCCACTTACATAGTACTTCGACAAGCAAAGGCATTGATCGCCACAGCTTCTTCAGGCTGCATACCTTGTGTCTGCATCCGCCAGTGTTAACCACACAGAGGAGCGTAAGAGGGGGGCTTCAACTTCAACTAAAGGGGATTGTGGCCTCCCATCCTGCAAAAGGCCATTGGGCGGAAGAGTCGGCCGGAGTGGGCCCGCGCACATTCTTGCGCGGGCCTACTGCGGCCTACTTCAGTCCGATGGCCTTTTGCGGGATGGACTCCGAAGCCATCAAATATTTGAATTTTGAATGATCGTTGTGCATAGCTGTGATGATTTATGTTTTCTTGACGTTGCCCTTGTACAGAGGAACAGATCTGCACACTAAAGGCCGCTTGCATGAGGAAGGCTTGTCCGACTTTCAGCTTTTACGATTTCGTACTAGACTAATTTTATGTTGGTCCGTGATTCTGGACCTTACGGCCTTCTAGGCCGTAAGGTATAAAATAACAGACCATCAAACGCTTATCGCCAGTCTGAGTTTACGCCAGTAGTATTTTTATTGGGCCTTTGAGTTTTAGTTTCGTATTTTCATGGGAAATTTGATTAAACGAAAATATGAAGCTGAGAGTCACCTAGCTCTGTACGTGTATTTCATTACCCGTATGATCTTTGTACGAGGTGTAGTCAGCCTTCAATTATTTACCTGGTGATATTAAACGTGTCAAAATAGCTGCGTAGATGTATTTATGAACACATTTCCAACCCGTGCTTCTGTGTGTAAAATGTCCACGTAAGCTTGCATACTGAATGCTTTGTAATGTTTCTGTATAATGTAACTACAAATATTCCCCAAGCGTTTCAGACCCCGTGTGCATACAGCCACTGTTACGTTATAATAATACCAGTGGCTGCATGCACAAGAAGGCTAACCCCTTCACTGCCGCGAAAACCCGGACATGCATCCAACCACAAGAGACGTAGATCATCATGAGCCCCCGCAGTTGCGGGGGCTCATGAGGATCTATGCCTCTTGCTGTCAACAGTTTGTATTTATGTTCCATGGATAGCCTGAACTCTTTGGCGTTGAATTAACAAAGATTTCAAATATAAATTTTGCGTCCACTGGCAGTGAAGGGGTTAAAAAACAAATCTACTTTTTACGGTAGCTACGGTTGCTAGCATAATATTATGTCAGGTAGTGAAAAAGGACTTTCTCCTTTAAGCTGTAATAACAAACTTTTTACTATAATCGCTTAAAGAAACAGCCGTCAGCTTCACGTACTTGTCCATGAAGACAGGCATTGTTTAGATCAGAAGCGGCTGCTATTGCGTGCGTGTGTGTATATAGAACACTACGCATCGTAGACCAGGGTAAATACAAAATGCCACCAGCATGACGAAGTCGGTGTACGTTGGCCTGATGTAAAATTTAAAAAAAAGAAAGAAACTGCATGTGTGATAATGATTATGAATGATAATTATATTCTTCGTCTTATTCATAGCATGCAACTTACAAGCCGCTATGCTTTATTTCACGCATTCCAGCACTGTACAAAATTGTGTCACGTTTACAACATCTTATAGATACGTTTGCGCAAAAATGTCAACTTTGCTTATAACGTTTTTTTCTGTACCTCACATTAATTCACTCACTCGTATTATATAAGGGTACAAGTAGAAAAAATATGGCTTTCATGCTACTTTGACTTAATTTATCATCAGTTTAAACACCTTTAGATGTGACATCTCAACGACTGTACGTTTAGTCTTTTGTCAGCACATTTTATACAGCTGGCGTGAGTTACAAACATTAACCCATTGATTGCTACTGACGATACCGTTCGGCGGAAAAGACGCGTAGGTTACGCGTCCTTCCCTGCGAACGGCATCGTCAGTGGTAGTCAAAGGTGTCATTATTTTGTAACTGACGTGCCCATGCATTTATATAGTGGCGTTTTAGATCATGATTTGTCGTTGTTCGTATATAATTTGGCCACCTCTTCTTTCTCCATGCCACGTGTCAAGATCTCTTGGTGTTCTGATATTATTACCTCAAGCCAACTACGCCACTGTTACACGGATTACTCCCCTTGACTCTTTCAGTCCTGACTACGACAATAGGAACTGGTAGACCATGGTAGCTGAGATGCGGTAGATGCGCAGGTTAACCCCTTGATTGCTGCTGACGATATCGCTTGGCGAAAAAGACGCGTTGTAACGCGTCTTTTCCGCCAAGCCGGATATCGTCAGTAGCAGTCAGGGATCGTGACAGATTAGCGTGCGGCCTTGAAAGGCCTTTTATTATGGTACAATCCATCCCTCGCAACTGGAGCGATTTCGTTCGAGAACCCGTCACAGATTTAGGTGTCTCCGTCGGTCGGAGGACTGAAAGAGTTAAATGTATGTGTGTTTGATTGTATCCATGTTTAAGTTTATTGCTTTCTAATGGAGTGTTCGTGTGTGATTTAACATTCGCTGTACGTTGCACGATTGCATCGCGGTCGTTCGTTCACCTTTAGCACCTAGGCCTACTTTTTGCAGAAGTGAAATGTCTTGATCGGTACATCGTAGCTGTCAGTGCATCAATATTTTATACACTGTGTGTGCGACAGCGCTCCCAAGCTTAGCTCATTCGAGACGTGTCGCTTACGGATACGCGGCGAGCCGCCGCGTATCCGTAGGCGGCACGTCTCGAATGAGTTAAATCGTTAATGTAAAGTGGGTCACTTCCATAAATTAAAGCGGCGACAGACAACCGCTTGTGTTTGGATCTGCATGTTTGTTGATTTTATCAGCGAGTGAGCGGGGGGAAACGGTAGGACATAATTATTAACTCATTCAGTCCCGGCACACCACAACAAGATATGGCTCGACCATGATAGTTAACGGGTGGTGCCAAAATAGGTTGGCGCCTATAGGCGCCAAGCTATTCTGGATCCACCCTTGAACTATCATGGTCGATCTGTCTCCTAAATCGTAAAATGTGGGTATTTCGTAACTGGGACACAATGAGTTAAGCGAGTTATAAAAGTAGATTAACAACCATTGGTGTGCACACACCCACGACGTACGGCGAAAGTTAAAGATGCACTTCACAAATTGTATGTAATTTAACTGCACAAAAAGAAGCTTATTTCACACAAGGAGATGTTCGGTTATTTGATCTTTCTCTGTTCTTATGCTTGTTTGTTGTTTGTTTTCTCCTGTAGCTGATTGTATTTCTAGTAGTAGCTGTTCTTTGTATGTGCGTCTCTTGAGTGGTTCTTTTTTTTTAAGTCCGTGCAAGATTCGTATAAATATGATTGTTTGTATTTCCTGTAGTCGCTGTTTCGATGGATGTGCGTCTCTCAGTCGTTCTTTTTATCTTGTTTGCGCAAGATTCGTACAAATTCGATTTTTATGTCTATTCCGTATTTTTGTTTGTTTGTTTGTTTGTTTGTTTTGAGTGTTCATTGTCAATTAAACGTGCAAGTTTTCGCTTGTGAAACGTTATAGATTACTTTTTTAAACATAAGCATTTATATGTTATTGTTATACGCGGATGTCAGCTTTGCTATTTTGAGTTCGTGTGTTTCATGTTTTTTCGAGTTATAATATACTGATTAGCAAATGAAATGCGACATAATTTGAATCGTCTGAAACACTTCAGTGTTTCCGACGATTCAAATTATGTCGCATTTCTTTTCTTCGTCAGCATATAATTGCAAAGGCCAGAATTGTACGTTACGTATTGTGTATTACTTTAGTCCTGACAGTTATTTTAGTGGTGAGATTCATGTGCATGCTGTACACAATAGAACAGAACGTCCAGGCGGTCATTATGATATTCATACCGCCCATGTATTCGCTTTTCTCGGGGCCCTTACTTTTCCTAGGCTTGTCAAGCGCTGTAAAATAGTTATAAATCTTTTAACCCTTTGGCTGTCGGTAGCGATTTTTGTCGCGATGATTCCTACAGGAATCATCGCGATTAAAACCGCTACCGGCAGCTAAAGGTCATTAAGGTTTGAGGAAATGGGTTCATGTACAAGTCAAGAATACCATAGCTGTGTATTTGCTCTTTGCCAGTTTTGTCAAGCGCTGTATTTATGTACACATACGAAGGGGAAATGCTCAGCGCTGGACAGACAAACAGTTAGATCCCCGGCCCCTGCAGGAGATTTAACTGTTTGTCTGTCCAGCGCTGAGTAATTCCCCTTGGTATGTGTTCAGTTCTACCAGCGCTAGCCTCACCTATCTGGTTTGTGAGAGAGCTATATTTATGGACATTTTTGAAACCTGGTAAAATAGGTTAAGTGCAGTTTGGAGTCAGTATCAACACACCTTTGTATTTTCACCCCGTTTTAAATCAGATGCAGTGTTCGCCGCGCTAGGGTTTTGAACAATGGGGTTCAGTAGTACCTGGCCAAAATAGCTCTATGTAGTGTCAAAATCGATTTAGGCCTTGAAAAATCAAACGATAGGGGGAGAGGAATGGGGGGGGGGGGGGTGCAAAATGTGTCCAAGATACAAGAAACGTAATGTCCACAAAAAAAAGGATATTTCTCTTTGCCTATCGAGCGTAAATAAAAGTGAGAAGACATAATATTATCACAACATAGTATCACAAATGTTCGTAACAATTGTGTTGACTGTTATAGAATCACACAAATAAAACCAACTATTAATTTATCCAGGTAAAACGAGGGGAGGGGGCCTTCAAAATCCGGTTAAATAAAGAAAGTTTTCGGTGAACCCATTCAAGGGGCCTTGCATCAATACCTGCGGAAGTGTCGTATAGCGTTTCCACCGGCAACGCTATACGACACCTTTGCAACTATTGATGCCGGCGGCAACGCTATACGACACCTTTGCAACTATTGATGCCGGCGGCAACGCTATACGACACCTTTGCAACTATTGATGCCGGCGGCAACGCTATACGACACCTTTGCAACTATTGATGCCGGCGGCAACGCTATACGACACCTTTGCAACTATTGATGCCGGCGGCAACGCTATACGACACCTTTGCAACTATTGATGCCGGCGGCAACGCTATACGACACCTTTGCAACTATTGATGCCGGCGGCAACGCTATACGACAATTGCGCAGCTATTGATGCGGGCCTCTTGATTCAGTTAACTTTGACACTGCGATTCACTTTATTGTCTCATAAAAATTGGAAATGTGTTTGCAGAAGAATAAAAAAAAAAAAAAAATAACAACAATATATAATCGCAAGCACTGAACGAGTTTTAGGGTTAATTGGGTTTTGAAGTACGTGCGTGTCTTTTTTTCCGTGTCGGTTAGGACAGCAAAGCCGACGTACTTTCATATTTTTGTCCATAGCCGACCTGGAGCTGAAGTTCGTTTCAAATGGATAGAAATAGTTCAGTGTCAGGGCACCTTGCCCAGCACCCCGTTCACCGCCAGACAACTATTATTGGTCTGCGAGGCTATGCTAATTGGTCTCAGAGCTATACTAGCGAGCAGGAATAACAACACTCTGACATCCTGCAGGAATAACAACACTCCTCTGACATCCTGCAGGAATCATAGCCATAAAAAGCGCTACCGACACTGTAGGTTAGTTTTGAGGTCCCTTTACATCACTGTTGTAAATCACGAATTATGATGACACAGTCCTGGGAAAGTGTGGGATTAATAGTCTTGTAACGGGTTGCTGTCCACAGCTATGCACATAAAGTCTTTATGGAGGACTTTAAAAATCCGTATTTCTTCTTTTTTTTTAAAAAAGGATTGACGACGTTTACACACAAGGACTTCTATAGTCATAAATCTGCAGAGCAAACACACGATAACAAATACAGAGGAATGAAAGTTGCAAAGAACTTGCACCCTCGTTAGTTAGTTATTTGGGTTCAACACCGAGCAGTCTACTACGGCAATCTCAAGACGGGAAAGGGAGACAAGCCTGGCCAGTCAAAGAAGGATCTAAAATATGATGTAAATATAGAAGAGCTACGTTTGTTGACTTTGGGTCCCTTTAAGTATTACGATAAAAGTCAACAAAGTAAATAATAAATCTTCTAAAAAGTATTGAAGATCCTCTCATTAGAGGAAAACAGCCATTATTTTAAAGGGAATTCAGAACAAGCCATCTATCGTGGCAGGTGAAGATTATGAAATACCTTTTAAGTACAGTACGTTCAGGTTTACATCCCAGTTTCAGATTGTGTGACAGAGATTAGTCTCCGGGGTCCATTTGCGTGGGTGAGCTTAATCCTGCGCCAGCAACTAAACAAGGTGTTACGCAGGACTACGGCTCGCTCAAAGAAACTGGTGACCTTTTGAAAAAAGATGTAATCTCGTCCGAGGAAACATCCCTTAACATAGCCACAACTCAGCTAACCCTTTAGCTGGTCACCTCGGCCAGAATGGCTACTGACAGCCAAAGAGAAGAGGCATCTGTGTTTCTCCCGATTAATACTGAATACATCTATAGATAAGAAAGTACGTTGTATTTATGAGTGTTGCCATTCCCTCGCTTTTCATCGTGTGACACTCATCGAATATAACTACACTTTCTTTCTCTTGTCAACTTGGGTAATTTGCTTTATACTTGGTGTATTTGTGTACAGATTTCGTTTTACACCTATCAACGTGCGCTGATCTGTGCTTTAGGACCATACGGCCGTAGGCCGTAAGGTCCTAAATCACATATCAGCGCACAAATGTATACATGTTATCGGATGTCTTTAACATTAGTTAAACCTGTTTACATGTTGTACGTTGCTATGCAGTATTTATTTTATGTTACTCCTATTATGCCATGATGTAAATGAATATCAAAGCTTCTCTGTGCATTAGGATTGTCTTTAACTGTACTTGTTTGTTAGACAAAAAGTTATTTTGCATGTTATGTTTAGTTTCATGTATTCATATACCAGTTATTAACCGCAGACCATGTAGAATGTATGTCTATGTATAAAATACTTTTTGTTGGTTTGAGTGTTTGTTGTTTGTTTTTGTTGTTTGTTTGTTTGTTTGTTTGTTTGTTTGTTTGTTTGTTTCCGTCGTGAGATGCCCTTAGTCGCATGCTCGGCATTAAACCCTAATAACTGTGTTTGTGTGTTTGTTCAGCTTGGTTGTTTGTTATTTTCAGTTGGTTCCTTCAAAGCGTTTCATTATCTGTCAGTGATAATTATGACGACACAGAAGTTGATGTCATTTCAAAATTCTTTTATTACGTCAACCCAGCAAACCCTTTCACTGCCAGTGGCAACTGGCTAGACGCGACGACCTGGCCTGAAAGCACGAATCCCGCCTGGGTAAGGCTCACTTAAGTGTGAAGACCGCAAGAGGCACAGATCCTCATGAGCCTCCACGTCCGCGGGGGCTAATGAGGATTATGTCTCTTGTATGTGTCCGTTGTTCTCTATGTTCCGGCAGTGAAGGGAATTAGAACGGGTGGAATAGGTCTTTCTGTCTAGTAAAACTGTACGTTAACCGTGAACACAGAGAGAACATTGGCTACACCCGGTCAAATCCGAAAACCTAGAAGGCGCACCAACCCATGCGCTGCAACTAACTCATGCGCCAAGGCCGGTGCCCTCCATTTAGGGACAATCCAATAACTCGCGCGCCGCAACCCGTCTTCCTCCCCCCCCCTCCCACCCCCCTCCTCACCCTCCCCCCCCCCTTCCCCTCCCCCGGTTAAGAAGAGTCAATGCGAGAGTCGGCCGGCGTTGGCCCGCGCACAGACGTGCGCGGGCCGACGACGGCCCGATGACCTTTGCGCACTGGGAAGGAGACAGGCGACGGACGACAGACGGAAGTGTCCGCTTGTTTCACAATACAGAAGACTTTGCTCTTTCTCACTGGTCGGTTGTTGTTTTTTTAAGTGTATATCAGTTCTGATTAGACTGAAATTCCATATCTGCAGTGTTGGTGGAAAGATGCTGGTGCATTATTCTTCATAAAGATCAGCTTTAATTTGTGTTTTGTTCTTGCGTTGCCATCTCGTTTAAGTGTAAATTAATTGTTTGCTATCTTGTATTTGTATATGTCGTGTGTACTGCGGCAATGTAGTCTGACATAAACTTTTTTTTTTCTTCGTTATTTTGTTTTTTGGTTGGACGAGTAAACAATGTGAAAATGAAAATGGTCTTTGTTGTTCTCATTTGCTGTCTGTCTGTCTGTCTGTCTGTCTGTCTGTCTCTCTCTCTCTCTCTCTCTCTGTCTGTCTGTCTCTCTCTCTCTCTCTCTCTCTCTCTCTCTCTCTCTCTCTCTCTCTCTCTCTCTCTCTCTCTCTCTCTCTCTCTCTCTCTCTCTCTCTCTCTCTCTCTCTCTCTCTCTCTTAGTTCGTATTTGTTGTGTGATAGACCGTAACGGATCAGTGACACCCAGTGCGTGCGCCTCTTTGTGCGACGATTAGTCGCGATACAATCACACAACATAATCCTGTTACTAAGAGGTTCAGTCTTAGCACTTGACCCGCCGTGATGATTGATCAGTGTGAGATGACTGGCTTAGTGGTCAGTGTGGATAGACACACCCGCTAGTAATTCTCATCGGAATGCGCGTATATGACAATTGCAGCGCTCTGTGACTTTACAAACTGTGTTAGCCTGTGTATTGAACAGGAATGCACAACTTAGCCGCTATTAAAGTGATTCTTATCACTGACTGTGTCGGTAGCAAATAGAATAAGATTTCTCTTGTACCTGGAAAGAATCATGACAGACGCTCTGAAAGATCACGAAAGAACTGTCAGTATTGGAGGCAGAACAATCACGAACTTGCGCTTTGCGGACGACATTGATGGCCTTGCAGGAAAAGGGAAGGAGTTAGCTCAGCTGGTGGAAAAGCTGGATAGTACAGCCATTGCGTATGGGATGGAAAACAGTGCAGAGAAGACCAAACTGATGACAAATAACACCAGTGGCATTGGCACTGATGTCATGATTGGAAGCCAAAACCTAGAAACAGTTAATAAATTCAAATACTTAGGAGCCATTGTGACAGATGAGGGAACAAAACCAGAAATACTGTCCAGGATTGCGCAGACAACAACAGCACTGACAAGATTGAAGACCATAATATGGCGGAAGGACAGAAACATCACACTCTGCTCCAAGATCAGACTGATACGCTCCTTAGTCATCTCAGTGTTCTTGTATGCCTGTGAGTCATAGACCCACACAGCAGACCTTGAAAGGAGGACACAAGCCACTGAAATGAGATGTTTTCGAAGGCTGCTTGGCATTTCATACGGGCAGAGATCACATCACGAACGAGGAAGTGGGAAGCAGAATCATCGGGCCCTATGAAGACCTATTAGCCATTATGAAAAAACGCAAACTGAAGTGGTATGGGCATGTCACGCGTTCAGCGGCACGGCTTGCCAAAACAATCCTGCAAGGCACTGTGCAAGGAGAACGAAAGAGATGAAGACAGAGGAAAAGATGGGAGGACAATATCTCAGATTGGACAGGACTGAGGCTGGGCGATACGCTAAGAATGGCAGAGAACAGAGCGGAATGGAGGGAGCTGGTTGCCAAGTCATCAGTGGTGCCCCAACGGTCGAAAGACTACGGGATATAGATAGATAGATAGATAGATAGATAGATAGATAGATAGATAGATAGATAGATAGATAGATAGATAGATAGATAGATAGATAGATAGATAGATAGATAGATAGATAGATAGATAGATAGATAGATAGATAGATAGATAGATAGATAGATAGATAGATAGATAGATAGATAGATAGATAGATAGATAGATAGATAGATAGATAGATAGATAGATAGATAGATAGATAGATAGATAGATAGATAGATAGATAGATAGATAGATAGATAGATAGATAGATAGATAGATAGATAGATAGATAGATAGACCCTGTTACGCTTCATCGCGTTTTTGTTTTTAGCAACGGTACATTGCACACGCAGAGACCTATATATCTGCAGACTTTTTGCATTTACATCTACGATCCGCTATCTTTTTCTTCCTTTTTTTATCTTTCGCGCATGTTTCAGTACTGTGTTTTTGACCACTGATCTGCATGCCACATAGTGACACTTTGTTATTGTTGTTTAAACTGTCATTTAGTTTGTTAGTATATTTGAAATTAGTATTTTGTTACGAAGTTACCTGACATGTTTACTAGTGTCAGCGATCATTTGCTTACAATAGGGCACCTCAATATATATTATCACCTTTGCAGTAAAGTATCAGACGCTACAGTACTACTCAACCAACCCTCCCCATATCATATATTTGGCTTTACAGAAAGTAGGTTGACTGAGAATATAAGTACTGAACCAAGCTATCACCATACACAGTTTCTCCATTAATAGGCGAGTTGCTTCAGCGCCTGGTCATACTGGCATTTGTGCTTATGTTCACAATACTATTGCTAACAACGTTACACGAAGATGTGACCTGGAATCCACCCATGTGGGAAGCCTGTGGCTTGAGATAAAAACAACCGACAAGTCAACCCCGACCTTCGTATGTTTTATTTACAGAAACCCCGCAGCTACAGTATCCTGACAAGATGATTTGATTGTAATGGTTGACAAAGTACAAAACTCCTAAGGTGATATACATATACTCGGTGATTTTAATATTGATTTATTGAAACCTGGCAACACGTCATGGAAATCCATAATAACGTTCTTAGGCCTTACACAAGTAGTTCAGTCACCCACCTGCTACTTCATCCACATTTATTGACCATGTTTATACAACCAACGACAGTGCCGTTAGCAATATCTATGTACCCAGCATCTCTGTCAGTGATCATTTTCCTATTTATTTTTCATTATCTGCGAAGTTGCCAAAGAAACCTCATAAGGAGCATATAACCATCCTCTACAGATCATTCAAAAAATTTAACCAAGATGAGTTCTTGCATGTCCTTTCCCACTGAAACACCATTTTCCGATGTGTATAACTATATGAAAAGAATCATGACAGACGCTCTGAAAGATCATGAAGAAACTGTCAGTATTCGAGGTAGAACAATCACGAACTTGCGCTTTGCGGACGACATTGATGGCCTTGCAAGATTAGAGAAGGAGCTAGCTCAGCTGGTGGAAAAGCTGGACATTGCGTATGGGATGGAAATCAGTACAGAGAAGACCAAACTGATGACAAATAACACCAGTGGCATTGGCACTGACGTCAAGATTGGAAGCCAAAAACGGGAAACAGTTAATAAATTCAAATACTTAGGAGCCATTGTGATAGATGAGGGATCAAGACCAGAAATACTGTCCAGGATTGCGCAGATAACAACAGCACTGACAAGACTGAAGACCATATGGAAGGACAGAAACATCACACTCTGCTCCAAGATCAGACTGATACGCTCCTTAGTCATCTCAGTGTTCTTGTATGCCTGCGAGTCATGGACCCTCACAGCAGACCTTGAAAGGAGGATACAAGCCACTGAAATGAGATGTTTTCGAAGGCTGTTTGACATTTCATACAGAGATCACATCACGAACGAGGAAGTGGGAAGCAGAATCAGGCAAGCCATCGGGCCCTATGAAGACCTATAATTAGCCATTGTGGAAAAAAACGCAAACTGAAGTGGTATGGGGCATGCCACGCGTTCAACAGGGAGGGCTTGCCAAAACAATCCTGCAGGGCACTGTGCAAGGAGGACGAAGGAGAGGAAGACAGAGGAAAAGATGGGAGGACAATATCTCAGAGTGGATAGGACTGAGGCTGGGCGATACGCTAAGAATGGCAGAGAACAGAGTGAAATGGAGGGAGCTGGTTGCCAAGTCAACAACGGTGCCCCAACGGTCGACAAGACTACGGGATATAGATAGATAGATAGATAAATAGACAGACAGACAGACAGACAGACAGCCAGCCAGCCAGCCAGCCAGACAGACAGACAGACAGACAGACAGACAAGACAAGACAAGACAGACAAGACAGACAAGACAGACAAGACAGACAGACAGACAGATAGATAGATAGATAGATAACTATAACGATCCCTATGTAGCGCTGTCCCACTGGTATAAGTTGTTCCTCATTGTTCTTGACAGACATGCCCCGAGGCGCACTAAGCGTGTTAAACACCCCACTGTGCCTGAATGGCTGACGGATGAGATTAAAACTGCGATGGAACTAAGAGATCAACTGAAACAACAAAAGAAATTTGACGAGTACAAGAAACAGCGAAACATAGTTAAATCATTCGTACGCAAAGCACAGAGGCAGTATGCTGAAAAGATTATTGCGGGCGGCAAAGACATACGCAGCGTGTGGCAGGTGATTAAGCATTTACGAAAGGACAATCTAGCAAATCAACGAGTGTCCCCCCGCACCTTACAGCTGATGTATTTAATGAACACTTTCTTAGCATTGCTAAAACCCTGTCACAGACGAACATCAGTGAGCCAGGTGAATACGTATGTTCAGAACAATTGAAACTGCACAGTCAGATAAACGCTGGCAATACTTTCTCAGTTCCCCTAATGACCGTCCTTGATGTAGGAAAATCTATAACCAACATAAAAAGTAAAACATCTTGTGGTGTTGACGGTATTAGCAGTAAAATCCTGAAAATTGCGCTCCCTTATATTGTTGAATCGTTAACCTTTATATATAACCTTTCGATTCAAAGGAGCATGTTTCCCGATGAATTGAAAATAGCAAAAGTTACTCCTCTACCAAAAAGCAAAGATCTGAGAGACCCAAGTGAGTACAGACCTATTTCAATCTTATCAGCAGTGTCCAAACCATTTGAAAAGCATATACATAATCATTTACTTCAATTTCTGGAGAAAAACTGCCTTATTAGTACAGCACAATCAGCTTTTCGGCCTAAACATTCGTGTCAGACAGCCTTAACTCTCATAACCCACAAATGGCTTACTGCCATAAATGAGTCCAAACTTTCAGGTGTAGTATTTCTATATTTTAAACAAAGCCTTCGATCTCATTAACCACTCAAATTTACTTAAGAAGTTACCTTTATATCACATTGATTCAAATGCAGTCGCTCTTCTCTCGTCCTATCTCTTAGACAGAACGCAGAAAGTGTTCTTGAATGGTAAATACTCAGCGGAAGGACTGGTGACCCATGGTGTTCTTCAGGGATCCACCCTAGGACCGTTATTATTCAAAATCTTTATAAATGACCTTCCACTGACAATATCACATCCCGACACAAACTGTGAACTATTTGCTGATGATACATCATTACATGTATCTCACTGATAAAATTGTTTCAACCGTGAGCGCTATCCTCTAACATAGTTTAGATGAAGTGTCAACTTGGTGTGAAGAAAATCATATGATTATTAGTATTCCTAAAACGAAAAGTATGTTGGTGACGACACGCGAAAAGCATCAGCGTGGTTTGCAACCCCTTGAGCTGTCCCTTCACTCTCAGCCCATAGAGCAAGTGTCAAAGCATCGTTTGTTAGGAGTGACAGTCGACAAACAGCTCAGTTGGGAGTCTCACATAGAAACTGCCTGTAAAACTATTTCGAAAAATCTCTTTCTATTATCCAAATTAAGTCGTATAGTTGGCATTGATGCACGATAACCATTCTTTAACGCACACATCAAGACACATTGTAATTATGCTTCCAATATCTGGGACGGTTGTGGAGTCATTCATTTGAAAAAAAATTAATTCCCTATACCGGCGAGGTATTAAGCGTATTCTTCCTGGTTCGTCCCCTACTGATGAAAGACTGAAGGCCCTTAATGTCAAACCACTTAGTAAACAATTGGAACTTAATAGATGCTTACTTGTGCAAAAAATTCTAAACGATGCCGCCCCTCCCTATCTCCGTGAGCTGTTTTCCCACACGAATAGAGAGAACACGAGAAGATGCTTACTCCATCTCCCAAAACCGAGAATCGACATCTTCAAATCTAGCATATTATTTTCCGGTGCTAAGTCATGGAATAACTTGCCCTCTCATTTAAAGTCTGTTTCAAAGTTATCTATCTTCAGAGCTCGTGTCCATAAATATCTGCTGTCGTTGTGAATGTTCTATCTTTCTGCTTAGTATGTTGCTCCAGCACAGCAGATTGCTGCAGATTTTATATATATATATATATATATATATATATATATATATATATAAATTTTATTATTTTTTTTTAATTTCTATTTTTCAATTTTTATTTTATTATTATTTTTTCTTTCTTTTTCTCTGAGGGTGTGTGTGTGTGTGTGTGGGGGGGGGGGGTCTTTTTACTTATATATGTTTTGTCTTTTGCTGTTTCGTCTGATGTATTTTTATACGTGTAGAGTAGCAGGACAGTTTGGAAGATAGGCATTGCTATGCCTAAAACTTTTATCCTCATCATCATCATCATCTCTCTCTCTCTCTCTCTCTCTCTCTCTCTCTCTCTCTCTCTCTCTCTCTCTCTCTCTCTCTCTCTCTCTCTCTCTCTCTCTCTCTCTCTCTCTCTCTCTCTCTCTCTCTCTCTCTCTCTCTCTCTCATCATTTCTTATCGGTTTTCTGTACCGCAACCCTGCTGCAAACTTTGAGTGGTACGATAATTTTCTTAGTATGTTTGATAAAGCCTGTAAACCTAATTCTAATGTCATACTTATGGGAGATTTTAATATAGACATGTTAAGGTCTCATCATGCATGGGACTCTACGGCGATGACGTTGCTGGGTCTTAAACAGTTAGTCACTTCGCCGACACGAATAACACCAACAACATCTACACTCATAGACCACATCTATGCCACAAAGCCGGAGTCTGTTCATAATGTGTCTGTCGGTAACCTTGGCATCAGTGATCACTTTCCCATCAGCTGTACGTGGTCCACTAAGTTCCCAAAAGCAAAGAAAGGATGTCATGCGTATATCACCTATCGATCTTTTAAAAAATTTAGTGAGAGCGACTTTTTATCTGACCTTAATAACGCACCTTTTGAGGAAGTGCTTAGTGAAACTGACCCTGACAGCGCTCTGTCTGTCTGGTATAGCATTTTTCTTACTTTTTTAAATAAACACGCGCCTGTGCGGCGGAGGCGAGTCAAACACGCTTCACTCCCGCCGTGGCTGACTCAAGACATCATTCAGGCCATGAGGGTGAGAGATGATCTGAGAAAACAGAAGTGTTTTGCTGAATTTAAACGTGAGCGCAATCGTGTCAAATGTTTAGTGCGGCAGGCTAAAAAATCTTTTATTGATCGTTTGATTAAACAAGACAAAGATATGTCCATGCTCTGGCGCGCTATGGCCGTAGTGACTGGAGGCAAGAGTAGGAAATCCCCTGTAATCCCGACTACTCTGACTGCCGATAATTTTAACGATCATTTCCTTTCAATTGCCGAGTCCCTGGTCTCCTCTAAAACAAATTCTCGGCCTTATACCTGTCCTGACACCCTGGTTGATTTCTGTAGAACGCGAACTGCGAGATTTCATCCTTTTGCTATTCCACCTCTGGCAGTTCACGAGGTTGGTAAGACAATAAGTTCCATGAAGAATAAAAAATCTTCCGGGCCAGATGAAATAAGCCCCAAAATACTGAAACTATCACTTCCATATGTTGTAGAAACAATAACTTATGTCTACAATTTATGCATACAGAAAAATGTTTTCCCAAAAGAACTAAAAAAAGCTAAAGTTATTCCCCTACCTAAAACAAAAAGATCTGTCCGATGTTAACAATTATCGCCCCATTTCACTTTTGTCTGTCTTAAGTAAACCCCTTGAACGACACATTCATAAGCATCTGTTAGAATACCTGGGGAAACGCAAATTAATCCACCCCCTCCAGTCAGGTTTTCGCCCGAAGCATAGTTGTCATACAGCCTTATCGCGACTTACTGACACGTGGCTAAGTTCAATGAACAAAGGCGAATTCACAGGTGCTGTTTTCATAGACCTTCGGAAAGCTTTCGACATGGTAGATCATGAAATTCACCTTTCCAAGCTCAGTATATATCTGGATGGTTCATTTTCAAGTAACTGTTTTCATACATCAGACCGCAGTTCTCAGGCATCTATTCATTCCTTTAAAGCAACCTCGTTTTTCGCTTCCTATCTTAGAGACAGACAGCAGCGCGTGATAGCCAATGGATCTTACTCTTCAAGTGGTTTAGTAACAAGAGGAGTGCCCCAGGGCTCTGTCCTGGGACCTCTTCTCTTTTGCATATTTATCAATGACCTGCCACTACATTTCACGAATGACAGAATTGAATGTGACTTGTTTGCCGATGACGCAACAATCCACACCCCCGATAAGTGTCTCGAGTCTTTAAATGATCGTTTGCAACAGGGACTGAGTGAAATTTCCAAATGGTGTGAAAATAATGCAATGATCCTTAATCCCACCAAAACCGAATGTATGACGATAGCAACCCGTCAGAAGCATCAGCTCAAGCCACTTTCGCTTAGCCTGGAAATCCAAGACGACACCATTACACAAGTAACTGAACATCGCCTACTTGGAGTTATTGTTGATAACCAGATGAAATGGCAATCTCACATCAATGTTGTCTGTAAAACTGTGTCCAGAAATGTGTTTATGCTGTCTAAGCTAAAATATCTTATTGATGTCGACACTTGCAAACTATTTTACAATGCCCATGTCAAATCCCACATCGATTATGCCTCCACGACATGGGACGGCAGTGGTGACATACACATGAAGAGGCTTAACTCCTTGCATCGCAGGGCAGTGAAGCAGATCCTGCCTGATCCAGCTCTTTCTACTCTGACCAAAAGTTTTAAAAACTAAAAATGCTTCCTCTTGACAAGCACCATCTCTTTAACAAAGGGGTAGTCATGTATAAAATCTGGAATGAAATCCACCCAGAATACTTGTGTAATCTCTTCACCAAGGTAGCTTCAAGCTATTCAACATCAAGGCGAAACTTCATCACACCACGCCCGAGGATAGATTTATTTAAAACCACCCTTGCTTTCTCGGGTGCCTCGTTTTGGAATAAACTGCCAGCGCACATAACACACACTGGTTCACTCCCCTCTTTCAAGGAAAGCCTCTTCAAGTACTTGCTATCTAACAGCTCATTCACTGGTTCGGATATCTCCATCGCCTAAAGCCTTGATATTAACCTCCGCGCGCACGTGCGTGTATATGGGTGTGTGTGTGTGCGCGCGCGCGCGTGTGTGTGTGTGTGTGTGTGAGCATGCGGCGCGAGCGTGCGCGCGTGTTTGATTTCAGTGAAAGAAGGAATTTTACAGACTATCTCCCCCCCCCCCCCCCCCCCCCCCCGTTCACATTGTCAGTAATCATAATTGGTGCCCTCCATTTTGCCTTATCCATCTCTTTTTGAACGACTTGTTATATTATGTGCACTTTCATGTTAGTAGCTTTGTACTTTTGTATCTTAGTAGCTTTGTACCTTTAGCAGATTTGTACCTTTGTAGTTTAGCAACGGCAAGCGTGAAAAATGGCACATGTGCTAACTGCTTCTTCCGTTTAGAAATAAAGTTTCATTTCATTTCATTTCAGTGGGGTGATTTCATTTCATTTCTCTCTCTCTCTCTCTCTCTCTCTCTCTCTCTCTCTCTCTCTCTCTCTCTCTCTCTCTCTCTCTCTCTCTCTCTCTCTCTCTCTCTCTCTCTCTCTCTCTCTCTCTCTCTCTCTCTCTCTCTCTCTCTCTCTCTCTCTCTCTCTCTCTCCTACTCTCAGTCTGCATCCTCTCTGCTCCCTCCATCCTAGCCGTCTACTTCCCATTTACCCCATTATTCTAGTAAGACTGCAGCTTCCGCCTTTCTCCTGTACTGGCACTGGAGCCAGTCTTTGCCAGTGGACATAACAATTATTATAGAATGTGGCGGTTGCACTGAGACTGACAAGTAGGACACATCCCTCAGACGGAGACAGATCCAAGTGCACTTTGCTTCTCTGCTCGGACGATGTTTAACTCCAAACCTCAGACTGAAACGGTGATGAGCGCAACGAGACAAAATTGAATGGCTGTGATGAAGCTCTATGCTCGTACATAGTGCTCACACAGTAGGATAAATACGGTACGGTTTTTGTTAACGGTTTGTTTTGTGCCGATAGTCCGTGAGGCCGAGAACCACGTGAAATCTTTAAGACATGGTTAATACGGGGAGTTTTAGTGAGTACTGTTATAGTGAGTTCTAGGCAAAAGTTTAGTCTGTCAGAGCAGAAATACGTTAATACGGGCTTTCTTGTCAGAGGGATCAGATGTGTTTGAGATACCTAGCCCGTATTCCAAGACTCTGAAACGTAGAATTCAGGTATGTTTCTATATATGTAGTATTGATAGTTGCTTAGTTAAAGACAGTATGCGTTGCTAAGAGTAATTTGTTTGTATAGTGTTGGCCGGTTTGGTTCAGTTATGTTGGTTTAGAATTCAGTGAAGTAACCGGTGTTTTTGGTATACAGTTATTTACCGAGATGGATGACTAAAGGAATGTAAGGTGTGTATGCTTAAGTCGCTATGAAGGTAGTACGTGGATGGTTAAGCATAGTCTTTTCCAGTGTATAGAGTAGTGTATAGAGAGAGTGTTAGGCTATGGGCTGTTTCAAGATAGTGACAGATGTGGGTGTTACGGAAGTAGTCGGGTTATGAAGCATGTGTGTGTGAATGAACGTGAGTTATTTGTATCAGCCAGGTTACGTAATGTTTCTCATGTCATCCAATATGTTGTGTGTTTAGCAAGCGTTACGTTTTGGATCCTTGTTGTTGTGTTTAGAGTGCTTGTAAAGAGTGGAGAGACGGACGCCGAGACGTCGAGTCACCAGGACCTAACGTGAGGTCATATCTCCAGCCTTTCATTCAGGGAGTAAAGCGATCGGGACCGAGATACCCGAGTCGAAGCGAGAACTGCGCTACGGTACGAGTACGAGGACGTCCGTGATAAAGACACAGGACGACAGGAAAGAGCGTACAACGGACTTGCACGCCTAGACGTGAGAAGGACCAACGTAACCAGGCAATAACATCAAACAGGTTGGAGACTGTGAGAACGGATACGTAGCCTGGCAAGGATATTGTGTGTGTGTGTATGTGATATTAAGACGTGATAGTGGGGAAGGAGTGATGTATATAGCTTGATAGTTTTGTGAGCATTTTTCTTTTATTGTTTAATAGTGTATAAAAGTTACTTTAGAAAGGGAGCCCGTGTGTTGAGTTTTACCGCATGAATGCGCCCGTCTGAGTCAGTGGCGGTGTATGCGTCTGTTGCGTGAGAGTCTGTACGTGCGACTGTGGGCAAGTCTGCGTGCATTACAATGGCCAATCGGATTTGACGATGATGCACGAGTATAAGAAGTGCGGAGTTCTTTTTCACAAAATACGTGTGTAAAAGGATGGCATGATGCGTTGAGCGCATCATGCACACATGTCCCATCCTATCGCACACGTGTCCCGTGAAAAAATAAATGTGCCAACCTTAAATGATGGATCCTCTTTCATTTTTTAGTGCAACAGTGTTACAGTACTGGGTATTCGGCATCAATCCAGTGATAAAAGACAGATAAAAGATGAGTCTTTAACCCTTTGCGTGTCGGTAGCGGTTTTAGTCGCGATGATTCCGACATGAAATGGGTTAATGCTTGCTTGAACGCTTCTCTGTAGTCTGCATATCTCAGTTCGCATGGGAGGTCATTCCACACGACAGGGCTCTGGTACATGTATGAATGACCTCTCACCGAATGATTTGGTTTTCGCGAATGAGTTAATGAAAGGTAATCTCTCGTAATGATTGTGGTCGCACAAAATACTGAGGTTGTACTGTACCAGTCGAGCATCGTGCCAACATTTCCTATCATAAAATCATAAACGCATACCTGGACAAGCTGCAGGGGACAAGCCGCAGATGGCAACTGACAGATGGCAACTGCAGGTAAGCGGATTTCACACACAAGTAACCTCAGAAGAGATAAACTGAAAATTCATGACCATCCGATTGGTTAAAAATAAAATTGGACCTCCTATTCGTGGATCAGTGGCATAACTAGGCACGTGACGATGGACAAGGAGCTAAATTGTTGTGTGTGTGTGTGTGTGTGTGTGTGTGTGTGTGTGTGTGTGTGTGTGTGTGTGTGTGTGTGTGTGTGTGTGTGTGTGTGTGTGTGTGTGTGTGTGTGTGTGTGTGTGTGTGTGTGTGTGTGTGTGTGTGTGTGTGTGTGTGTGTGTGTGTGTGTGTGTGTGTGTGTGTGTGTGTGTGTGTGTGTGTGTGTGTGTGTGTGTGTGTGTGTGTGTGTGTGTGTGTGTGTGTGTGTGTGTGTGTGTGTGTGTGTGTGTGTGTGTGTGTGTGTGTGTGTGTGTGTGTGTGTGTGTGTGTGTGTGTGTGTGTGTGTGTGTGTGTGTGTGTGTGTGTGTGTGTGTGTGTGTGTGTGTGTACAAGGCTGCGTTCACTGGGGATATTCATTCCAGGTCACCTACTCTCACCTGCCCCAACAGCAACAGAAGGAAGCGGCCTCACAGAGGTGGTTGCCGTAAACTTAAATATGGTAGGCCAATTCCAATCATTGTCTCTCTCCCATCACCCAAGATCACTGTGCCCCGCTCAGCTGACTTTCGAAATCTTACAACAGTTCCTGTCTCAGTGAATTTGTTAAACACACTGAGAAGCGGACACTCACTCGCGGTTGCGCTGTTCAATGCACGTTCAGTGGGAACTCAGGAGAAACGCTGAGAGATCAATGAATTTATCAAAGACAATAACACTGACATTATGCTGCTCACCGAGACTTGGCTTAGACCGTCTCATGATGAAGCCAAGTGTCTGGATTTTGCCCCTCCGGGATATCATGCCAAGTCTTTCCCCCGCAGCTCCTCTCGTAGGGGTGGTATAGCTGTTATCTACAGACTCTCTCGGATCCTATCTGATGTGCGTCGTCTTTTCAGTTTGAACATTCATCTTTTGAACTTGTCGAAGTGAAGCTCGGCCTCCCATGCAAACCCATCAATATATTCTGTATATATCGCCCTCCACCAAATAGAAAGAATAAACTGACTGACAGTATGTTTATTGAACAGTTTCCAGACTTAGCTGTAAATGTGCCAACCCATAGGCATGGTCACATACTAGATTGGGTCATTTCCAGTTGCGACAGTGAAATTTTGCATTCAGCCCTGGTGACTGACGCTATTGCCTCAGACCATCTATGTGTCATTTCAGAACTGAATGTGTTAGCACCTCCCCCTCCTTCCGCTACAAGAACTGTGCGTAACATCCGTGCCATTGATCGTTTATCCTTCACTACAGACATTCAGCACTGTTTGTCAGCCGTTCGTGATCTCAAGGCCGAGCAGCTACATGCCTGTCTTCGCTATGTCTTTAACCAGCACGCCCCGCCTACTCAGCGTACCGTATCTGGGAGAACACCTTCCCCATGGTACAGTGCCATCACGAATGAACTGCGCTCTGCAAAACAGTGTCGTCGCCAGACCGAGAGGCAATGGCGAAAACTCGTCAGTCTTACTGTACATAAGCAACTGTTTTGCTCTGCCAAGAATTTTGTTACAAAACTTGTTTGCAGTGCAAAAACATCATTTGTCTCCCTAAATTGCTGCTTGCAACACCATCCAAGAGTTGTATGCCATAACTAACCGCTTGTTGGGTAAGAGTAAGTCCACGCCACTCCCAAGTATTCACCCAGTCTCAGAGCTGCCCGGTCTTTTCTCAGACTTTTTCTTGAGTAAAGTGCAGTTAATTCGTGATGGCATTGATGCGCAACCACGCCAGGTTGACCCTTCGTATGCTGACAGGTGTTTTGATGGTCAGATATTCTCAAAATTTGAACCTGTGACTGATGAAGAGGTGCGCTTGATTCTGAAGAAAACTGCCCCCCAAGTCTTGTGAACTAGATCCCATGCCCAATTCCCTCCTGCATGACTGTATAGATGTCATCCTTTTCCCACATTACCCATGTCATTAATCGTTCTCTTCAAACGGGTGCTTTTCCCACCTTGTACAAAAACGCAGTTGTCGAGCCGCTTTTGAAGAAAGCATCTTTCGATCAGAATGACTTTAAGAACTACAGACCTGTGTCAAATCTTCCATTTTTATCAAAGGTCATTGAGAAAATTGTGCTCTCTCAGACCCTGAAGCATCTCACCGTCAACAATCTCTTAAATCCCCTGCAATCAGCCTACCATGTGAGTCATAGCACGGAAACAGCTTTACTGAAAATCATGAATGACTTGTTGCTTGCACTGGATTTCAGGTTTCTGTTTTAGCTTTGCTGGATCTGTCTAGCGCATTTGATACGATTGACCATAGCACCTTGTTCTGTCTCTTGAACGTGTCTTTGGTATCCAGGGACAGGGCTTTGATTGGTTCAAATCCTATTTGTCTAACCGGTCATCTTTCAGTCGCAGCCCCTCTGTGCTTCGGAGTACCCCAAGGGTCAGTCCTCGGGCCTCTGCTCTTCATTATGTATATGCAGCCCTTGTCGGTGTCATAGCGCACGCCCAATTTCTCACCACGCGTACTCTGATGACACGCAGCTGTATAAGTCAGGCCATGTTGAGCAAGTCGACGCCATCATCCAGTGTGTGCAACAGTCAATTTATGATGTTAGAACATGGATGAATGAAGATAAAACAGAAGCCATGCTAGTTTCCTCTACCAGAATATCTTCTTCCTTACCGCAGTCCATCACAATCCTAGATACTGAAGTTAGTTTTTCTGCTCAGGTGAGAAATCTTGGCGTCACCATTGATTGCAGTCTCTCACTAAAACAACACGTTTTGAATACCTGTAGATCTGCATTTATTGAACTGCGTCGCATTAGCTTCATCAGGCATCTTCTCACACCAGAAGCCACTAAAACGCTGGCATGCTCCTTGTCTTTTCCCGACTCGATCACGGCAATGCACTCCTGTGTGACTGTCCTCTGTACCTTCTGGATCGGCTCCAGAGGGTGCAGAACTCAGTAACACGGCTTGTTGTCAAGGCAAAGAAGTCAGACCACATCACACCCATCTATTGGTTGCCTATCACATCTAGAGTACAATACAAAGTTCTGTCCATCTGTCATACCTGTCTGTAACTTCTACTGGCCCTGTCTATCTTTCTGAGCTTCTTTATTTGCACACATCTTCAAGACAGCTCCGTTTCTCTGCAGAAATTAAACTATTACGCTTTCCGACTGTGAGAACTAAGTCTTTTGGCGAGAGGTCTTTCTCGTACCAAGAACCATTTCAATGGAATAAACTCCCACAGTCCCTTAGATATTTGAATCAACCAATAGTTTCCGGCAGTCTTTAAAGACGCATTTATTCCTTTAAACGTGCACTTCATTCACCATTATAATTTTTCGTTGTCAGTGACAGCTGCCTGGTGTATCCGTTATTAGTTTTATGGTACACGTATATCTTTGGTGTGTGTGAGCATTTCTTGTTGGTGTGTCCACTCTGCTAAGCTTATTTTCCTTGAATATATTGTTGCGTGAGTGTCAGTGTATGTTAGGGCCGAATATATGTGTTGTAGGATGCAAGGTGTATGTATGTTAGTATGTCATTTGTACGGCGCCTAGAGTATCGAAAGTATAGGCTCCTTAAAAAATATATATTATTATTATTATTATTATTATTATTATTATTATTATTATATGTGCACAATACATACATTCTATACCAGTTACTCAAAGGTAAAAAAATCTGGCGGCACCAACACGAAATTTTGCGGCACTTTTACGACGTAGCATGCACGCACGCTCACCACTGTATTTCTCAGACCTTTGTTAACCCTTTTCAACCTGATACACTTTCGCTTGAAATAAATTTGACTATGATAGTTCAAGCGTGGTACCAGCATAGCTTGGCGCTGAGTCACCAAGCTATTATGGCCGGCACTACCAACCACCCTTGAACTAAAATGATTGATCTATCTGCTAATCTGTAATGTAGCCTTCACAGGACAAGATAGCAAATTTTACTCAATCAGCCAGAGAGATGAATATTAGAGAGTGGACGCGCACCTAAATCAATAATGCCGTATCGATAGTTATAAATCAGGGTAAATTACGTACGTAATTACGTTACGGTCCAGAATTTCTAAGTTCCCGTTGTCACTGTTGGCGTTCCTGAGAAATAGCGACTACATCCTGTACACGCCACCCACCCCCCTACCCCCACACCCTACCCCCCACCAACCTCGCACACACACACACATACCCACCCCCCTACCCCCACACCCCACCCCCCACCAACCACCAGTCAGGCCACCCGGCCCCTTGGAAACAAAGGCTAGTTAAAATATCAATGCTGTCACCGTTGGCATTCCTGAGAAATAGCGACTACATCCTGTACACGCTACCCACCCCCCTACCCCCACACCCCACCCCCCACCAACCTCGCACACACACACATACCCACCACCCTACAAAGCCCCTCACACCACCCAGGCACCCACCCCAACCCCCACCCACCTCGCACACACACACACACACACAAGCACACACAAACATATTAGGTCAAATTATTCCGTTCTGTGTCAACGCTTCAAATTTATGTCACTAAGCCACTAGGTCAGATTTTTAATGTGGCACAAACCTTAAAAATAGGTTTTTTTTCCAAATATGGAGCACCAAGTCGTTCCTAAATAAAATAAAACTCCCTAAGTGAGGAGTTTGTGTGGAGAAAAAAGAATTTTGTTTCAACGTCTGTGTGAAGAAAAAGTTTTCACTTCACTCATCAGCACATCGTGACTGCTGCGAGCATTAAAAATAAAAGACAAAACTCATAACTCTACTCCCAGTGAGAGACCTCAGTGATTCAAAGTCACTATACACCCACCCTGTTTTACAAGTGTTTTTAGATCACCAACTCACATGAGGAGAAAATTGGGTGTGAGTGGTTAGTTTGAAACCAGATCTGTGTTGCGTGCGTTTATTGCCTTTCAACCGGGCAGTGGGGACGACCCTGAACAATAAGCCTTTTATGCCCAAGCTTTTGCGTAGTCATTATATAACACATGCTCTGTGTGGGTGAGTTTTTGCGTCCCTTTCATAACCAGGAAGTTGTGCTTGAAATTGGTAGTGAAACGGTTTCCTGTTTATTTTCAGTGGGGACGACAATAGGCCTTTTATTTTCAGTTTAGTCTGAGTTTAAGAGCACAAGCGTGACGTGCCCGCTAACACGTTCGGATTTTATTGTGATTTGGTGCATTTCTGATTCAAAATGGGCTGTGAAGGATTAAAACCAAAACAAGCTAAGTGATTTTTTAATACAAGTGAGCGCTTAGCCTGCTCTCAGAAATGTTTAGTTGTGCATCATAAATCAGATATAGATATATATTTATTGCTTCGGCTTTTTCAGTCTTTTTCTGTATCTGAATTGTAATCCCGTCACTGCCGTTTTCGATAGTACGGCCAGAGCCATGAAGAAAATCATCTTCCATAGAACGCAGATCTAGCCACAGTGCGTACTTGTTTGTCAGGTATTCACCGATTCTTACATCATACAGATGCAGATCCTTACATGCTATGTTAGCCGATTTATCTCTAATTCTCCCCCCAGCAAAATACTTTGTGATCTCGTCATAATGCTGATATCCCATCATTCCCGACGCATACACTTGATTTGGGTGTCCTTCGATTGTACAGGATAAATGTGTAATTTTCGGATTATAGAATTTTTCTGAATCTCATTGGTATGGAGCCGCTGGTTCAACAAATAACATAAGAATACCTTTAAGTGACCTAGCAGGTGTGTTCAAGTTGATGTTCCACATTGGATCGCTTTTGTTTTTATTAATTAAACTGTGTCTTATCACACGGTCATAATAAATCGGCAGTCTTGACTGGTACTGATTTTGTATGAGAGTAGCTAAATGAGTATGTGTGACAATTTCATATTCCAAGGAAATTTTAGAGATCTTGTATGATGCATTGAGATCCGTTGATTTGATAACTTTGGAGTAGTCATTAAACATTAGTTCAAAACTCAGGCGGTCATTTAGTGCTCCTTGGTAATAAGGCAAATGCACTGTTAGGATTTCAAACTCAAGTGGAATGCAAAACCTATTTCCATATGTTTCTGCCACAATAACGTCTTTGACTTCTGTTGTTGTTTTGTCTCCGGCATTGATTCGAATTTTCATAATGCTATCTGACTGTATACCTTGATAAATGCGGTCTTCTCTTTCTTCTTTTGTAAGCCACAAATCTTTGTAACAGTAGAACACATCGGAATCGTCAAGACTAAACACTTCCTGTCCTTCAAGTTTAACTTTAATATTCTTAATAATTGCTCTACCTAGGTTGTTAACTAGTGTTCTTTTGTCATCTGTGTCTGATAAAAGTTTGATATTAAATGCAAGGCGTGCAGTACCAGGAACAATAACGTCACTGGGGCCTAGGTTAGGAAACTTGACAGTAAGGGTTTGGTTTGGATCTATAGTACTAGAATTGTTAGTGATGACAATTGATTGTCTAATGCCCTTAACACCAAAAGGTTCATTTAGTTTTCTGTATGGGTCTAACTTTGATCCGTAGGACTGTGTCATTTTTATTATGCACAATAAAAAAAATTAAATTAATAAAACAATGGCAGCAGGAGGATTTAACCATGAAGATTTTGAAATGGATGACATGAATGACTATGATACAGGTGCAACAGATATGGCAGATATGGCTGGTACAAGGAATACTTACAGTTTACGCCACGAACATTTAGAAAGCAAAGTGAACTCGTTTTATGATCATGTTGGTGACCGCCCAGACAACATAGATCCTAATCAGTTTGAACTTGATGGTAAGGGCCATTTATATTTAAATACTGCTGACAAAGGAAAAGTACAATTGACTAACAAAAGAGACCCTGGTAAGTTTAGAGCTTTAAGTACAATCAAAAATGAAGGTGGTGTTGGCGCCTTGCGTCAACTTGGTATTGGAGATAAACAGTTACCACCTCGTTTTGCTAGTACCCTTCATGACGTACAAACAAGGTTGCCGACGGGACAAGAAATTGAAATGGCAGCAGTAACAAGCCTGCCAGAAATAGCAAACACAGTAATACAAGAAACTTCATTTACAGAAGGGCAAATAAATGAGGCTATGAAAACAATGGGTGACTCTCCTTGACAATGCGGGAGTTAGTGGGGTTGGATAAAACACTGCAGTCAATCAGAGGTGAGCTTGTGAATAATGTAGCCAAACTAGGCGAGCTTGATAATCACATAGAAAAAGAAAAAGAAAAATTAGCTAAAGCTGATGATGAGAATTATGACACAGAAATGAAAGAAAGAATACAACACAGATTAAATGATTTGCAGATAGAAAGATCCGCACGACTAGAAGTGATTGAAATTGGAAAAGAAAAACTGAAAACACAAATTAACAGAATTAGAGAAACTATTCAGAAAATACTTCACGAAGACACAACGTTGGCTGAGAGATTGAAAACACTTTTCAGAGAGCAGGGTATCACAATTGCAAGTTTAATTACTGCTCTTGGATTTATTATCAGTACTGTAGTGTTAGCTGTAACGGGAGGACCAGGGGGTAGCGCTCCGGCCCCACCAGCACCACCAACTGATCCAAAAGATTTACAGTCGTGGGTAAAGAAACAATTGTCTCATATTGACTTACTTAAGAAATTAGCTGTAAAAACAATTGTCTCATATTGACTTACTTAAGAAATTAGCTGTAAAAGCGATGGATGCGCTGCCTGGCATTTTAGGCTCACTTATCAGTTGGATGATAAATACTGCAGCAAAGGTAGTAGGATTTATGGCAGAGAATGTGTGGGTCTTTTTGGTGACAGTAGGAGGGTTAATGGTAGGTTATTTAATGAAACAGGTAAAGAAGTAATATACCTACTCCAGTAAGGCCAATTACCAATGCTGTTCGCTCTGACTCATGTGTGGAGTCAGGGGACTGAAGTATTACAGCTTGTGTTACTACCGGGGCAGGGGAAGTAACTGCCTGTAATGGTTTTAACAACTGTACATGCGCAGTTGTTCCTCCTAAGTTTACAGATTGATTGAGACCGAGTTTTTGACCAACACCTGCAACAACTATTTCATTATTATAATTTGTTATTGTCCCCATTTGGAGTTGAAGATCAGATGGCAACATGTATAACCCAATGCCAACTACAAAGTCAACTTTTGATCTCGCATATCTGAGAATGTCTTGATAGCGCTGTATGCTTGATGGGAGATCAACTGTTGAGTTAATTGAATCTTCCAGGTTTGCAAGAAACTGTTTTTGTGTCTCGAACTTCCCACTTCCATTCAAAATATTTGATTTTGTTTGAGCTTGTGCACCTAGTAAACACCACACATATGTTCTGATAGACTCATTTACGCGCTCCACTCCCGCTTGAGTAAACCCGTCACTCCTGTCTAAGATAAATGTGGTCCAGGCATTAGACTGTTTCTGTTCTATTGAGCCTAACCATACTTGTGATTTTGATGAGAATGAAGTGTAACCAGGGTAATAATCTTTGTGGGTATTGTCTGTGACTCATAGCGCAATACAATGTACCCATGCTGTTGTGATCATCAAGTTTTTGTGTGAAGTCATACCCGGCATGGGGGCTTATGTTAAACTCATTACAAATCCGTTCAAACGCTTTCATATCATCACAAGCTCCTATATAGCGTCCCAGTAGCCCTTTTGTTGACAGACAACCTTTTAATAGGGACGGCACGCGCCGCCTCCCATCTGGTTTCACTACTAAATGCCGGGCAGGGGTGGGGGTGGGGGGAGGCGGTGGGGGTGGGTGGGTCTACGACCTGTCCGGCCAACACTGACCTGTAAATTGATACACCCAGAGCAGTGGCAAAACCCGTGACACAGATCTTTAGTTCACGGCTGCAAAGTCTGGTAACTACTGACTCCGAAACCTTCCTTTGTCAGTTTCCCAAAATTTCAGCCTTTCCACGTCGGTAATGCCGACTCAGTACTGGCTCTATTGCTAATGATGCAGTCTGACATCTTTGTTTTTAACTCTCGTCAAATGTTAGTCTTTTTGTAATGTTTTTTGTGTTTTTGTTTTTTTTTAATCTATCCAACATTTAGCTGCCGTTTCACATCGGTATTGCCGACTACGGCTCCATTGCTAACGACGCAGTCCGACATCTTTGTTTTTAACTCTCGTCAAATGTTTTTCTTTTTGTAATTGTTTTTTTGTGAGTTTCTTTTTAATCCATTGCCATTTCATTCAAAATGTGAGTTTGCAAAATATACTAAAGTGATAAAATTTGATTAAAATATTCTTGAAAGGACATCAATTAATGAAATAGTTTTGTTGTGAGTGTATTTTGGGTGTCCTTGATATCTCAATGGCTGCCACTTGTGACCGATTGATAGTTTCACAGTAAATTATGCATAGGGCAAGCCCACACACAAATTGAACTTTGCCATGCCACTAGACAGATACGCGCAATCGAAAATCCACCATCGGCATTCGACCACGCTGGCTGAAACTGACACTGTAGCAAACCTGAGAGGGCAAGAAATGTGGTGCCGGCATTCGGCATCAACAGAGTTAAATATAACATAACCAGAGATGGGGACCACTAAACGTTGTGTTGACTACAGAGACTGATGAAAATCTGTGCACTTACAAAGGAGGCTGTATCAAATCACAGCCTACTTGACCTTGTCAGACTGAATTTGTAAAGCAGACCATGTAGCGGGGAGTAACGAGATATAAGCTTCGCCCGGCAAGACTAAAGATGATGAATCTTAAAGTAAAGTGTCTGAGATGCATGAACGTCTATGCTGCTTGATCAAGAGGCTGATTAAGTTTGCCATGTGGCACTGCTGGGGTTTATGGGGCCCCTAAACACCATCCACCTAAAACAAAGAAAGCATGGTTTTCGACTGCCGGCTTAGTTGTACAGCCATTGTACAGCACCGAGGTGATCATGGACGGCCCAGACGGGTGGGTTACCCTAGTGTATATGAATGAATGAATTAATGAATGAATGAATAGATGGATGAATGAATAGATGAATAAATGAATGAATGAATGACTGCTAGAATGAATGAATTAGTGGATGGATGGATGGATGAATGAATGGATGGATGGATGAATGTGAATGAATGAATATATGTGTTGTACACGTTTCTAGGTTGGCCATATTAACACTGCTACCTGTATTGGGATAAAATGCGATCTGGCTGTTGTCAATATCAGTTTAAGCAGCTGATGAAACTGCATCCGATGGACATACTTAAAACATTGTTAACCCTATATTTGATAGAAACCATAAGGTATAAGTGTATATAGAAATATGACTGATATACCAAATGTCACTAAAAAAATGAAAAAAAAAAACTAATCTTAAAAAAGATGCGCTCATGGTTTGTGAGATCTTGCGGTATATTTCTAATAAAGAAAACCGACTCAAAACGCAGAAACTAAATTTTTTTCTTATTACGACAGACTTCACCACTATATATTATGACTTTGGTATGAAAAGACATCTTACTTCTACAGCTTCCGTCCGATTTCCCTGTTTTGATGATCGTTTAAATCAGTCAGTCACATGAAAGATGCTCACCAATTTTCAAGTCCATCACATGAAAAATACAAAAATTTCAGTGTGCAAAATTTGAAAATTGTTCTAAGTCCAAAAATCACTAAAAAAAATTATAAAAAATTAACCAAGTGTTTCTCACTTGTGCTTGTTTGACACCATGGTTTGTGAGGAGATTTCGTATATATATCTGAATAAGAAAATCGACGGAAAACGCTGAAACTGAAAAATTTTCTTCATAGCATCAAATTTTTCACTATATATTATGACTTGCAGAGGGAAATACATTTAAGTTGTACAGTTTCCATGCGATCTGGCTGTTGTCAATATCAGTTTAAGCAGCTGATGAAACTGCATCTAATGGACATACTTAAAACATTGTTAACCCTATATTTGATAGAAACCCTAAGGGTATAAGTGTATATAGAAATATGACTGATATACCAAATGTCACTAAAAAAATTAAAATAAAAAAACTAATCTTAAAAAAGATGCGGTATTTAGAATCATGGTTTGTGAGATCTTGCGGTATATTTCTAATAAAGAAAACCGACTCAAAATGCAGAAACTAAAAATTTTTCTTCTTAGGACAAATTTCACTACTGTATGTTATGACTTGGGTATGAAAAGACATCTTACTTCTACAGTTTCTGTCCGATTTCCCTGTTTTGATGATCGTTTAAGTCAGTGAGTCACGTGAAAGATGCTCACCAATTTTCAAGTCCATCACATGAAAAATACAAAAATTTCAGTGTACAAAATTTGAAAAACTCCAAAAATCACTAAAAAAATTATAATAAATTAACCAACCGTTTCTCACTTACGCCTGTTTCAAACCATGGTTTGTGAGGAGATTTCGTATATATCTGAATAAAAAAATCGACGGAAAACGCTGAAACTGAAAAATTTTCTTCATAGCATCAAATTTTTCACTATATATTATGACTTGCAGAGGGAAATGCATTTAAGTTGTACAGTTTCCATGCGATCTGGCTGTTGTCAATATCAGTTTAAGCAGCTGATGAAACTGCATCCGATGGACATACTTAAAACATTGTTAACCCTATATTTGATAGAAACCCTAAGGGTATAAGTGTATATCCAAAACTTCTGCCCTTCATTACCGACATCATCAACGCATCTCTAGAAAACGGCTCCGTCCCCGATATCTTCAAGTCCGCCATCGTCCGTCCTCTCCTAAAAAAACGCAACCTCGACCCAAACGAACTCAAGAACTATCGCCCAGTCTCCAATCTCTCTTTCCTGTCCAAGCTTCTTGAGAAGGTTGTTCTCAACCAGCTCAACCTCCACCTCACCGACAACAACCTCCTCAGTCCATTCCAGTCTGCCTATCGCAAACATCACAGCACTGAGACAGCCCTTCTACATATCTTAAAAGATCTGCTTCTCTCCACTGACTCGGGCAACATCTCTCTTCTTACACTACTCGATCTCTCTGCCGCCTTTGACACTATAGACCACTCTATCCTCCTCCACCGACTCCACCACTCCTTTGGCATCACTGATTCTGCTCACTCCTGGTTTCTCTCCTACCTCTCCGACAGACAGCAGTCCGTCACCATCAACGGCGTCTCTTCCAACCCAGTCACGCTCTCCTGCGGAGTCCTACAGGGGTCCGTCCTGGGCCCGGTCCTTTTCACGCTCTACACCTCTCCTCTGTCCAACATCATCCAGTCTCACCGCATACACCACCACCTCTACGCTGACGACTCACAACTGCTAGACAAAGACAAACTCGACAACACTCAGTCACTACTGACTCGCACGGCTGACTGCTACGAAGACGTGAAAAACTGGATGACAGCAAACAAGCTAAAACTGAACGACGACAAAACGGAAGCCATGCTGGTAGGCACTCGCCAGAAACTCTCCCAGCTCCCTCCCTCTCTCCACCTTCAACTCGATAGCACCCCCATCTCCCTCTCTGACTCGGCCAAGAACCTCGGCGTTATCCTCGATTCCTCTCTGTCCATGACCAGCTTCGTTTCCACCACGGCCCAGGCATGTTATTTCCACCTCCGCCGCATCAGTCAGATCAGAAAATACCTCACTACTGAAGCTGCCACTAAACTTGCTGTCTCTCTCATCTTATCTCGCATCGACTACTGCAACTCTCTCCTTTCCGGCCTCCCTCACTCCACCATTTTCACTCTCCAACGCGTTCAGAACAATGCTGCCCGCCTCATCCTCAGAAAGAAAAAATCCGACCACGTCACACCCCTGCTCAAACTTCTTCACTGGCTCCCCATCCCCCAACGCATCCAATACAAAATTCTGTCTCTCTGCTACAAATCTCTGAACAACTGCGCTCCTGCATATCTCTCCAACTTACTTCACCCCTACACACCTTCCCGCTCCCTCCGCTCTGCCTCTGACCCTCTCCGCCTCCACATCCCCCGCACCAAACTTAACACTTTCGGCCCCCGCTCCTTCTCCGTCTACGGTCCATCCAAATGGAACACTCTCCCACTCTCTCTCCGTCAGAAACACTCTCTCTCCTCCTTCCAGTCCGCCCTCAAAACTCACCTCTTTCAACAGTTTTAGCACTATATCACCACACTCCCCACCCCAAGCTGACCGTCGTAATGTATTCCACTGTTTGTGGTACGCAAGTCATTGTCTAAAGCGTGCGCATGCGTGCGCGAGTTGTGAGTGCGCACTTAGAGTTATAATTATTATAAGATAAGCGCATTATAAATACCGTAATTATTATTATTATTATTATATAGAAATATGACTGATATACCAAATGTCACTAAAAAAATTAAAATAAAAAAAACTAATCTTAAAAAAGATGCGGTATTTAGACATCATGGTTTGTGAGATCTTGCGGTATATTTCTAATAAAGAAAACCGACTCAAAACGCAGAAACTAAAAATTTTTCTTCTTAGGACAAATTTCACCACTATATGTTATGACTTGGGTATGAAAAGACATCTTACTTCTACAGTTTCTGTCCGATTTCCCTGTTTTGATGATCGTTTAAGTCAGTCAGTCATGTGAAAGATGCTCACCAATTTTCAAGTCCATCACATGAAAAATACAAAAATTTCAGTGTACAAAATTTGGAAAACTCCAAAAATCACTAAAAAAAATTATAATAAATTAACCAACCGTTTCTCACTTACGCTTGTTTCAAACCAGGGTTTGTGAGGAGATTTCGTATATATCTGAATAAGAAAATCGACGGAAAACGCTGAAACTGAAAAATTTTCTTCATAGCATCAAATTTTTCACTATATATTATGACTTACAGAAGGAAATGCATTTAAGTTGTACAGTTTCCATGCGATCTGGCTGTTGTCAATATCAGTTTAAGCAGCTGATGAAACTGCATCCGATGGACATACTTAAAACATTGTTAACCCTATATTTGATAGAAACCCTAAGGGTATAAGTGTATATAGAAATATGACTGATATACCAAATGTCACTAAAAAAATTAAAATAAAAAAAAAATAATCTTAAAAAAGATGCGGTATTTAGACATCATGGTTTGTGAGATCTTGCTGTATATTTCTAATAAAGAAAACCGACTCAAAACGCAGAAACTAAAAATTTTTCTTCTTAGGACAAATTTCACCACTATATGTTATGACTTGGGTATGAAAAGACATCTTACTTCTACAGTTTCTGTCCGATTTCCCTGTTTTGATGATCGTTTAAGTCAGTCAGTCACGTGAAAGATGCTCACCAATTTTCAAGTCCATCACATGAAAAATACAAAAATTTCAGGTGTGCAAAATTTGAAAATTGTTCTAAGTCCAAAAATCACTAAACAAATTATAATAAATTAACCAAGTGTTTCTCACTTGTGCTTGTTTGACACTATGGTTTGTGAGGAGATTTCGTATATATCTGAATAAGAAAATCGACGGAAAACGCTGAAACTGAAAAATTTTCTTCATAGCATCAAATTTTTCACTATATATTATGACTTGCAGAGGGAAATGCATTTAAGTTGTACAGTTTCCATGCGATCTGGCTGTTTTCAACATCATTTTAAGCAGCTGATGAAACTGCATCCGATGGACATATTTAAAACATTGTTAACCCTATATTTGATAGAAACCCTAAGGGCCAAAGTTTGGTTAGGGTTACCGTTATGTTTAGTGTTAGATTGTAGCTAGGGTTATAACCCTAATGTGGTATGTAAGGCACATTTTTGGTCATTTGTTTTATGGTGCCATTTGATAGCCCATGTGGTACTGAGTCCAGAAATGCAAATACAACTTTTGTATTCCTATTTAAACATGTGTTATCGCCCTTGAAAAAAATTGCGGGAAGAGCACATTATCGGCTCTCGTGTCCGTATTTTATGTTCAATCTCTCCCATTTTCATACCCATACTGCGGCTGTACTATTTTTATCGATATCTTTAAAAAGCAGGTGTAAATACTTTATATTTTTTTTTTTTATAATTTTTTTTCCAAAAACATTTCAGGTCACCTTTTTAATTCAATAATTTTCCTCCCATTCACAACACCTAGACTTAGCTTGCATCAAAACGTTCAGGTCATGCAACTGCATCCGATGAACATACATAAAACATTGTAAACACTAGATTTAACAGAAACCCTAATGACCAAGTTTACTGTGTCAGTATCAGCAAGACCAACTCTAAAAGCTATCTACCTCAGTATTTTCCTCGCACAGTTTTCACCCAAACTCTGAACACATTTATGACACTATTCTCATAAAGTACTTTGAAAGACCCTGCAAGTTGTGTTGCTTAGTTTTAATTTGAAAAAAGTTTTACGTCTAGTGCCAAACCCTGTCAGTCCAGTTTATTATGTTCAGTGTACTCCAGCTTCTTGGCATTTCCACAGTACCATACACTGGGGTTTTTTTTTTTTTTTTAATTTGGTTTCTTTTTGTTGCTAAAGCCAGAATCAACCTGAACACACCCACAGACACAATATCATTGCACAACCACTATCATTCAGCCACATTACTCTTAGACTAGTGGCATTTATGTGACTCACTTCACACTACAACACACAATTACTTTACCGGATAACTAAACCACCTAAAATGACGGCACAGTTTTAGGACCATATCAGTATCCCTTCCCAACCTTATATTGTTCCTGCAGAATCATGCAAAAACACTTTCAAGTCCCAAGGAAAAACGTTTGCATTTATATCATATGTTTACAGACATCAACAGAAATAGTACAGCCGCAGCATGGGTATGAAAATGGAAGCAATTGAACATGAAATACGGAAAATGCACCACAGAAAAGCCTGGCTAATTTTTTATAAGCATGTGGCACACACACACACACACACACACACACACACACACACACACACACACACACACACACACACACACACACACACACACACACACACAAACACACACACACAAACACACACACACACATTCAGTCCAATGGAATAAAGAGGGGATAGACTGTGCCACAATTAAAATCACCTCTCCTTCTATTTCATGCTTAGGGCCTTTAGTCCCTTTCACTCTGTTAGTATAAACATCCGATGCGGATCGGTTTCCAGCAATGAGGGCCACATGTGGGGCCGTGTGGCTATCACTACTGGACACTGACCGCGTCCACATTCATAGGAACATCTGAGGTGGATTACGTTTGGCATACAGGACAGGATCTCACGAGCCCCTGTGACTGGTAGGGGCTAATCTGAATCTATTTCTTCTCAGGCAAAAAAAGGGCTGGGGGTGGGCAGGATGGAAAACTGCAGCGTGTGTGTTGGTGGGTTATATGAGTCTTCGCGGACTCCAAAATCTTCAGTGATTAAATTCTCCCTGCACATTCCATTTAGTTCTGTTCCCTAGTTAGAGTGTACCAGAGACGACTTTGCTAATTTCCACGTCAGTGCCCTCCGAAACTAAGCCGCATCAGCCCAAAATACACTCAAAACAAAAACTATTTCATTAATTGCTGTCCATTTTTAAATGAAATTTTATCACTTTTTGTTTATTTTGCAAAATCACATTTTGAATGAAATAGGCGATAGATAAAAAAACCCACAAGAAACATTATAAAAAGAAAAGCATTTGACGAGAGTTAAAAACAAAGATGTCCGACGGCGTCGTTAGCAATGGAGCCAGTAGTCGGCATTACCGACGTGAAAAGGCTGAGTTTGAAATTTTGGGAGAGGAATGTCTCATAGTCAGTAGTTACCAGACTTTGCAGCCGTGAACTAAAGATCTGGGTCAGTGCATTTGCCACTGCTCTGGTTGTGTTTCAGTACAGGTCAGTGTTGACCCGTAATGAGACCTACGGCCGCCCAACCCCCAACCCACCCCTCTCCGGCCCGACATTCAGTGAAACCAGATGGGAGGCGGCGCGTGTCGTCCCTATTAAGAAATTTCTGTCAACAAAAGGGCTACTGGGACGCTTGTGATGATATGTCATATCCATGGGGTTGTTATACCTGTTGAAACTAGATTCAGTTGGTAGTGGGGTATGCAGTTCTGACAGTATTCTTCTAAGCTGGTAATAAGTATGGAAACGATAGGCAGACTTAATCAGTTTGCTTGGGTGATTCAAATGGTCTGTAAAAGAAATGTCGCATCCTGTAGTACTACACAGTATAGCAAAGTTGAGTTGGTTTTGAAACATCTGTAGTGGACTTGAAGACCACTTTCTTGCAGTAGCATCGTCTGTTCTTGGAGGGTTTAGGTAATGATCAAAAGGGTTGGGTACTTTGACTTGAAATAAATCTTGTTCGCTTACAGCTATGTTGAGTTGATTTAGTTGAATTATTTTCTGTTCATAAGTTGGTGCGACATTGTATTTGGCATTCACGTTAAATTGAAATGCGTTTATTGTGGTAATGGTTGGTGATTTAAATTCCATCCTTTTTTTTATGAGATAATAAAAATGTTTATTACCTTAACAAATCTTGACACAAGCAAACCAGTGTGGCTAACTAATGGGATTGATAATCGTGATGGTAGCAAGGCTGTAGCTATCCATGAAATGTTTTATACAGTAAAGTGGTTTAATGTAACAGATGATAACAATTATTCTGTATGTGGAACTCTTGATGGTTTAGAAAAGGGTGATATTTTACAAGCTGGATATTATGACTTTTGTACTTTACCTGAATGGCTTCAAAATGAATTTAAAATTAAAGCAACTTTAAACCCAGCTAATTTACTTGTTACAATTGATTTTCCGAAAAGTGGTCAGTTTTCTTTATTAATTAGTCTTTTATTATTACTTGTTTTTTTAGGTAAAAAAAATAACATATCCAGACGAAGATTGGTCACAATCAGATGGACGTCTACTATCACCAAAAACATTAAGAATAACTGGAAGATACCCTGTTCATTTGTTAGTACACACATTGCTAAATGTTCATTTGAAAGAATTAAGCACTACTGATAATCTTCACAATGGAAAGCCTTCATCTTTGTTGAAATGTGTGTCGACTGGAACTGCCCCATATTGTGAAAATGTAGTTGTTAGATTTCCTAATTCACAGTTAAAAAAATTGGGCTCCAGTTTCTTTGAATCATTGTGCTTATCTGTAACTAACCAGGATGACAAACCAGTTGTCATGCATGATTTTTATGTTGTGTTGGAAGTGAAATAAATTTTATTTTTGTTTTATAAAAATGAGCGGTCTTGGTCCAAAGCCGAGAATTGTTCCAGTTGCGTGTCCATCAATAGAGTTGAAAGATTTGACTGACGTGCAAGATTTTGATAAAGAAGGTGAGGTAGGAGAGGTGTATGGCCTTGAACTTGTGTCCTTTGGATTGTACAAATGAAAGGTAATTGAAGATGTAAAAGATGGCGCGTTTCCTAAACTTAGTCAACTTCATGATGTTACTGATCCTACTCCTGTAAGTAATGTGCTCTACAGCTTAAAACATGTGGGTAATAAATGGGTAATTATTCCTACCCCTGTTCTGCTTGCACGTATTCCCATTGTATGGGACATAAAGTTTGTTTTTATCAGTCCTTATGTTTATTTTACTGATGAAGGAGCCTTAGTATTTAGAAAAGTTGTTAACTCTGAGCCAATGCTTGTAAGTCTTGTGCCAAGCTATTCCGAAACCAATAGCAGAGAAAAACTGAAACTTCAAGAGTATGGAAAACGAAGGTATTTTCTTACAAATAGAAAAGGCAGAACAGATACTTCTATTTCGTTCATACCAGCAAATTTTACCATAGATAGAGATGCGACAATAGTTTTTGAAATTCTCATGAGATCTGTGGAAGCTGTGAAAGAAGCAGATATCGTGCAGGGAATCAAACTTACGTGGGATAGCTCAGTAGCAGAGTCAACAAAGGTTGTTATTGCTATTAGAAAAATTAATACATATTTTGAAGTTTCGAGTAGTGTCCCTGCTGTTAAGGTAGTGATTGATAAAACAACTCTAGTTTATCTAAGTTTCATAAACCTGGAACATATAGATCTTGTTTCATTTTATTACGCTAGCAAATTGTATACCTTTGAAGAGTTGCAAAATAAATTAGAAGATTAATAAAAAAAAAAATTTGCCACAAAAAATGCCACCACTGTATCCGCAAATACCGCCTGAGCCGCTTGATCCTATTGTTCCAGATAAAACATTACAGGCAGACTCATTCCGTTTAATGAATATTACAGAAGCATTGAAGTATTTGGAAGGAGAACAAGCAAAATACTTAAGGTGTAAACGACGTTACAAAACGGTTTTCAATTCTGTACACAACACTTCAATGGCCATGGGTGTGGTTTCAGCCGGATTATCTGTAGGAGGTATAACTCTGTTTAACACTGGAGTGGGAAGTGTCATAGGAATTGCTATTGAAGGTGTTGGCCTTGCCACAAGCCTGGCATGCTTTGGTATGGAAGCCCTTAACAAAAGATTTTATACAAAGTTGCAGAAGCATGAAGCCTTGAGTACGCTCGCAGCAGCTAAGCTCAGCAGTATGAAACTTATTATCAGTAAATCTTTGGAAGATAATAAAATTGATGATCACAAATTTAAGAGAGTCCAGGATGATTTGGCCAATTACAAACAACAGAAATCTGAAATACAGAATAAGATGCGTAATCAACCCGTAAACGTTGAAGAGCTAAAGAAATCTTTTTTAGAGGAAGGAAAAAAAATAGGCGTAGAAGAAACTATGAAAAAGGTTTAAGGACTTATAAGCAAGTAAAGATCAATTGTTCATTAAATTTGTCATACTCTTCGCAAAGAGATGTCATGCCTGCTCATTTGACGCCATCGGCTCCACCACCAGAGTACTAAAAAATGTTTTCTTGTTGTCCTTGTAACTTGAGAAATCTGACCGAGTGTCTTATTGTCTGAAGTCAAGAACTTATAAGAACTTGTGACAACTAACTTCAAAGTTAACGTCAAAGTTACTTGTAAGTTGTAGGTAACTTTGAAATTAGTTATCAAGTAAGATCATAAGTTATTCACAGGTCCAAGCAAAGCTGTGTTATTTTTTTATTCTTCATTATAAAATGAACCAAGATGAATTACTTCTTCTAAGCGATATCTGCGCTGTAGAAAACAAAGACTTAGAGTCGAAAAAACAGCGTCTTCTCTCTGTAGTTGTTTCTGGAAAATCAAAAGCTTTTCTCGGAAAACAATACATGACAGAGGATATTGAATCTCTAACCGCTGATGAACTATTTAAACTTCATTCGAAATATGAAAACCACATTGCTTCACTAATAACACGTGATTTGAGTCGATCTCTTGTCTGCCTATACACAAAAGCTGTGAGTCACTTCCTACCTGTTGATAGTGACAGTCTGTCACATGATCTAGAAAGCAACCCCATAGTTTCAAGTTCAATAGGTAAATTAGCATGCCTTATGTTTTACAAGTTTGGCAATTACCTTGCACCTGTGGTAACCTTGCTTGTTACTAGTAGTCATATTGACTTTTCTAAAATAAATTTTAAATTAGAAGAAAATGGACGAGACCCAGACGACTCCACATCAGAGTCCTGTCTTGACACAAGTTCAAACGGTGACTAAGGTTAAAAGTCCAGGTCGAATAGAGGCTGGGAAAAGATTAGCTGAATATAACAGACAAAAAAAATTACAACTTCAGACATTAACACAAAAGACTGACACACCATCAACAGCACCAGTGTCACTACCGTCACACCCCCAACAAAGTGAGAGACAAACAACTGAGTCTAAACCTGAAACAACAAAATATATAGTTGCTGGATTTGTTGTCGGATTTGGTTACGTAGGTTACCAATTATACAAAAAATACAAACCACAGACTCAAACAGTGTCCAAAAAATCAAGCACTCCAAAAATAAAAGTAGTCGCCACATTACCAGCAACACCCAAAGCCGTGGACCCATTTTACATGCAGTAAATAAATTTATTATTTTAATTTTTGTGGCATAAGAAAATGAGTGACACAAAGAACATAATGAACCTCATCTATCACTCTGCCATAATAAGTGGACTAACAGTTGCTTATTCTATGCTGGGGAAAAGTTTTCTCAAAATGAAATCGGCAGACTTGAGTAGATTAGACTTCGAAGACAGTGCTAAGCTAGTAGCTGTTGTAACAGCATCGATTGCCACAAAAGACCTTCTCATCAAGCAAGGAATTATTCCAGAAAATGTTTCTATGTAAATAAAAAATATGGCAACTATAGCTATTATGATTGGTGGGGCCGTTGTTAACGCACTTTCATTTAGTGGATCAAACTATCTTTTTTCAAAAATGGGTAGAGAGGAATCAGCAGAAGAAATGAAGCGTCACAATGAGGCATCTGAAAAACTGGCACAAGCTCAACAGGATTACAAAAAGCAAAGAATAGAGAAACTTGATTTCATTAATGAAAAATTGAGGCTTGAGGGTCACGCACAGCATGCATTTTCAAATGTCGACGATGCGATCAAAGAATATTTTCTTGTAACTGGCGAAGACATGACCATCCCATGACCAAAACTTAGTGACTACTACCAGCCAAGCCCAGAACAAAGAAATGGAAAAATAATTTTTGTTCTAGTAGGAATGACATTAGTATATTTTACAGGAGATTTTATTGCTAGAAGAAATGACAGACGTCGGAGCTAAACTATCAAAAATATATTACTCCCCTATTGGCTACTGGAAAGGAAAAACTGCAATAGAAAAACTACATGCGGCTGTGGGTAGTGATGTTACACTCGACCAAATAAAACAGTGGCTACAAAAACAAGCAATTTGGCAAATATATCTTCCTGCTCCAAGAAAAATAACAAGACCTCATTTTGTAAACACTATCCCTAATGATACCCATCAAATGGATCTCCTGTTCCTACCACACGATACAATAAGAAAGAAACGATACAAGCATGCTTTAACTGTTGTCGACATAGCTTCAAGGTATAAGGATGCCGAACCCATAACTGACAAGAATGCTGTAACAGTGGCCACTGCGTTAACAAAAATATATAGTCGTGGTCCTTTAAAATTTCCCAGGCTTGTGCAAGTCGATGACGGATCTGAATTTAAAGGCGCTGTTAATCAGTTATTTGCAAAGCATGGAGTGCTAGTGCGGCAAGGCATTCCAGGTGTGCATAGATCACAGGCAATTGTTGAAAACTTTAACAAGCAGTTATCGGAGAGACTTTTCAGCTATCAGTATTCTAAGGAACTCATGCATGATGCACGTAACACTGAGTGGGTTAAGAGATTACCGTCTGTGATAAAAGCAATGAATAATGAAGGTCACCTTAAATCTGTTGATGCTATTAAATTGAAAACAATACCGTCAGGGTCAGAAATAAAAACAAAAGCACCTGACACAAGCTTGTTTACAAAACAGGTGAGATATTTGTATCAACCTGGCGAGGTCGAGAATGACGTCAGGCGCAGGGCAACTGATCCAATTTGGTCTACGTCTGTTCACAATATTAAAAAAAAAATAGTTCCTTCCTCTAATGCATCGATTTATTATCTGTATGAACCTGTGCCTCAGAGGGCATTTGTTAGAGAAGAATTACAGATTATTCCCCCAGACACTGTTACGCATTTTTAACCATTTCATCAACTAATTCATCGATTAGTTCATCAGCTATTTCTTCAGATAACTTAAGCGCATAATGTCCAGGTGCCTAAGCCTTTTCCTTGGTGTGAAACACTCGTTTTGTGTCCCCTACTGCTAGAGACTTTTTATGTGTTTGGATCATTTTAATATTGTGTTTGTTTGACCTCAGTGTCTTGTTTGGATAATCAGGCATTAGTTCTCCATCTAATACTTGCTTATAATGTTCATGACGGATGTCTTTATTTTTATCGCTGTTTTCTTGATACCTTTGGCTTTGGACTGACTGCCTTTTTGGTGTAAAATAGAATACATTTTTGATCTCAGTCCAACAAACTCAACTATAGGCACACCATTCAGTTCATCTTTAAACTTACCAGGCACTTTTTTGTTTTGTGTGCTGTACAGTGGGTGATCCTTAGGGTAATCAGACGTGTCATACATGTGTAACTCTGTTTTCATGTCTTCATAAAAGTCTTCAGTAGGCACATCAATGATCATAGAGTCAGTGTCAGTGTATAACAGACGGCACTCAGGATACTTTGGTTTAAAGTAATCATAGTAAAATTCAAGCATCAACAGTTTTGACAATTCAAGTATTGCCATACCAATGAATACTGGCTTGTCCAGTTTGACAATCTTTTTTTTGAGTGAAACTGCATACAATGATGAATGAAACTCTTTGTACCCTGTGTACTGTGGCTTGCCTGTAAGTTTAATTGCACCCGATTCAGTTGTGACCAGTCTCACATCTTTGCGGTGATGAGGATTTTCCATCATCTTGCCAAAACAGGCATTGTTCATAAGCTTAAAGAAGTCTTTGTCAAATGCAGTGTTGCTGTCCCTTGCACGTAATGTTGTGTTCTTCATTATATAATCTTTCATGAAAGCACTCTGATCAAATTGAATACCTCTGTGAACTTTCTTTAGTACTAACCCATGTCTGATGTAAAACTGTAACAAGCGATAGTGGCAAACGTAATTGAATTTGTCATTCAAATTTGGCACAAGTTTGGTGTCTTATTTTTTCCCCGTCATACTCATTTTCTCAACAGCCAATGGATAATCATTGTGGTAATCATGTAGGTGGTGTGGGTACTCCAGGTCTACTTCAAAGATCCAACCCTTTGCATCATTCCGGTCATGAGTCATAATATTGTTTGTTAACTGTGTTATGTCATACTGTGACAAATCATACAGACAAAAGTTTTTCAAGGGCAATAACTCATACATTGCAAATCCATAAAGGTTATTAGCGTCCAAGTACGTAATGAATGACCTTGACCTTGAGGGGTCAAACCCCAGGCCGTCAATATATTTGTTGTTGGCTCTGGCGTAATTGTTCGCAGCAATACTAATGCCTCCCCTCAATCCACGTTCCACCATTTCACCCATCGTACGATCAGACAACAGGTCTATAAATATCTTGCTGGATTTCAAAAATGCATCCCATGTCATGCCAGGACTAGTTATGTAGCAAGCTGGGTCAAGACTGTAGTGTAACAAACCCTTTTCACGATAACTTTCAAATACGTCTGCTAGCAAGCCAACATCAGCTTTCAAGTACTGGTCATGGTAATCACCAATCGTTTCACACCCCAGTTTACCCCATGCATCAAGTGCGTGCTGGTAATCAGAGTCAGAAATACCTTTACCATTAAGTGTGGAATAAAATTTTTCTTTTGGTGGCAGTATCCTTTCTTCAAACACAACCCAGTGATCAATGTATTCGTAGGGGTAGACTCCTTTCTTTATCAAGTCTGGCTCAAAATATTTACTTGTTATTGGATACTCAGTCAGTCCTTCTGCGAGACTAGCAAGCCCTAAAGACAAATGTTGCATGGAGTCATAAAATGCTAATTTGTTGTCCAGCCTAAAAGTCAAGTATTTTTCAGTTGTCTGGGCAATACAACTAATTTTTTTGTAAGACTCATCTACAGCCTGCATGATAATATGTGAATCATACCCTTTGAGATTGTGGAAAAAGATAGGCAGTTTGTATGCCTTGGGATCAATTTTTAGTTTCAAGTTACAATCACCATGTGGAGCACCTCTGTAATGCCCAGTTATGTGGTCATGGTTACGAACTTTATCACCCTTCAGAAGTTGATCACAACCTCCTAAAGGTTGTTCACAAATCTAGCAAACCTCCGCCGTATCAAAATTTAGTTTATTTTCTTCTGTCATCACCAAAGGCATCTGACACTTTTCCAAATAATGTACTACCTGACTATACAGTTGTCTCATTTCTGTTAAAAACTCAGCTGCTGCATTTTCACCTCTGTAGATAACAGGTTCTGTATGCTGGCCGTCAGACCTAACAAGAATATATCCGAAAGAAACACACCACTTGATCACTCAATTTTACAGTCTTTGGTAATGATTCTGGAACAGGACCCTCATACGGTACAACCAGTGATTCAAAATCAGCATACACTACAAATGGCCACTTTTGCTGATTAACATAGTTCTTAAAATAAACCTTGCTACCAGGATCTGGATACCTAAATATTGTTTGAATGTCATCAGCTGACCTACAGTGCAGGGTATGTTTATGTGCCACTTTTATAGAGGAGAACCTTTGTAAACATCTTTTACATACTTCCTGTTTGCCATTGTGTTTTGATACATGATTATGAATTAGTCGTGACATACTCCTAATAATTGTGTAGTGAAAGTTATCACCTGAGCTTATTAGTAACATATCAACATGCTTATCTTCTGACTGACCATAGGTTGGGGCAATTGGTGACACTCTAATTGGTTGTAACTTGTTCTCAGACTCATTATCCCATACATACACATTCACAGATAACCCAGGATTTAGTTTTTCAAACAGATCAATATCCTCCACCTTAACAGGAAAATCTATGCCACTGAAGTTGAGTTAACTGTGTGTTGTCTTGTTGAGATATACGAAACAATCACTTCACCATCTACCCTGGTAAATTCTATTTTCGCAACAATCTGAATCTTTACACTACCAGAAAGAAGATTATCTTGTATGACCAAAAAAGACCTTTCTATCGATTCATAGACACTGTAAGTGTTGGATATAGGCAAGTCTGTTGTGTGAAACACGTTTCTTAAGCTTTGGGCATTGTCCGTCATTTTTATTTGACCGACAAAATAATAAATAGGAAAAATTATACCTGTGTAATACCACTTTATTGTCTGTAATCTCTATAATAATAAATATTTAGTTCATTCCCCAACAAATCAACCACTTCCCCGGTATGTGTCTTAAGGTCTTGTGCTCATGTGCAGGTGTAATATCACTTTATTGACAGTAACAAATTCAATATAATCATGTTGTTTACTTAGATGGTAGAATATGTGTAAACACATACTCTCAAACCAGTCACAGTTAGCATCATAAACTATAAAATCTTGTGTCTTAAGATCAACAGTCTTGTAATTATAACGTGGTGAACTATTAGAATATCCAAAAAGTTACATTAAATGCCATGTATATCTTCGTTGGTGTTGAGAGTTTTATCAAAGGCTCAAACGGATGTTTAACTTGTGTTTTTTAAGTCATTAAATTGCACAACACCTCTGAAGCTCTCTGTGATATCAAATGTTCACCCGCTTTGTCTGTTCATCATTTTTTATGGACAAAAACAAAAGGTTAAATTAATTCACTAACCCATACCCTGTGGGCTGATCTGTCTTTAAAATAAGCTTTAGATGCTTAGTCAATTTCAGTTTGTTTTTCACAATGTCTCGTTCGTGTTTGTTGGGGATGACATCATTCTCTCTGAGACAGTCTTCAAAGCTGTCACAATCTTTACAGTAAAACAAACAGATAAACTTTAACTGCTCACGAAAATCTTTCAGTACAGCATTATATTTCTGAGTGAGAATCCATACACTGATGTTTGCATGTCTGCCACTGAAGGCCAGTTCTGCCAGTGTGTTTCTCTTCTTAACAATATCCTTATCTGCAGAGCAGTCATCAACTATGAACAGGGTTGGCTGTCCTTCAAATTGCTTGTAATAATACTGCAGGTAGTCGTTCAGTTTCTTCTCAGGGTCAACTAAGTAAATGTTGTTGTCAGTCCAAATGAATGAACGGTTGTGATAAGCTTTGTTGTGTTTGACAGTACTGCAAAATATCACAATGTTTTCAAAATGATGAATGTATCTTGTTTGTAATAGATTAAGTACAAATTCAGTTTTTCCACAGCCCGTGGCACCAAAAAATAAGCCACAGTGTGGGTCGAGCGTCATTAAGTTCATTTTTAAAACACAATATATAAACTGTGTGTACAAAACACTATGCATACCTTTCTGGTCATGAAAGGGGTGCATTCTAATAAACTCACTCACCCACACAGAGCATGTGTTATATAATGACTACGCAAAAGCTTGGGCATAAAAGGCCTATTGTTCAGGGTCGTCCCCACTGAGGCAATAAACAGGAAACCGTTTCACTACCAATTTCAAGCACAACTTCCTGGTCATGAAAGGGACGCAATCTAGTAAACTCACCGTACGGCAAGTGTTATAATAATGACTACGCAAAAGCTTGTCTGGCTTGATTCTCTCCCTACTCTGGCCCGGTTGAAAGGCAATAAACGCACGCAACACAGATCCGGTTTCAAACTAACCACTCACACCCAATTTTATCCTCGCGTGAGTTGGTGATCTAAAAATACTCGTAAAACAGGGTGGGTGTATAGTGACTTTGAATCACTGAGGTCTCTCACTGGGAGTAGAGTTATGGGTTTTGTCTTTTATTTTTAATGCTCGCAGCAGTCACGATGTGCTGATGAGTGAAGTGAAAACTTTTTCTTCACACAGATGTTGAAACAAAATTCTTTTTTTTCCACACAAACTCCTCACTTGGGGAGTTTTATTTTATTTAGGAACGACTTGGTGCTCCATATTTGGAAAAAAAAAAACCTATTTTTAAGGTTTGTGCCACATTAAAAATCTGACCTAGTGGCTTAGTGACATAAATTTGAAGCGTTGACACAGAACGGAATAATTTGACCTAATATGTTTGTGTGTGCTTGTGTGTGTGTGTGTGCGAGGTGGGTGGGGGTTGGGGTGGGTGCCTGGGTGGTGTGAGGGGCTTTGTAGGGTGGTGGGTATGTGTGTGTGTGCGAGGTTGGTGGGGGGTGGGGTAGGGGGGTGGGTGGCGTGTACAGGATGTAGTCGCTATTTCTCAGGAACGCCAACAGTGACAGCATTGGTATTTTAACTAGCCTTTGTTTCCAAGGGGCCGGGTGGCCTGACTGGTGGTTGGTGGGGGGTGGGGTGTGGGGGTAGGGGGGTGGGTATGTGTGTGTGTGTGCGAGGTTGGTGGGGGGTGGGGGGTGGGGGTAGGGTGGTGGGTGGCGTGTACAGGATGTAGTCGCTGTTTCTCAGAAACGCCAACAGTGACAACGGGAAATTAGAAATTCTGGACCGTAACGTAATTACGTACGTAATTTACCCTGATTTATAACTATCCATACAGCATTATTGATTTAGGTGTCCGTCCGCTCTCTAATATTCATCTCTCTCAGCCTCAGGATGTAATAGGTTAATTCAACGCCAAAGAGCCCTAGCCGCGCCCTTTTGTTGGAATGTGGAACACCTACACCCACCCTATGCTATTGATCAAGCCCTTGACGACTGAGCTTGTTCAATACTGAGGTATGTCCGTCAGTTCAGTGACCTGCGGAGGTCCTGACCGTGAAGTACTAGTAGTCAGTCTTTAGCCCTGGATTGCCAGACCAGCTGCTGCATGGGGCCTGACTGGAGCGAGGGAGGGGGGTGGGGGGGGGGATGATGGTGGTGTTGGTGGTGGGGTCAGTGGAGATTCATTTGTGTCACTGACTCGATCAGTCGGCCGCGTGCGGTTGCCGCCTATGCCGGTGTGGGCCCACGAATAAATACTGCTCCTGGGGTCATTTTCATCGGTCCCGCTCTTATCAACAATATAAGGTCTTCGGCCGGTTGCCGGTTGGCTGTGCATCAATGGACCCGGCACTGCCCGGAACTGCGCGGGCCGACTGACGGCGGCACCGCCGGCTTAGTAGGTCCGACGCGGCCCGTTTAGCGGGAGAGCGGGACCGCATTTCCCGCGCTAAATGGACTGATCGGCGGCGGCTTGCGTTGCCTCCGGCTCATTTTGTCCTTCGACCATTTTCTTTTTTTCTACGAAATGTCCATTCTTGAAATGTCGTCCGACGAATTGTCATGGACCAAAAATACCAAACATTATCGGGCAACGCGATCATCATGTTGTGTGACCATACTGTGACATTTTGTACTTTTATTTGCAGTGAGTTTTCTCAAAGCCGCCGATCCGCGCATCTAACTAGTTTATGTCAAACCCGTTTAGGCTTCTAAAACAAACGAATACTTTGATTGGTCTACTCCTCTCGGGATATTCCCATCACAGCCAATCGCATACGGCGTCTATTTCGTGTCTCAAAGGAGACTCCACAGCTGACCGAGTCGTAGTACGCAGAGGACGGCAGTGTTAGTGCTGGGTACACAGTAAACAAGTGTATGAGGCTGCGACAAACACAATGTGAAACCCTCCTATTTTGTCTTATGATTTGTAGTTCTTGTTGGTGGTATATGATGTGTGAGCTTCAGAAGGGATTCGTGTTTTCGACGCTCGTAACTCTACAGTTCTTCTTGGCAAGTACTCGAGTGGTTTCAAGTGCTACTGCACTGAGACAGATCGGAGTATGCAAAGCCACGTTGGGACTAAAAGCAGAGGATGTGATAAACTTAGAACCTTTAGCACGTCTCGACGGGCGGCCGCGGTAAGTATAGATAATTGTTGGCGTTTAGACAGTTTATCGTTTTTAGTGCGTGTGTGAACGTGCAGATTTTAACTTGTTTTTACTGTAACTGCTGCCCCTGTTTCGGCCCTACCCCGCCTCGCAATCGCACACAGTGGGTTATGCCACTCCTCTAGAAAAAAAGATGATCCGTTTTTCATCGCACTGTATCAAGCGCTTTGTTTTGCCCCGTATCCGAACTCGCACGCATCGAGGAATCTGTTGCATGTAATTGCGGGATGACACACAATGTAAAAGGAGCCATCTAAGGTCAGCATGTCAAGGCCGTTCGTTCTGCTGGTTATGTGTTCATTATGGCAGAGGCATACTACACGATTTTATTTGGGGTAGTCTTGTGCTCCCGCATTTCTTCTGGCACTGGTAGTCACAGTAGTACTGGATTCGTGCGCGAGACCGCAACTAGGCGTAAGTCGACAGCTGATCGCTCTCGTAGTCCTACACACTACCGTTTGTGTACATAATGAGAGTGCCCGCGGTCCGTCAGCCAGTGTCCCAATGCGCAAAAGGCCATGGGGCCGACGAACTCAATACATGCCAGTGCAACACCGTATCACTGACAATTAACCCTTTGTATGTCAGTAGCAGTTTTTTGACACGATGATTCCTCATCATCGCGACAAAAACCGCTACCAACACACATGATGGAGGATGATGCTAAAAAGCATGGTGCGGATACTGGATTGATACTGGCTTGATTTGCCAGCTCATGGATATTTGTGACAGAAAAGTGCGAGTTTCTCGATGTGCAGTTGACTTCAGTAAAGACGGGCTCTGATAACTGAAAATTCTATTTGGATTCCCAGTAATAATTTCCCTTCAAACCTGAATCACCTTAACTCCTTCACTGCTGAGAAATAGTGAACATGACAAAACTGCAAGAGACATAGATTCTCATGAGCCCCCACACTTGCGGGAGCTCATGAGGAGCTATGCCTCTTTCTCTGAAATCACTTTGTATCCATGCTTCTTTGGCAGATGAGGATCTTTCATGGTGAATTTTCTATGATTTCTAAAACACAATCAGCATCCACAGGCAGTGATGGGGTTAATTATAAACTGCTGTTCATGAGAAGTGCTTTTTGTCATCCCCTGGCATTTTTTCTTTTTCAAGACTTGACTAAAACAGTGTACAATAAAAATGTCACTTTTAACTCATTCTGCCCCCAACACACCACAGCAAGATGAGTTCATCTACAGTACTGAGCACCAAAAGTGGGAAAATAGGATGAAAAATTAAAAAAAAAAATGCTACAGATGAAACAATGCCTGTTTTAGACATGTCTGACAAAGTCTAAATACAAATTGAAAAAAGAAAATAATCTGTTTTGTGTTGACACAATTGAGGATCGACTGAGGGGGGTATGATACCCGTTTCAGATGCACCATAGGGACACCTGCAATGCACCCACTCTAATTAAATATGCACCATTTTGTGAACATGTAATGTTCAATCAAAGAGTAAATATACTTTTTGAGGTGATTTTAGAAAATAAATCACCTAAACAAAAGGTTAGAGCTGCGTCAAAACTTGGGACACCGTAGCATCTGAAACGTCGTACCAAATGATTTCACCACAAAAGCAAGAACAGGTGTTTTCCAGTAGTTAAGCACAAGCAAGGTATAAAACAAGTGAAACAATATGGGAACCAAAAACAATAAAATTATAATAGTTGTATCTCCTAAATATTACAATTGTTAGTTATGACGTTTCAGATGTCAAGGGACACCATGAATGAAAGAACACTTGTTTTGACTTGTTATTAGGCGTCATTTCCGGTTGTTCCGTTCTGGGGGACATGCAGTCATTGATAGCATAAGATACCTCATAAAATATAGATATATACAGAAAAATATTGCAAATACTAATGGTAATGGTAGGCAGTTTGATCAGGATTGGCTTCTATATTTACCAGCGTTACTAGAGAGCACTGTGAAAGTGTGGGTCTGAGGGTGTGGAGCAGAGGTACAAGGCTTGTGTACACAAGATGAATGTTTATTTGCAATGTACTTGTTCAGTTTTGTGTGCATTAATGAATGCTTTAGTTGAACTTTTTATAAAATAAGTGAACGTGTTAGAAAATTAAATTACAATAAAACAAAACAAAAAAACAACAAAAAAAGATTTTGGGGGTGTCTGTAAATATGAACAGTCTCACACGTACATACAGACATGAAAATGATCCAATGAATACAGTTCATCATTTATTGTAAATATCAGAGAAAATAAAACCAGATAAGAAATTTAAAGAAAAAAAGCACTCAACAAAGCTTTGGCAGAAACACAGCTCATCAAAAATATTAACCCTCCACCCTCCATTCCCTTATACTGTTGCAAGTTGGAACAGAACCAACTTTAGCTATTATCATGTCCATGGACATGAGCTGCTCATCAGCAACTACTGGCTACACAAAGAATGTCTTCTTTGTTGTGTGGGGATGTAAAAATCTGATGTGGCGCGTGTCCTTGTCAATATATTCTGTGACCTCTCCTGCGCACATAAAGAACAGAAGTATCATTAAAAACTGCCAAGTCAGCCCTCAAATAAAAACAATCATTTAAAGAAGGAAAGAAAAAGTTTGGTCAAATATAAACAAAAAGTTTTTTTATGATTTAGTCTTTTCACAATCCTAATAGTCTGCATGTTCATGTTTTCGATGCTGCATGGGACTTAACACAAAAATGCAATCGTGACGTCCCATGACTCATCCTAAACAAACTTCACCTAACTTAGAATTTTTTTTAGGTTTTATTTTAAGGCATTTAGAAAAAAATCACTACACGATTGATGAACACAATGCATAATAATAGTCCTTGCAAACAAGATTAATTTTGGTGCTGTGTCAGATTTGTTTGTCATTGAAAATGATGAAAATGTCACAAAAAACATTACCGATGTTCCACGAGACACAGAGTAAACGTAAGCACAGTCTATAAAAACTGTTATCTCCTATAAAAATACAAACATGCAAATAATAATGATTTAGATTGATGCATGGAACATAAAAGAATATAAAATGCCAACCTGTAATGCAGATGGTCCAAGATACTTGGTAACAGTTGGAGATTCAAACCATATGAGGCGCACGCGTTTCAGACACATGGTGGTCGGAAGTCGGGACGCTTCACTGTTTTTTGCGTACCAGGGCTAAAATGTCTATGGAATTTCTGTGTAAACGTCATCAGTTTGTGTGGAATTTCCTGGGGAATTCCCACAACACAAGCAAACCGGTCGGAAAGCGAATTTTGAATGAGTTTCTGCGATTGTTTTGGGTTGCGTTTCAGACGTGACATTTGGGACACCGCGATATAAAAAAATTCTCAGCATCCAAATCCTTCGAATATTTGTAAACTATTATGGTGCAAAATGAAGTATTTTGGGTATAGTTTGTTGATGCACATAGTGGACAAGCGGATCTTATCTTGTTGCCGACTTTCTGAAAAGTGAAAAATTACGTTGCACTTGCAGTGGGACACTTCGTTATGCGTCCGAAACGCCAATTTTCGTCCATAAGTATGTCAATATCCAGTTCTAAAGTGAAAAAAAAAAGTTTAGCACTGATTTTTCAATGTATGAAGCCTAAATTAAAAAAATAATTTCTTGTAATGATGCACTGATGTAGTCACAATCTTCATCTGAGTTCACCCACTGATACCATTCCTCTTTTTGGAAGCCATTTTGGGCCACTTTTTGAACATTTTATTATCAGTTCACAATTAAATTCATCATGCAGATATCCCAAAATATACAAATTTATACATTAACATTATCTTAATGCATTGCAACAACAGAAATGTCACTACATGCCTTATTTTGATCGAAATCTGAATAGGACCACACTGACCCCTTTTGGTGCTCAGTACTGTAGATGAACTCAGATATGGCTCGACCATGATAGTTTAAGGGTTGTGGCAGAATAGCTTGGCGCCCCTATAGGCGCCAAGCTATTCTGCCACCAACCTTGAACTATCATGGTCAATCTGTCTCCTGAATTGTAATGCAGTCCTCAAAATGTGGATATTTTGTTCCTCAGGCACAATGAGTTGACACAAAAATTTGCTTTTAACTGACTATTTTTATTAAGGGCAGCCCCCCACGCTGGGGTACTTGGTTGGGATTAACTACGTTTTAGTTCCCAAGGACACTCTGGTCAGCCCCACCTGTATAATTTTCCCTTTTAAATTCTCCCAACTGTCTGCACTGCCTGTAGTCTTTGGTATCATGTGTATTGCTAAATCAGTAAATGGTATGCTGCATCTTTTTTTTGTAAACTAGGGTACAATAATTTAGCATGAACAAAGTCAGTGCAGTGTCCCTAGCATGTCTTATGTTTAATTAGTATTATCAGACCGACTGGCGACATTCATTGCATGTTCTGTTTAGTTCTATTTTCACAAGTAGCTCGGGCACATCCAGAGAGTCTTGTTGCTGTCGGGACGTTAGGCAATGTACAACCAACCAGCCAATCTTCAGGGTGGACTAGGTGCCAAACTATTCAGTCACCTTCCTTGAGCTATTCTGGTCAATATCTCAAGAATTGTAAAGTTGTTTTCATAAGACAAACTTTGGAGATATTGATGATACTTATGCAACTCGTATGATATTCATCCCTTTCATTAAAATCTACAATTTGTTGGTACTTATCCTGAGAAGACAATCTCACAAATCATGGGACAAATCTGTAGATTAACCTTATGTTATTGATGCATAATATCAATGCATTGCAACTAAAGATAAATTGAGAATAAACCAACGAAGAAAGAAACGTGCTTAGAAAAGACAGAACTAAATTACAATGCAATTGTGTTGTAACTGCTTTTTCTAAGCACGTTTCTTTTTTCGCTGGGTTATTCTCTGCATTTTACATGCTTGGCAGTCACCTTTTTTTATATGGATTTTGTATTGCAACCAAATGTTTTATGTCCCTGCAGGTATAACACAGTGTTCAACCACAGCAACGTTTTGTTTAATTACTCCTTCAACCCCTGTATCCAGTACGACATCCCCTATGGTGACCCACACACAGACAGCTTTGGGGACAGTTGTCACAATGTTGCGGTACGTTTCACGGTTTGGTGTTTGATAACCCTTTTTCACCCTGATACACTGCTGCATGAAATTAATTTAATTATGATAGCCCAAGGGTGGTGCCACCATAGCTTGGCGCCTAAGGCGCCATGCTATTTGGCACCACCCTTGGACGAAAATGGTTGATCTATCTCATAATCCGTAATGTGGCCTTCACAGGACAATAAGCAAATTTTAATAAATCAACCTCAGGTTGTAATGGGTTAACTGTTTGCATGTTGGTTTGTGGCTCTGTTACGCTGATTCATGTACATGATTCCTCTTTACTGTTTACAGTACCAGTGGCTGCAAGCACAAACAGGTTAAGCAGATCATTTAGAAATTAATTGAATCCACTTGTGTTTTTGTTTGTTTGCTTTTTTGTTACATTTTACTTAGAAACTGTGTGCAATAATCCCTTGGCTGTTGGTAAATTATGTTTTTTGGCTCACATGTGATACTGATAGCAAAAGTGAGTCTATGTATTGGGGTGCCAGTCATATGTCTGGTGTACAGTATTTGTCATTCATGGTTAGTTTTAACATTGGCTCTTTCTGTGAGACTATTCTGTATTCAATCCACAGACTTCAAACTTGGGCCAAGGACGCTTTGTTGCAAAACCCTTCTAAAAAAAAATTATTATTATTATTATTATTTTTTTTTTTGTAGTCTGATCATGTCATTCATAATTTGATGTACATACAACCTCATTCTCGCTCCCTTCCACATTACCCTTAAAATGTTTTGTAATAATGTATAGATGATCTAGTGCATAGTTTTTCACTGGCACAGAAAAAAAAAATGATCTGTGATTGCAAATCATGCCTATAGCCATAATGTGCAGAATTGCAGATCAGCACAAAATTTGTCTATAACCCTTAGGCTGTCAGTAGCAGTTATTAAAATCACGATGATTATGATTTCCAGAATCTCGAAGGCCACTACCGACAGCCAAAGGGTTATCTCCTTGGCTGCTACTGCATGACTGTATTGCTCAGCAGGGCCAGGAAAGACAGTAACTACCGATGAACAGTATTGTTTTTAGTAGTCAAGGGGTTAAACTAATTTAATAATTTTAATGACTGACAAATTATTCTCATTTATTCTAGTTAACCCATTTAGCCCTGGGACCCAGCAGCAGGAGATGGATTGATCATGATAATGCAAGGGTAGTGCTAGATGAGCTTAGCGCCTGAAGGTGCCAAGCTCATCTGGCACTATCCTTCAATTATCATGATCAATCCATCTCCTACAACTGGTACATGGTCGTTAGACAGAGCCTTCAAAATTTTGGAAATGCGGCCGTGGGGTTAAGAGGGTTGAGTAACCGGAGTTGGTATCTAGACCTTTTTGCGCCAGGGTCTTGAACATTATCCAGTGATGCTGAGATGTATAGTGGAAAAAGAAACATCTATGTCTACAAAAATCATTATGCTTTATAGACTTTTAGATGCCACAACTGAAGTTGTGTGATGATTTCTCGGAGATGACTTTCTCGGGTACATTTCTCAGGGTTCCTAATTTTACATTAGCTTAAAGGGTCTGTATACCTCATAGACCCCATCTGAACAATTTGAATGGATAGAATATATATTAGTAATCAGCTTGTTCTTTAACCCCCTTGTGCATGCAGCCACTGGTACTGCGTGCAGTACCAGTGGCTGCATGCACAAGGGGGTTAAATAACTGAAAATAGGAAAATAGTGTGCCTTGAAATAATGCAAATGCACTGAAGTTTAGTGCATCATCCTACCCCTGTCTCACATTTTCGGTAGTGCTTTGCAATTTTATTATGATGCCCAGAAATGAGAGCCCTGATTTCTACACATTTCCATTTGGTCTGTTTGCTTTTCATTTAAATAAACCTCAGAATGAATAGTTAGCGTGCAGAAACCCTGTGTATTGTTTGATTTTTAAGGTATACCAACTCGGCTAAGTAACTCCTTGGTAGCTACAGGTACCCACTTCAAATAGTTTGGTTGTTGTCTTTAGATGTCTTCAGCATGTCGCTGAGTAAGCTACTGTGATTCCAATAATAATATTAACCCTTTTCATCCTGATACACCCATTGCTTGAAATAAATTTGACTATGATAGTTTAAGTGTGGTGCCAGAATAGCCTGAGGCACCAAGCTATTCTGGCACCACCCTTGAACTAAAACTGTTGATCCATCTACTAATCTATAATGTAGCCTTCATAGGACAGTATGCAATTTAAAAAAAAAAAATCAGCCTCAGGATGTAATGGGTTAATATTCCAAAATTACCAAATGTATGTCTGTTTCAGATTTGTAAATATTCAGAGGTGATTGGACGATGGTTTTATTACACTGCAGGCATTCAAAAGTCTGCCAAATTTCAGACTTCTTTGCAACAAAACAATACATCAGTGGTGCAGCTGGTTTTCCTTGGTGTTAGGTATGTAGTTTGTTTGTCACTGTCTGCTCTGAAGCGATCAATAAAATTATTAACCCTTTGGGTGTCGGTATGGGTTTTAGTCATTATGATTCATGTGGAAATCATGGTGACTAAAACCATTATTGACACCCAAATGGTTAACTGTAGTCACCCACTGAGTAGTGAAAACATTTCCACAGGTTTTGTAACAATAAAAAGCCCACAGTCAATTTAATTTTGAATGGTAACTGTGTAGACTTTTCTGATATCAAGTAAAGTCTGTGAAAAGGTTTGTGAGATTATCAATTTCATCACCCTCAGACCTGCTTTACTGAAACATTGTGTGGCCCTCATCAAGGTGTGTGTGAGTGCTCATTAAAATTGTAACCTTTTAACCTTTGTTGGTAGCATGTTTAGTCGAGTTGAATTCCTACAGGAATCACCATGACTGCACTCACTACTGACAGACAAAGGGTTAAATTGTGAACTGTCAGTCGAGTACCTGCACCCTTTTAAAATAAAATGAGAGGCTTAATTCTCTCTTTTAAAGTAAATGTATGATCGAAGCCATACGTATAACTATGTACATGTATACAGTGAAAAAAGTGACATTTAGTTAACTGAACGAAGGAAAATCTTTGACTTAACTCATTCAGCCCCGACACACCACATCTAGACATGGATCAAGCGTGATAGTTCAAGGGTGGTGCCACAATAGCTTGGCGCCCATAGGCGCCAAGCTATTCTGGCACCACCCTTGAACTATTATGCTCAATCTGTCTTTAGATTTGTAATACAGTCCTTCAGAGGGCAACTTCAAAATTTGGGGATTTCGATCCTTGGGTAGAATGTGTTAAGCCTTTCTTTTGTCAGAATGTGTGTTTTCACAAGATTTCAGCCATTTTTTTTATTGTTTATTTAATTTGACTGATCTGTCACTGTTCTCAGGTCACTGCGCAAACGCGAGACAATCATCAGCTTAATTTGTGACACAAAGCGGCGTGAACCGGATGCTGGGCTATTTATTATCACTGACGATACATACCCAGGACCACTGGTAAGTCCTAATTTTGGAGTTGTGAAAGAACACCGCCCAAATGCAAGAGGCATAGATCCTCAGGAGCCTCCACAGTTGCGAGGGTGCCACTTTGTATCTGTGTTCAATGGATGGCGTGGGGTTTTGGCTTTGAATTAACAAAGATTTTAGAAACACAATCTGTGTCCAGTGGCAGCGAAGGGTTAATACTATTAATAATGACTTTAAAGGGGTATGGTGTGTGGATTTAAAAAACTAAAAAAAATATTCAGGTACAAGAATTTCTGCTTCTGATTTATTCACATTATCGTAGGCAAAAACCCTCAGCTCTTCAGCAGCCCTCTGTCCGCTTGCAGGCTATGTTTTTAGTTTATATAAATCTGTATGTCTTGTAGTAGTGCAGATGGAAAAAAGTTGCAAAAACAGATAAAATGGTGCAGAATAATGTAAAGAGAGATAAAAGACAGATGTGCCTATTCTCCAGCGCAGCAAGTTTTGTGTCTGTTGTATATTTCTTTTCCTCAAGACCGGTTACAGGCATCTGAGAACATATTTCGTTTACTTCACCCATTCACGGCGGAATATATATATATATATATATATATATATATATATATATATATATATATATATATATATATATATATATATATATATATATATAGTGCCAAAAGGTGAGCAAAAAGTGAGTGATCTCTTTTACGGGAAACTAAAATCTGTTTAAAAAGACATGTGTTGACTTTGGTGAGTATACTGTAAAACGCCAGAATTCACCAATAAAAATCGGCCCGGGAAAGCGGACAACGATTTGACGTCGGTCTTTTTTCATCTCGTGTGTTTAAGCAACAATAACAAACCTGGTGCTAACCATGCCCATATTTTAGTGCGTCTCTGATGCACTAAAAACTCAAAATCACGTACTGAAAATGTAATTAAGGCTGCGGGGTAGTTGGAAGGACCGTTGGGGCACCACTGATGACTTGGCAACCAGCTCCCTCTATTCTTCTCTGTTCTCTGCCATTCTTAGCGTATCGCCCAGCCTCAGTCCTGTCTCCTCTGAGATATTGTCCTCCCATCTTTTCCTGAGTCTTCCTCTCCTTCGTCCTCCTTGCACAGTGCCTTGCAGGATTGTTTTGGCAAGCCCTGCTGAACGTGTGACATGCCCATACCACTTCAGTTTGCGTTGTCAATCTGCATTCAGCAAGAAAGGCTATATTCTCTGTTAAAATACATTATCAAATGATCATACAAATAAATACATGTGTTTTTATGTGTGTGTGAGAGAGATGGAGAGGGAGACAGGCTTTTGCATGATTATTCACCAGTTAAAGAACCAGTATCATGGAAAGGACACACACACACACATACTGTCACAACAGATTTAAAGAGGAGTGAGCAAAATCAGTTAATTTTTTTTTTTGAACATACAGAGGATGCATTTTTTCTTAAATAAATTTGTGGACCCTCTATTATGCTCAGATACCCTCTACAATTTATACCTATAGGTCTACAGACCCTTTAACCTGTTGTGAAAACAGAGGCCCTGCTCCTGGTAAATTTCTGCTGCATGAGGCAAAGATCTTCATTAGCCCCTGCGGATGCGGGAGCTTATGAAGATCTGTGCTTTTTCTGTAGTATTAAGGATTAGCATTCATAATATTGCTCTGTGGTACCTTCTACCAGTGGGAAGATCATTGAGTCATGGGTTTAAGGCTGGTATTACGAACTTTAAGGTTCTTAGATTATATTATGTCCCCTTTTGTGGACACTACCTGTAGACACGTAACAGAACTAACACAGTGTTACACATTTTATCTTTACACAGTGGGTTATCAGTGTTATGTCTAGTGGTATCCCAGAGAGAAAGTGCTTTCAGCTGAATCATACAGACCCACACGGCAAAGAGCTGTGCATGCAAGAGACATAGAGCCTCATGACCCCCTGCAGTATGCAGGGCCTGATGAAGATGTTTTCTTGTTGCTTTATTCATACAACAGAGCCTATTTTCAGTGACCATCCTTAGTACAGATCACCCACAAAAACGTGTCACCTGTCATTAAAGACCATCATTTAGGTGGCTGTTGTCACCTAAATGATGGTCTTTAATGTCGACACATTCTGACCTTCAAGACTTTTCTTGAGAGTACCTGTTTTTTAGACCACTATTTTCTTGCAAGAGAAGGTGGCTGCTTAAAACAGGTTCTGTTGTATAGATCTGTGCTACTCAAGTGGAAAAGGTGCAGTGGGAAAATGGTGGGGCATGCCATGGAGTATGTCTACAATACTATGGAACAAGCTCAAGCAGTTCATGTGACATCACATGGTGCTGGCTCAGGAAAACTGAAAATATTATAAATTTACTAATGTATACTGATTCCATTCTTGTGTTTTATTTTCACAAATATACAGTGCAGTACTACTAACCCTTTTGCTGTCAGTGGTGACAACAGCTGCTACTGACAGCCAAAGGGTTACCCTGGTAACACTTTGTCAGCGCATGGGACTGTTTCGAGTTTGGCCATTTTTAAGAATTTTTAAAAATATTAAGTGTCACATTTTGTTATGCAATTAGTTAACTATTTGCATTTTATTTTGTGATTTTGGACCTTTCAGCTTAGATTCTTATGAAACTCACAGACCAGTACACATGCTATAGATCATTGCACAATAGCTGTGCACAAAGTTTTTTATTTTTCTATTTTTTATTTTTTTTTAGGGGGGCGGGGGGGGATAAGTCTGCAAAAATAAACACTTTTTAAAACAAATTCCACCATCTGTAAAAACAGTATATATAATTTAGTAGCACTTACCTAAAGCGATGTACTTTCAACTTCAAGGAATTCCTATGATTTGCATGGTTTGTGTTACGGTCATATAAAAAATCAGAAATTTGTCATGAAAAGTCTGATTTTAAGTGTGAGCTTTAGATGTATCTCTGTCTTCATTGCAGCATGCAGAGTTACATCACCTGTGTTGCTGTGTGGGAGGCTGCTGGAACGCTAGTTACCCCAACGTAACAGGTGATTACTTGCACCACATACATTCTGCTGTGGAGTTGACAATTGTCTGTATCAGTGTATGCTGTTGACATTCTCATTCTACCTACTTTAACTCATTCAGCCCCAACACACCACCACAGCAAGATGTGGATCAAACATGATAGTTCAAGGGTGGTGCTAGAATAGCTTGGCACCCATAGGTGCCAAGCTATTCTGGCACCACCCTTGAACTGTCATGCTAGATCTGTCTAGAATTGTACTACAGTCCTTCAGAGGGCAACTTCAAACTTTGAAAATATCAGTCCTGGGGCAGAATGTGTTGACATTTTGGCTGTCGGTGGCAGTTTTTGTCATGAAGATATATAAATTCTGAGAATGCTCTTGCTGTGCTAACGCCATGGAATTCCAGGCTGGTAAGCTTGCATTGTGTCATCAGGACATCAGCTGCCCTTTTTATGACTGCATCGCTCACGAGATCTAGAAAGAAAGGGTAGTGGGAGAAAAGAAATGACAGACCTATCTTTTAGCCTTCCACTGAACACCTACTGCATATAGCAATAGGGACTACCCCGAGGCGCCCCGCAATCCGCTGGAGAATATCCAGTCCTCCCCCCGAGAAGGGAGACTAGTGCATGAATATTCCCAAACAGATTTTGGACGTGGTGCTGGATAGATTTTAGTTTTTGCCGCCTACGACCGGCAAAAACTAAAACATATTATATATATATATATATATATATAATATATATCAGAATTTGTCAGAAATACCATGCACTCAACATTTCTAGCCCTTCGGCTGTCAGTAGCACTTTTTGTCAATGAATTACCTTGACAAAAAGTGTTGTTAACAGCCATTGGTTAAATTCTCTCATCATCATGAATGAAAGTGTGTGCAGTTCCATAGATGCTGATTGGATAATATTCCTGAAGAATACATAATTATGTATTCTGCAGAAAATCATTCAGTCAACAATACTAGTTCTCTCATCACTAGGAATTTTTAAAAAATATTTTCTTCAAGCAGGGCGAGGCAGTGCAGAGTTGCCCATGGATGCGGTAGCCAATAATTCTGTGGATTCACCACGGGACGATGAGCCAAAGGATGAAACGATGCTGGTGATTATTGGGACGGTGATTGCGCTGAGCATGCTGGTGGGCCTGATTGGCGGACTGTGTTACATCAAGCGCACACATCTGCAGTTCTACTCCAGACTGCCCAGTAAGTAGTGCTCCCGTTTGTATGCTGATCTGTGATTCTGAACCTTACAGCCTCTGGCCATAAGGTTCAGAACCACAGGTCAGCACACATTGCCTTGGATCATTCCACTCCATAAAATTCCCCCTTCTTTGACACATAAACTGATGTATAACAAGCAAATTAATATTCATGAACTTGCTTGATATACTTTTCTTCCTATAATCCCTTACAGACAATAAAGATTCAATTTTGATGCTTGCCTTTGTCAAAACAAAAATGCTAAATATGCTCATACTGTCACATTAGCAAGGTCCTTCTGCGCACTAGTAATAAATGGAGAATAGACAGCAGCAAAGGTGAATCGAATTGCCATACTATTGAGATAGACAACACTGCTCATAGTGTCACATTAGCATGCTCCCTATGTTCACTAGTAATGAAATACTTCTTAGTGTGTACATACACTCGAAATTTCTTTCCCATGCAGACACGGAGAATAGACAGCAGCAACCACACAAATCGAATTGCCATACTATTGAGATTGACGACACTGATGTCCGCTAGTGATAGTGACAACCTTAGAAAAGGACTAAATAAACAAACCTGCTGGCATTTTCCGTCAGTATCCGTGTTCTAATTACAAGTAGACTTTACTCAACAACACACATGATTTTGGAAAGCACTGATGTCTACACAGTCAAATCTCCACGCTGATTCGGTCGACAGTCCAATATGTGGCACACAACATAGGTCACCATTTGGACAAAGACAAACACACATTGGATGTATCACACCCAGGGTTATAAAATTTAGGCATAGTTATTAGGCCTGTGGTCACATCTAAGGCAGCTTCTCCGCCTGTTTCTCCAACATCAGAGGCATCTGAGAGAGAATTTGCGCAATAAAACATGTTCAGCAGTGTTAGATTTGCTGGGTTCTCTATGTTTGAAGCATACATATGGTGTTGGATGGTAAAGTTCCCTTCAGCCCATGTGTATTTAAACTTTGTCATGCCAGCTCCTTTGCAACATTTCAGAAAAGTCTGACATGAACTTTAGTCTATGCGGGCCCTAGACTGTGCTGTCAAAGAGTTTTTGTGTGACGTAATTTTTCTAGCATGTGTAGTACTATCAGTGGTGCTGAAGAGGTAAGGTTTGCTATATTTCAGTGCAGATCTAAAAAAATAGTGAAAATACCCAGGAAAAATCTACACAGCTTGAATCAACCAGGGCGTAAATCTACCCATTGTAAATTTGTGCTGCTGCTATTCCCTGAAATAGTTTTCTTTGTTTTATTTAATTCAAGCCTTTGTCAATATATGCTGGGTGAAATCATGCAGTTAAGATTCAGGCTGAGTTTATTTTGTTTTAAAAATAAATGGAAAATCAGAGGACATATTTGCACAGGGTGGATTTGCGCTGAGTACATTTGGGTGGGTAGTGTCAAGCTGAGAAGTTTTGTGTCCAAATATAGCAAAATTGGCCGCTTCAGCACAAATCCTGTAATCAGAAGAACTCTGGTAAAGTTTTGTTTTGGACTGGGTACATAAATTATATTGAGCAACATTTTGCTTGATATAGTGCCGATAAACAGACAGATGTGATTACTTGACCCAAATCAAAATGACCTCGTCTCACGACGCAGACATTTTGATTCGGGTCACGTAATCACATCTGCCTGTATCACAATATCAAGCAAAATGTTGCGCAATATAATATCTGTGGCTACTAGGGAAGTTCGTCAGAATATATCTGTAACAAGTGGGGCACGTACGTGCTTAACGTCATTACTCTCCCTTAATCCTGTTAGCCAACGCTGTCGTGAAGTCTTGCTGAAAAATCAGCTGTTCATGAAATCAGCTGTTAAAACGGTTACCCAATTCACCTGCGACCTACATACCTTCGGTACGGCTCACTGTTTCACCTGTATTCTATGTACTTTCCATGCTGCTCTTATCTGAAGTGATTTAATTTATTCCTCTCACAGTGTAAGTGTTCTTCTACAAGTCCCTTTAACCTTCCATCCGTCAGCAAGAGTCATAGATAGCTGCTCGGAGGTCCCTGAGCTACACACTTAACTGCAAGAGGTGTAGGTCCTCTTGAGCCCCTGCAGTTGCAGGGGCCCAAGAGGATCTATACCCCTTGGAGTCTGTTTGGTGTGGTAAGAAGCCTTGCCTGTATCTTGGCCAAGATAGGCTGTTGCTCAGAAAGGGGGATAGTGTGTGGCAGTGGGGGTTAGGGAGGGCGGGGGGAGGGGGGGGGGGGGATTGGTGCGCATGAAGTGGATTGGTGCACTGGCAGATAGCAGTTGTAGAAGTTGTTCTAATCTTACTTTGGGTTTTTTCACTGCATTTCCCAGTGTCCCAGATCCCCTTCACCATGAGTTATTTGGGGTAATAGAAAACCTGTTTTCATTGATTTCCCATTTAATTGATTTGTATTGAGAAAATTTGTATGCACATGTGGTGCAGTTAATCAAACTTTCATCAGGCCAGATGACATGAGTTAGGAAACCCTGTGTGTCTGGTGACCACTCATTACTTTTGATTTTTGAAACCAAATTGTTTCTTTTAAAAAGAGTTTTCTTGTAATTGTGATAAATGAACAATTGAATATTGGTTGCATCGTGGTATTATTCTGCGGGTTTTTTTCATGTCTATAATTCATGTGCAGACCTCTTTATGCTGCCCATTTGGATGCGAATTGTGTTTCTGAAATCTCTAATAAAATGCAAACTAAAAAAAGGCGACTGCCAAGTGTGTAAAACAAAGAGAATAACCCAGTGGACAAAGAAACATGCTTAGAAAAAAACATTTACAACACATTGTGATGTAACTGACTTTTCTAAGTGTGTTTCTTTCTCCAACTCTTTCTTCTCTGAAACCTTTGTTAGTTCCATACCAAAGAGCCCTGGCTGTCCATAAAAAGTGGTGGTAGCAAGAGGATGAATCCTCACGAGCCCCCACAACTGGGGGGAGGGGGAGGGGATCATGAGGATCTGTGTCTCTTGCAGTTGGTTTGTGTCCACTTTTTCTCAGCACTGAAGGTGTTGACTCTGATGTATCCTGCTTTCCTGTCGTGATAAGTGTGTTTAGTCTTCAGAGTTTTGAACCTCAACCCCAAGTGGTGGCCATTTACTCATGGTCGTCAGACGCTAGGGTTTGGCTGCATCTGTGAACAAGCTTCTCTTTTGAATTTCAGTGCTGAATCCCAAGGCGCGCGGGCCAAGCGTGGTGATCAAGACCGACATGCGAGACTACGAGCCATCCAGTGCCTCCAAAAAGAAACTGCTGCCTGTCCTCCAAGATACCATGATTCATCAGGATTCACTGGGCATGGCACAAAGGTAGGACCATAATTATGTGCAGGTCTGTGATTTTGGACCTAATGGCTTCATCCGTCAGGTCCAAAATCACAGACCAGCTCATATGATGACTCCTTCTATTCCTTGTGAGAAAGTATGGTAAACTTTGGATATTTGGATATATGACAAAACGCCATGACATTTTGTTATATAATCCGAAGTATGTCTTTGCATACAAGAATGAGAGGAAGTTTGAAATTTGGTTATGTCCACACACAAAGTTATTTACGAAGAAGAGCATGGTCGGGACCTGTCGAAAAATGATGTTATATAATATATCCAAATTTTGTTATATCCGACCTTGTTAGTGAAGTTCACTTATGTTATAATCTTGTTTTTCTTCTGTGTTTGACATTATTGATGGTCTGCTGAGATCCTTGTTTGCCGTTCTGCTATGAAGTGGGCCATTTTCTGGGGGATATGTGGACTGATTGTTGGTAGGAGACCCTGATTCTCATCTGCCTCTGTTGGTGCTCATGAGAATCCATGCCTCTTGCAGATGAATTAAGACTGTGATTGGCAACTTTAATGACTCTTTAGAGATTCTTTTGTGCTGTTTGGAAGGGCTGATACAATCAGCTGCAGACATTCATTGACAAAACACAAAGTTCAGGCTCCACCAGCAATCAGATCTATACCCTTCTCAAACTCAGAATGAAACTGAGAGTTCAACTCGACTGGTGAAGGTGGGAGTTTACTATGAAGTCTTTTGGCATTACAGCACCCTCTTTGCTGTCTTTGAGGGATTTTAACCCTTTGAGTGTTGGTAGTCAAGATGATTCCTGCAGGAATCATTGTGACCTAAAATGCTACTGACACCCAAAGGGTTAGAAAATCAAATGATCTCCTGAGACATACATAAGGGTAGGGTGATTGGGATGAAACTTTATTTCACAATGGTGAATGTTTTGACAGATACATCATTTTTTAAATGTGCGGTTGTTAACATACTTCCATGTGAAATATTATGTATACAGAGCAAATGTAGAAAGAAAATGTAATTGGAACTAAATGAATACAGATAAATTCTGGAAAGCAAAAGATTCTAATAAGTTATAACATGTGATTTGCAGGAAGACATTGTATTGAATACAAAATGTACCAATTTTCCTGAACTCACTTACCTCGCGAAACTTTTCCAAAGACTACAGTGCAGCTTAGGAAACAGATCAACCATGATAGGTCAAGGGTGGAGCCAGAATAGCTTGGCGCCTGCAGGTGCCACCCTTGAACTATCATGGTTGGATCATATGTTGTTGTAATGTGACATACCACGGTTAATTGGATTGCCAGTCAGCTGGCATATAGACAATCCAGACCAAAAAGGTGACTGCCAAGCGTGTAATATGCAAAGAAGTACCCAACGGAGAAAGAAACACGCTTAGAAAAGACGGGTACAACACAATTTATTAATATTTCGGGTAAATACCCTTTGTCAAAATAGACAAACAAACAAACATAGAGATTAGCCGCTACTTATCTTTTTGGATAGCTTATGATCTTTAGTTTTAGTGACATGGGCATGCACAAGAGTATTAAAATCATGCACAACAGATTTAATTAAGAAGACAGTATGAATATCACACAGCTGAATCAGCTGTCTCTTCAAGATAACAAGAGTGGAGTCAAGATCGGAGATCTTGTGATTTAATGACTGAATGTGACACGTCATTAACTTAAAGCTAGTTTTTTCAAGAATTGTGTTAGTCGCCTGCAAAAGAGAAGAATTATTCAGATCGGAAGGAGAATGTTTAAGCTGAAAACCAACAGGAATAATACGAAGGCGAATACATTTTTTGAGAAAAGCGAGATGACTGGAGCATTTAGTTTTAGAAAAAATAGTTTTAGCATAAGAAAAGGACAAAAAGAAAAGAATCGGTGGTAAAAAAGCAAAACGTGAAACCAAACGTGAATGCAAGCCAGTGAAAAAAGCTGACGAAGGCATGCTAGTACAAGCACAACGAGACAAACATGGAGATGCAGTCAAAGAGAAATAATCAATCCAGACCAAAAAGGTGACTGCCAAGCGTGTAATATGCAAAGAAGTACCCAACGGAGAAAGAAACACGCTTAGAAAAGACGGGTACAACACAATTTATTAATATTTCGGGTAAATACCCTTTGTCAAAATAGACAAACAAACAAACATAGAGATTAGCCGCTACTTATCTTTTTGGATAGCTTATGATCTTTAGTTTTAGTGACATGGGCATGCACAAGAGTATTAAAATCATGCACAACAGATTTAATTAAGAAGACAGTATGAATATCACACAGCTGAATCAGCTGTCTCTTCAAGATAACAAGAGTGGAGTCAAGATCGGAGATCTTGTGATTTAATGACTGAATGTGACACGTCATTAACTTAAAGCTAGTTTTTTCAAGAATTGTGTTAGTCGCCTGCAAAAGAGAAGAATTATTCAGATCGGAAGGAGAATGTTTAAGCTGAAAACCAACAGGAATAATACGAAGGCGAATACATTTTTTGAGAAAAGCGAGATGACTGGAGCATTTAGTTTTAGAAAAAATAGTTTTAGCATAAGAAAAGGACAAAAAGAAAAGAATCGGTGGTAAAAAAGCAAAACGTGAAACCAAACGTGAATGCAAGCCAGTGAAAAAAGCTGACGAAGGCATGCTAGTACAAGCACAACGAGACAAACATGGAGATGCAGTCAAAGAGAAATAATCAATCCAGACCAAAAAGGTGACTGCCAAGCGTGTAATATGCAAAGAAGTACCCAACGGAGAAAGAAACACGCTTAGAAAAGACGGGTACAACACAATTTATTAATATTTCGGGTAAATACCCTTTGTCAAAATAGACAAACAAACAAACATAGAGATTAGCCGCTACTTATCTTTTTGGATAGCTTATGATCTTTAGTTTTAGTGACATGGGCATGCACAAGAGTATTAAAATCATGCACAACAGATTTAATTAAGAAGACAGTATGAATATCACACAGCTGAATCAGCTGTCTCTTCAAGATAACAAGAGTGGAGTCAAGATCGGAGATCTTGTGATTTAATGACTGAATGTGACACGTCATTAACTTAAAGCTAGTTTTTTCAAGAATTGTGTTAGTCGCCTGCAAAAGAGAAGAATTATTCAGATCGGAAGGAGAATGTTTAAGCTGAAAACCAACAGGAATAATACGAAGGCGAATACATTTTTTGAGAAAAGCGAGATGACTGGAGCATTTAGTTTTAGAAAAAATAGTTTTAGCATAAGAAAAGGACAAAAAGAAAAGAATCGGTGGTAAAAAAGCAAAACGTGAAACCAAACGTGAATGCAAGCCAGTGAAAAAAGCTGACGAAGGCATGCTAGTACAAGCACAACGAGACAAACATGGAGATGCAGTCAAAGAGAAATAATCAATCCAGACCAAAAAGGTGACTGCCAAGCGTGTAATATGCAAAGAAGTACCCAACGGAGAAAGAAACACGCTTAGAAAAGACGGGTACAACACAATTTATTAATATTTCGGGTAAATACCCTTTGTCAAAATAGACAAACAAACAAACATAGAGATTAGCCGCTACTTATCCTATAAGTAGCGGCTAATCTCTATGTTTGTTTGTTTGTCTATTTTGACAAAGGGTATTTACCCGAAATATTAATAAATTGTGTTGTACCCGTCTTTTCTAAGCGTGTTTCTTTCTCCGTTGGGTACTTCTTGGCATATAGACAGTCACACTGTTTCGTAGTTAACTTGATGGCTGCTATGATCCTTTTGCTATATCTTTTTTTCAAGTCGATGACCAAACTGTTGCTTTGAAATTAACCCCCAAGAATCAATGCATTGACAACGTAAGAAAATTCACTGGCATCTTCAGCTTCTGTTTACACAAGTGAATAATGTTATATGTCTGTGCTGATTACTGTTATAAATAAAAATGCATCAGTTCCAAGTGTCTGTAGCGTGGCATGACTGTTACGATTGTGGTTGTGTTGTCCAAAGAGAGCATGCATGTGTTAATTGTAGGAAACGATCCGATATTTATTTGAGCTATCATAGTTACGATTCACGTACCTTTTTAGTAAGATTTTTTTTCGTTCGTGCGTAGAGCGAAATTCGCTTTGTTATTATGCTAAGTTTAACCGGAAGCTTCTAGCAAGGTTGCGCGGAGAATAGCGGTCGATCTTTGTTTTGCGTAGATTCGCGGAGTATAGATTAGAACCGTCGAGCAGGTCGTGCTGTCTAGTGACCGCGTACGTGTGTTGTCAGAGGAATAGGTAACATTTTGCTACATTGTTTTATAGACGCTCAAATAGTCATAGTTGTTTTCAGTGCGCGTGAAGTTGGCAGCCAGTCGGTATGTTTTTTTTAAAGATTGTGAAACTTCTGGAAAGATTCCGGCTAGATCGTGAACTGCCTTCCATACTTTTGTGTGATATGATTACACATTAGGATTTGGGGCTGAAATTAGTAGCCAAATTTTTGTAGCCTATTGTAGTTATTCTAGAAAATTCTTTCTTTATTAATATTTATGAGTTTCAGTTACGTGTTTCATTCTGATTGGTTGCGTTGTATGATTTTCTTGGATTATTCTGGAAATTGGTTGTACTATAAAAGTTTGGTGCTGGGAAGCACGTATGTACATCGTCACACATTGTCAGTTGTAGGGACACACAGTTTATCGTAGGTACGTGGCCCGTATAGGGTGTACATTGTGAGAGACGCAGCGTAACGGTGGTGTACGTTGTATGAGAAACTTTGTGTCGCCAGTGTGGACATTTACAGAAGAGACATTGTATCAGTGTTGATGCATTTGGAAATGCATTGTGTGGAGATCGCATCACTGAATTAAAATATTGTTGGAACTGTTACTCCTGTATTGTCTACATCCTTAAGCCACGTGTGACGTGTTGCAGCTGAATGAAGTTTATTTAAAAGAACCTTACGTGCGTGCGTCTGGTGTGTTTATCATACTACGACTACGATTCAACACGTAACAATGACTATGGCTCCATCAACATTAACACCTCAACCCAATAAAGCATCAGCCAGAGAGAAATAGGCCATGATAGTTTATGGTAGTGCCATGATCAGCTTTGTGCCTGCAAAGGCACCATGCGAATATGGCAGGATCCTTAATTGTCATGGCTGATTCATTTTCCACAGCTGGCGCACTGCTGTAATCATTGACCCATTTAGCCCAACACCCTACAGTAGGAGATGGAATGGCCATGATAATTCAAGGGTAATGCCAGATTAGCTTGGTGCCTTCAGGCGCCAAGCTAATCTGGCACTACCCTTGATTTATCATGGTCAGTCCATCCCCATCAACTGGTATATAGTCGTTGCGTAACGCCTCCAACATTTGGAAATGTGCCCATGGGGTTAATTGTGTTAGGTTGCACAGATCTTTTCAGGGGGTAAGTGGGTTAAGGCGACATTGTTTGTGTTGCCTTTCTGCACTGAGGAAAGTTATTCACAACAGATGTTGACCCTAATCCATGTGTACTAGTGCAGAAAGGGTCTCCTACCTAACCTAAGCCATACAGCAGAACCTGTTTGAGGAGCAGCCATTTTGTGAGACCATCATTTAGGTGGCTGTAGGCACTTTAATGATGGTCATTAATCCATTTAGCCCCATTGCTCTTCAGAAGGAGATGTATCAATCATGATACTTCAACGGTAATGCCAGATTAGCTCAGGCGCCGAGATTATCTGGCAGTACCATTGAAGTATCATAGTCAGTCGAACAACACTAGGTAACTTTGTACTTTAGAACGTTTTGGTGATCTTTTATAGAACAAAACTTGTATTCAAGATGCGTCAGAATGAGGGCTACTAGCAGTCCGCCATTAGTCACTACAAGGGTTTTTGTAGCTCGGCCATGTGATACAGTTGCGCATGTGATGTAGGGATGAAAACAATACATTTTGACCTTGGCACGTACACACAGCTCTGCTGTCATTTGCCTTCCGCACTCCCATAATTTTATGTGCATATGCACACACACACACAGAATTATATTAAGTTTTGAGACAAATATTTAAAGTCAAACCTGAGAGAGATGAACGAAAGTGTTGGCCTTGGCACATGCACACATTTATGCTCTCATTTGTCTTTCACACACACACACACACATGTGCATATGCACACACACATACACACGACAGAATTAAGTTTTGAGACAAATATCTAAAGTCAGACCTGAGAGAGAGGAATGAAAGTGCTGGCCTTGGCATGTGCACACAGTTACGCTTTCTTTTGCTTCCCTGTGCCTCTTGTTTGTCTGGGAGATGATTGTGTCCAGTAGTGCTGATGGCAACTGGGTGGTCAGACTTGTCTAGTCTGTTTTTGCTCTTCCAGGTCAACCATGGGCAATGCATCTCCAGTGTTGATAAGATTTGAGGCCACATAATGTAAAGTCATGGTAGAGGAGGATGAAGCCCCATTTTCTTTTTGCTATGGCTGTCATTTCCTCTCTAGGTTAAAAATAAAAGAATGGTATCTCAGTGAATGTTGAAGGAAGGTTTATTGAATGATGTACATTGTAATGGAGATATAACCCTTTTACAGCCTGCGGACATACATTGTATTTTTTAAATCATCATTTCAACGTCAGAGATCTCCAGCTGTTAAATGAGCATTGATACACATTGGTTTTCAGCAAGAGGTATTGATCCTCATAAGCCCCCGCAACTGCGGGGGCTCATGAGGATCTATACCTCTTGCAGTTGATAGTGTTATTTTTCCTCAGCAGTTAAGGGGTTAATACTGTCAAGTAACAAAGGCTACCACACAGCAAATAGGGAAGGGAATGTAAGTACATAATTATTCAATTCACTGATGTAAAATGCTGGAATCAAAAGCAGTCTTAAGTGTAAGTGTTTTTCAGTGAAGATACTTGCAATTTGGGTTATGTCATTTTTTCTGAGATTGGTGGAAACAAAATGGATGATACGCAAAAGCTGAATACATGTCACATGATGGCCCAAGTGTGTCTAAGCAACAGGGAGGTTAAGTAAGCATGCTAAAAGCATAAATCCTCATGAGCCCCTTTAGGCTGAGGGTTTTGTCTTTTGCAAATATTAAGTGTTCAACTTGCTGAATGAGTATAGCGCTGATACATGCCTCTTCTCGAAGGATTCTTTGCAGAAGCACTGTAACAATAATTTATTTCCCACTGTGAAGTGACCTCATTCGCTAGCTCTAAGAGCTTTCTTCAGCCAGTAATATTTGCAAATGATGTCGTCTTACACACATTATCTTTTATGGCTTTATTACACAGTTTACGCCGTCTTTATGCACTGACTTTTGCTTTAACCTTTTGGTTGTCAGTAGCAGTTTTTGTTGTGATTATTCCTGCAGGAATCATCATGACAAAAACTGATACTGACGGTCATATGGTTTATAGTTGTTCTTCCCAAATGTCATTGTGACCCTTGGCTGTCGGTAGTGCATTTTGCAGTGATGAATCCTGCAGGAATCATTGCAGCTAAAAGCACTGCCAACAACCAAAGGATTGATCAGGTGAAGCAAATAACATACCCAGCGAGACTACCTTTAGGGTGAAAGGATGACATTAACTCTTAAACTCCCAGAACTAAATGACTTCCATTCTATCAAATGAAAGTCATTTGGTTCAGGAAGTTGAAGAGTAAATGTTTCTGTATGGTAAAAATGGCAGATGGAAAATGTGGATAATCACAAACATGAGGGAAAGGTGGTTTATGAAAAAGTGGCAATGTGACGCACTATACAGAAGGAGATGGATCAACTGTGATAATTCATAGGTAGTGCAGATAGTGTAATCTGGCACTACCCCTGAAATGTCACAGTCTCATGCAACTGATACGTAGGTCACACCTCCATATATTGGGAAATGTAGCCTTGGGGTTAAATAGGTTAATGTATTGGAGAGGTGCTGCTTTCAGGTATAATGTATTTCAACACCACAAATCTGGATAAAGCGCGGCTCAACCTAATCAGCCAATGAGCAGGTGATAGAATGATCATAATTCAGGCACTATACTTGGCCTGCAAGCATCACGGTCATTCTTTCTCCTTAACGTGTGTGTAGAGCTCAAGTAAGCATGGGGTTAAATGGGGTTAACCTCTTGAATTCTTTTAATGAAGCAGCGTATTTACAGTTAGGTAGTTAGTTGTCTAGTTACTTAGTGAGTGAGTGTTTTATTTATTTTTGACAGGTTAGGTGGTGGAATATTTGGGGACACCCATCTGGCCAAGTGGAACGAGATGACTGTTGCAGTCAAGCGCTTAACGTTGCTGGTCCATGAGAACCAGATCACGCCTGAAGCTATGAAGCTCATGAAAAATGAAGTCTGGTTCCTCAGGTGAGCACTAACCCATATCATACTGAGGCTAAAAGCTTCAAATTTGTACACTGCCATTACATTATAGTACTTACAGTGGCTTTAGTTCAAGGGTGGTGCCAGAATAGCTTGACGCTTAGAGGCACCAATCTATTCTGGCACTACCCTTGAACTATTTTAGTCAAACTTGTTTCACACACTTGTGTATTCCGAATGATATGCGATAAGCATTGAAGAATCTGTTGTACAAGTATTGATTTTGCCTGCAAGTCTTGACAGTACTATCCCAAGGATTTTCAAGTGCATGGATCATCATCATGATCATGCTAACACTTTTGCAGCCAGCAGTTCCAGATTGTGTTCCTGAATTTGTTTTTTATCCAAGTGACGTGGGTGCAATGTGTTGTCAACAAGAGGCATATATCCTCACGAGCCCCTGCAAAGATCTATGTCTCTTGTCGTGATTGTGTTCACTTTTTGTCACCTGTGAATGGGTTTAAGCTTGGTCTTGTACAAGTTGCATCGCACTGAGAGAAATACCAGATGTATGCGCTAACATACACAATGTTCGTGTCAGTCAGATGCAAAGGAAACACAGCGGCAAAACAAAACATTTCACAGGAATGTCTCGACACCCATGCAATAATTGAATCTGGTGTTTTCTTCAAGCTTGCACACATGTTTTCCAACCGTTGCATTGACATAGCTCTAAGGCAGCATTTAAGACACTGGTACATATCATGAAATATCAGAAGTTTCTGAATATTATGAACAGTTGTACAGCAATACATGTTCTGAGCAACCATCTGCTTTTCAAGAAAAGTTGGTCTTGGAAGACATGGGTTCTCTCAAGAGATGCTTCAGAACAATTTTGAGATGATACATAAAGTGATTTATAAACCCAAGGGCTCAAACCACCCAAATAAGACCTATAAATGAATAATGCACAAACATACCTATAGTTAAATTTTACAGATACATGCCTGCAAGTCTCAGAGTCACTTTTTAAAAAAAAATTGCCCTCTCCTTGTTGCAGTCGCCAGCGGCACAAAAACATTGTGACAATCCTGGGCTTGTGTCTGGATGGCAAACTCCCCTCCATCATCACGGAGTATGTCATCGGGGAGTGTCTCAAGGACTTCATCAATGTGCAGGGCCGGCTGCTTACATGGCCGCATCGTGTGAGAATTGTAAGTATTCCTAAATGCAGTTCAAAGTAGTATCGGTTGAAGCATATATACAGATCCACCATGATAGGTAAAAGGTGGTCCCAGAATAGCTTGGTGCCTACAGGTGCCAAGCTATTCTGGCACCACCCTTGAAATATGGTTGATTTTGCTCATGAACTGCCACGAAGTCCTCCAGGCGCATAGCTGGGTGGAGAGGTATGCCAGTGCAGTGAATTTCTTCTTCGTGAAATTTGCCTCATAAATATTTCAAAGGTAAATAGTTGCTTAGAGCTGGCTTCTAGCTGTATTTTGATGAGATTGGGGAGCCTTTGAGCCACCAGGGGCATAGATTCTCATGAACCCTTGTAGCTTAACAGTTGTTTTCTATTCAGTTTAATTCATTTGCCCAACTTTCCCCAACACACCCCTCCTCTCCATTCCCCCCTCCCCTCCCCTCCCCCCTTTCCCCCACCCCTCCACCTGCCTCCCCCCCCCTTCCACCCCCCACTTCCCCCCCCCCCCCCTCACCCCAATTTGTCCATGCAGCCACCAGTACTGTTCACAGAAGGGACGTCTGCATGCAAAATGGGGTTAGTGTAGTGATTTGTGTAAATAACAAAACTACAGTTGCAAGGCTTTGTTGTGATGGTGAAGTGCAGTGTTTATTTGCAGTGTGCACAGGTGGCTGATGGGATGGCCTTCCTGCACTCAACGAAACCTCCCATAATTCACCGTGACCTTCGCTGTGGAAACATCTTTCTGTCAGACAACGACTTGGTTAAGGTGACATGCCTCTCCCAGTGTTTTATTTTTGTGTGTGTTTGTTTGTCATGTGATAGATTCTATGAGCTGAAGAAACCAGCTGGTATCGGCAAATGGCATAGATTCTTGTGTGCCCCTGCAACTGCAGGGGTACATAAGATTCTATGCCTTTTGCTTGCAGTGATAACCTACATGTATTTACAATCTTAGAGTAACTATGTGCTCAGGACACTATGAATTTTACCCAAGAAAACTGACCTCTAAATCACCCCAACCTTCCATTTTTCAGAGGGGACAAAACTCTTCATTGCGACTATCCCAATTATTTAGTTGTGGCAGCGGCTCTTGTTTATATGTGACAAGAAACTGAGGGATGGGTTCGTTGAAGTTCAGGTTTTTCAGATAAATGCATAGTATATTTGGCACACTTTAAAGATGCAATTGCGGGAGAACATAAGAATTATTGCCGTTTGCTTGCAGTAATACTCCCATTTAGATGTAGGGTTTAATTGAGACTAAGTCTAAAATTCACACATTTGGAATTGAAAGAAAGCTGTGGGGGGGGGGGGGGGGGGGGGGCGGGGGGGGGGGGGGGATGGAAGGGGCTGAAGTGCCTCTTGAGTAGTTTAGGGTGGAAGGGTTCCGTTCCAGAATGTCATTAATTGTTTGTTTACTGTGAGATGGGCTTGGTTTCAGAATTTACGAACAATGCAACAATGCGGGAGTTTCTTCTTTCTTTTTTCTTTTACCGTAAAAAATATAGACACATGGGTAACAGCATGATCTGTTGTAAATAGCTTTAGGACAGTATTGTGTAACGCAAATAAACCCTGCTTTTTTAAACTCTTGACAGGTCTGTGTAAATGCGTGTCCAGTTCTGATGAGTAATTTGAATTCTAGCCATCAGCGCGAAAGCATAGCACCGCATGCTCTATGGCTAAACCAAGGGACCTGACCCTTTGAGATAATAAATATTTCAGTTTTTGTCTTTACACAGTCTTCCTGAGACAATAACATTGATTGATTGACAGGGTTATGAGCAGGACAAGTATTTAAAGTGCGCAAACTGGGTCCTGTGGACTGGGTTCAATGTTCTTGTTTTCTTCCTAATCTCACATCCGCTGTAAATGCCGTCTGTTTACAAGAGGCAACAAAGGCCACCCCTCTACAAGAGGCATATATCTTCATGAGCCCCCACAATTGTGGGGGCTTTTGACAATCTATGCCTCTTGCTGGCCTCTCCAATGCTGCTATTAACTAATCTAGCCAGAGGGGAGTTGTCGGGTTCCCACTGCCCATGTTTTCGTGACAATCATTGAAATAATTTACAAAGTGATGAACTGGTTTCCATCTCTTTCCTTTTTTTTTAACAATTATTGACGTTTTTTTCCTGGTCAGGAGTAGGTCGCATCACAAGTGAAATGCGTGATCAGTGTTTAGTCGCAGACGGATACCCTCATAACTTGCTCTGTCTTAGGAGCAGAGATTGTAGTAAATGAAGATGGTTCCTGCTGCAGCACAACCTGCTTTGAACAGCCACCATTGTGAGGGATCACCTGTCATTAACCCATAAAGCCGTGACATGCTTTGACATGATGTGGGTCAACCATGATAGTTCAAGGGTGGTGTCAGAATAGCTTGGCACCTGTAGGCGCCAAGCTATTCCGACACCACCCTTGAACTCTCATGGTCGATGTGACTCCAGAACTGTGATGTACAGCTCAAAGGATATCTAAAATAAAACTGAGAATTTCATCCTCAGGATGTAATGGGTTAACTCATTCTACCCCAGACACACCACAGCAAGATAAGGATCGACCATGATAGTTCAAGAGTGATGCCAGAATAGCTTGGCGCCCATAGGCGCCAAGCTATTCTGGCATCACCCTTGAACTATCATGGTCGATCTGTGTCCTGAAGGACAACAGCAAAAATTAAGGATTTCGGTGTTGGGGTAGAATGAGTTAGACACCATGATTTAGGTGGCGGTAGCAGCCAGAATGATGGTCTTTTCTGACAGGTGGCACTCTTTGCCCTTCAAGACCTTTCTTGAGAGGGCACCTGTCTTGCAGGACCACTGGCATGAAAGAGGTGGTCGTGCAAAACAGGTTCTGCTGAAGCAAGTCTTATCAATACTTTTTTTGTGGGTCCCTCGCTTGCAGCAGCTCTTGAGAATCTGTGCTAGCTGCAAGGTGGAAGTGGCTGACACACGAACTTTGTGTGAAAACAAGCTGTAAACCACTGTAATCCACCACTGTTTTCAGGGGCACAGTGGACCAGCCTACATGTTAACCCCATAACTGCCAGGGCAAAGCGAACACTCCTCAGCTGCAAGAGACATAAACCCTCATGAGCCCCCGCAGTCTTTGGGGGCTCATGAGGATTTATGTCTCTTGTTAGTCCTGTGTTCCTTACGCCTGTTTTTGGTCCCATTTACACCTGTTTCTTCACTCAATTGTCATTTAGTGTGTGGTGCTTTCAGATGCACTGGCAGTGAATGGGTTAAATCCGTCGAGTGCAGTCCATGTCCACTTATATAGCATGACAGCATCCATAATTAACATGCTCGTGACACTTTTAGCCAGCAGAGTAGAGAGCAAAGGAGGAAGAAGGGAAAAAAATCAATAGATGTTTGCACGCTATTCCTGTAGTGGTTATTATATGTTATATATAATTCAGATTTTTATCTTGAAAACATGATGACAAAGATTTGGACGAAGGTACATTTATTTCTTGTTTCACTTGGTCGTTCGAAAAATCTAAGGTAAAAATGGGAAGGGTATTGCTTGTTTTATTGGTTATTGCCTTGCACATCTTATCATTGTCAGTCACCTAATTGGTTTGCGTTTCATTATTGTATTTGCTACGATTGCTGTTGTGTAGGTGGCGGACTTTGGCCTGATTAAACTCCTGCAGCCTGTACGGGAGGAATGTCCACAGGATGACTGCTGCTGTAAGTACTTTGGCTCCGATGGGTCATGTACACCTTAACCCATTCAGCCCTGACACACTACAGCTGGAGATGGATAGAGCATGATGATTCAAGGGTTGTGCCAGATCAGCTTGGCGCCTGCTGGCGCCAAGCTGATCTGGCACGACCCTTGAATTATCATACTTCATCCATCTCCTGTAACTGGTACATAGTTGTTTAGTGACATTGTCAGCAGTACTTTTTGTCAAGGTGATTCCTGTAGGAATCATTTTGACAAAAAAGCTACTGACAGCCAATGGGAAATCATTTACACCTGTTTCTCATGTTAAGACTGCAGCAAATTTTAAAACCTCTATCAGCCATGATAGGCAAGGGGTACACCAGAATATCCCTGCGTGGTAACTTGAGGATACATGTGTAAAATGAATTTTTCTCTAAAATGTATTTTTTCGAAAAATATTTAACAGTGACATTACTTTATGGAAGTGTCTACTACTTACTCAATTTCAGCCTAAGAACCTGTTGTGTTCCAACACAACCCGGGAGGCACTCGGGGAACCCTAACCAGGGTCGAGAGTAGCCTCCCATCCCTGCCCATCCAGTCAGGTGTCACGTGGTGTCATGCCAGTCGGAATACTTAGCTCACCAGCGGCAAGCGGGGAGATGGTAGGGTCCTCTGAGTAATGTCATCGGTAAGTATTTTTCGAAAAAATACATTTTAGAGAAAAATTCATTTGTTTCCTCAAAAAACATTACTGGTGACATTACTTTATGGAATAATTGCGAAAAGGAGGAGGGTGCCGCGCCCAAGTTACTCCCTGAATAAGGGCTTAGTCAGAGCCATCCTCCCAGGCGCAAAACTCCCGACAATTTTAGCTAAGTTCATACCTACGGCGCCCCCACCAGTGCGAGGTGGTCTCGCTGGCCTGCCAGGTCCCTTAGGTAGAAGCAGGTGAAGGTAGATTCTGCCCGCCAGCCCACTTCTGCCACGATGTCTCGGACAGCACAGTTGCGGTCGAGGGCGACGCTCGTGGCCATGGCTCGAACCTCGTGTGCGCGGATCTTAAGCCTCTTCGCTCCCTCCGGGGAAAGGTGGTCATAGGCGGACCATATGACCCAGCGTAGCCAGGAAGATATCGTCTGGGCTGTTATGTCAGGTCTGCCTGGGGTCAATGGCAGAAAGAGGCTTGACCGTCCCCTTCGGACGGGCTTGGATCGACGTAGGTATACGCGTAGGGCGCGCACGGGATCTTGCTGCCTGGTCTCCCAGGGAAAGTTCACATCTTTCAGCGGCTGTATGGTTATCACCTGGGGTGCGGTCAAGGGAGACCTAGTCTTGGCGAGGAAGGAAGGGTCTGTGAGCATCTGCACGGACCCATCCGTCTTGAACTGCAGGCAGGCAGGGCGTGCTGAAAGCACGTGTAGCTCGCTTACTCGGGCCGCTGTGGCCATGGCCAACAGGAAGCAGGTCTTTCGCGTCAAATCCGCAAAGCAGGCCAAGGACAAGGGTTCGAATCTGGCAGAGTTAAGCCACGTCAGTACCCAGGGTAGATCCCAGCAAGGAATTGGTGAACGGGGAACTGGACGTTGCAGGCCAAAGTGTGTCATAAGGTCGGCTAGGTCTTTGCAATTGCCGGGGTCAGGGTGGTAGAGGTGCCGGTAAGTATCCGCAATCATGGATAGGAATCCTCTGATCATGATGGGGGCCAAACCTTGGTCTCCAAAGAGCCAGAGGAAGAAGTCAGCGAGCTGGGGAGTAGTCAGTTCGGTGGGGGAGAGTTGCTGGTCAGAGCACCAGGACCGTAGCACTCGCCACTTTCCCTCGTAAACGCATCTGGTCCACCGCTGCACTCGAGAAGCCTCTAGCGGTGAGGGCTTGCCACACAATCTCCAGGCATGAAGGAGAAGCCACCCCGGGCACGGGTGGAACAGCGGCTGGCGGGGTTGCTTGAGCATCGTGCTCGGGGTGGGCAGCGGAAGAGGGGGGGGGGGGGGGCGTGTCGAGGCTGAGTAGGTCGGTGGTCCAGGATCTGTTCCAGGAGAACGGGGCGACCAGTAACATAACCGCATTGCATCCTCTGAACTTGATCAGGACTTTGGGGATGAGAACCGTTGGGGGGTAAGCGTACACGATGAGTCCATCCCAAGGAATGGAGAGCGCATCGACAGCCCAGGCTAGGGGGGTCTAGAGTTGGGGAGACGAAGAGGGGAAGCTGGCGATTCCACCTCATGGCAAAATGGTTAATCATCTGCGTCTCCCAGTGAGCGCAGATCATCTGAAAGATGTCCGGACGTAGCGTCCATTCCGTGTGGAGTAACTGGCCGCGTCTGAGAGGGAGTCGCCCAAAACATTCAGGTGTCCTGGAATGTGTCGAGGTTGGAGGGAGATCCCTCGGTCCTCGCACCAGCGCATTAGTCGGTAGACGAGAATACAAAGGTCGGGGGAGCACGTTCCGCCCTGTTTCTGAATGTAGGAAACCACCGTGGCATTGTCCGAAAGGACGAATAGCTCCTGGTGAAGGAGGTGCGCTTCCCACGCGATGAGGGCTTGCCAAACCGCTTGCAGCTCTAACCAATTGATGTGTCTGTCCGCTATTTCCGGAGGCCAGGGGCTGGATGTCGTGAGGAAGCTCGGAAGCAGGTGAGCACCCCAACCGGAGAGACTTGCATCCACGCAGAGCGAGAGCTGAGGAGGCGGTGAGGTGAGAGGAACTCCCGAAGCGAGCCACGAAATGTCCGTCCAGCGCCGCAGATGGGGACGAAGCATCTGAGTCACAGGTGCCGGGGCAGCTATGTCGCCGGAGGATGGACGCCAATGGAGCAGGAGGTGCAGCTGGAGTGGCTGGGAGTAAAGACGAAGCCAAACTCTGGCAGGAACTGAATCCTCCTGGGCCACCTGGCCGGCTAGGGCAGCCAGCTTCTGGATCCGCGGCTCCGGTAGTCTCACCTTATTGAGGTCGGTCATGAATTTCATGCCGAGGTGAATGAAACTCCGCGAAGGAGTCTTCTTCTTCTCTAACGCCATCACACTTGGAGTTTGGCTCTCAAAATGAAATCTGTGGTCTTCTGTAGCGCCTCCACAGGCCTGTACAGTTTCTCTTGTAGGGTGGCGGGCTTCGGCCATATTATCTCCTCCCTCAGCAACTGGTGGTTCCCGCAGTCCTGGAGGATGTGCTCTGTGGTCTGCTCTGCTTCTCCACAAGGGCACAGGGGAGATGGCACGAGGTGGAAGCGTCTGTGCAGGTGCAAATTGAGTCGGTTGTGGCCGGTCCTCAGACGGAAGATGGTCACTTGCTCTTGTCTGGACAGCTGATGGTGACTGTCTAGGGACCGTTGTGGTGGTCTGTACACAGACTTAATGATGGTCTTCATCTCTGTGAAGCTGACTCCATTTTCGTCTTGTTCTTTCTCTGCGCTCACTTTTGCCATTCTGTCAGCTTCTTCATTGCCGTAGATGCCACAGTGTGAAGGGATCCACTGCAGCACCAGTCTGGTGCACTTGATGTGTTGCAGTGCCTCTTGTAGACGTGGCAGTTTGCTTGCTGTTGCTGCCTCAAGGACAGACATGGCATCAGTCAGGAAGACAATCTGGGCATCAGGGTCTGCAGTGCCACTAAGGGTGTTTGCAGCATGGACCAGGGCTTCCACCTCAGCTCTGTAATTTGTGCAGTGAAGGCCTGTTGGTATTGCCTCTGCCTGCCATTTTCCGTTTGGGTACTGAATGTACACCCCAGCCCCTCCATTCTGAACTGCATCTGTGGCTGATCCATCGGTGTATGCCCGTATCCATGCCTCCTGGGGATACGTTTCTTCTAGCATGGCCAGTGTCAGGGCTTTCTTGCTCACAGTGCTGTGCTCATCTTTGGTGGTGATGTAGGGTACCGTGGAAGAGATGGTGATGTTTTCTGGCTTACTTTCCCAGGGTAGAAGGTCACTAGTAGGATTCAGAGCCACTACCTGCGCAGGGAGCTTTGCCTGGTGTTTTCTCTACAGAGCTCTCGTCTCCTTCACAAAGCTTGATCTTTTCAGTCTCCCGGAGGTTGGCTGTTTCATCCTAGCATTCACAGGATGGTCTTTGGAAGACTTAACCTTTGTGGACTGTATCAAGGCTTTGCAATCTCTTCTCATGCGCAGGGGTGGGATGCCTGTTGTCTCTTCCATCTTTTCAATTGGTGTGGATCTCATTGCGCCAGTGATGATATGCAGTGCCAGGTTCTGAACTCTGTCAATGGTCTGCTGGTGTGACTGGGCTGCTGTCAACCATGCATTGGATCCGTACTCAAGGTGTGGTCTCACTGTGCCTTAATATACATTTTTGAGGATCTTTTCATTGGCTCCCCATTGGTTCCAGCCAGCTTCCTCGTGATGTTCAGCTTTCTTCTAGCTTTCGCTTCTGCATTCCAAATGTGCGGCTTCCACGTCAGCCTCTTGTCAAGGATGATGCCCAGGTATGTCTGTTGGTCTTCATACCGCAGTGGGGTGATGCCCAGTGTTAGGTTGCCAGCCTTTGCTTTGTTGGAGAGATAGAAGAGTTTGGCTGATGTTTTTTCTGTGTTGATGGTCACACACCAGTTGTTGATCCAGTCTGTCAGCCTGTCCAGGGCTAGCTGCATCCTGTATGTATAGTTGTTGCATACTCTTCTGTGCACCAGAGTACCAGGTCATCTGGGTACAGGGCTACGTGGACTCCTTTTGGTAGCTCTGGCACAAGGTCATTGATGAAGAGTATGAACAGGGTCGGTGACAGGACTCCCCCCTGTGGCACCCCCTGATGCAGCAGCACCTTTTGGCCACAGTACCCATCCACTGTCACACGGGCTCTGCGATTGTGCAGGTATGACTTGGTCCACCGATACATGTTCCCTTGGGTGCCACTGCGAAGGAGTTTCACAAGGAGACCATCCTTCCACACCTTGTCGAAAGCCTTCTGTAAGTCAATGAAGGCAGCTAATGTCACCTTATGATCTTGAAAGGCATCTTCTATGACCTGTGCAAAGTGTGTTGTCTGGTCTTCTGTACTCTTGTGGCTTCTGAAACTGGCTTGCTCTGGCACGATAATGCTCTCGGAGTCCAGGTACCACTGCAGGCGCTTGTTGATGATGCACTCCATGGTCTTGCACACACAATTTGTCAGGCTGATGGGGCGATAACTCACGGCTTTGGACTTATTTTTCCCCTTCTTCAAAATTGGGATCATCCTGGCTTCCTTCCATCACTGGGTACCTGTCCTCCTCTCCAGCTGTGGTTAAAGATGTCCAGTAGCTTCGTTAAGGCAGTGTTGCCAAGGTGTTGTAACATCTCGTGTGAGATGCTGTCTGGACCTGGAGATTTTGTCTTCTTCAACTGTTTGATGGCCAACTTCAGTTCTGGAAGGGTGATGTTCTTCTTCATTGCATCATGGATGTTTGTATCTCTTGTTCTCTCTCTCTTTCTTCCTGTCTGATTTCTTTCACAAGCATTCATGGGACAGTGATGTTACTTTCTTTCGCATAGATCTGTGTGAAAGCGCCAGGTCCGGTGTAGTGGTGGTGTGCCAGCGGTGAGAGTAGAAGGTAGGTTGGTCCTCAGGGTCATTGGCAAGTATCAGGTGGTTTTCATCTTGCCACTCCTTGATGTCTTCTCCTCTCTTGTCAAGCGTGTCATATCCCCAACTCTGGGACTGGCTGTTGAATTCACCAGTGAGGAATCCACTGTCCGGGACCTGGATAGTGTCAAGGGACAGAAGCTTATCATTAGGGCAGTAGTAGTTGACCAGGTCAAGGGTGCTGTCACTGGTGGTTACCTTGACCTGGATGTATTCCGCCTCTTCCATGAATCTCCTGGTTTCGCTGGCATTCAGGTTGTTTCTAACTAGCGATTACTTCGGAAGACCTGATATCCTCTGACCTCAAAGGGTTTTCCTTCTTGCAGGTGTGTCTCTTGTATACAGCAGATGTTTATGCTGTTTTCATGCAGAAAGTGCTCTAGTTCTGTTTTCGTGTTGGTAACCCCTTCTGCATTCCAGTGCATGATGTTCACATTGGCTTTTTCTTTGTCTCTGGTCTTGTTTTTTCGCTGGCCAGTCGCTCTACTTCCCCCGTCCCCTGGCTCCTCGAGACAGTCAGGAGGGTCCTCCAGTCGCCGGGGGTGGGCTCCGAAGAGGCGCAGAGCCCGGTACTGCACCTGCCTGGTGAGACTCCACAGGGCGAGCACCATTTCTGTTAAATCCATCTCCAAGTGTCATATGGCTGTATATGCGTGGTACTGTGGTTTATTAGAGTGCGCTGTGCAGCCCAGTACCTCCGTCTTCAGCACTCGGGGTTTCTGTCAGGGTTACCTCACCCTTAACTCCTGGTCAAAAGGCCTTTCCTGGGAGCACAGGATGGTTTGGTTTTGGAGTGTCTTTCTCCTAGATGGGTTGCCGACCAAGGCTTACGAGTCTCATCTACTCAGGTTTTTTCCTCGGAGTTTTCCTTCTCGAAGGAGATCTGCCAAACAAGGCTATCGAGCATCCCTGCCCGGATTTGTATAGGGTTTACTCCCCTAACCTTTGCCTCTCCCAAGGCACCCACAAGGCAGTGGGGCTATTTACCCATAGCTGGGGATCTGGTTCATAGGCATCAGGGCTTGTCCACATATCGATGGGCCTGCGTGCCGCATGTCTGGGGGCCAGACCTCCTCCGAGTCCTCTGTAGTTAAGCCCGAGTCTGTAAGGTGCTCGATTACCGTGAGTCACCACGAGGAGACACTACATGAGGCTTGTTGTTGGAGAGGCTGTGTACTGGCAGGGAGAGACTGACATACTCTGCTCCCCTTTTCGCAAAACTGCTAGCCAGCGGTGGGAGCTGAAAGCGAGAGCGACAAGCACAGACGCTACATTACCTTCAGGAGTGTGTCTTGGATACTAAGATGTGGATGACTTCAAACAAATTACAGTTGAATGACGGAAAAACTGAGGCCATGATCATTGCTTCCCCGAGGTTGACGAAGACGCTGACACTCCCCCAGTCATTACAAATCTGTGGTGCCACTGTCCCCTTCTCCCCCCATGTAAAAAATCTGGGTGTCACACTTGATAGTAACCTGTCCATGCGCCTTCATGTGAACAACGTTTGCAGATCCGCCTATACTGAACTGCGACGTATTGCTTCAGTCCGCCACTATCTGACACCTGAAGCAACTAAAGTACTTGTCTGCACTTTTGTTTTGTCTAAATTAGATTACTGCAATGCTCTTTTGGCTGGCTGATCCCAGTGTCTGATTGGCAAACTCCAGAAAATTCAAAACTCAGCTGCTAGGTTGATTCTTAGAGTCCCTAGATCAGATCATATCACACCCCATCTGTCTGCTCTTCACTGGTTACCTGTAACAGCTAGGATTCAGTACAAAATTTCATGCATGACTCACAGTTGTATTACCTGTTCCTGCCCACACTACCTTGCCTCTCTTCTCCAGCTGTATACGCCCTCAAGACAAAATTTGCGCTCTGCTGCCGACTCTCGAGTTTTACGTATCCCTCTTGTCAAAACGAAGTCGTTTGGTGAGAGGTCATTCAGATACCAAAGCCCAGTTGTTTGGAATGACCTCCCACGCGAACTGAGATACGTGGATTCGAGAGAGGCATTCAAGCGAGCCCTAAAGACCCATATTTTTTCTGTCAGCTACAAATGACTTTGTCACACACCTGTCATGTTAATGTCATCTCTATCTATGTTAAAAGTAGTGTGAGTGTGTGTGTGAATGCCAGTATGAGTCCATAAGCGTAGCACTTTTGAATGGTGACTTTATAGCTTGTTTACAGTATGCGTTGTATTTTGTTTTTTGTACTTTTTGTAAATTGCATTTTTGTAATTAGTTATTTTTGTACATTAGTTTTTGTTAAGCGCCTAGAGCTCTAATCTGAGGTTATGCGCTATACAAGTACTCATTATTATATTATTATATTATATTACCACACTAGACGCATCGCAACAACCATTTGACCCTCGCGCGAAGGAGTGAGATCTGACTTGCCTGCATTGACTAGGAATCCCAACCGCGACAAAAGCCAGAGCAGCGCGTCTCTGTCCGTCACAAGGGCGGCCTCTGACTGGTTCCTCAGGAGGAGGTCGTCCAGGTAGTTCGAGGTCAGACTGGAGGACGACTGTCTGGCCTTGGCAATGACGGCGTCCATGATGCGGGTGAAAACCCAAGGGCTGAGGTTGAGACCAAATGGAAGGGCCTGAAACTGGTAGATCACACCGTCGAAGGCGAAGCGGAGATACCTCCTGGAGGCGGGGTGCAATGGGACGTGGAGGTACGCGTCGGACAGGTCCAGACTGACAGTGAAGTCCATGGGCTGCACGGCGGCCCTGAGGTCCCTGGCGGTCTCCATGCGAAAGGACGGAGCCGTGATATACCTGTTGAGCGTCAAGAGATCGATGACAGGTCGCCACTTGCCGCCCGGCTTGGGAACTACGAAGAGGCGGCTGTAGAAGGCTGGGGAGTCGGGACGCGACACGACCTCTGTGGTGGCCTTCTGCAGAAGCGAGGTGACCTCTCCGCGTAAGGCAATGGCCTTGAGCTCGTCGATAGGAATCTCGGTCCACAGTGGGGAGCGTCTGAGCGGTGGCAGCGAACGAAAGGTGATCAGGAGGCCCTCAGCGATGGTGGAAAGGATCCAGGGGTCATCCGGAAGCAGCGAACGCCACATCTCACTGCAGAGGCGAGCCTCCCGCCAAAGGAGACCCCGGAGCGGTCGGCGGGGGCTAGAGCGGGGAGAAGTCAGGGAGCCCACCCGCGCCCCGGGCGGCGGGCAGGTCTGGGCCAGGCGGGGGCAAGGGTCCGAACGGGTCTGGAGCGGCCATGGGCAGAAGCCCGATGGGGAGCCCGCGCGCGAGTGGGGGCGGAGGACGAAGAGGGTCTGGAGGTCCGCAGGGCGACCCACGGCCTTGCGGGCTGCTTGAAAGCGGGTGGGAGCCAACCTGCTAGGCCAGTGGTCCGAGTTAGCGTCCTTCACCTGCCTGCCAGGAAGCACCGAAGAGGAGGGGGCCACCAAGGGGGGCACGACGAAGCTAAGTCCTCAGGTCAAGGGGCATTCCGCGGCAGGCTTGCAGCACAGCATCCCGACGCATCAGGTCACAGTTGGAGGCAGCAGCCATGGCGTTGACCGAGGAGTGATACGCCGCCCGGTTGGCCACTACAGCGAGGGCGAGGAGGTCTCCTAGGAAGGGTGTAACCGACGGGTGCCAGGCGTCCTCGATGCAATGGATGAAAGCTTGAGTGAGGAGCTTCAGGAAACCCGAGCAAGCCAAGGAGTTACGGACCAGAGAAGCAGTCTTATCCAAGCCGCGGGGAAGGGAGCGCTGCAGCTGCATGGCGCCGCCAGCCTTCACTACAGCCAGAGGGTCCAGCGGAGGAAGGGGACAGGCGAAGAACTGGGAATGGCCCGCATACCAGGACTGGCGGAAGGCAATGTCGAGTCCAGCTGGCCACCTACGATCTGAGATGAAGATGTATTCCTGGGAATTGGCTTGTTGGAGCTGGGCGGAGAAGGCGTCCCAAAGGTCCTTGAAGCCGGGAGGCTGGGGGAGGGACTTGAATCTCTTGACCTGGTGTCCTGCGTTGAGGCGGGGGAGGGGGTGGAGGACGGGGGGCAGGCCTCCGCGGGCAGAGTGGCCGCGATCAGATGAGCTACTTCATCCAGCGAAAGAAGGGTCTCCACGCGTGAAGCCGAAGGGGTCCGAGGCGACGCAGGGTCGTCCAGCGAGAGCGAGCGGGGCGAGGGGGAGCGGCTGTCCGCGCCGAGCAGGGTCGAGACAGAGTCCTCAGGCGGCAGGCTCAGGGCCGAGACGTGATCTAGGGGGGGGGGGGGGGGAATCCGGCGGGGGGACCGGGGAGTGGAGGTCTCGCTAGCCATGTCCCATCGAGTGGAGTGAGAAGCAAGCAAGCAGTGAATCCCTTGGCGAGGACGGGTCGATGACGGAGGCGAGGCGCGCCGGGGCAAAGGGAGGCTGGCGTGTGCCGGGCACTGCGGTGACGGGAGCGCGGGTGACGATCTCTCTCAGGTGAGCTCCTACTAGGGCGCCTGTGGGGAGAATGCGACGGGCGGCGCGGGCGGCGAGGCATACTGGGATGGACATGATGCTGGACGCGGAAACGAGATGCAAGATGTGGTCGAGCGTGACGAGGATGAGGAGGGACGGGGGCCGCGTCTGCTGTCTTGTGGCGGATCACGGTCCTTTCTCTGATCGTCGTCGGACGAGCAAGCGTGTCTGGAGCTGCTGGGTGTAGTGGGAAGTGTCAAGTCTGTCCGTAGTCCTTGGACGAGGGGACACAGGTCTCTGCAGGCTCGCCTCCGTAAGGCAGGTGCTCTGCCGGCTTATCGACTCTCCGTAAGAGTACACGGGCTTGTCGAGGGGAGACCTATCAGGACTGTCGGTGGACAACAGACAGCGCGAAGCTCGTCTCTGCAGACCTGCCTCCGTAAGGCGGGCGCTCTGCCGGCTTATCTACTCTCCATAAGAGTACGTGGGCTTTGTCCGGGTGGGAGTGGTGGAGGAAGCAGTCCTGTGGTAAGAACTAGGCTCGTGTGTCCGGCGTGTCGTCCGATCCACAAGGTCGGAGCGGGCGTGTCTGGTCACTGCTCCAGGCAAGGAGGGGGGCGCCAAGATGGACGTTTGGTCACCTGCTTGTGATGGGCGCTCGCGCCGTTAAAAGCTTCAAAGCTGCGACCAATGTTGTTCAGGCCAGGCGGAGCAGACATTGCAGGCGTGGTCGGAAGCGCATCCATCACAGGGAAGGCAGACCTTGTGGTTATCGCTCGGCCATTGGAAGTCGCCGCACTGCGAGCAGGTGAGCACTTGGCAACTGCAACATAATAATAATACCGTTATTATATGGGCGCTTTTTCTCAATTTTTGGGCGAATCGATATAAAGCGCCGCGAACTGAAACCCAACACGCACACTCACGTAACAGATACGGATTTACGCCATTTAAGACAAACACAGTACAAGACAGACGAAGGGCCAGTTCAGCTGCTGAAGTTACAGAGATTTTTGATCGCTTGTATTTGAAATTTGTAAAATGGCCTGAAACCGGTACCAAAGTGTGGGGGGTGGGTGGGGGGTGGAAGAACCGGAGTACCCGGAGAAAGAACCCCCGACGGTCCGCCCGAATTAACGGTGACACCAGAGGAGAAAAGTCCGACGCCGGAACCCGGTGTCGAACCTCGCACCTTTGGCATTGGTGGCAGGCGCCTTAACCAATGCGCCACAGACCGCCTCAGATATATCAGACCTGACAGGCAACTGGGCGAGGGCACCGCAAGGCCCCACCAAACGAAGCCGAGAGTTCGACACGAAAAATGTATGAGCGAAACGAATTGCCTATGGTCGAAACCGGCGCCCGGCCCGGGGGCCAGCCGAGGGCTGGGACTGATACCTTACCTCTCCATAGTTGCGGGGACGGGGGGAGGAACCTCCATACCACCCTCAGAGCGCGCCGATGGGCAAAATCCCAGAAGGGTCAGCAACATGGGGACCACACGCAACCACGAAAGCCACGGACGAGTGAAGCACCGTTAATCCAAGCACACGAAGCACCCCAGTAACCGAGCACATGAAGTAATCCAAGAGAGCACAAAGTCCAAAGGAACACAGTAATCCAAAGGCGACCGACCCAAACAACCGGTCGCAATGTACGCAGGCAAGGTCCTGTAGATTAGCACACGTCTGCACAGCATGAGCTAAGTATTCCGACTGGCGTGACACCACATGACACGTGACCTGATGGACAGGGACGGGAGGCTACTCTCGGCCCTGGTTAGGGTTCCCCGAGTGCCTCCCGGGTTGTGGAACACAACAGATTCTTAGGCTGAAATTGAGTAAGTAGTAGACACTTCCATAAAGTAATGTCATCGGTAATGTTTTTGAGGAAACAATAACTTTTTGCGAGTGTGTTCGTGCATATGTGTGTAAATAGAGCCGTCTGAGGAACATGGACACATAGTGGTGTCAGCAAGAGTCAGAGATCCTCATGAGCTCACGCAACTGCATGGGCCCATGAGGATCTGTGTCTCTTGCAGTTGGATCATGTAGGGGTGAAAGCCATGTTTCAGCTGCTGACTTTATCATCTCCTCAGGTCGGCGAACAATGAGCGCATGCCCAGCCAGTATTCGATGGACTGCACCAGAATTGCTGTTGCACCCTCAAACACGGGAGAGTTCCGAGCCAAGTGCTGTCATCAGTACCGCCTGCGATGTGTTCTCCTTCGCCATGGCGATGTGGGAGCTGCCTATGTGCGAGGACCCCTTTCAGGAGTTGCCCACAGAAGCAGAGGTATATGACCACTTTTTCAATTGCAAAGGCATACTTTCTCTTGAGCCCTTGCATTCACAGGGTCCCATGTGAGTCTGTACTGTTTGCTTTCCATTTCAGGAGTTGCCTTCAGAAACACGTATATGGTACTTTCAATCTGCAAAAGACATATGTACACATCATACCTGTCAAGTTTTCGAAACTGGAAATCTGAAAAAAGTTGTTATATCAGACATTTGTTATCAGTAACATTTGCTGTATACTAATCATGTTGGCGTAAACTGTAATATGGTTTATGCTAACAAGATTAGTACATACAGTAAACTTGCATTATCAGGGTTCTGTAAGTAACTGGTGCTTATTTTACAGGTGATAGAAGTTGTGAAGAATGGCGGTCGCCCCGAAACCCCACCTTCAGCTGACATGATGCCACAGTACAAGGAGCTGATGAAACTGTGCTGGGAACAGGAGGCACACCTTAGACCTACATTCAAATCGGTACATACACTGCTGTGTGTTCTTAGTCCCTTTCAAGATAACACTTAGCATTTTGTCCTTCCCTCTCTCTATCTTTCTCTCCATCTCTTTGATGGGACACAAAGAGCATTTATTTCTTAAACTCCCAGAACTAAATGACTTCCATTCTGTAGAATGGAAGTCATTTAGTTCTGGGAGTTTAAGAATGAAATAATAATTGCATTAGATTCAGAAAATATGAAAACTGTAGGTACATATCATCCTGTCCTAATATGTAATAGAGGTGGAGTGTTTGTATACTATCATTTCTTGACCGACCATGCGTCTGACACTTCCGTAACTTTTTGATTCATAGTAAACGAGCGCCGGCGTTCAGGGACTCTAAATCAAACAGTTGCAGAAGCGTCAACCCCGAGTTGTGTGAAGTAGTGATTATATACACACGCTCCACTTCTATATTTTATAAAACCTTTAGCAAGTGGCATCTGGTTACCCAAAATTAAGTGACCTTGTTGTGTGCATCATTCTTGAAAACATAAACAGTGCATTTTGACTCAGTTCTTTGTACTGATTTTTAACTTTGTTTAGGCAGAAGTCTGGCAAATTTTAAGACGTTAAGGCTGAAAAAAAAATGTTTTACATTACCAGTAGGTCAAAACATCCAGTGAGTGGGGCAGCATGAGGACATTTCTGTGTGTTTATTTCACACCGGCTGTTCAGTCCATTTTTCAAATGTATTGTCTGCAATCCCAAAGTGCTCTTGGAGTTATCATTGGATCCCAAAGTGCACTGTCCTTTATACTGAAGTACATGCACTGTACTATACTACAGTGGAAATGTAGTTTTCCTGCAGTTTCTGTTTGTGAAAGTGGTCTTAAAGGCTCTGTTAACATGACTGTAATATTATTTCACTTTTGTCGAGCCTGTTTCAGTAAGCCCGTTAACAGAAGATCATCATTGCTAAGTAATTTCTGATTCTGTTTTTTTTTTTTTGGTGTTAACTAAGAATAACTACAATAACTCTTGAACTCCCAGAACTAAATGACTTTCGTTTAATAGAACGGAAGTCATTTAGTTCTGGGAGTTTAAGAGTTAAGAGCTTAAGACTGAGATTGAAAAACATCAATAATTAGTAGTTACATATTTAATAGTGCTTGTGAAACTAACCTACATCTTCCTTTTTCTCAGGTGGCAGCCAGAATGAAGGACCTCGCTTCACTCGCCAAAACATACCATAAACAGTTACAGAATCAGCGCAGGCAGCAGAAATTACAAGAAGCCGCAACTGCTGTATGAATCAACATCATAGTGCCACTTTTCTTTGACATTTACCTCGAAAACCACTATACAGTCATACACTGAAACACCAAAGGGCTCCTTCATATGAGGAGCAAGTGAAGACAGGTAGTGCTGATAGCAACAAGAGGCGTAGATTTTCCTGAGCTCCTGTGACTGCAAGGGCTCATGAGAATCTATGCCTCTCATGGTACTTCATTGTCTCTTGTACTGACTGTCTCAGACGCTGCTAGGGCTCATGAGAATCTAAGCCTTTTGCTGCCATAATCTAGGCCACAACGGTGCATGAGAATATGTCTATTGCAGATGGAAATTCCTTAAAATGTGACTGTTCATTAGGGTGCCATTCTTAACGCATTGTGCCCTAATATCGACTTCCTCACATTTGGGCATTGTTGTCCAGGAGACAGATCGACCCCGGTAGTTCAAGTGTGGTGCCAGAATAGCTTGGCGCCCATGGGCACCAAGCTATTCTGGCACCACCCTTGAACTGTCTTGCTATGTTGTGTCAGGGCTAAATGATGTTGTGTCCAGTCTTCACAGCATGACTATCTTTAATGGCTCATGTTGATTAACGTCATTGTGCATGCAGCCACCAGTAGTACTATTTACAGTGCTGGTGGAAGGGTGTACAAGGGAGTCAAACCTCAGTGCATGCAGGTTGCCATTGAATTTGTATCAAATGTCCTGATATATTTCTGCCAGTTGCCATTTCATGTTTATCTTCATGTTTCCGCATTTAGTGTACATCTGCCAAAAGTGTGCTTTTGTGAAACGTGGCAGCCTACTTTTACATTGTATCTACCTGGCACTAAATTTCTGTCCCTTTTTGTCCTTGTTGTTTTTGATGGAGTCCATTCCAGCAATGACATCATCGTGTTCTGGAAAATATCTCAGGGTGTGTTTAAGTCAGACTTCAACTTTCTTTATTTTCTTCCAGGAATTTGCTTTTATTGTTGTGGTTTTGTCTTGTTTTCTGGACATTCTTGAACTTGTGCGTATCTGAGCTGATGTATAACTCCATATGCAGTTAACTCTGAATAAAGTTTTATCGACATTAAAATGGCATTGGAGACAAATTGACTAGGTACAGTTGACTTCTCTTTTGGCGAGGTCAGATATTACGAAAGTCAGGATATTGCAACACTCTTTGAGGACCTGATTGCAATTTTCTATGTAAATTACTTCACTTTTGACAATTTTTTTTTATTTTTTATAGAAGAACAAGAAACATGTACCCTCTGGGGATTTATTTGTTTGTCCTAAGTTTATTGTATAACAAATTTATATTTCATGATTATTTTTTTTTAATTATTTCTTCATTTTTGTAAATTTAATACTTTTTTAGTTCCCATTCTATTGTTCGCATTAACTCTTGATTGGTTTGTAATGTCATGATTTAAATCAATTATTCTTTTCAACACATCACAGAAAATAAGTGTGAGGAGAAACACATATTTAACCCCTTCGCTGTCATTGATCACTGACTGTGAGGTCTGTGTCACAGATCTGGAAACAGATTGACCATGATAGTTCAAGGTTGATGTCAGAATAGCTTGGTGCCTGTAGGCACCAAGCTATGCTGACATCACCCTTGAACTGTCATGGTGGATCTGCTTCCTGTCGAATCTTCTCAGGTCTTTTGGATGAACATGAACAGTTCATAAACATATTTCTTAATTAAATTCCTTCAGAGCATGTTTTCTACCACTTTTCTTTTTAGGTATGGTGATCATCAAATTCATAAGACTCCCTCTGTGTGTGTGTGTGTGTGTGTGTGTGTGTGTGTGTGTGTGTGTGTGTGTGTGTGTGTGTGTGTGTGTACATGCATGCGAGCGAGCCAGAGAGAGAGAGCACCTGGTTCTTACTAAACATACTGCGTGACTTGCAAAAATGTTCTATCCATGTTGGAGCACCGTTGTCATTGCAACTAAACATATTGCAATGTTTTATCCATGTTGAGAGTATTTTCATCTCTACTTATAACGTACTGTATGAGTTTTATCCAAGCTGCTGGTATTTTTATCATCTCTACTAAACATTCACAAGTTCTATCCATGTCAGAGTATTCTAATTATTTCTTAATTTTTAGTCCAGTTTTCTTCACCCAAAAGAGTATGTGTTTGGTATATGCATGTAACCGGACTCTGGTTAGCTAGCCTTTTACTAGCCTGGCTGGCTTGTGTATTAGATGGTCAGACCTCAATGGACTGCCCATCCAACGTACAAGTCCAGTAGTGCCAGTCTAGTTCAGTTTTAGCCACCTTAGTTTTAAGTCCGTTCCCTTTTTAGGTTTAGGGAAGGGTCTGGAGATTGCTGTGGAGTGTAATCTTCAAGTCTTTTACACTGGTCTCGCATGCGCACTCACAAAATATGTGTGTCTGCCTCGCGTTGTGTTCAAAATACCAAATCGCGCAATGGACCTACCACAGTATCCAGCGAAACCCTAGTTGATATGATCGTAGTAGTGACTGTGCGTGCGTTGCCATGTGTGCCACACTAAACTGATAAGCTAAGAACGTTAACAAACTCTCAGCATGTTCTCAGTCTCACACACACACACACGTACACACACACTCTTGCGCTGCCATCATCACACACTGAAACGTGTACAAACATCAGTACAGTACTGACTCGCATCCGTTCTCACGTTCATCATCAATCTCTGACTCTCAGTGATGAGATTTCTATAAGTGCTGTAGGTTTATTTACAGTACATACATTTCATTATCAGTCATGATCTGAGACATATCAAAAGCCATTCATTGTAGCATAAAACAAACACAATAATACAGACGCTCATAAGACACCTGAAATCGTAACTATGCTTACCTACTCATTAGACCTTATGAACCCAAAACACACTAGACATAACAACCAACACAAGTGAAAACCAAATTCTAATACCCAGTCCTATAGGTCAAAAACTCACTTAACTAAATACTTAAATTACCTACTTAATTAATCATAAATGTCCTTTGTGGGACAAAGGCGAATCCGTTTCGGGATTGTTGGGTAGTCCTTTCCGGGACTAGAGAAGATAACACTCGTCCGTTTCTGGACGAAGCACTAAGATACACTTAAACTGAGTCCTTTACGGGACTATCTAAACCATGCGGTCTGTCCGTTACTGGACAGTATTCCTTTACAGGAATTACTGCTTAACTATGCGTCTATTGCTAGACAGTATTCCTTCGCAGGAATTCTAGAATTCTAACTTACTAATGTTCTTTGCAGAACAGAGTCTTCTCTTGCGGGAAGCCTTACTACTATTTAATGTTCTTTTGCAGAACAGAGTTTTCCCTTGCGGGAAGCCTTACTACTATTTAATGTTCTTCGCAGAACAGAGTCTTCCCTTGCGGGAAAGCCTACCCGCCCTCGCTAGGCACCGCTATTTATACCCACACCCCTAGGGGTGTGTTCGGCGTGCCTTTCGCCGATTGGCTTACGCATTACTCGCTCTGGCACCTGCAGCATTACTAACTACTGGGCCTGCGGGCGTGCTGGGGAAAATTGGTACTACTGTACTAGAACACTGAGCTAAATTATCTCCCCTGCTACATGCAGATCTGTGGTGGGCATTGCTGTTGTGCAATAAAGAATCAGTTTTAACCCTTTGTATCTGCAGCCACTAGTGCCATAAACAGTATCAGTGGCTTCACACACAAGGGAGTTAACCTTGACTGATGCTTCAAGCTTTGCAGATTCTTAAACTAAAATAAATTATGTGATTTTATTCTGGAAGCTCTCAATTTTGTGCGTTTGTCCCATTGTCCGATATGAACATGTACTGATTTTCCCATTGTTCAGAAGAAAGTGCATACTGATATTGTGCCGAGCGGTTGTACCATTAATTCGTTTGAGACATAAGGCATGTGAAAAAACATTCAAAAAAAAAGAGAGGGCTAATATGGCTGCCAGCAAGAGGCACAGATTCTCATGAGCCCCTGCATCCGCAGGGGCTTGTGAGAATTTTTGCCTCTTGCAAATTAAAAGGTTTGGATTTCCTGCTTGGCTTTTGACCACGTAATCCATATGCATCACGACTCAAAAGAGCTAGCCTGACCTAAGATTGAAGGCTTGAACATGTTCACAAACTGTCTGCGACCAATATGACATAACCCCGACACTGTTTACCTCCTTTTGATTCACTCATACGTGCAAACAGGTTGTTATGGCAATGTTTGCCGTGTGACACACCACTTTTTGTCAGTGAATGTCCTTGACCAATATGGACATTTATCATATCCTATTTGGGCTTAACTGACTTTATGCCAGATATAACAACATGCCTCGTATATATATATATATATATATATATATATATATATATATATATATATATATATATATATATATATATATATATATATATATATATATATATATATATATATATATATATGTAATTTACAATTACTCTTGTCAGTCACCAGTATTTCCAGTGTGAATGCATTTAGCTCGTTCAACCCCAAGGCTGTATTTCCCAAATTTTGGAGGCATCATTTAATGACTATGCACCAGTTGCAGGAGATGGATCGACCATGATAATTCAAGGCGCCAAGCTCATCTGGCACTACCCTTGAATTATCATGGTCAGTCCATCTTCTGATCTAGTGCGTCGGGGCTGAATGAGTTAATGTGTGTGCTTACAAATTCCAGCAGAGAGCCAGGACAGAAGTTGATTTCCATATGATTGCAGTCTTTTCAAATCTTGGTCTGTGTACATCCCAGCACACAAAATGTAATTTGGCCGACATCAGCTGCGGTAGGCCTGTCTGTGCTCAGCCAATGCCAGCTGCGGCCTTTTTGGCCAGTGATCCTTTTGCGTACTTTGATGTGTTCAATAGAGAATATGATATTTATAATAATTGCAGCTATTTTCCAGTCATAGTTTATGTACGTGTTAATGTTTATAACCGTTTACTTTGTATACTGACAAGCACAAGATATGCGACCTCGTTCTAATCATTGGAAACACTTCAGTGTTGCAGATGATTTGTATGATCTCATATTTCTTTTGCTTGTCAGCACATATGAATCAGGAAATAGTAGAGGTTAGCAAATCATTAGCACCTTTGTGCATGCAGTGTGCCAAGCTAATCTGGCACTACCCCGGTATTTTAGTGGATTTATGGCTGATCCATTTCCCCCTGTGGTGTCTTAAAAGCAGATGTGTTAACCCATTTAACCCCAATGCACTACAACAGGAGATGGAGCGACCATGACAAATCAAGGGTGGTGCCAGATTAGCTTGGCGCCTGATGGCGTCAAGCTAATCTGGCACTGCCCTTGAGTTATCATGGTCGGTCCATCTCCTGCAAATGTTATGTAGCTGTTAGAGGTGGCATTGCCAATACTTGGAAAGTGCAGCCTCAGGAATAAATGAAACACAGCTGAACATTTGGCTTCTGTGAACCCTATATATGTACAGTATGCACGTTTGTAGCTGCATGTATTTTGTATCATACAAAAAGCCTAAGAGCATTTTCCGTCTGAGAAACAAATAGGGCCAGCAAGGGGCTTAGATCAACATGAGCCCCTACACGTTGCTGGGGCTGATGAGGATCTGTGTCTCATGAAAGTGAATGATATTGTGAATATTTGTGGCTGTATGAATATTGCTGGTGCATGTTGTCTCCCACTGACTGTACGCCTGTGTTTGTATTGCCCATGATTGAACAGTCGTAAACATTACTTCTTTTAGTTTTATTTTCATTTGTATTTGAACTGCAAGGTAAATGCTGCTTTGCAATGAGAATGTTTCACTTCTAATTCTAGTGTATCGTCGCATTTATTTTCACTCTTTGCAACCATTCATTGCAAATGGCATAAATTTGGGGTGTATTCTTAACTGTTTCATTGCCAAGATATGGATCAACCGTAATAGTTCAAGAGTTGTGCCTGATTAGATCGGCACCTTTGAAGGCACCAAGCCAGTCACGCTTTGCCCTTACCACATGCCACCATGACAGTATGAGCATGATAGTGCAAGGGTGGTGCCAGAATGGCTTGGCACCTAAAGGCGCCACGTCATTTTGGCACCACCCTTGAAATGTCATGGTCGATCTGTCTCCTGAATGGGTGTGCTTGTTTCAGTAGACAGCTCTCGGATTTGGAGATTATGTCGTAGAGCTCATTATGTTGAACTACGGTGGCTGACCTATCCTGCTTTAGTTTTGGAAGGTTTGAGTGAGTGAAGCCCTGCCAAGGCACATTTGCTTCAGTCTTATGTTCGCGCCTTTGTAAGTTGTGTTTGTCTCATGTGGTAATTATGCCAAGTGAAACCAACGTCAACTATGAGGTTCAGAATGTTTACCATCATGCTGAAAATACTAATTGTTTGAAAGGGCTAAAGAATCTTTTGAATGACGCAAATGATAAGATGGATTTGGAAGTGGAGTTTTTACACTGTCAGAATCAGGTCAAGGAAACTACAAGAACAGTAGATTGTGTTCCTTGATAGTGAGTGCAGCGATGGCTTGGTAGCATGCATGTAAACTGATGTCACAAATCTGCCGGTACACAATGTGTGTTCACACAACCTAGTAAAGACAAGGTTCTCGGCCCAAGGTCAGGTGCCATGCCTGCACATCATGTGTGGGTTCCAGCAAAGGCTGAAGTTAGTTAACCCAAGGATATAAGGCCAGTTGCATGAGTGTGCTTAGTCCTGCGCCAGCCACTAAGCAAGGTGCTCCGCCATAGCTGACGCAGGACTAAGCTTGCTCATGCAACTGAACCTTGTCGCTCACCATGTGTACAGATTAGTGCATCATCATTCAGTGTGGTTGATGCTTGTGAGGTGTAAGGGGAATGACTGTGATCGAGGTATTGTGATGAAGACTGATAAATTGCGCCTATTTACTTCCCTTGTATGATGAACTTAACTGTAGCAGACTACAACCCAGTGTGTTCAATGTCATCAGGACAATGTCGGCTGCTCTTGGCCCAGGCACAGTCGTGCGCAGGCCAACGTCGGCCCGACGCCCTTTGCTCACTGGGAAGGCACTCAACTCGAGGCCAGGAGATCTCACTGTTTGTCCATCTTTGGTTTATTTCCCTTTATATGCATCCTGATGAGCAAAAGAAATGCAACATTTTTGGAATCGTCAGAAACATTTTATTGTTTCTGGTGATGTTAAAAATGTTGCATTTCTTTTGTCAGTCAGTATAATATTCTACATGAAATAAGTGTTTTTTGTAAAGTAAGATGTATGATTTTTGTTTAGTGATCTGCTGTAGAAATGAATTGCATAATTTGATTCTGGTTGTAAAAATGTAATTGCATGATTTGATTCTGGTCGTAATTTTTCTATCTGTCAGCCAGTCATTGTATCTGCTCAACATAATTTATGTTTGTAACATTTTTTCCATGGACTGACCTCACCTCTAATCCCAGTTTAAATGTACAGTTATTTGCATGATCCTTTCACTTGAGAACTAAACTATGGCTCTCTGGAGAATCTTTTTTAGGCACTACGGACAAATTGCAGGCGTTGCATCGATCAGAACACCCCAAAGGGTAGTGCTTCATTCGCTTGGCGCCTTATGGTGCCAAGCGAATCAGGCACTACACATTGGGGTATCCAGGTGGACCCCTTTTGATTAGTTGTTTGTGGAAATGAAAGAGATGGGAGAGATACCACTGAACCATAGCGGACACGAGCAATAGGATTGTTTGCCCCAGTTGCATGCATGGCCAGATAAAGAGGAATCCTGTCTGTTGAGTGTTCTGTGTTGGATTGTGTGTGTAATGGTTATGTCACAGTGTGTGTGTGTGTGTGTGTGTTTACATTAGCATAGGTGCCATGTGGTAGTCATAGTATGATACAATCACACCAGACGCACGCACGTAGGGTTTTTGTAAAGAAACTTCACTCATCTGCAACTCGTCACACGTGGCACAAGGTTGTAGACCACACTTGAGTAACAGTTCGAACAGTACTTTCTTCTCACGATGTAATCTCGGCACAATGCATCCAAAACTGTCTCTCTACACTGCATCCACACTGATACGCTGCGTCTCACATACAATGTACACTCATAATTCGCTAACAGCCCCTTTTATACTATTACAGATTTCCAGAACAATTGTTACACACCGGCCATACTCAAGAGTTGTGTGAACAAAGACACCACCAGACATTCGTGTTTCCAGAAACGTCTTTTATTTCGGGTACAACATTCTTATAAGTTGTGCAGGACCAACCTACTAGCAAAATCGTGATCAGAGCTTTCTGTCTGAGCTCTCGTTCTGAGCTCTTCTTCTCCTGAGCTCTTGTTCCTCCCTTTCCCGTTCTGAGCTCTCCACAATATATACACATTCGGGGGACAGTGCCCTATTATTGGGAACGTCGCTCTTGGCTCTCAATTTGTCAAAAGAGCGTCTTTCAGTCGACCATTAATTTCTACAACAATGGGTCTACCCCCAGGCCGTATACACTATACCTATATTTCTTGATCTTGGCCTTACATATTCAGTACCACATCCCTTGATCTTGGCCTTACATATTGAGTACTCCAAGCCCCAGGGAGTGTGGCCCATATTCAATAACGCATGCTCACAAATTTAACACATGGGAACTTGCGGCAGTGCTCGATCTTGGCCTTACAACGTAGGTATATGGTACTAAGCCCTCATTGATAATGGTCTTGAATAATAATTATGTACTGATACATGTGGATGCCATACGTAGTGTAACATTCCTCCCTGACCCGAGAAAAATACATCCCGTTCAGGATTATTTTTCTTTCCTTCTCAGGGCGTATACACTTCGAGACATGTGACAATATAATTGCAAATCATTAATCAATCAAAATACATTTCATAAAAACGGCGCGTGATATCTTATCCCATTAGTACACCATCAAGTGTTCGATTCAAAAAAAAGAAGAAGAGTTCATTGTCCACGATTCGAACCAAAATTAAAAAAAAAAAGAGTTCATTGTCCACATCCGTCTTCCACCTTGTAGGTCGCCTCATTTCAAGGCCGGGTAGAATTTCACGACTGGCGATGTCGCCTTCAGTTCCACCCTGTCTTCCATCATCGGTGCGGAGGCACTTGCTCCGTAGACGTCATTGTCGTCCGCCACAGTTGTAGCCACCGATTCCGGGTCCAGTGTAGGTCGAGTGACCCCACCATGTCCTCGCCTAAGTCTCGATAAAGGGCCAGCTCTTAACAAATCAAAATATCTGGCTACTCCCACTATTAAGCCTACAATTGACATGACCACTGCCAATACTAATAAATACTGCCAAGTAGACCAGCCTTCTTCGTCTTCGACCTTTTGCATATCCTGCAATTCCGTGATTAGAATGTGCTCTATTTGCTTTAATTTCTTAGGTAAGGGAATTGGTTTAAATTCTGGTATAGCTTTATGGCTCTGGATAGAGGTAGTACCTTTGCTGTTCGGCAGCTGCGTCCTACATAGGGGACGGACGGGCATCACTGGTCCTCATCCATCTCCTTAATCTCTCACGTGCTGGCTCCAAGCGCCACACCCTGGCAAACCACCTCAGCTGGTGGGCTAAACCACGTGAGGGGGTGGTGTTCACATTGCACCACTAGGCGGATGAGCTGTTTCTGACAGCCAACGGCTAGAGGACGGAGGAGATCAGGTTGGATCCAACGGCCAAATGTGGGGGAGTAAACCCTTCAAATCAGGAGTGGAGCCCCGAAGGCAGACAGCTGCCTGTATTCACGCACTGTTCTGGCAGCTCCTGCAGCCAAACTGGTACCAAACGTACTGCTTTGCATTCCTTTGGATACATCAGCGAGGCCGAGATGGGGATCTTGACGACTGGGCATCCCGCCAGGATCTCCATACACTTCGCCCAGGCTTGCGCACTGGAGAGGTCACTCCAGTGACTGACCCAGCAAGCGCTTACTCCCATTGTCTTTCGAGACAGGATGCCGAAAAAATAGCTTTATGGAATGGTTCCCACAAAGTTATATTATTCGAAATGACATACTTCTGAATATTATTAATTTCTTCGTCCGTTATAACAAAGACACTTTCTCCTTGATAATACGGTGTTAGTGTGAGTCTATCGCTAGTTGCGCTACACGTCATCCCTAAGCGTACTATACTAACGGGAGGATATGTCAAAATGAATCTCACTTGTTCCCCATGGCAACTGACGCTGAAGCGTAATCTTTCTGCCGCACTGATCATCCATACACCATCAGTTATGTACCTTGCCATTGGCAAGACCGAACCAAGCTTGACCTTTGCTTGACAGTATGTCTTTATCTTGTTCGTACTGTTCATTAGCAACGCTGTGACACAAAACTGACCAATATTCAGGGGATAGATAGGACTCCTGATTGCACAAAAGCCTAAAATTGGTTTTGAGCAAGCTTGCGCCTCGTCTTCATTTATGAGTACGAAGCGGGTACGCTGTATGTCAACCGCAATCGTCGTCGCCTCTAACTCGTACTGCGCGGTCATTGACTCGGTCATACCTTCTGCTCCATTTTTAGGAATTAACGGAACTGGTAAATTATGAACCCTAAAAACTTCAAATCGATCGTTGAAATCAAGCAGTGGTACGGCTACGACTACTACAATCTGTTCCGCCTCAAGATACGTAGTACACGTCAAGAACTGATAATACTCCCAAAGATATTTTTCGGGGTCCTTAGGTAACCGTAACGGTGGTTGTAGTTGGTTCCCAATCTCGAGCAGTAGGGCTCGTAGATTTGTGGGTGTTATGGTACTAGGCGCAAGGCGCCCTAACGAAAGCATATTCAGCTGTAACTGAAGGTGTTCAAGATATGCAGTTACCCTGTGTACCACCTGCTTCACTTCTCCGATGACTACATCAATTTGAAAATATGTTGAAACAAATGTTTCAAATTCCCCGATTCTTCTCTCTAGCACTTCAGTAATCTGTTTCATTTGTATACTGAGGTTTGTTAGACTTGACACTAATTCATTAATCGAGTGTCTGTTTTCTGAAATCTGTACCCTCGATATATTAATTATCGACAGACTCTTTTCTACCACGTGGGTCAGTTTCTGTTGATTTTGTGCTAAAGTAGTTATGCCACTCCTTACTGACTGTAAGTACGCTTCGGTCATTGTACCGAATAAAAAAAATGCAATGCCTGGCCCACAAAGGGTACCAGTGATCGCCTTGAACTTCCGCGTAACGTGTCGTACTCGGCTAGGCTATTATACATTCCCGTATAAATATTCATTACATTTTTGATTTCTTCTCCTAGTGTGGCAAAACTTTTTACAAACTTACTTTGATCTGTGAAATAATGACCAATCACATTCCACGTAGTATTTGAAACCTTGGAAATGACGTCTGATAGTTTAGTGAGTACTCCGTGATACGGTCGTAGGTCAATTACGAACGTCACGCGCCACCTTGATCGAGTGGTCGTAATCTCACTAAGTTTTTCAAAGACTACATTATTATGAACATTAAGGCTATCGGCTAGGCCCAATATCATGTCTGCGATATTTCTGCCATGTCCTGACATCCTGGTCACGGCACCAAAAAGTGGTGGTCTTTGTTACACACCGGCCATACTCAAGAGTTGTGTGAACAAAGACACCGCCAGACATTCGTGTTTCCAGAAACGTCTTTTATTTCGGGTACAACATTCTTCCAATAAGTTGGGCAGGACCAACCTACTAGCAAAATCGTGATCAGAGCTTTCTGTCTGAGCTCTCGTCTCTTCTTCTCCTGAGCTCTTGTTCCTCCCTTTCCCGTTCTGAGCTCTCCACAATATATACACATTCGGGGGACAGTGCCCTATTATTGGGAACGTCGCTCTTGGCTCTCAATTTGTCAGAAGAGCGTCTTTCAGTCGACCATTAATTTCTACAACAATGGGTCTACCCCCAGGCAGTGTACACTATACCTATATTTTTTTATCTTGGCTTTACATAATAGTACCACATCCCTTGATCTTGGCCTTACATATTGAGTACTCCAAGCCCCAGGGAGTGTGGCCCATATTCAATAACGCATGCTCACAAATTCAACACAGTGCTCGATCTTGGCCTTACAACTTAGGTCTATGGTACTAAGCCCTCATTGATAATGGTCTTGAATAATAATTATGTACTGATACATGTGGATGCCATACGTAGTGTAACACAATCCAGCAAACTATACAACTCAACCAATCAGAAAAGAAAACTTAACCAAAACTCATTAATATTCATGAGAAAGAACACTCTAGATCTGCCTACAACTTTCTACAAACTTCGACTAATTCCGGAAATCCGTGATGTCCGTAATTGTTGCTAACTGTAGCGAATAACACAAAATTTGAGTTCACTAGAAAGGTCGCGACCCTGCCCGAACCTTCCAGTCTAATGTAGGTTATACTTTACAACCATGTAGCGAAAATATGCGTCTCAACAAAAATCGATCACAATTCTCCGTGCAAAAGAAAATGAATCCTACAAAAAGGTACGTAATGCTTATAATATTAAAAAAAAAAAAAAAAAAAAAAAAAAAAAAAAAAAAAAAAAACCCTCAAACGAATATCGGATCTTTCCTATAATTAACACACACATGCTCTCAAAAGAATAACACAACCACAAACGTAACAATAGGTGACGGTCTTCTGCACTAGACTGATGAAGCTTTTTCAATATCACTCAGAGCTGAATGTTAGCTTTTTGCTGCAGACAGCACATCCCTCCAGACATCCCGTTCAATCTGCAAGAGACATAAATTCTCATGAATTTATGTCTCTTGCAGGACATGGGTTATGGGACGGAGAGTCATTTCAATTTTTTTCTCACTGTCACCGGCCCATGCATGCGTGTGAGGATTGTGTGTGTGTGTGTGTGTGTGTGTGTGTGTGTGTGTGTGTGTGTGTGTGTGTGTGTGTGTGTGTGTGTGTGTACACAAAAGACCTCAAATGGGTGACTGTCTTTACCATCCTTATGGGAAATGGGTGTGTGTAAAATTCTGGGTGCCCAAGTCAGACACCCATTTTTTTCTGAGGGTTGTTTCTGCATTGTCTTGCTTTAAGAAGTTGTAAAAAATTTTTAAAAAAATCATTTTTATTCCCATTTCAAGGTTTTTACACGCACTTTTGTGCTTAAAATGCACTCTGCTAGTGTGTTTGAACTTGTCCCAGCATTGTGTGTGTGTGCATGCATAAAACCTGTAAAATGGGCGTGTATGTCACTATGTGTGACATCACCCTTCTCATCTATAAATAACTTAATAGCTGATATGGGTCGACTGCGTCGGTGAGCCGAATTGAAACGGAGAGATACGAAAGGAAGGGTGGTGGGCGGGGGTGGGGGGGGGGGGGCTAGGGGGTGGTGGTGGTATTTTAGTTGTTTGAGGGAGTAAATTGTTTATGTTGCTACAAAATGAGGTTTGTTATTTGAGGGTGTGGTTGTTTTGTTAAAAAAAAAGTGTTGTGTTGTGCTTCCGGGGTGATGCGGAGGGAGGTCATGTCTAGTAACAAACTTGAGAGCCATGTATTCGAGAGCCATGTATGTATTCATTCCCTAGCGATTTAGCCTATATTATATATTCGTGCGCCGGTTGCTATGAAGTGAAGTGATTGTATGAGTGCGCAGTGTGAGAGAGGACGTATAGACTTTGGGTGAGGCTGCTGTTGTCTTGTGTCTTTTGGTTCAACCTGTTGCTTTGCTTTGTTTGTGGGGTTTGTTGGTGTTATGCTTTCGTTTCGACTGCAACTCCTGTCAGATTGTATGCACAAATTGATTGAATGCAAATGACGTCACACAGTCGGTGTCGTTAGGTGCGTCGTCTGCTGCAGTCGGTCGTTTAGTGCAGTATGAATAGTGCAGGCTTGGATGGACCATTTTCCGATGTATTGCTAGGTCAGAGAAAGAAAACCTAATGTTGCCAAAGGGTGTAATAGTAAAGTATTGTTTGTGTGAATGCTGCCCGTTTGAGGGAAGGACTGGAAAGTCGAGTGCTGAGCGAAGAGAGAAGGCGACAATGGGAAAACTATGATATCCAGCACTATTACGTTGGAGTATAGATGCATAACAGTTACAACACGCCTGTAAATGAAAACACTTTTAACATTAACAAAAGTTGAGTTTAAAGAGGTTTTAAAACAGTTTTAATATAAAAAAAAAATGTTGCCCGACACGCTTCTTAAAACAACAGTTTCTTAGTTTTAAACCTTGTACCGCGCCATAAACGCCGCGATTGCTTCTCAGTCTTAGCTGTCCTATAGTGTGGAATGTGGGACTTGGCCAACTGGATCCATTTGGTATCCCCACCCGGGTCTGCCCTGGGGGACTTGGGTAGGGTTAACTACTTTTTAATTCCCAGGGTCACCCTGGTCAGCCCCACAGGGTGGGTTTTCCTCTCTATTCTGGGGCATGTGTTTCTGTCTACCTTTGGTCCATTCACCTGTATTTTCCTATTTTAAACTCTCCCTACTGCCTGTAGCTCTTGATATTGGATGTGTGTTGCTAAATGGTCTTGGCTTTATTTAGGCCCCATATTGTAGGTTTATTTAACGTATTGGACCGGCTGGCGACATACATTCAATATTCTTGGGGTTTTTTTTCCCACAAGCAGTGCAGGCACGTCCTGAAAAAGCCTTGTTGCCGTCGGGAGGTTAAGCAATGATCAATCAGTCAATGGATCCATTTGGTGCACTCCAAAATGTGTATTTGTGAGTGGTTTGATGTGCAAGTCGGTGCGCGCCTCTGAAATGACCTACTGAATCCAGGGATAATGAAAATATTTCATTCATAAGAGAGCATTCAGCAGCTCTTAAATGAAACCAAAAGTGATGACCCCCCCCCCCCTCCTCCCCAAACCTTCACCCCCCCCTCCTCCCCCCCCCCATACCCCCACAACCCCACCCAAACAATCATAAGAAAATCAACCAGAGGTATGTTTAGTGAGGTATTTGTTCACTGTGTGTTGTGTCATTGTGCTTGACATTTTTAATGCAGGGAAAAAAAGGAATATACATTAAGTTGAAAAAAGAATGACAACAATCAAATAAATGTGGAAAAGAAGCATCAAATATTCCGTGAACTTTACCTTATTACAGACACCTAATTTTCTTTAGATGACCATGCTAAAATGAATGATTTGACGAGTACACCCATTTTAAATGTAATGCCAGTTTTTGTGTGAGAGTCACCCACTATATTGGTAGAAACCCATTTTTCTCCATCCAGTGGCTCTGTTTCTAGAAAATGTCTATTTTATTTTAAGTTGTAGAGCTTAGTTACAAGGTGAGTTCTAAACATTCGCATCAACTCCAGAGCCCTAGAATAAATAGAAATATGGGAACCCATTTTCACATAAAATGGTAGGTAACCCACTCTGAGGCTTTTGTGTCCATGTGTGTGTGTGTGTGTGTGTGTGTGTGTGTGTGTTGTGTGTGTGTGTGTGTGTGTGTGTGTGTGTGTGTGTGTGTGAGGGCTATGGGTATGTGTGTCCCAGTACGCAAGAGGTTATCAGACCAACGTCGGCCGTAGTTTCGGCCCGCACACAGGTGTGCACTGCAGGTCGATAATCTTTGCTTACTGGGTGTGTGTGTGTGGCCATCACCTTCCGATTGCCCGCCGTTAGATGGCTTTAGTCACCTGCTCGGCGTTAAACCCCAATAACTAACTAACTAACCTTCCGAAGGCGCAAAAGGCCGTTGGCCCGTGCGCGGGCCGACGTCGGCCCGAGGACCTATGCGCACTGGGATTCTAACTGAAAATGACACCAAACAAAAGTGGACCTTGCGTTCAAATGATATTTGTAATCACCATTATTACGGTAAAGTTGTTTTGTTTTATTTTCTTATATCCTCCTGGAAACTATTTAAAATATAATAAATCCATCTTGCAGACTTTGTCCCGATGGTTTACTGTTTTATTCATCTGCATACATACAAGCGGCGGTATTAAACACCAACAGTTATGCCTGTATACAAGATGAGTAGGTTTCTAACGATATTCGAGTTCGTATGAGAAACGCAGAAATTTCTGTGTTATAGTACGCATCAATCACACTCAATGGGAATGTATCAATTTCAGCCTACTTAATCAAATTTCAAATATAAACGATTTGAATTTCCAAAACTTCAGTAGCTTGCTTGAGCTCCCTTAGCAACACGTGAAATGTTCTGTGTTTATGTACAGTGTGTGAGTGAATGCGCGTGATTCACGTGAGTGTGCTTGTTGGGTTCAGTTCGCGGCGACGCTTTGAGCCGATTTTCAATTTGGATAAAGCGCCTATTTGATGCGCTGATTTATTTATTATTATCCGTCTGCAGTGTAAGGGTTAGTCTCCGTACAGACTAGTCTAGGACTACGTCTGTAAAACGTTGATTCACGGGACTTCAATCATTGGCCAGAATGCCAGAGCGTTTTCCAGTGCTATGATCGGCGCGGTTGTCACAATCGCGGTCGTCACAGTCGAGCTCCTTCCCATTGCGCAAAGGCCGTCGGACGTGCGCGGGCCAACGGTGGCCGACGTCAGCCCGATGCCTTTGCGCACTAGGTTGCGGTTGTCATCACTGTTTTCGCTAGTCAGTCGTGTCGGGGTCTTGTTCACTGACAAAACGGGATGTCCACAGGTTGAGGGGCCTGCTGTGGCCGTAGGCGCTGTCCATACGGGACGTCCACATTTCGAAAGGCCGCTGTTGCTGGTAATGCTTCTGCGGTTGTGGCTGCGGCTGCTGTTGCACCTACAGCAGACGTCGTCATCGTCGTGCCGCAGGTTGTCACATTCGTCGTCACGTTCATCGTCGTGTTCGTTGCAGTCGTCACTGTCAACGTCGTTGCATATGTCATCTCTGTCATCGATGGTTGCACCAACGTCATTTTCACTGTCAACCTCATGCTTCCCTCCCCCCCCCCCACAACCCCCCTCCCCCCTCGCCCCCCCCCCCCCCCACCAACACATATACGCTAGCTCTCCTATGCTGCCCCAAACCACCTACTGCCACGGAGGACAGTTGCATGGGTGAGCGGCTGGCTGGCGCAGGACTAAGCTCACTCATGCAACTGAACCCAGCCCCCTTGCTGCTTTCGTCCCCTCTGCTAACACTTCTCTAAATCTATGCCGTAGTTCACCCGCTCCCTCCTCGTGTACCAGGCCCACCTGCCCCCTAATGTACGCTGTCAGCCATACCACCCCCTGGGCGGAGGCCACCCTCTGCGTCGCTTTCAACTGCCGGACTAAGGGGTCCTGCAAAAACAGAGAGAGAGAAAAAAACAACAACGGTATAGCCCTTTCCCATTTGTAATAAGGAAGTTAAGCACGAGTATCCTCCCTTTGCTACACCGAGTTCCGGCAAGATGGAAGCAGACATAGAACGCATGAACGTGAAACAATTAAAAGATTTTCTTCGAAAACATGGACAACTTGTCAGTGGAAAAAAAGAAGAATTAGTGCGCAGAGCAAGAGGCACATTTCTGCTGCGAAAAGATGGTGAGGATGCTGTCGATGATGCTGTGGAAAGAAATGATGCAGGTCAGTAAACAGTTGACTCCACTGACCACTCACACTGCCATATGATATATTATAAATATTTCATATTTGTCAGCATGTGCTTCTTGTGCTTTGGACTCTGTTTATAAATTACATTATTGTCATATGTGTGTGTGTGTGTAAAATTTGATCTGCGAGTTAGTAGTTTTGTAATATAAGTAAAATCAATTATCCCTGATTTCTGATATAAATAAAGTATTCTACATGGCATAAAGTACATGAAATTGTTAATATTAAAAAAAATTCATAAACTTTATAAAAAAAAATCAATGTCTGTTTACTTGAGTACCTATGCATTTTTGTAGCGCTATCAAACGTACTTCGAGCAGTCCCCTTTATTATTATTTAATTTAATTTTTTTTTTTTTACAAAATGCTGAGTGCTAACTACTAGCATCTATTTCATTGTCATAGTCAGAGTTCCTTTCAAATAATGAGTATGAAGTTGAAAATGATGTAACATGAGATGATATGATTTTAGAAAAAATGTATAAAAAATGTATACACAGACACTTTTAGCACAGAGTACAATGACATTTGTTGGGTCCTCATTTTAGGTTTTTTAGCTCTCAGTCTCAGGGATCAGTTCACTTTAAAATTATCCACTCAAGTGTATCTGCATGTATTGTTCTTGTAAAATTTAGTAATATCTGCACACAAAAAAAAACCAATAAAACGTTAATGTGTTTGTTTTAATATAGTGCATTTTTGTTTTCGTCTATAAACTTATGGGATGGTTGGTTGGCATCAGGGTCGGACCCAGGGAAGTCCTGTTGCCCAGAACACCCCCCCTCCCACCCCTACCCAGCTGACCATATACCTCTTTCTATGATTATATACCCCCCTCTCCACTTATGATGTTTGTAAAAAAGTGTATCACATCGCACACTATCCGATGAAATGGCCTGTTTTTTTATCGGCCGGCCGTACACACTCGAACGACACAAGTCAGTCTGAATTTTTATGTCTAGTTCATGTGTGTTTCGAGGAAGTTTTGCTTTAAATTGCCGGTACTCCTCATCGTCAGCGGACCAAACCGTGGAGATAGTTATTTTGCGCAGCGTTTTGTTGCACGTATCAAAATCTCCGTTGAAGTTCTATCCCCATATTTTTTGGTAGGGATTAGGACTACCGACTCTAAGGCCTACCTACTGATGCCAGCAGGTTGTTGTCTCACTCACGCCCTGATATTTTCATACGGTTTTTGTATCATGGGCGTGTGTGATCTTCAACTTTTTTTCTAGTTTTCCCCAAACTAACCCTTTTTATATGGGTGTTCCCCTTTCCCTTCATTTGTTTTGTTTGGTTTTTCTTACAACGATGGACGGCAACTGGTTCGGATCGACGAAGCTTTCCGTTGTCTTGGTTTTCCAATTTTCGACTTTTTTCTTTTCACCTTTACATTGACATACTTTAGGTTTATACGGGGGATAGGATTAAACGGAGATCGAGATACGTGCAACAAAACGCTGCGCAAAATAACTATCTCCACGGTTTGGTCCGCTGACGATGAGGAGTACCGGCAATTTAAAGCAAAACTTCCTCGAAACACACATGAACTAGAACATAAAAATTCAGACTGACTTGTGTCGCTCGAGTGTGTACGGCCGGCCGATAAAAAAAAAAAAACAGGCCATTTCATCGGATAGTGTGCGATGTGATACACTTTTTTACAAACAATACAGACAGCTATGTAGCTTGACAACTCTTCCGTCAATAATTTTTCCTCGGTGGTTATGGCAAATAACACAGTAATGTTTTCCACCTCCACATACTTTTGCCGATCTAGCCTTTAATGCTGACGCCATTGTCGAAACAGCAGCCGGAACTCAGTGAGCGTTCTCCTACGCTAAAGAGCAGCGAAAGATAACCCGTACTTGATGAGAAGTGAGACTGTCCTATACTGAAAGACGATCAGAAAATAATAGTAATATGCATACTGTGCACAATACTGCCATTTACATTTAGGACAACCGCACTCTGCTTCAGTGGCCATAGCGACGTACTTTGCTTAGTGGCTGGCGCAGGACTAAGATCACTCATGAAACTGGCACAGCTCCCTATAGGCGCTGCTGTCCTCTCTGCTAATTTAAACACCTCTAAACGCCTATCCCGCAAATTACCCGCTCCCTCCGCGTCTGCCATGCCCAACTCACCCTGGCGTGCGGTATCAAAGTCGCTACCTGTTCAGTGGCGTCGACCACCCCCTGTTCCGCTTCAAACCACCGGGCCCACACTGGTTGTCTCCCTTGATTCACTGGGGACGTAGCTTAGGGGATAAGATACTGCGCTGACAGTCGTAAGATCCCGGGTTCGAATCCCCTGGTGGGCAGGAATGGGATGTGGACTTTTACTCATTCCCATCGAGTCACATTTACGTACAGACTCGGCTTACGGTTGCCTGTCTCGCCTTCGTGTGCACAGCACGCATAATCATCAAGTGTGCACGTTAAAAATCCCATTATCACTAATCGAAAAGAGAAGGCCCGGTAGGGCCGGTGAAATGGAAACAGAAATATTTGACATGCACCGAAGTTAATAGCCGGGTGGAGGTTTGCACATAAAGTAGCGCTTAGTAGCAGCAGGCTTTCAAAGCTCCAGCTTCCATCCCTACGGCGGCGCCTTTAATTAGATGGATATGTGCGCCTTGGAGACACCGTACCGTACCATACCATACCATACCATACCATACCATACCATACCATACCATACCATACCACTTTGCTGATTGTCGGTAGTGGATCAAACTGTGTTTCGACGAATCTGTGGAGCAACTAATTTAACGCCAGGGCCACATTTCCCAAATTGTTAAGGGTGCCACTTCACAACTGTGTGTAGGTCCAGGAGATGGGTCGACCATGATAATTCAAGGGTAAAATGGAGGTAGGGCAGCAGATTTAGCCACTGTGGCTCCTAAATGCATCACAGCATCATAAAATCAGGTTGGGAGTAATGTGGTACTCTATCCTAACCAATAAAACCTATAAAAAAAAAAAAAAAAAAAAACTATCAGTTGTATATACAATTTCTGAGGGCATCGGATACAACGTACGTTTCCCAATTCGGCAATTTTAAATTACTAAAGGCGCCAAGATAATCTGACACTACCCTTGAATTATCATGGTCGATCCATCTCCTGCTGTAGTGCGTCAGGGCTGAATGGGTTAAAAGTGCGGACAAGATGACATGCGTATATTGCACGTTTGCCTGGGCTTTTGGACTACTGTTGGCGTCAAAAGACCATAGTGTGTTTTACTTCTCATTGCCTGTTATACAAATCGCGGCGTTATGCTCGTAAATGTTATTGGTTCTGTAGGTTTCTAGTTGCAATCGACAAGGTCTGCTTTAACAGTACGTACGTACACGCTGTGTTTTCCAGGGAAGGTACGTGTGCAAAGATACAAGATCTTTGTGCCTGCGACCCCCACCTGGGTCTGCCCTTGGGTACTCGGGTGGGGTTAACTACCTTTTAGTTCCTAGGGTCAACCTGGTCAGCCCTACAGAATGAGTTTTTTTTTTTTTTCTGGGGCATGTTTCTATCTATCCTTGGCAAAAGGGGAGGGGGAGGGGGGCAGGACTCTCACCACTCGCCGAAATATGCTCCCCTAAATCCTTCCTACTGTCTGCGCTGCCTGTAGCTCTTGATATTGGATGTGTATTGCTAAATGGTTTGCTGCACCTAAGAGATGATAAGTTATGTATTTGCACTGTTATGTATCATTTCCCTGTACACATTTTGTAATTGTAATGATTTCCTACTCTTTCCTGTAAATTAGGGTACGATAAATTAGCATGAAGGTGCAGCGTCCTACGGGTTTATTTAGCGTATTAGACCTGGCGACATTCAATATTCTGTCTGGTTTTTTTTGTTTTTTGTTTTTTTTTTCACAACTGAGCAGCGCAGACACGTTCTGAGAAAGTCTTCTTGCCACCGAGACGTATGTGCATGTCATTAACTCATTTGAGACGTGCCGCCTCCGGATACGCGGCTTAAGCCGCGTATCCCCAGGCGGTACGTCTCGAAAGAGTTCAGCAGTGTACAACCAATAACTATCCTCCTGCATGCGGCCACTTGTACAAAGTACTGGACCGAGGTGTCGCTAGCGGTTTTAGTCGCGATGATTCCTGCAACTAAAACCGCTACCGACACCCAAAAGGTTAACAGTTCTTGAATGTGAATCTAAAATATATGTCATTGTGATCACTCTCGGTCTTGGTGTGTTTATGTGTGTGTGTGTGGAAGGAATTCGGACGGGCCAAAACAGTGACTGCCAAGCGTTTAACTCATTCCCGGCCAGCCTCATCCGGATGCGCGGCTTATGCCGCGCATCCGGATGCGGCTGGCCGCGAATGAGTTAAAATGCAAAGAAAATCACAAAGAAAGAAACACGCTTAGAAAGTGTCATTACAACAGCCGCGTTGTGTTCCTTTCTAAGCGTGTTTTTTTTTTTGTTTTGTTTTTTTTTTTTTTTTTTAAAGCAGCACAGGTACTTCCTTAGAAATAGTCCAAAAGCTACACCGGTCTACCGTGCATCCCCTCCCCCTCCCCCTCCCCAGTACTCAATAAGATGGGTTTCAAAGTGTACCTTAGTATGTCCTGAGATGTTTAAGCCGCATGTTCCCCGAAAATCCTTAGGAACACACCAGAGATATAGCCGATGGCGCAAGGGTACGCCCATTCACGCTCTTCGCGAATGCTAAAATGAGTTTGAGAAACATTTTCCTCTAAATAAATCAGAATTCATTCCAGAAGCCCAAATCAGCAATATTAGAGGGAGTTAGATCGTAGGGCTCTAGAGAGGAAATTCGAAGTCGAACAGGAACAGAGAGAGCGTAAGGAAAAGGTTGAGCAGGAACAGAGAGAGCGTAGGGAAAAGGTTGAGCAGGAACAGAGAGAGTTAGATCGTAGGGAAAGGGCTGAAGAAAGGTCAGATGATAGAGAGAGATTTCAAGCCCAGCTAGAAGAAGAAAGAAGGGCTAGAGAACAGATGTTAGAACAGCAAAGTCAGCGTAGCCAGTCAGACGGGTATCGTGTCAGACTTCTACCTTTAAATTTTGATGGGAAGGAAGACCTAGAGAGCTACCTTCAGCACTTCGGGCAGATAGCCGAGACTCAAGGGTGGCGAAGGGATATCTGGTCCGCTAGATTATCACCTTTACTGCCGGGGGAAGCTAGAGAGATGTATTTAAAGCTGAGTCCAGAGCAAGCCCAAGATTTCAGTGTCGTTAGGGATGCGCTCTTGAAACGTTTCCGCAGGGACGCTGAGTACTACCGGAAACAGTTCAGGGAGGTACGTAAGGAGGGTGCCGAAACTTTTCCTCAGTTTTTGAGTAGATTACACACTCTAGTGAAGAGATGGTTTTCGTTAGCCAAGAGAGACATGGAGAGTGTAGTTGACGTGTTGGATGCTTTCATCACGGAGCAACTATATTCTATCATGAGTCCGGAATTAGAGCTGTTTGTGAGGGAACGTCTTCTCGAGAACGGTGAAAGGGCGGCAGAATTAGCTCAGCTTCACATAGACGCTAAGAGGGCCGTGACTAAGAGACCTGTGTTTGGGGGGGGGGGGGTACCAGTTAGGAAGGGACCTAGACCCAGTGACCCGACTGTTAGGGTAGATAAACTGTCTGGTGGGAGTAAGAAGGAAGAGGCTAAACCGAGGGAGAGTCAGGGAGGAGGTAGTCAAATTGAGTGTTACAGGTGTGGGAAGAAGGGGCACGTAGCAAGGCAGTGTAGACAGCCTAACCCGTTGAATCAGGTGACGGTGAGTCCTGACGCCAGTTTGATTCAGGGAGAGCTCGTTAACAACGTCATTAGCATTCAGCCGTACAACCCTTGGAGTACGGGGCAGCTTAGAGGTAGTCCTGTTAGAGTCATGAGGGATACGGGGGCTGAGATGGGAGCTGTAGCGTCAAGATGGGTGCGGCCTGAAGATTTGACAGGTCGTGATATCTAAGTGATGTTGGCCGATCCATCTAAAGCAGGGAAGTACCCCACGGCTTTCGTTGAGGTAGACTCGCAGTTCGTTAAGGGGACCGTAGAACTGATAGTCAATGAAGATTCTATCCCCGACATCATATTAGGCAACTGGGTAGTCTTCAAGGAAGGGCAGCGTAGTCCCGTGGCCGTAGATGGGAAGCAGTGCGCCGTAGCCGATGCGATACAGACCCGAGCTCAGGTGAGGGCAGAAGGCATAGGGGAAAACCCGTTAGCCATTCCGGAATCGCTTAAGTTGGATGTGACTCCAAACCAGTTGAAGAAGTGGCAAGAGAGGATGAGACCTTAGCTAAAGCTAGAAACTGTGCTAGGCAAGGAACCGTCTTGAAGTCGGGTAGAGCGTCAGTTAAGTTCCGCGTCAAAAAGGGAGTGTTGTACAGAGTCTCATCTGCGAGAGGGGGCGGAGCTATCGCAGTTAGTGGTGTCACAGCAACTTAGGGGGGAGATGTTACGGCTAGCGCACGATCCTCCAATGGCAGGGCATTTAGGAGGAAAACGGACCAAGGAGAGGATCTGGTGTACTTTCTATTGGCCCGGCATGTGTGCCGCGGTCAGGAGATTCTGTGAGTCTTGTCCGGAATGTCAGAAGACAGTACCGAGAGGAAGAGTGTTGAAGGTCCCGATGCAACAGATTCCTCTAGTAGAAGAACCGTTTCAGAGGATCGCGGTGGACATCGTAGGTCCGATATCACCCAAGTCGGATAGAGGGAATCAGTACATCCTTGTTGTAGTAGATTACGCTACCAGATACCCCGAAGCTGCACCTCTGAAGGGTATTGAGGCAGAGCGTGTTACAGAAGCATTGTGGGAAATCTGGACCAGAGTGGGTGTGCCGAGGGAAGTTTTGATCGATCAGGGTACGCAGTTCATGTCTAGCGTCATGAGTGAGGTCAATAGGCTGTTGGCCTCAAGGGGAAGTGTACTACACCTTATCATCCCCAATGCAACGGGCTTGTGGAAAGGTTTAATGGGACACTGGTACCTATGCTCAGGAAACTCACCAAGGAACAACCGAGATCATGGGATAGGTACATCCCGGCGTTGCTATTCGCGTACAGGGAAGTCACTCAGGAGAGCACATGCTTTTCGCCTTTCGAGTTACTGTACGGGAAGACGGTACGGGGTCCCATGGCCATTCTGAGGGAGTTGTGGACGAAAGAGTTCAAGGGTGAAGAGGTCAAGGTTAGCAACCAGTATGTAGTTGACCTGAGAGTGAGCGTAGCTAATGCCGTAGTCGTAGAAGGCGAAAAGGGGAAGAAGCCGTCCGTTGTTGACAACGTACCGACAGTGACGTTGACAGCCATTGAAACCCCGAGGGGAGTTGACTTAGATTTTGAGTGTCCAGACGTACACTGGACGGTAGAGACTGCGTTGGGCAGTATGCAGATATTTTTACCGACTTTCCACTGCGCACTACGTTAGACGAGTGCGTGGTGAGGTTTGAAGATTTATTTCATGGTAGTTATATAGAGGTGACGGTCAGTACGTACCCGTTGTTTTTCTAAGTAAGAATGTCGAGTCGTGATAGGATAAAGGAACAAAAACTTATAGTTTTGTCTTAGGGGGGAGGTGTGTCACGACACGGGTTTTTTCGTCTGTTTTTGTAGGGGAGTAAGTTTAGAGGGGTGACAGGATTTAGTTAGTCACCGGGTAGCGATAGCATAGGTGTCTAGTATTTGGCCTGTACACGAGTTTTTGCTGCCGTGCGGGGATTTGGAGGGTCGGCGTAACGCACGTGATCGCCCGGGTCCCCGCGATCGGGTGGTTATTGTTTCACGTGTTTTCACATCACATGATGTAGTGAGCGTTTTGTGGGTTTTTTTGCCAACCTATCGTTATCCAAATTTTCGACAGTCGCATTTCCACCAGCGAACGAGTCGGTCGCTTTCGCCAACAGTCTCCTAGGGTGGTCTTTCAGGCGTGGTTCGCCATTAGCTGGAGGCCACAAGCAGCTGTGTCGGTCCTGTGTATCGGCCCTGCGATACGGTTCTGGTCGTCCCGGAGCCGTTGTCCGAGGAAGGAGAGGGAGAGAAGAGAGAGCTGCGACGACTTTACCCCTGGCTTGTCTTGTCTTGTTTGTCTTCGTTCTAGCCGGGGCGTCTTCACGGATGGCAGTATGTACACGTAACAATTCTTTAGTGGCCATTTGCTCGGCGGGGTTGTTTGTGTTTGCTTGTTCCGTTATTATTATTTTTGTTAGTGTATAAATGTAAGTATAGAATGTAGAAGGGAATACCATTTGTTGTGTGTCGTAGTTTCTAGAGTAGTTAGCGTCGAATTAGTTATTGGGATTTAACGCCGAGCAGGCGATTAAGGCCGTATCACTATTAGCGTAGGAATGTAAATATCGGAAGTGAGTCATGCAGTGACGTGTAAATATGTATTTTGAGGTTGAATTTATTATTGCGGGAGAGAGGTGAAGGGAATATAAAAGACGGCAATTAAAGTTGCGGGTTGTGTATTCTGTTGAGGTTGAGTTTATTGTTGCGGGAGAGAGGTAAAGGGAATATAAAAGACGGCAGTTAAAGTCGCGGGAAGGGTGATGTGATTATTTTGTTTCTTTTGTTAATTATTTATGTGTATTTTTGCACCTGTGTTTTAGTGCATCCAAATCTGGTTCCTATCCTAATCCAACGGTGGTACTGAGTGGGGCTGACTGTGTCACTCCGCCTTGTGGGGCTACGACGCCGAACCTGGGTGCTGTTACGAGTGTCGCGGCACGCCGCGTGTTAGTCAGGTCCGGTCATCCCACTTATTTCTAACCTTTTTGGGGAAAGTCTTGTATATTTATAATATTGTAAAGAACCTTAAGCTTTATTTCATCTCCTCGTAGTGACAGTCTTGTGAGGGGAGCTTTGTCAGGGGACGGAAAGTTTTGGAGATAATGTATTATTTGCAGGCAGCCTGTATTACAGAAGGCCTTATCGCGGAAGCGAGAGCGTCGAGTTGAGCTGCGCTTAACGGTTGTGTGTAACGATTGTGGTTGTGTTCTGTGGGAGCGTGCATGTGTTGATTGTAGGTAGCGATCCAATGTTTTATTTGAGCTATCATGATTACGAATCACGTACCTTTTCAGTAAGTTTCACTATCGTTCACGCTTAGTGCAGAATTGATTATCTTTTGACACACGGAGTTGAATCCCGAAGAGTCTATAAACTGCGCGAGTAATCACCATTGTTTTCTGCGCGCGTGAAGTGGGCAGTCACTATGCATTAGGTGGAATCTTGAAACTTCCGGATGATTCGGGGAGGTCGTGACCTGTCTAGTGTGCTCATGCGTGAAGTCATGACGCGCGGGGATTTCACAACATAGGGGCTGGAAATGGCAGCCAGATTTTTGTAGATTATTCTGGTGTAATTTCTCCTCTTTAATATTTATGAGTTTTAGTTACGTAATTTGTTCTGATTGGTTGTGTTGTACGAATTTGCTCGATTGTTCTGGAAAACATACCACTATAAAAGATCGTATTAGGAAGCGCGTGTGGTACATTGTTCAGTTGTAGAATTGTGATGTAACAGCGTCGGTACAGTGTTCAGTTGTATAATTGCAGTGTATCGAAAAGCTCATTGACATTGAGAGAGCGCTACGCAAGATATCGTGCTTCATTGTCAGTGACGGAGTTATGCAGTGAATGGTGATGTACATTGTATGAGAAACGCATTGTGTCAAAATGTGGACATTTGGCAGAGAAGACAGTGTTGGTGTATCTGTGGACGCATTTCGTGGAGATCGCATCGCTGTAATAAAATATTGTTGGAACTGTTACTCCAGTATTGTCTACATCCTTAAGCCACGTGTGACGGGTTGCAGCTGAATGAAGTTTATTTAAAAGAACCTTACGTGCGTGCGTCTGGTGTGTTTATCATACTACGACTACGACTCAAACACGTAACATTGTGCTTCCGGCGAGAAGGTCCCCGACTGACGTGAAATATATTGTTTATTCAACTTTTTCCAGTCAGGTTGAATTATATAATTATATTTGCTCGATTTGTATACGTGATATTGTTTATTCTGAGACGTGCTAGTTAAAAGAGCTTTGTGCTGTGAATGTCTAGTTAGCGCATTAGCTTAATTCGAACTTGTCGTTCGTGCTCCCGCTGAGGAGATGTAGTAGCTTATGAACAATATTCATTTTTCTCGATCTTCATTTGTGTGTTAGTAAACATATTTGGTTGATCGTATATTTGATATTGTGCTATTTGCCCTACTATATTACTTAAGGAGCCACGTGCTGTGAGGGACTCTTCGCGGAAGCAAAGGCGTTGGTCTACTGGCGTTAGCGCCTGAAGCTTGTGCTTCCGTCGGGGTCGGGTGGCGTTTGGGTTTAAGCTTTTCAGTTTCGTTGTATTAAGGATAGAAGTTTATTTTTCGTTTGTATTTTATTCGGGATATTTAGTTTATTATATATTTTGTATTGTGTATAGTGGTCACCGGTTTGGGGGGTTTGGACGTGTGTGTGTGAATGTGACATGTGAGCGTGTGGTTAGGATTGAATGTGGGTATAGTTGGTGATTGTTAGGGTTATATTTAATAAATGTAGTCGTCACTGTTCCTCTGGTACCAGTTTGTGTTAGGTTTGTGTTAGTGTGGGTCGGGTGTATCTCGAGTGTTAGCGCTCATAGCTCGCGTCCTCTGCAAAAAAAAACAGAATGAAAAAATATTGAATCTCTGGCTCACAGTGAAGGTATTTGTGCACCCAGTAAACGGCCATTTCCGCGAAATCGCAAAAAAAAAGACAAAAATGTGTCGGATGCCTTCAGACATTTCCTATAGCACTGGCAGTCCATTTCAGGCTTACGTCATTCACAGGATGTTACAATTATCATAAACTTGACTGGATGATACTGTGATCAATGTGAGTGACACAGTGGTTGATTTTGTATCCCTACCCCCAAGTTGTAAAAATACACAAAATTAATTAGAAAATAATTACTAGAGTTATTCCATTTCATTTTGACCTCTCTTTACCTATTAAGTTTTAATAATGTGAGTATAAAGTGCAAGAAAATAAGGAAAGTCGGCATCCTTTACGGTACGTTCGTGGTGAATGATAGCTTTTTCCCGTTTAAAATTGCCGAATTGGGAAACGTACGTTGTTTCCGATGCCCTCAGAAATTTGGTATACAACTGATAGGTCTTTTTTAGGTTTCATTGGTTAGGATAGAGTACCACAGTTGCTCCCAACCTGATTTTATGATTGTGATGCATTTAGGGGCCACAGTGGTTAAATCTGCTGCCCTACCCCCATTTTACCAGTACGCAAAGAAATGCAAAATGATCATAAAAATTGCTTATGTTATACTCCTCTGTTTAAATATTTTTGTTGCCAGTTTTCTTAACAAAGTATGAATATTGAGCATAAAAACTTATGATCATTTCATTAATTTCAATGTGACCCATCAATTTAATTGTAATTCTTTTTAGTTAAGGCATGTTTAACAAGGGCTGCCGCTGAGCTTCTACCGTCTGCACATTCAGCAGTCTTGTCAAACTCGGGGCAGGTGTACCTCGGGGAGATGTGTCTGATGCTGTTCTTGGTCTACATTAACGACATCAGTACAGCAGTACCAAGGTTTGTCTCGAACATCCTCCATGCGGATGACTTTGCAGTGTGGAGTGCAGCAGAACATAAAGAAATAGCATCCTGCAGAATCCAGGGTGCTGCCAATAGTCAGCAGCTGGACTGAAAGATAGCCACTCAAACTGAGCTAGACCATCTCAATCAGATGGAATAGGTCACTTCACACCGGGGACCTTCCAGTACCAAAGACATACAGGCCAACTTTACTGGCAACAGATAAATTACTGGATTCACGTGGAGGCCTCACATCGAAGACATGGAAGCTAGAGCTGCGAAAAAAAAGTCTCTGATTTAGAAACTGGTGGGGGACCACTTTGGCGCAAATTACAGCATCCTGGCGCAAGCAAACACCAGCTCCGTCAGACCAGTAGTGCGGTACCAAGATACATCGGCAACATGAAACACTGCCTGCAAAACCCAAAAAGCCAGGCTTGACAAGATGCAGAACATGGGTCATTCTTATGATGCAGTGACATTCTTAGAGCCATCTGGAGCACCCCAATTTAGGTAATGGAGGACATTGGAGCAACTGGAACGCAGAACAGCACACAGGATGAAGAGACTTGCTAAACACCGACAGCTCTGGAGACTACAAGAGCAGACCAAGAACCTTCAGAAACGCCCAAGTCTGAACCGCCAACTGAAGGTCCTGCAAAGGGCTAAAACTGACGTCCTGGAACCAAGCCCAAAGATTTGTGAAGAGCTCCCTTCAGATACTTGGACATCTCGAAAGAGCCTTCTAGACAACATAAACGATGTTCCCATGACTGTTTGCCAAAGGTCGCTGGAGATTATCCACAAGCGCTACCCTCACAGCAGCTGTGCTCACATCTGCACAGGCGGGTCCATACACGACGCCATGCGGAATAAAGGAAGTGGCGTGTACATCTGTTGTGCAGACCGCACTACTACCTCCCTCTCCTTACCAGCTGGCGGCAGAAGCTCTCTATCGCACAGATCTGCAGGTGCTCAACACAGCAGCAGAGCACTAGCTAGGGTAAGGCAGCAGCTTGATCCACTGATCTCCTCACCAGAAAGCTTCAAGATAGACTGTATGCCCTGTCCACAAAATAGTGCTGCAGTGGATTCCAGTGCAATCTGGAGTGTCTGGGAATGGAGAGGCTGACAGCCTGGCCAAAGCAGGCGCCAGACTACCTCAAGATCACAACCTCCTGTAAAGAAACCAAGACACTACAGCAACAAAGTGATTGGCAACAGCAGAATGGCGGCTGCAGCCCGTGGGCAGACGACACCAACAAGCTGAACAGGGAGAGCCAGGCCACCATCTTTCATCTACGCACTGATCACTCTGGACTCGCCTCGTGAGACTGCGTCATGCGGAAACAGCCCTTTGCAAATGTGGCGTAGAAAATCAGTCTCCTAGCACATTCTCCAGACCTGTCCATACAGAGAAGCGGTCCGCTGGCAGTTCTGACCAGAAGAAACGCCCCTGTACACCAAACTCTGAAAACATGCTCCCGAGCTCTTGACAGTTCACTTATTGGCAGCCCGAACAATATAAGATTTAAAGACGGCCATCAAGGAATTGAACGTTGCAGAAGGCAAAACATGAGGTAGAAGTGGTGTTCTCATGGTGGATATGTGGAAACTAAGTATTTTGATAACATTGTTTTGGCTGTTAGGAACCATGAAACTTTATTACGCATATTCATATTTACAGTTCTAGACGAAAATAAATTAAAAAAAAGAGGAGACCTTACTAGACCCGTCTTACGCTAGGTAAAATATCACCTAAAAAACCATCCAGTTGAAAATAGTTACAATTAAATTGATGGGTCACATTGAAATTAATGATATGATCACAAATTTGTATGCTCAATATGCATACTTTGTTAAGAAAACTGGCAACAAAAATGTTTAAACAGAGGAGTATGACATAAGCAATTGTTATGATCATTTTGCGTTTCTTTGCGTACTGGTAAAATTGGGGTAGGGCAGCAGATTTAGCCAATGTGGCCCCTAAATGCATCACAGCATCATAAAATCAGGTTGGGAGTAACTGTGGTACTCTATCCTAACCGCCTATCAGTTGTGTACAAAATTTCTGAGGGCATCGGAAACAACTTACGTTTCCAATTCGACAATTTTAAACGGGAAAAGGCTATTATTCACCACGAATGTACCATAAAGGATGCCGACTTTCCTTATTTTCTTGCACTTTAGACAATGAGAGGTCAAAATAAAACGGATTAACTTTAGTATTTTTTTCTAATTTATTTTGTGTATTTTTACAACTTGGTAGTAGGGAAACAGAATCAACCACTGTGGCACTCGCAGTTATCACAGAATCACCTAGTCAAGTTTATAATAATTGTGACATCCTGTTTTAATGATATAAGCCTGAAAATGGACTGCCAGTGCTATAGGAAATGTCTGAAGGCATCTGACACATTATTTTTGTCATTTTATTTTTGCGATTTCACGGAAATGACCGTTGCACAAATAACTTCACTGTGAGCCAGAGATTCAATATTTTTTTCATTCTGTTGGGTTTTTTTTTTCTTCAGAGAATGCAGAAGGTGTGCCTTAACATAATATTGCCTGATTTGGGCTTCTGGAATGAATTCTGATTTATTTAGAGGAAAATGTTTCTCAGCCTCATTTTAGCATCCGCGAAGAGCGTGAATTGGGGTACCCTTGCGCCATCGGCTATATCTCTGGTGTGGTCTTAAGGATTTTCGGGGAACATGGCTTAAACATCTCAGGACATACTAAGGTACACTTTGAAATGCATCTTATTGAGTACTGGAGGGGGGGGGGTTAGGGGGGGGGGTACGGTAGCCAGGACTGCCTTATGGACTAAAAGTCTTGTTGCTACGCGCTATTTACAACCAACCCTTTCTCAGTGTGTTTCTTTCTTTGCTGGGATTTTCTTTGTGCCAGTGGAAGATGGTCGTCTCCAGCATGTCTTTTTTTTTTTTTTTTTTTTTTTTTTTTTGTTAGGGTGAAGTAGCGCAGGTCCACCCTGTCAGATTTTTTCCTGACAGACGTTAACCATTTTATTCCCAAGGCCGCATCTCCCAAATTTCTGACGTTTATACGTGAATAAGTTGTCTTCTCTAAGGCTGAATTTTTTTTTAAAAGTTTTAATTCGGGCTGCAAATTTAAAAAAAAAATTGTTAAGAAATTGTAAAAACAGATCCTTACTTCATCCTCCGAGTACAGATTTGCAATAAACAGTACTGTTTTCTGTCTTGTGGCAAAAATGAATACTCTAAATCTCCAGGTAGATATGCTTGTTTGTTAGCTTGATATTTTGTTTAAGGGGGAGGGATCCTTTGTTGTTTCTTTCTTTCTTTTGTTTGTTGTAGCGTTTCTTTTTCGTTTTTGCCTTTACCGACAAAGTGCACTCATGTTTCTGTTTTTTTCCCAATGTTCCTTCTATAAAGGTGTAAAATATTTTTACCTGTCATTTCCGATGTGTGTGTGTGTGTGTGTGTGTGTGTGTGTGTGTGTGCGTGCGCGCACAGTGCATACGTGCACAATGTTTGTCTGTGTGCACAGTGTATATGTGCACAATTTTTGTGTGTGTGTGTGTGTGGGGGGGGGGGGGGGGTGTGGGGGTGTGGGTGTGTGTGTGCGCGTGTGCGCGTGTGTGTGTGCGCGCGTGTGTGTGTGTGCGCGTGTGTGTGTGCGCGTGTGTGTGTGCGCGTGTGTGTGTGCGCGTGTGTGTGTGTGCGCGCGTGTGTGTGTGCGCGCGTGCGTGCGTGTGCGTGCGTGCGTGTGCGTGTCGCATATGGTGCGTGCGCACACACACACAGGCACAGTGTATCTGTGCACAATGTTTTTTGTGTGTGCACAGTGTATATGTGCACAATATGTATAATTGTGTGCATATTCTCAGTTAGGTGTACCGACCGGCCTTGAAAATGAATGGCAACTGGATTAAATTGCACTGAAACGCGCTTCTAACATTGTCTACTGGTGCAGTCAGTGATAAACGCCAAGTACATGCCTAGAAGGAGCTACACACTAGTCCTGCGCACTTTACTTTAGATCGCCACGACCATAAGCTTCCCGCGTATTGCTTCCATTTAATTTCCAGTCAGCAATAAATCTGTGATTTATACATAAACATGGTGAACACGACTTTGTCCACTCATTGTCTGTGTATTGTGGATTCATGTTATTAGGAAATTAATTCTATGTTGTTAATTTGTTTGTTTTTAAATAATACTAATTAAAAGAAACATACGTGAATGACAATGTGTGCGCTGTGATTTTGAACCCTACAGCCCTAAACCATATGGTCTGAAATTGCATAGCAACACGCGTCACGATACGGCTGTTGACACATTCTGCCGCAGGACCAAAATCGCAAATTTTGAATTTGCCCCCTGAAGACTGAATTACACTTCTGGAAACAGATCGAGCGCGATAGTTCAAGGGTTGTGCCTGAATAGCTTGGCGCCTATGATTCTGCCACAACCCTTGAACTATCACGCTCGATCCATATCTTGCCGTGGCGTGTCGGAGTTGAAGGTGTTAAACATTAATGGGCGTTTGCCTTCGTCAACTGCAGTGATGGTTGCGAGAAATGGATGGACTGACGGTTCATTTATCCTGATCACATTAACCCTTTGGGTGTAGGTAGCGGTTTTAGTCGCGATGATTTATGCAGGAATCATCACGACTAAACCCGATACCGACACCCAAAGGGATAATGTCACCATACTGTTTTGTATTCGTAGTTGTGTTAAAACGAATTTCACTTTTTAGTTCTGCCGTGGTTGTTTTTTTTTTTTCAAGGGGAAAAAAAACCACACGACTTATTGAAAATAATAACAATGCCCCCCTCCCCCCCCCTTTTCCCCTCCCCACTCCCATCACCCTCTTCCTCCCCTCCCAACCGTTGTTCGATTTTGGAACTGGAAATTAAGACTGTAGGCACGCAGGGCCCCTGCAGTGAAAGATGGTTTCCTTCCCGACGGAAGAACATGTGAAAAAAATAAATTTGCTATGATAAGTATGAACGGAGATGTTCAGACAACGACGGCGGGGGATGGACAAAAACAAGAAAACCTTTGTTTTAATGCTGTCAACGCACATTTTAATCTCATAGAAACTTGCTGTGAACACTTCCAGCCTTAACCCTTTGGTTCCCAGAGCGAAAAATATTATTTCCCGGCAGTAAAAGAGTTAAAGCGTCAATCCACCATCAGTCTCAGGACACCCGGGTATTTTAACCCTTTGGGTGTCGGTAGCGGTTTTAGTCGCGATAATTCCCGTAGGAATCGTCGCGACTAAAAGTGCTGATGTTTGAATTCGTGGTCATTTGCAGAAGCCAGAAATTGACGAAAATTTTTCGTGGCGTTGATGTTGAACTGTTCACCTTGGCTGTCACGGTGTACCTGCTATGTCGTCACTGCACTGTATAAGATTAAAACAACAATTAGTGAAAGCCCTGCACAAAAAATGTCACAATGCTTTAAAGTACCATTACGCGTAAATTTGGAAACACATTTAAGCACGATTTGTGCTTGTTATGCCTTGTCGACACACCTAATGAACCTTAACAGCAGTTCGGACACGCAGCAAAAGCACACGCGGAAATCGGCGCACTTTATTCTGCGCTGCCGTTAGCGTGTCAATCTATTTTTAGCTGTTTCTCGAACTGAAAGCGTTGTATTTCTAGAACGGAGTGGAGTCATTGTCAGGTTACTTGACATAAAAACGACTTGTGCTGACTGAACTGGATTGTCATGTGTCTAAATGAACCATAGCTAAGCCTGTGAATAGCTTTTAGTAACCATCTGTTACAGAAGTGTATCTTTGAACACTTACGGCGGTAGTGGGCTTTCAATCTTTTTCATTCCAAAGCCAGAGTAAAGAGTGCTTGAGCAAAATAGGATTCGAGTAAATTACAGAAAAATTGTCCTCTTAGCGGAGCTCAGAATGTGAGGTTCACCGACCATTCCGGCTCCACCAAACACATGCGAGGTGAACAGTTTTTCTGTAATCCACTCCAGCTCTATTGCCTGAGCAGTTTAGACCACATGCCTCCTTTTACGCTCTGTTTTCGTGGGCTGAAATGTGATCGAAACAGCCTTCAAAATGAACTCGCTCCGGCCGATAGCTCGTAAACCAAGCGCATACCTAGGTACAGCGCTTGGAATCCCTGCTATGTTAACTCATTCTACCCGCGACTCGCAGCAGTAAGATATGGCTCGACCATGATAGTTCAAGGGTGGTGGCAGAACAGCTTGGCGCCTAAAGGCGCCAAGCTATTCTGCCACCACCTTGAACTATCATGGTCGATCTGTCTTCTGAATTGTAATGCAGTCCTCAGAGGGCGCGCGAGAGAGAATGACGTCATATTTAGAGTATTATGTCTGCGTGGTGACGGATTTGCCTCCTTTACGTCACCGCCACTGTCTGACTTTCCTTAGAAGTAAAGGATTTTAGTGTTTTAATTATTTTCTGAAAAGAATTAATTTTTACTAAAGAAGTTGAAAGGATACAAAGCTGGCTAACAAACTCATCCAACGTCTTTCTCCAAACTAGCTATATTCAAAAGTTCAAGTAAATGACAAATTACGGACTTAATCTGGGTCAACCGACTTCCTATAAATGGTTGTGTATGTCTTAAATGAGACATTCAATTACAATATGCTCGGAGGCTCTCTTAAGGCCCCGCCACACGAGCCGGTTGTGCCCCGATTTTGAAGCCGATTCCGATCCGATTGCGATCGGATGACGTCAATTATCCGATCCGGTCCCAATCGGCTGGGAATCGGGTGTCTAGAACCTGCTCTATTTTCCCGTTCCGATTCGGCCCCGGTTGTAAGCTTCAACCAATCAGAGCGCGTCTCGCAAAGCACGTCGTTTCACAGTTTGCAAATGGCCGAACACGCCTGTTGTGATCAGTACCACCGCCGTTGCCGCTGATGTTTCGCACGCCTCTTCCCGAATATGATGCAAAACTGCTGATAATGCAAGCACATCATCATCACTGTCAAAACTAGCAGTCATTTTGCAGAACAGGTACGACTTTGATCTTCGGTTCAAACCGGTCGGCTAAACAAGTCGGGAAATGCCGTGTGGCAGTACACACGTTTTTTAGTCCGGCCCGATCACCAACCAATTCGAAAACTGATCGGGAATCGGCCTCAAAACCGGGCTCGTGTAGCGGGGCCTTTAAGCGGCGGTCTGACGGGAAGCGGCGAAGCAGAAGCAAAACAGCCAGTAAAACACGAAACATCGCAGTTTTGACGATGTTTATCGTGTGACTAGACCTAAAGCATAACAGCAGCAAAGCGCCGAAGTGAAGCAAAGCCGATGCTTTCAGTGTTAGAGCGTGCTCTAAACTTTTGCGTTGTTTCGCTGAAGCATTTGATTGCCAGCCAATCAGAAGAGCCGACTTTACGGCAACGAGGTTGTTATCATTTCAGCGATCATGGCGGCATCAAAAGCTACTGGGCCATTAGCAAATCTGACACAAGTTGATACATTTATTCTCATTGATCTGATTCAAAACCACGAGGCATTATGGAATGTAAGAAGCCAAAATACTTACACTGAAACCAAACCCTGAAAAATGGCTGTGCGGGCTACCTCAGCCCCGCCCACAGAACGTCAACCGGTAGGAAGCGCCGTGTGTCTGCCGTCCGTGTTTCAGCGTGTGCGCCATTCGGCTGCCATTTGTGTTTGTGTGTGCAATTGCCGTGCAGATCAGGCGGGGATGGGGGTGGGGGGTTATAGTGACGTCATTTTGCTGCTCGTGCTATTCTTTTCAGTTCTTCAGAATTCCGCCTGTCGCTACACCAGCCCACATTTTCAATGTACGGAGTGACCAGTGCCAACTGTGTCTGAAAGTGCTGTAGGTCCACCCTCACAAAATTCGTAAAGGAATCAGCATCGCATTCAATCAGCTCTTGCATGAGCGCGTGATATGCGCCATGCTGAACCCGATTTTCCAACCAGGGTTTCATCCAATACTTCTTTTGCCTCTTTTGTTTCTTTCTTCTCTGTTCGGCAATTTTGTAGGCTGCAAGGACTACCAAAGGCATATCTTCCAAATCACTGTCGTCCGATGTATCTGCCATATTGAAAATATCGCGTAAAGGGAGGTAACTGATTTAAAACTGAGCATTGCTTCCACGCAGACTGCTTATGCAAAACTTCTCATCGTGTGACCGGCTCACAAAGCAAAGCATTATAAACGCACTTATTTTTAGATGCTTTTAGAAGCAGATGCTTTGCTTTGTTTACCGCTTTGCTTCTGTTTCACTTCACGTCAGACCGCACCTTTAGCCATCACTTCGCCAAGTTTCAAGCTTGTGAGTACAGAAATATCGGAGAATTTCTTGTTTACATACAAACGCACACACACATACATACATACATACATACATACATACATGCGCACATACATGCGCACATACATGCGCGCATACATACATACATACGCACATACGGCGCTTCACGCCAAATGTACGTTCAGCAGCGAGGTTAGCGTAACTATAGTAATTTTTATCGTGTTACTTAAATTGTTAGAGGTTTAGCCTGCCCGCCTTTGACATCATGGACATCTATTCCGCCCCACCGCGACCCGTCCTAAAAAGTCCCATCCTTAAGTAGAAGGGACATAAAAAATGACAATGAAATGAAATATGGCTGCCGTCGTAAAAGTAATCAGATGTACCAAACTGTTCATGCACTGTCTGATTAAACCTTTGTCTCCACTACCTCGCGTGCAATTTTCTTTTTAAAAATTCTTGTAGTTTTTGAGACCCATCGACTTTTTACCTCGTCACATAAACAGTAGAAAATGCACTATCAGCAATTTTTTTTTTATATCAACCAAGCGCTTTTGAAAAATATGTCATGAGAGAAAGGTACAACAAAAATCATAGCGATATGTACGTCCATTATATTGAAATTCACCTGTATAATTGTATGCGTTTCTTTGGGAAGATATTGTACTTAGCGCGAGGAGCACGATTTTATAGGCCATTTGACATTGGAGCGCAACGTTTTTTTCCCCAAATATCTCCACAGAGACACACTTTTCTGTACCACTTTAAGAAAAAGTAACATTAAGCGCCCGTTGACCTAATATGAATTTTTTTTTTACTGGACTCCTATGATTTGTCGATTTAACTGAACAGTCGTAAAAATATGGTGAAAAGAGAGACAAAGCCATTTACACTACCCTAATTAGAGCTCCGGCAGATTTCAATATCCGGCTTGAAAACTTGGCCAATTCAAGTGAAAATGGATCTTTCTTATACTGGGCATTACTATATCTGGGGCACATTTAGGGATGTAAAATGAGTAATTTCATGAAAACATTGCTAATGTTTACGACAGTACAGCAAAACTGACAAAGTGTTCGAGTTTCTTACAAGTAAATCGTATTAGGTCAACTGCCATTGAATGATATGTGTTCTAAGATTGGTTAAAAAAAAACCATGACAGTTCAAGGGTGGTGCCAGAAGAGCTTGGCGCCAAGCTGTTTTGGCAACACCCTTGAACAATCACGCTCGATCTGTCCCTAGAACTGTGATACAGTCCTTCAGAGGACAACTTCAAAATTTGGAATTTACGGTCCTCGGGTAGAATGTGTTAAGCGGGTTTGTCTGCACAACTTATTCTCCGAGATACGAATTCATTAAGGCGAATGGATAATTTCTTAAAAGTACGCATCCGGTTAAACCGTAGTGAATTTGAGGCTTCACGGGAGTTAACTGTACTATGTTATTAAGGACAGATATGAAATAGGTCTGTCTTCCTCATGTCTTCATCCTGACAAAATACAACAACTTTAAAATGGTGTTCTCCAGACTGCTGCCTGTTTGCATTTAGGCGAGCAGCTTTTCTTTAATGATCATTACTGTAGTGAAGACCCTCTTTACCTTTTTCGTCCAAAAACTTCCACCTCACAAATGTGCATGTAGGTGGGGACGTTTAACGTCATGGAGATCTTCAGGTAGCGGCCCTCCACAGGTCTGTCACATAAGAGTTTCTCTGTGGCACCCACAGGCATCGATCCAGTGTATTTGTAACATAACTCTGGACTGGATGTCTTAGTTTTGTACACTTGCACCGAAAAATCTCGTAGACGATCCTCTGCAATAAAGGAATAAACGAGTTTAATAATGCATTTTAGACATAACAGACTAGGAGCATAAACGGTATCGTTAGCTGGCATTTACAGTGGGTTACAATATATACAAGAAAAACTAAATCTGTCACATGAGCCATAGGCTTACATCTACTTACCGCAAAGGGGACAGTTGCCACGGTTAACGAGAACAATGCCGTAGATGTCATACGTGGCCTGAAGGTCGACAGACCACCACGGGTTGGTTTCCAGCTGTGTGTGCATGCAACTTTTTTCCCGCTCATAGTCGTTGTCGGTATTACCATCAACTACCCGGGAAGCAAACTCTGCAGCGGTGATACCAGGAAGATACGAAGAACTGCTGTCCGCTGGTCTGTGCAGCGCCACGTTCGGGAGCAACGAAAGTACTGCAAACACACACACACACACACACACACACACACACACACACACACACACACACACACACACACACACACACACAGACACACACACACACACACACAAACACACACACACACACACACGTGCATCATCTTTATCGGTTTCATTGTCGCAGCCGTTTTACCCATATAGCTCAGTGTATGAATATCCAGAAAAGTTTAAAAGCGACATGCTCCATGGCGGGCTGCTATTGGTAACATGTGTGACAAAACGCGTTCTCAATGTTTTTTCGCTCAGCTATTCTTCTCTACTCTTCTTTTCACAATCCATGTGAGTAGGCATATGTAAGAGAAGTTTGCTAGTGACCCCTCTTATCCTCACCCGGGAAACCTTCCTGCGTAGCCAAGGAAAACAGCAGTGGTAAAATCTTTCATTTCACCATATCCAAACTTCACCTGTAACAGCTTCACTGCCGAAAAATGTTTAGACGAGCCTACTGCACGAGACAGATCCTTATCCGCCCCCGAAGTCGCAAGGGTTCATGATCATCAATGTCTCTTGCTGAGCTCACTTGGGATCCCTGTTCCTTGGACGGTTCTGACTTTTTGTCGTTGAATGAAGAAAGATTTAGAAACAACATAATTATACGTTCACTGGCAGGAATTTAACCAAAATTAAGTTCGGTTTCGTGCGGCATATAGTAAGATGTTCCAAAACCATTTTTACAGGAGATACATGTATTACTTACTTACGCCTGACACCCCTACCAGGGTATAGGCCGTCGACGAGAGACCTCCAGCGACTCCTGTCCTGTGCTTCTCCTTCGATTTTACTCCAGGTGGTTCCCAGTCTCTTGATGTCTTTCTCGGCCTGCATCTTTTCCTCTTTCCATGGGGGTTCCATGACAATGCCTGCCTAGTGATACAGGAAGCTGGCTTTCTCAGACTGTGACCAATCCATCCCCATCTTCTTCGCCCAATTTCATTCTCTGCTGTTATCTGCTCTGTTCTCTCCCAGAGTTGCTGATCTTCTCTGGCCAGTGGATTTTCAAAATTCTTCTAAGGCAACTGTGTATGAAGATCTGTACTCTGTTGACTGTGGATTTTGTCAATCTCCAAGTCTCTGCTCCATATAGGAGAACTGTTTTTACGTTGGAGTTGAAAATCCGGACTTTGGTGTGTTGTGACAGCACTCTGGAAATCCACACTTTTTCAACTGGAGAAAGGCTGCTCTGGCTTTACCGATTCGTGCTCGAAAATCTGCATCAGTGCCGCCTTTTTTGTCTATGATGCTCCCAAGATAGGTGAAGGACTACACCTCCTCCAACGGGGTGCCAGCAAGCAAGACTGGTTCTTCCCTGGTTGCGTTCAGCCTCATTGTCTTTGTTTTCTGTTTGTGGATGGGACGAGATGTCAGCAAGCCTCGTGGTCTTGTCCTGCATTTGTTGATGACTGTGGGACAGTAAAGCCAAGTCATCTGCAAAATCGAAGTCGTCAAGCTGTGTCCACGGCGTCCACTCTATTCCACTTCGTCTGTGCTATGTGGTCCTCTTCATGACCCAGTCTATGGCCAGTAGGAAGAGGAACGGAGACAGCAAACACCCCTGCCTGACACCGGTTCTGACCTGGAGTTCCCTGGTGAACTGCCCTTCGAGGATCACGCGACATGTCATGCCATCGTAGCTGCTCTTGATCAGGCGGACGAGCTTTGTGGGTACACCGTAGTGTCGTATGAGTTTCCACAGAGTCTCTTGGTCCACGCTGTCAAATGCTTTCCCGTAATTCAAAAAGTTGACGTACAGCGGGGAGCTCTACTCCAGAGACTGTTCCACGATGATGCGGAGAGTGGCGATCTGGTCTGTACATGATCGGTTTTTCCTGAATCCTGCTTGCTGGTCTCTCAGCTGGGGTTCAACGGAGCTCTTCATTCTCTCCCGGATGATCCTGTTGAAGACCTTTCCTGGTACTGACAGCAAGGTGATTTCTCTGTAGTTGAAACACTTGCTGAGGTCGCCTTTCTTGGGAAGCTTGATTAGGTACCCCTCCTTCCAGTCAGCCGGCATCACCTCCTCTTCCCAGATCTTTCCAAACAGTGGGTACAGCAGCTCTACTGTTGTCTCTAGGTCTGCTTTCAGAGACTCCGCTGGGATGCCATCTGGCCCTGCTGCTTTGCCGTTCTTAAAAAATGCCACTGCTCTTCTGATCTCTTCCCGGCTGGGTCTGTCACAGCTGATGGGTAGGTCGGACTCTGCTGGCTGGATGTCTGGGGGGTCGGGTGGGCTGGGTCTGTTCAGTAACTATTCAAAATACTCGGCCCATCTGTCGAGTTGGTCTGCTCTGTATGCAATAGGCATGCCTTCTTTGTCTTTTGCTGGTCTTCCTGTATGGCCATACTTGCCCGACAATCTTCTGGTAATGTCGTAGAGCTGTTTCATGTTGCCGCTGCCTGCTGCATTTTCTGCCTCTGCTGCCAGGCTGTCTGTGTAGGCCCTCTGTCTGCCCTAATACTCCTCTTCACCTCGCGGTTGGCTTCCAAGTATTCCTCCTGTGCCCTTGCTTTGGCTGCTCTCGTGCGACTGTTGTTGACAACTGCTTTCTTCTGCTTCCTCACTTCTATCTTCTTCAAGGTCTGTGCCGACAGCCAGTCCTTGTGATGGTGTTTCCTGAACAGTGTCTTTGCAAATTGAGTTCAGCGCCTCTCGAACTGCCTTCCACTGCTGCTCTGTGGTGACCGCCTCCTCATCATTTACTAGCTTCTGTAGCGCTTGAAACCGGTTGGACAGCACCAGTTTGAACTCTTCTCTCACTCTAGTCTCTCTCAGGAGGCCTACATTATAGCGCTGTCTTCTTGTTGTCTCTGTGCGGCTTTTCCTTAAATTGAGCTTTATTCTTAAGGTAAGCAGATGGTGGTCTGAGGCGACATCTCACTCGAACATCTTGAAGGGATCTTCTAAATTTCTTGCTAATGCAGATATGGTCTATTTGGTTCTCTGTGGTATGGTCAGGTGAGACCCAAGTTGCTTTGTATATTCTTCTGTGTGGGAAGATGCTGCCTCCAATGACAAGTCTGTTTAGAGCACAAAAGTCTACAAACCTCTCCCCGTTCTCACTCATCTCCCCTAGTCCCTGTGTCCCCATCACCTCTTCGTATCCGGTGTTGTCCTCCCCTATTTTGGCATTAAAATCGCCCATGACGATGGTGATGTCTCGCTCCGCACATTTGTCCACAGCACTCTGGAGTCGGTCGTAGAACTCTTGTTTCTCTTCCTCGTCACTGTCATTAGTGGGCACATAACACTGGATGACGTTCAGCTTGATCTTTTTCTTGGTTCTAAAGGCTGCTGTGATAATTCTTGGCCCAAGAGGTTCCCAGCCCATCAGCGCTCTCTGTGCCACTGGTGACAGCATGAATGCTACTCATTCTGTATGGGGGGGGGGGGGGGGGGCATTCTCCTCTTCATGACCTGAATACAGAATCATCTCCCCACTGCCAGACTGCGTCCATCTGGCTTCACTAATACCTAGCAGGGAAAGGTTGTACTTTTGCATTTCCGCTGCTATCTGGGCGGCCTTGCCGCTCTGCTACATAGTCTTGACATTCCATGTGCCCATGGTTGTGTCCCTGGATAGAGAGAGGCGGCTTGGTCCTGTGGCTTCCGAAGACTTCCGGCTTTCACCAGAGGACGTCATAAATCTTCTGGTAGAAGAACCTTCCTCCTCCAGGAAAGAAATTCCTGTTTGTCTTTTCGTCGGCGTTTTTGTAGCTATTTCCTTATTTGCAGGGTGGGGAAGCTACCCCCACGCCCTTACTAGGAGGACCAGGGGTTTTCTGTCGGGGTCACCTTCCCTTAGACCATGTTGGTTCACGGCACCTTATTTCATTCGGTGCACCCCTCTCGCGAGGGACCCCCTATCCACCACCCAGGGGACGCGCCTCAACGCCATATGGTCCCAGCGCGAGGAGATACATGTATTGCCAACTATTAACCCTTCAAACACGTCTATATTTATGGCAGTAGACTGACCCTATCGTCTACATAGCGTAATGTTACTTCAGAACAAACACTTCTAGTCCTATGACAGTAGACTGACCCTATCGTCTACATGGTTTAAAGCTACTACAGAACAAACACCCCTAGTTCTGTGACAGTAGACTGACCCTATCGTCTACATGGCTTAGTGCTACTTCAGAACAATCACTTCGTGTTCTATGAAAGCAGACTGACCCTAACGTCTACATAGCGTAAATCTGCTTGCGAACAAACACTTCTAGTTCTGTGACAGCAGACTGACCCTATCGTCTACATGGCGTAATGCTACTTACAGAACCAAGTTGACGGTGATACAACCGTCCCCAAAGCCACTGATTCAGGAACAGAACAATTGTTTTAGCAATATGAAATACAGATTCAGTTCAGTTATCTCTAAGAGTATTTGTCATTCTCTAGACATCATGCTGGGTATTTGCTTTACGGCGAATAGCTTTTGTTTAATGATCATTACTGTAGTGAAGACACTGTTACCTTCTCGTCCAAAAACTTCCACCTCACAAATGTGCATGTAGGAGGGAACGTTTAACGTCATGGAGATCTTCAGGTAGCGGCCCTCCACAGGTCTGTCACATAAGAGTTTCTCTGTGGCACCCACAGGCATCGATCCAGTGTATTTGTAACATAACTCTGGACTGGATGTCTTAGTTTTGTACACTTGCACCGAAAAATCTCGTAGACGATCCTCTGCAATAAAGGAATAGACGAGTTTAATAATGCATTTTAGACATAACAGACTAGGAGCATAAACGGTCTCGTTAGCTGGCATTTACAGTGGGTTACAATATATACAAGTAAAACTTAAACTGTCACATGAGCCATAGGCTTACATGTACTTACTGCAAAGGGGACAGTTGCCACGGTTAACGAGAACAATGCCGTAGATGTCATACGTGGCCTGAAGGTCGACAGACCACCATGGGTTGGTTTCCAGCTGTGTGTGCATGCAACTTTTTTCCCGCTCATAATCGTTGTCGGTATTACCATCAACTACCCGGGAAGCAAACTCTGCAGCGGTGATACCAGGAAGATACGAAGAACTGCTATCCGCTGGTCTGTGCAGCGCCACGTTCGGGAGCATCGAAAGTACTGCAAACACACACACACACACACACACACACACACACACACACACACACACACACACACACACACACACATGAACGCGCGCAAGCACACACACACACACACACACACACAAATGAACGCGCGCAACCACACACACAAACACAAACGAACGCGCGCGCACACACACACATGAACGCGCGCGCGCACACACACACACACACACAAATGAACGCGCGCAAGCACACACACAAACACAAACGAACGCGCGCGCACACACACACATGAACGCGCGCGCGCACACACACACACACACACACACATGAACGCGCGCGCGCACACACACACACACACACACACACGCACGCGTGCGCGCGCACACACACACACACACACACACGCACGCACGCACACACACACACACACACACACACACACACACACACACACACACACACACACACACGTGTGCGTCATTTTTATCGGTTTCATTGTCGCAGCCGTTTTACCCATATCAGTTAGTCCTCAATGAGCAGAATGCATCCTAAAAATTAGGGAGGCGGGGCGCCGGCTGTCAAAAGTGATGGGTGACACTTGCCCCCTCTCTCGAGCAAATGTAAACGATACTGCAAGCATGGGCCCCGACTACGTACACGGTCTAACATGATGCAAAACGCTTTCCGCTTGTAAGAGGCATAAGTCCTCATCAGTCCGCAGGCTGCAGTAATTCCAAGTCTCTTGTTGGTCTCATTTTTTTACGCTGATTTTGATCCTCGGTATGAGGGTGCTGCTGCAGACTGGGTCTAGATGTCTGTAGCCAGGTTTTTTTTCCCATGCCTCTCTCTCTCTCTCTCTCTCTCTCTCTCTCTCTCTCTCTCTCTCTCTCTCTCTCTCTCTCTCTCTCTCTCTCTCTCTCTCTCTCTCTCTCTCTCTCTCTCTCTCTCTCTCTCTCTCTCTCTCTCAAACGCAGTTTTATTCATAGATGTGTATGGAAGCAAAGGAAAGAGCGTTACTGTTTTCAGTGCTGCCGGCTCGTAATGTTTGCAGAGATATGTGTATTTTTACATATTGTCCAAAATGTTGTGATGGTGCTATGTTGTAATCGATGTACCAATGGTCTCTCGCACTCACACATACTCACCCCCCCCCCCCAGCCCCTCCCCCCCCCAGCCCCCCTCCCCCACCCCCCACCCCCCCAAAAAAAAAATTAATTAATTAATGTTTTTAAAAAAGTAAATAAATTAAAATAATAATAATAATAATAATAATAATAATAATAATAATAATAATAATAATAATTAAAAAAATAAATAAATAAAAAAACACAACAATGTCAACACTGAACAACCAAACAACCCAAAAAGCAAACAAACAAACAAACTACCATTCAAAAGACCAAAACTGGCATTGGCTCACACGACTGTAACGTACGTATACAGGCATAAACCCGTGCAGGTCTAACACAGAACAGCAACAAGACTAAACCAGTTTCTGGCAGTACTGATTCAAGCTTTAGTGTCCAGGACATAAAAATGAAAGAAAACTGAGAACGGCTGTTTTGTCCTACACCAACTACAACACACTTTTGTCAAATTGTCATAGACACCCCATCCCTCCGCCCGGCTGGCCTAGAAAAACAACAAACAAAGCAAGAAACAGCTTGTGGTTGTCAGTATACAAGTAATTACATCATATGGACTTCGACTACAAGACGGGAACAAGCAACATCGAGTTACTGATTGTGTATGCGTTAAATAAGAACGAATTGTTTCAGGTGCAAAAAACGTAAAAACAACTTACATCTTTGACCTGTGGGGCTCAAACCCCATTTTTCGCAAAATTTGCATGTCCGCGGTTCCAGTTACTATTAAAACCATGTCTCGAGACGAAATCTGCATAAGAGCAGGGGGAAAAAAACATCTCTTGCTTCCGAAAGAGATAAATTTAGTATTTCATATTTTCAAACCTTTTCATACCTGACTTTGGCTCATGCTAATGTGCCGGGCTTGTCTAAAACTTCAGTAACATACGGGAGGATGTCCTTGAAGGCGTTCGACAGCGGCCAACTTGCATAGCTCATGCTGTTATTTGTCGTTGTCTACTGAAGTGCGCGCAGCAAACTTTGTTTACATATGCATTATTGTTGAGGTAGCGATTAATTTTTAAACGTGTTCTGTAATCTACCGGCTTCCCGTAAATTACAGCCCGTTTTGAATTAAGCCCCAATTGTGAGACCTGAGCGCCAGATTGCTAAAATGAAGCTGACGGAGCATTTTCCACCTCGTAGTGGCGAGCGTCTATTGAAAATGTTGTTGCATGAACTCATGATAGTCATTTATAAGTTCATACATCATATCTCGGTGTGATGTCATGTGAATATCAGGCCTGAGTGTTGCTTGTTTACGAGATATGATTTTTTAAAAAATGTAATGAGATTTGTGCCAAGTAAAACCGAGACCACTGACCCAGTCTGTTGATATATTTACATCGAGTTTTACTACTATCTTCCACAATTTTGGCTGGCCGGTCTAGTCTCAACTGAAAGGCAGTATAACATTCCGCCGATGTAGGTACCGCCGTTAGATGGTCTTTATAGTAGCACCCCAATAACTAATTCTGATGTAGATAAGGGTCGGAGTTGTGAATTTACAGTGTTCGCTGGGTCCTGGATGCATGGAAACCCAAGTCCTATGGGGGCCACTTGTCCTAAACATTTTCAATAGTTGCTCCGAGAGGTCCACTTTCTGTTTCTTCTGAGCCTTTGTCGAGAAATGGAGTATCCTTTGCAGAGAATGTTCGGAGGCCAGGGTCATCACACACTATCCTTTGGAACTACTCAGAAATAAAGATGGGAAGTTACAAGCATTGTTCAAAATAATGTCGATCTTTTCCTTTGTGTAAACAAAGAGGCAAGGCTTGCAGGTCCTGCTTAACACTTGACAAAAATGACCTGTAATCCGATTTTACAAATTCTATCCTTTGGAACTACTCAGAAATAAAGACGGGAAGTTACAAGTATTGTTCAAACTAATGTCGATCTTTCCTTTGTGTAAACAAAGAGCAAAGCTTGAAGGTCCTGCTTAACACTTGACAAAATTGACCTGTAATACGAATTTACACATTTTCTCTTTAATTTTTGAACTGCCCAACCCACTTGTAGAAAATGCTAGATGATACAAAAGTAGCCTATCAAACATCTTTCAAAACGGTTTTGATTTTGACAGGAATATCAGAGGGAAAGCAACAGAATGAAAAGATGGTAGCTATCGTCACTTTATGGGCAAAAAATATACCTGAAACTGATCCAGATGGTGATGCGTTTATCACATTCCTCACAAAGAGCAGCAAAGCTATATAGATCATTCGAACAGTACTCAAAGGCAGGAGAATTCTGGATAAAGTTCGATCCATTGTAATGAAAGCTCAATGAGCCGGCGCAAAAAGGGTAGAGTTGGACGTTGTACACGATTCCAGACAGTTTGCACGCTATCATCGAGCAGCATGTGTGCCCACTGCATAGTATAATTGAAATTATTTTCCCCACATTGATTTTGTTGACTTACTAAATCACGGGCTGAGTATCTGAAAGCGTGCTATGCATATCCTTGTCTTGTTCCAGTTTTTGACGCACTAAAGCGTTTCATGGTCAGGCCGCAAATTACATGTAAGGTACAAAAATTCTTAACGCTTTATTTTGGACATGACTGATGCTGTGGTGTCAAAATGAAACGGGCAAAGCGATGGTAAAGTGAACGGAAATAAACGTGACAAACCTTTAAAGCTGAGGTGCAATGAGAAAAACCTGCCCAGCGCGTGTTTTAAAAAGACTACAGGACCCAGCTTGGGCCCTGCCCCTAAGTGGGTCAAATCGGTTCGTAACTCAGTTGACGGAGTTGGCAACTGCGTATCCCGAGCTTGCAAAACTCTCGGAAAACGACAGACCACTTCCTGTTGCACGGAAATCATCGCGATTAGCAGATCGGACAACAGCAGACGATTCTGTGACACTTTGAAACTGACCGACAGCCACGGATTTTACGCGCTAGGGACTATGATGGCAGAATGTACGGCTGTACTTGCTGTAAGTATGACTCCTGACACTTTGTAGTTGTGAACGAATTTTTTCAACACGTACCTCCAGTCCAATATAGGCTAATATAAATAAATAAAGAAGCATTGTGATGTACAACCAACACAGTAAATTGGATGAGAGAGAGAGAGAGAGAGAGAGAGAGAGAGAGAGAGAGAGAGAGAGAGAGAGAGAGAGAGAGAGAGAGAGAGAGAGAGAGAGAGAATCGACTGTTTACATAGATGCCAAAAGATACAAGGTCGCCATGGGTCAAGCTGATTTTTAGTAGCTGCCCTTCGTATGGAGAAAAAAATTTGCTGTAGGCCACTCCAGATGAAAAGATATAACAACAAACACAAAACGACAAATAACCCCTCCTTCCTCACCCTTCCGATATCAAATAAAGCTTCAGGCTGTGCTGTGTAACTTACGGATAGCTCGGCCTGGTCCATATCCAGTGTGCGTCCAGGCAAGACACAAATGGCCTGCTCTGTCCGTCGGGTGGTCGAGTGTCGTCTGCTACTGTTGATATCAGTAAAAATATCGCTGGTTTAGATCAGTGATCGCGGTTCCCACTCGCTGCATACAGGAAGTGGCCTGTCTTTTTCACGGGAGTTTTGCCAGCACGACAAACGCAGTTGAAAACTCAGTCAACTGAGTTGCAAACCGGTTTGCCGAAGTTAGCCGAACGTTCACGAAGACAGGGCCCTCGCTGGGTCCTGCAAAGTTTTTTTAAAAACACGTGCGGGGCGGAGTTTTTTTGACTGTTTCTCAGAAACACGTGCGGGGCGGAGTTTTTTGACTGTTTCTCAGAAGCTGAGAAACAGTAAAAAAAACTCCGCCCCGCACGTGTTTTAAAAAAACTTTGCAGGACCCAGCGAGGGCCCTGTCTTCGTGAACGTTCGGCTAACTTTGGCAAACCGGTTTGCAACTCAGTTGACTGAGTTTTCAACTGCGTTTGTCGTGCTGGCAAAACTCCCGTGAAAAAGACAGGCCACTTCCTGTATCGCAGCGAGTGGGCACCGCGATCACTGATCTGAACCAGCGATATTTTTACTGATATCAACAGTAGCAGACGACACTCGACCACCCGACGGACAGAGCAGGCCATTTGTGTCTTGCCTGGACGCACACTGGATATGGACCAGGCCGAGCTATCCGTAAATTACACAGCACATCCTGAAGCTTTATTTGATATCGGAAGGGTGAGGAAGGAGGGGTTATTTGTCGTTTTGTGTTTGTTGTTATATCTTTTCATCTGGAGTGGCCTACAGCAAAAAATTTTCTTCATACGAAGGGCAGCTACTAAAAATCAGCTTGACCCATGGCGACCTTGTATCTTTTGGCATCTATGTAAACAGTCGATTCTCACTCTCTCTCTCTCTCTCTCTCTCTCTCTCTCTCTCTCTCTCTCTCTCTCTCTCTCTCTCTCTCTCTCTCTCTCTCATCCAATTTACTGTGTTGGTTGTACATCACAATGCTTCTTTATTTATTTATATTAGCCTATATTGGACTGGAGGTACGTGTTGAAAAAAATCGTTCACAACTACAAAGTGTCAGGAGTCATACTTACAGCAAGTACAGCCGTACATTCTGCCATCATAGTCCCCAGCGCGTAAAATCCGTGGCTGTCGGTCAGTTTCAAAGTGTCACAGAATCGTCTGCTGTTGTCCGATCTGCTAATCGCGATGATTTCCGTGCAACAGGAAGTGGTCTGTCGTTTTCCGAGAGTTTTGCAAGCTCGGGATACGCAGTTGCCAACTCCGTCAACTGAGTTACGAACCGATTTGACCCACTTAGGGGCAGGGCCCAAGCTGGGTCCTGTAGTCTTTTTAAAACACGCGCTGGGCGGGTTTTTCTCACTGCACCTCAGCTTTAACAAGACGTAAAAATGCACAAAGCAACTTTACACGTTTGCTTTTTGGGGAAAGAAACAAGCTAATGTTCAACAAATAAAAAAGAACTCGTCGACACACCGAAATTCACGCCAACGAGTCCGCGTGTATCTTGTATCATGTGTCGATCACATGATTTGTGATACCTTATTGTTGAGTAACGATATTTGAGTTGACTGTACATTGCTTAACGTCCCGACATCAAGACTTTCTCAGGACATGCCTGCACTGTTAACGATATTTGAGCTCAAGGCAAGCTTACTCATAATTGTTTCTTCTATTAATATAATCTATTACCAATTAGCAATTACTATTACAATCTATGACCAACTGCAAGAAGTTCTGGACCAGACCCCTAAGAAAGACATTCTTGTGGTGCAGGAAGACTGGAATGCCCAAATAGGAGAGGATGATGCTAGGAACTGGAAAGGCACATGCGGACGCTACTGCAATGCAGAGACCAACGACAGAGGCTTAAGGCTACTTGAATTTGCCAGCTCCAATGATCTAAAGCTGATGAACACGTTTGGCCCACACAAAGCATCTAGAAGGTGGACATGGCACAGCCCGAACGGAGAGCACCATAACCAAATTGACTACATCATGGTGAAGAGACGCTTCCAAACCAGTGTGAACATTGCCAAGACAAGAAGTTTTCCAGGAGCAGACATTGGAAGCGACCATGACTTAGTGATGATGACCTTCCGACTCCGCCTAAAGAAGGTCAACAAACAGGGTCCCACCAGAATCACGTTTGACCTCGAGAAGCTGAAAGACCCAGAGGTAGCGGAATCCAGGCAAAGATAGGAGGAAAATTCGCGCTACTGCTACTTCTAGGTGCAGAAGACACGGACGTGGACACACTAATCGACACATTGAACACTGTTGTAACCCAAACAGCCAGTGAGATCCTTGGCAAAGCTTTACTAACAATCTGCAATAAGATCTGGCAGTCAGGGGATTGCCCCACACCATGAACCCAATCACATAATAACTCTCCCCCAAAAAGGCAACTTACGTCAATGTCAGAATTATCGCACGATCAGTTTAATATGCCACCCAAGCAAAGTCATGTTAAAGATCCTACTGAACAGGCTGAAGCCACAGGCAGAGGAAATCATAGCTGAGGAACAGGCAAGCTTTAGACCAGGGCGCAGCACAACTGAGCAGATCTTCAACCTGAGAGTTCTATGTCAGAGGTACCTTCAGCACCAGCAAGACCTCTATCATGTCTTAAAACTGGAAACCGTTCATAAATTCAAATACTTAGGAGCCATTGTGACGGATGAGGGATCAAAACCAGAAATACTGTCCAGGATTGCGCAGACAACAACAGCACTGACAAGATTAAAGACCATATGGAAGGACAGAAACATCACACTCTGCTCCAAGATCTGACTGATGCGCTCCTTAGTCATCTCAGTGTTTTTGTATGCCTGCGAGTCATGGACCCTCACAGAAGACCTTGAAAAGAGGATACAAGCCACTGAAATGAGATGTTTTCGAACCGCTTGGCATTTCATACAGAGATGACATCACGAACGTGGAAGTGGGAAGCAGAATCAGACAAGCCATCGGGCCCTATGAAGACCTATTAGCCATTTTGAAAAAAAACGCAAACTGAAGTGGTATGGGCATGTCACGCGTTCAGGAGGGCTTGCCAAAACAATCCTGCAAGGCACTGTGCAAGGAGGACGAAGGAGAGGAAGACAGAGGAAAAGATGGGAGGACAATATCTCAGAGTGGACAGGACTGAGGCTGGGTGATACGCTACGAATGGCACAGAACAGAGAGGAATGGAGGGAGCTGGTTGCCAAGTCATCAGTGGTGCCCCAACGGTCGGCAAGACTACGGGATATAGATAGGTAGATAGATTAATATAATTAAGTGTGAAATTTTACTTAAAACCTAAAATAAAATCCTGTTCAGTGACATATAGTGCATACTACCACTGAATACAGGACCAAATGAAGCCCGTGTAAACTACTGATCCCCTGTGAACATGGCTGCGACAGTCCTGGTGTCGTCTGCAGCCGTACTGGAAACAAAATGTGCTAAAGAAAAATGTCCTTATCCTCTAAATACGCACTGCTTTATTCATACTAGACTACATTTTGATATACCCAAACCTTTGTTACTGTCTCTAGAAAATCACTATCTCGTACACGGTAGAAGTAAGGATTGTCAAGTTGCAAGAGTGAATCTATGAAATCTGCAAGAGGTACAGATATTCATAAGTCCTCGCCACGAAAGGCTATATATGAAAATATATGCCTTTAGCTTGATTTTTGTGTGTTTGTAACTGACATCGTTCCTCAAAATGAGGAAGTGGATGCGGACTAAGTAACAATTGTAGTCTGTACAAGAAACCAGTCCACATCTGCAAGAGGCATAGATACTCATTATCCCCTCTGCTTGAGGGCTCATGAGAATCTATAGCTCTTACTGGTATCATTCAGGCTGATGTTTCTCAAACTGAGTCTAGCTGAAACCGGGCCCTTGACTGTGACCAGATGCAGGCAAGCACCGGGGAAACGCAGGCCGAGTTATCAAGATGTGTTGACAGGTTTCACACTAGAGCCCACTTCTAGACCACGCCCACAAACGGCACGTGCGGCGATTGAGGTAGAACTGATATAGCCCAGTGTATGACAAAAGAAAAGTTTAAAAGCGACATGCTCCATGGCGGGCTACTATTGGTAACATTTGTGGCAAAACAACGAGTTCTTGATGTTGCTTCGCTCAGCTATTCTTTTCTACTCTTATTTTCACAATCCATGTGAGTAGGCATAATTATGTAAGAGAAGTGTGCTAGCTTATGCTCACCCGGGAAACCTTCCTGCGTAGCCAAGGAAAACAGCAGCGGTAAAAGTCTTTCATTTCACCATATCCAAACTTCACCTGTAACCCCTTCACTGCCGAGAAATGTTAAGACGAGCCTGCTGCACGAGACATAGCCCCCGAAGTCGAAAGGGTTCATGATCATCAATGTCTCTTGCTGAGCTCACTTCGGATCCCTGTTCCTTGGACGATTCTCTGACCTGGAATCCACACACATCAAAGAGGCGGAGAGGAAGGCCACGAGAAGACTGTCTCCCATGAAGAAATTGGCAGGCACCAAATGGGGAGCAAACAGCAGCATCCTCAAGCAGGTGTACACAGGAAATATCCGTCCTGTGATGGAGTATGGCTCAGCAGACTGGGCCACCGCTGCCAATAGCAACACGAGCAGGCTGGCCAGAGTGCAGAACGCAGGCATGCGCATCATCATAAAAACGATGCCCATCCATACCTTAACCACCACTGGTCTTCACTGCCTAGACAAAAGACGGGAGATGAAGGTCCTTGCTCACTGTGAAAAGTTGCAGAAACTGCCCACCCACCCAGTCCATCAGCAACTCCAAGAACAAACAAAAAACAGGCTGAAGAGGAGCAGCTTCAACCACCTCACAAAACAACTCACAAGAGCTCACCAGGACACCATCTACAGTGCCTAAGATGGTCGAGAACCTCTTCAAGCTACTGAGGACTGGAACACCTCCCTGGAAAACGTGCTGTTTGTTACTAATGTCCCAGGAATAGCCAGCAAAGAATCCCAGTCAGAAGCCATCCTCAGGTCTCTCACACTGGAAATGCTGGACCGAGATTACAATGCATCAGTCTGGGCACACAGATGGATCCTCAGACGCAGCTGTCAAGAATGTAGGCAGTGGAATTTTTATCTGCTACCCAGATGGACACACCACTGTGACATCCAAATCCCTGCCTGCGGGAAGACTGTCAACCAACTACCGGGCTCAACTCACTGCTCTACGAGAGGCGCAGACGATCCCCTGCACTCACATGTCGTTTTCCTGACCGACTGCAGATCCACCATCAAAGCCTGCAGCCCCCCAGTGAGCAGCTGGAGAAAGAAACACTGCACCTGCAGCTCGCCCTCTCACGCCTAACACAAGTGGCTGTTCAGTGGGTACCTGCTCACTGTGGACTATCAGGAAACGAGGAGGCAGACAGACTCGCCAAGTCCGGCAGCAAGTTTGAGCAGCCAAACCAACCGATGTCCTTCCAGGAAGTCAACACCCTCATTAAGCGGCACTATCATGCAGACTGGCAGACCCAACACAACCCACCATCTGATGACCAGTTAAGACACCTCCAGCGCCACCAACAGACCATCATATTTCGTCTAACTACTGGTCACTGCCGACTGCGTGCACACTTGTACCGTATGGACTGTCATACACTGCGGACTGCTTGTGTGAAACTGGTTTACAGACCCCAGAGCATGTACTGCAGTCCTGTCCCCTGTACAAAGACACCAGGATACAGCACTGGCCACATGGAGCGACGCTGTCAGAGAAACTCTGGGGCTCCATTCTAGACCTACTGCAGACCATGAACTTCATCTCAACAACCGATCTTGACATCTGAGGCAGAAACTCGGGAACGCTGAAGAAGAAGAAGAAGAAGGACGGTTCTGACTTTTTGTCTTTGAATGAAGAAAGATTCAGAAACAACATATACATTCACTGGCAGGGAATGGTTTTAACCAAATTTAAATCAGATCGGTTTCGTGCGGTATATAGTAAGATGTTCCAAAACCAATTTTACAGGAGATACATGTATTGTCAACTATTAACCCTTCATTGCCTGCAGGTATCTCTAAGAACAATATTATTGATAATGATCTTTGACCACGAATGTGTCATAATTATATTCATATATGCATCACAAAAAGGTCAGGGGTCAGTGCTTGAGAAGACCA
>BTPG01000001.1:189836779-189844279 GCA_036245525.1 Semisulcospira habei | reverse complement strand
GCACGAGACAGATCCTTATCCGCCCCCGAAGTCGCAAGGGTTCATGATCATCAATGTCTCTTGCTGAGCTCACTTGGGATCCCTGTTCCTTGGACGGTTCTGACTTTTTGTCGTTGAATGAAGAAAGATTCAGAAACAACATAATTATACGTTCACTGGCAGGGATTTAACCAAAATTAAGTTCGGTTTCGTGCGGCATATAGTAAGATGTTCCAAAACCATTTTTACAGGAGATACATGTATTACTTACTTACGCCTGTCACCCCTACCAGGGTATAGGCCGTCGACGAGAGACCTCCAGCGACTCCTGTCCTGTGCTTCTCCTTCGATTTTACTCCAGGTGGTTCCCAGTCTCTTGATGTCTTTCTCGGCCTCCATCTTTTCCTCTTTCCATGGGGGTTCCATGGCAATGCCTGCCTAGTGATACTGGAAGCTGGCTTTCTCAGACTGTGACCAATCCATCCCCATCTTCTTCGCCCAATTTCATTCTCTGCTGTTATCTGCTCTGTTCTCTCCCAGAGTTGCTGATCTTCTCTGGCCAGTGGATTTTCAAAATTCTTCTAAGGCAACTGTGTATGAAGATCTGTACTCTGTTGACTGTGGTTTTTGTCAATCTCCAAGTCTCTGCTCCATATAGGAGAACTGTTTTTACGTTGAAGTTGAAAATCCGGACTTTGGGGTGTTGTGACAGCTCTCTGGAAATCTACACTTTTTCAACTGGAGAAAGGCTGCTCTGGCTTTACCGATTCGTGCTCTGACATCTGCATCAGTGCCGCCTTTTTTTGTCTATGATGCTCCCAAGATAGGTGAAGGACTACACCTCCTCCAACGGGGTGCCAGCAAGCAAGACTGGTTCTTCCCTGGTTGCGTTCAGCCTCATTGTCTTTGTTTTCTGTTTGTGGATGGTGAGGCCACTGGGACGAGATGTCAGCAAGCCTCGTGGTCTTGTCCTGCATTTGTTGATGACTGTGGGACAGTAAAGCCAAGTCATCTGCAAAATCGAAGTCGTCAAGCTGTGTCCACGGCGTCCACTCTATTCCACTTCGTCTGTGCTATGTGGTCCTCTTCATGACCCAGTCTATGGCCAGTAGGAAGAGGAACGGAGACAGCAAACACCCCTGCCTGACACCGGTTCTGACCTGGAGCTCCCTGGTGAACTGCCCTTCGAGGATCACGCGACATGTCATGCCATCGTAGCTGCTCTTGATCAGGCGGACGAGCTTTGTGGGTACACCGTAGTGTCGTAGGAGTTTCCACAGAGTCTCTCGGTCCACGCTGTCAAATGCTTTCCCGTAATCCACAAAGTTGACGTACAGCGGGGAACTCCACTCCAGAGACTGTTCCATGATGATGCGGAGAGTGGCGATCTGGTCTGTACATGATCGGTTTTTCCTGAATCCTGCTTGCTGGTCTCTCAGCTGGGGCTCAACGGAGCTCTTCATTCTCTCCCGGATGATCCTGTTGAAGACCTTTCCTGGTACTGACAGCAAGGTGATTCCTCTGTAGTTGGAACACTTGCTGAGGTCGCCTTTCTTGGGAAGCTTGATTAGGTACCCCTCCTTCCAGTCAGCCGGCATCACCTCCTCTTCCCAGATCTTTCCAAACAGTGGGTACAGCAGCTCTACTGTTGTCTCTAGGTCTGCTTTCAGAGACTCCGCTGGGATGCCATCTGGCCCTGCTGCTTTGCCGTTCTTAAAAAATGCCACTGCTCTTCTGATCTCTTCCCGGCTGGGTCTGTCACAGCTGATGGGTAGGTCGGTCTCTGCTGGCTGGATGTCTGGGGGGTCTGTTCAGTAACTATTCAAAATACTCGGCCCATCTGTCGAGTTGGTCTGCTCTGTCTGCAATAGGCTTGCCTTCTTTGTCTTTTACTGGTCTTCCTGTATGGCCATACTTGCCCGACAATCTTCTGGTAATGTCGTAGAGCTGTTTCATGTTGCCGCTGCCTGCTGCATTTTCTGCCTCTGCTGCCAGGCTGTCTGTGTAGGCCCTCTTGTCTGCCCTAATACTCCTCTTCATCTCGCGGTTGGCTTCCAAGTATTCCTCCTGTGCCCTTGCTTTGGCTGCTCTCGTGCGACTGTTGTTGACAACTGCTTTCTTCTGCTTCCTCACTTCTATCTTCTTCAAGGTCTGTGCCGACAGCCAGTCCTTGTGATGGTGTTTCCTGAACCCTACAGTGTCTTTGCAAATTGAGTTCAGCGCCTCTCGAACTGCCTTCCACTGCTGCTCTGTGGTGACCCCCTCCTCATCATTTACTAGCTTCTGTAGCGCTTGAAACCGGTTGGACAGCACCAGTTTGAACTCTTCTCTCACTCCAGTCTCTCTCAGGAGGCCTACATTATAGCGCTGTCTTCTTGTTGTCTCTGTGCGGCTTTTCTTTAAATTGAGCTTTATTCTTAAGGTAAGCAGATGGTGGTCTGAGGCGACATCTCACTCGAACATCTTGAAGGGATCTTCTAAATTTCTTGCTAATGCAGATATGGTCTATTTGGTTCTCTGTGGTATGGTCAGGTGAGACCCAAGTTGCTTTTTGTATTCTTCTGTGTGGGAAGATGCTGCATCCAATGACAAGTCTGTTTAGAGCACAAAACTCTACAAACCTCTCCCTGTTCTCACTCATCTCCCCTAGTCCCTGTGTCCCCATCACCTCTTCGTATCCGGTGTTGTCCTCCCCTATTTTGGCATTAAAATCGCCCATGACGATGGTGATGTCTCGCTCCGCACATTTGTCCACAGCACTCTGGAGTCGGTCGTAGAACTCTTGTTTCTCTTCCTCGTCACTGTCATTAGTGGGCACATAACACTGGATGACGTTCAGCTTGATCTTTTTCTTGGTTCTAAAGGCTGCTGTGATAATTCTTGGCCCAAGAGGTTCCCCGCCCATCAGCGCTCTCTGTGCCACTGGTGATAGCATGAATGCTACTCCTTCTGTATGGGGGGGGGGGGGGGGGCATTCTCCTCTTCATGACCTGAATACAGAATCATCTCCCCACTGCCAGACTGCGTCCATCTGGCTTCACTGATACCTAGCAGGGAAAAGTTGTACTTTTGCATTTCCGCTGCTATCTGGGCGGCCTTGCCGCTCTAGTACATAGTCTTGACATTCCATGTGCTCATGGTTGTGTCCCTGGATAGAGAGAGGCGGCGTGGTCCTGTGGCTTCCGAAGACTTCCGGCTTTCACCAGAGGACGTCATAAATCTTCTGGTAGAAGAACCTTCCTCCTCCAGGAAAGAAATTCCTGTTTGTCTTTTCGTCGGCGTTTTTGTAGCTATTTCCTTATTTGCAGGGTGGGGAAGCTACCCCCAGGCCCTTACTAGGAGGACCAGGGGTTTTCTGTCGGGGTCACCTTCCCTTAGACCATGTTGGTTCACGGCACCTTATTTCATTCAGTGCACACCTCTCGCGAGGGACCCCCTATCCACCACCCAGGGGACGCGCCTCAACGCCATATGGTCCCAGCGCGAGGTGATACATGTATTGCCAACTATTAACCCTTCAAACACGTCTATTTTTATGGCAGTAGACTGACCCTATCGTCTACATAGCGTAATGTTACTTCAGAACAAACACTTCTAGTCCTATGACAGTAGACTGACCCTATCGTCTACATGGTTTAAAGCTACTACAGAACAAACACCCCTAGTTCTGTGACAGTAGACTGACCCTATCGTCTACATGGCTTAGTGCTACTTCAGAACAATCACTTCTTGTTCTATAAAAGCAGACTGACCCTAACGTCTACATAGCGTAAATCTGCTTGCGAACAAACACTTCTAGTTCTGTGACAGCAGACTGACCCTATCGTCTACATGGCGTAATGCTACTTACAGAACCAAGTTGACGGTGATACAACCGTCCCCAAAGCCACTGATTCAGGAACAGAACAATTGTTTTAGCAATATGAAATACAGATTCAGTTCAGTTATCTCTAAGAGTATTTGTCATTCTCTAGACATCATGCTGGGTATTTGCTTTACGGCGAATAGCTTTTGTTTAATGATCATTACTGTAGTGAAGACACTGTTACCTTCTCGTCCAAAAACTTCCACCTCACAAATGTGCATGTAGGAGGGAACGTTTAACGTCATGGAGATCTTCAGGTAGCGGCCCTCCACAGGTCTGTCACATAAGAGTTTCTCTGTGGCACCCACAGGCATCGATCCAGTGTATTTGTAACATAACTCTGGACTGGATGTCTTAGTTTTGTACACTTGCACCGAAAAATCTCGTAGACGATCCTCTGCAATAAAGGAATAAACGAGTTTAATAATGCATTTTAGACATAACAGACTAGGAGCATAAACGGTCTCGTTAGCTGGCATTTACAGTGGGTTACAATATATACAAGAAAAACTTAAACTGTCACATGAGCCATAGGCTTACATGTACTTACTGCAAAGGGGACAGTTGCCACGGTTAACGAGGACAATGCCGTAGATGTCATACGTGGCCTGAAGGTCGACAGACCACCATGGGTTGGTTTCCAGCTGTGTGTGCATGCAACTTTTTTCCCGCTCATAATCGTTGTCGGTATTACCATCAACTACCCGGGAAGCAAACTCTGCAGTGGTGATACCAGGAAGATACGAAGAACTGCTATCCGCTGGTCTGTGCAGCGCCACGTTCGGGAGCATCGAAAGTACTGCAAACACACACACACATACACACACACACACACACACACACACACACACACACACACACACACACACACACACACACACATGAACGCGCGCAAGCACACACACACACACACACACACACACACACACACACACACACACACACAAATGAACGCGCGCAAGCACACACACAAACACAAACGAACGCGCGCGCGCACACACACACACACACACACAGACATGAACGCGCGCGCGCGCACACACACACACACACGCACGCGTGCGCGCACGCACACACACACACACACACACACACACGCACACACGCACGCACGCACGCACGCACGCACGCACACACACACACACACACACACACACACACACACGTGTGTGCGTCATTTTTATCGGTTTCATTGTCTCAGCCGTTTTGCACAGTGTATGAATATCCAGAAAAGTTTAAAAGCGACATGCTCCATGGCGGGCTACTATTGGTAACATTTGTGGCAAAACAACGAGTTCTTGATGTTGCTTCGCTCAGCTATTCTTTTCTACTCTTATTTTCACAATCCATGTGAGTAGGCATAATTATGTAAGAGAAGTGTGCTAGCTTATGCTCACCCGGGAAACCTTCCTGCGTAGCCAAGGAAAACAGCAGCGGTAAAAGTCTTTCATTTCACCATATCCAAACTTCACCTGTAACCCCTTCACTGCCGAGAAATGTTAAGACGAGCCTGCTGCACGAGACATAGCCCCCGAAGTCGAAAGGGTTCATGATCATCAATGTCTCTTGCTGAGCTCACTTCGGATCCCTGTTCCTTGGACGATTCTCTGACCTGGAATCCACACACATCAAAGAGGTGGAGAGGAAGGCCACGAGAAGACTGTCTCCCATGAAAAAATTGGCAGGCACCAAATGGGGAGCAAACAGCAGCATCCTCAAGCGGTGTACACAGGAAATATCCGTCCTGTGATGGAGTATGGCTCAGCAGACTGGGCCACCGCTGCCAAGAGCAACACGAGCAGGCTGGCCAGAGTGCAGAACGCAGGCATGCGCATCATCATAAAAACGATGCCCATCCATACCTTAACCACCACTGGTCTTCACTGCCTAGACAAAAGACGGGAGATGAAGGTCCTTGCTCACTGTGAACAGTTGCAGAAACTGCCCACCCACCCAGTCCATCAGCAACTCCAAGAACAAACAAAGAACAGGCTGAAGAGGAACAGCTTCAACCACCTCACAAAACAACTCACAAGAGCTCACCAGGACACCATCTACAGTGCCTAAGATGGTCGAGAACCTCTTCAAGCTACTGAGGACTGGAACACCTCCCTGGAAAACGTGCTGTTTGTTAGTAATGTCCCAGGAATAGCCAGCAAAGAATCCCAGTCAGAAGCCATCCTCAGGTCTCTCACACTGGAAATGCTGGACCGAGATTACAATGCATCAGTCTGGGCACACAGATGGATCCTCAGACGCAGCTGTCAAGAATGTAGGCAGTGGAATTTTTATCTGCTACCCAGATGGACACACCACTGTGACATCCAAATCCCTGCCTGCGGGAAAACTGTCAACCAACTACCGGGCTGAACTCACTGCTCTACGAGAGGCGCAGACGATCCCCTGCACTCACATGTCGTTTTCCTGACCGACTGCAGATCCACCATCAAAGCCTGCAGCCCCCCAGTGAGCAGCTGGAAAAAGAAACACTGCACCTGCAGCTCGCCCTCTCACGCCTAACACAAGTGGCTGTTCAGTGGGTACCTGCTCACTGTGGACTATCAGGAAACGAGGAGGGAGACAGACTCGCCAAGTCCGGCAGCAAGTTTGAGCAGCCAAACCAACCGATGTCCTTCCAGGAAGTCAAAACCCTCATTAAGCGGCACTATCATGCAGACTGGCAGACCCAACACAACCCACCATCTGATGACCACCTCCAGCGCCACCAACAGACCATCATATTTCGTCTAACTACTGGTCACTGCCGACTGCGTGCACACTTGTACCGCCTTGGACTGTCACACACTGCGGACTGCTTGTGTGAAACTGGTTTACAGACCCCAGAGCATGTACTGCAGTCCTGTCCCCTGTACCAAGACACCAGGATACAGCACTGGCCACATGGAGCGACGCTGTCAGAGAAACTCTGGGGCTCCATTCTAGACCTACTGCAGACCACGAACTTCATCTCAACAACCGATCTTGACATCTGAGGCAGAAACTCGGGAACGCTGAAGCAGAAGAAGAAGAAGGACGGTTCTGACTTTTTGTCGTTGAATGAAGAAAGATTCAGAAACAACATATACATTCACTGGCAGGGAATGGTTTTAACCAAATTTAAATCAGATCGGTTTCGTGCGGTATATAGTAAGATGTTCCAAAACCAATTTTACAGGAGATACATGTATTGTCAACTATTAACCCTTCATTGCCTGCAGGTATCTCTAAGAACAATATTATTGATAATGATCTTTGACCACGAATGTGTCATAATTACATTCATATATGCGTCACAAAAAGGTCAGGGGTCAGTGCTTGAGAAGACCAGGAGGACTTATCTCAGATGAAGCCCCTGTATTGAATTTTTCTCAGAGAATTTTCACCCGGCATGAACTTGAGGGTTGTTAAGAAAGTGGTGTCAGCTGACAGTTGAAGCGCGTGCTGACATAACCGATCTTTGTACGTGCGTTCGCTGGAGTGACTCTAGGACACGTCTTGTGTTCTATGTACCGATGGATCACACCTGTATACCCCACACCGCACGTCTGGATAGTCTCGTCGGAACCGTCCGTACAGTCCGGATAACCGTCACAGCGGTCATGCATGGTAATTCGGCTGCACTTCCCATCAGTACAGATGAACTTGTCAGGACAGAA
>BTPG01000001.1:189711779-189831779 GCA_036245525.1 Semisulcospira habei | reverse complement strand
GTTCATGATCATCAATGTCTCTTGCTGAGCTCACTTGGGATCCCTGTTCCTTGGCCAGTTGTGACCTTTTGTCGTTGAATGAAGAAAGATTCAGAAACAACATATACTTTCACTGGCAGGAATGGTTTTAACCAAAACTAAATCAGTTGTTTCGTGCGGCATATAGTAAGATGTTCCAAAACCAGTTTTACAGGAGATACATGTATTATAAACTCTTGTCAAATTGTTTTCCCATAATCGTTGTCGGTATTACCATCAACTACCCGGGAGGCAAGCTCGACTGAGCGGTGATATCAGGAACATACGAAGAACTGCTATCCATTGGTGTGCGCAGCGCCACGTTCTGGAGTAGCGAAGGTACTGCAAACACACACACACACACACACACACACACACACACACACACACACACACACACACACACACACACACACACACACACACACACACACACACACACACACACACACACACACACCGGTCCGACCTCCAAATAATGAGTGATCGAAATATGATTCAAGTATCGTGTGCAAGAGCTGTCTCTGTTTTGAACAATGACACGAAAAAGTTATAAAGTATGATATCAAAATAAATGAAACCGTTTGGGTCAAAAGTCGGTTGTAAACTGGATGTAAATAAATTAACCCTCAACCCCACGGGCGCAAAGCTCATCTGGCACTTCCCTTGCCATTATCATGATCAATCCATCTGCTGCTGCAGAGTCCCGGGGCAAAATGGGTTAAGTGACTGCTTGTCCCCAATTAGAAGAAGTCAACTTCACGTATTCCACGCTTTAAAAAAAAAATTAAAAAAAAAAGAAAAAAAAAGTTTGAAATATTTGAATCTTTTTCCTAAAAAAAAGCAGTCTTCTCATTGATTCCTGATTGTTTTTACATAAACAGTAATCATATAAGCCTGCATAAAAGGAATTTAAGGAATGGAAATGATTGTCTTATTCTATACCTGCGTATTTATCTGTGGGCTGGCGATTGGGTGCCTGATAGGCGGGGGCCGGGGATCTAACTGTTGTCTGTCCAGCGCTGTGATTCCCCTTGGTTTGAGTACATAAGCCTGCTGTTTGTCCCGACTCTCGGGTAGGAATAGGTCAAACTGTCACCTAGGTGTGAAAATCAGCTAGAAAATTACAAAGTTTAATCCTTTCTACGAGTGAGGTAAATCATTAACTTTGTTGTGGACTAGCGATGCCACGGCGTGCAGCCCATTGTGACGTCATTTCGTTGCAAATCTATTATTCTTATCCAGAATGGCTGAAGCTACATAAGCCCACAGAACAGAAAGTAAAACTGACGCAAAGCGCCATGTGCCTCTCTGTCTTTGTGTTATTAAGCGTATCGGAGGGCAGGGTGTGTTAGGGTGGGGAGAGATGGATCGGGATAAGAATAAGAGTACTTTATTATCTCGAAAAGAGAAATTCGCTTGTGGTACATTTATAACAAATAGTACAAACAAGACATAAAAACATTATAGCATAATTATGAACATTTTCTCCCTGCACTTGCACAGCTACAAATTCCAAATGGATATAAAGTAAACACTACAAAATCTTTACACATAACTCTTACACATCTCACACAAACATCTTTTATGGACTGAACTGAGCGGCACTTGTACATTCACACCCACCTCTACATATGCATGGCATAATACGCGTGTTTCAACCTAGTCCTAACCCTCACTACTTATTATACAAACATCTCAGTACATTATTACACATTATTACACAAGCTGCATAATTAAAGTCTACCATAGTAAAATAATTAGTGGGTAAACACTCAGTAACAACAATCCCAGTATGTCCATGTTCACCACCAAATGAAACACAGGCACTTCTCTAAAATCAACAAGCTCCCTTCCTACTGATTGCACAGGTAAAGAGGGATAGGGGGAGGAGTTAGGTTTAGGTATGCGTGGATGTACCTACAGATTGCTTAGAGTGATGGATTTGGGGATGAAACTGTGCTGTAGTCTAAGTGTTCTAGCTTTGTGCGTGCGGAGTCTGCGGCCAGAGGGGAGGAGTTCATAGAGGTGGGCAAGGACATGGGATTTGTCTGAAGCTATCCGCCTACCCTTTCTCACCACACGCTGTTCATACAGGGACTCCACACTGTTTTGCTTACTGCCAGTCACTTTGCTGCAGATGTTTACCATTCGTGCCAAGGTGTTCTTGTTCTTCACACTCAGACCTCCATACCAGCACACAGAACCGAAAGTGATGACAGACTCAATAAAAGAGCAGTAAAAAGTTTGAAGGACAGAGGGGTTCACATTCAGCTTCCTGAGTTTCTGGAGGCAGTAGATGCGTGACTGACATTTCTTGTGTATGAGGGAGGTGTTTGCGTTAAAGGACAACTTATCATCTATGACTGTTCCAAGATACTTATACTCAGTCACACGCTCAACAGACACATCATCGATCATCAGAACAGGGACAGGGGCAGGGTTTCTTCGAAAGTCTATCAGTAGTTCCTTGGTCTTACTCACATTTAGGTCTAGAAAATTATCTTTACACCAAACACTAAAACGTTCTACTTCTGCAAAGTAAGTCGCATCATTATTGGAGAGATCTTCTAAAGCAGTGTCATCCGAGTATTTTATAAGAAGGGTAGAGTCCGTGCCACTACAATCGTTAGTGTACAGTGTGAACAGCACAGGGGAGAGAACTGTACCTTGAGGGGCGCCTATGGAAGTGGACCTAAGGGATGAGAGAGCTGTTTGAAAGCGAACTGACTGGGTCCTATTTACAAGGAAGTTGACAATCCATAGGATAAGCCTTGGCGTTACATTAGATAAGCTTTAGAAAAGGAACTGTGAATGTTCCTAAAATAAAAAAAACGCATGTATGCTCAAAACAATACCATAGACTTTGGGATAAAATCCACATCTTGTTGATTTTTCGGACAGGGGTGGAAAGCTTCTCTCCCCACCCACCCCCCAGCCGCCCTCCCTCCCCCCCCCCCTCCCACACACACACCTTGCAGGTAGAGGACTAAGAGTTGTTCAAATCAGCAATGATGCTTGCCTCTGTCAAAACAAAAATGCTAAATATGCTCATAGTGTCACATTAGCATGATCCATATGTTCACTAGTAATAAAATACTTCTTAGTTTGTACGTACACTCGAAATTTCTTTCCCATGCAGACATATAAACGGAGAATAGACAGCAGCGACCACACAAATCGAATCGCCATACTATTGAGATAGACGACACTGATGTCCACTGGTGATTGTGACAACCTTAGAAAAGGACTAAATAAACAAACCTGCTGGCATTTTCCGTCAGTATCCGTGTTCTAATTACAAGTAGACTTTACTCAACAACACGCACGATTATAGAAAGCACAGTCAAACAAAATCTCCGAGCTGAGTCAGTCTCGACAGTCCAATACGTGGCATACAACAGGTCACCATTTGGACACACACACACATCGGAAGTATCACAACCATGTTCATAAACAGACATAGTTATTAATGTTTGTGGTCGCACCTAAGGTAGCTTCTCCGCCTGTTTTCTCCAATATCGGAGGCGTGCGAGAGGAAATTAGCGCGAAGAAACATGTTCAGCAGTGTCAGATTAGCTGGGTTCTGTATTTTTGAAGCATACATTTGTTGTTGGACGGTAAAGTTACCTTCAGCCTATGCGCATGTAAACTTTACGTCATGTTACCTCCTTTGCAACATTTCAGAAAAGTCTGACGTGAATTTCAAACTATGAAGGCCCTAGATTGTGACGTTAAAGAGGTTTGTGGTGACGTGATTTTTTTTGTAGTACGTGTAGTACACACAGTGCCACTATCAGTGGCGCTAAAGGGTTAAGATTCGCTATATTTTAGCGCAAATCTAAACAAGATGGCATGAACAATAACCCACAAAGTCCCTTCTGTATGAGAGCTGTCTTCGATGTCAAGGGTCTACCTTTTGTCTTTGACTTAATTCTAATGTTGAAATATCTCCTTTTGAAAAAGCCTCGCAGATACGCTAATGCGTCATATTAAGCTTTATAAGGGGCGCGCGCAGTGATTACGCGTAATTGGTTTGTCAAACGTCATTTGTCATGACGTATTTTTTTTTTTGTTTTTACGTAATTTTATATTTAACGTGATATGACTTTCGCTTTCGCTTCAAGACTTGCGAAAATAGTGACAATACTAGAATTTCACGGTACAGTTTCAGTCTTGCTATAATTTGTGTGAAATCAGGTTGACTTTACCTAGCTACATGCTATACTAAGTACACCTGCATGCTCTTCTGAAAGCGCGTCAATGTGTGCGTATGCATGTGTGTGTGTGTGCATGCGCGCGCTGCAAACATTCTCAAGAGGCATAGATGTTCATGCGCCCTCCGGGCACATGACGATCTATGCCTATTGGAGATGCGCGCATATGTGTGTGTGTGTGTGTGTGTGTGTGTGTGTGTGTGTGTGTGTGTGTGTGTGTGTGTGTGTAAGGGAGAGAGAGAGAGAGAGAGAGAGAGCGGCGCGCGCTAAAGAGAATTACGTCATATTTAGAGTATGGACCTCACCGAGCACGCGCCACAAAAGCCACGCCCCCTAGTAATTGTTGCTGGGGCCCGCAAGCTTTCCTGTCCCTTGGACAATATGGCGGACGGTAGCGCGCGTGATTCGACTGAATGCGTTGCAAATTCTACAATCCTACATTTATCCAAGGATACAAAGCTATGTCAAAAACGGCTCTAGATCGAGGCAAAGCAAGTTTGCGTCAAGTTTCATTGATGCTGTTCGTATTTATCACTCAACTGGCAGTGATTCCGTTCAAGTTGCTTCCGTGTATCACCGGTCGCAGATCTACAAGAACGCGTCGATCCACACAAACTGTACGGCGACAATGCCCGGAGCATCAGCAAGCACAGGTCACAGAAGCTATCATTGCCTGCAGAGCCGGGTAGGTGTTTTTGTTATTGGTGTTGCTTTAAAAAAACAAACTTAGCACACTTATCCGAGCCATTTTAGTCCATCTTGTCTCATCGTAGCAGGATGGCAGTGCTGCTCAGCGCTCTCTATTGCTGGTTGTGTTCACAGTATCAGGCAGAGCTGATTACTTTCACTCACAAATAAATCGGTGTGTGTGTGTGTGTGTGTGTGTGTGTGTGTGTGTGTGTGTGTGTGTGTGTGTGTGTGTGTTGTGTGTGTGTGTGTGTGTGTGTATGTGTGTGTGTGTGTGTGTGTGTGTGTGTGTGTGTGTGTGTGTGTGCACAAAAGACCTGAAATGGGTGACTGTCTTTACCATCCTTATGGAAAATGGGTGTGTGTAAAATTCTGGGTGCCCAAGTCAGACACCCATTTTTTCTGAGGGTGGTTTCTGCATTGTCTTGCTTTAAGAAGTTGTAAAAAAAATTTAAAAATCAGTTTTTCACATTTCAAGGTTTTTGCACGCACTTTTGTGCTTAAAATGCACGCTGCTAGTGTGTTTGAACTTGTCCCAGCATTATGTGTGTGTGTGTGTGTGTGTGTGTGTGCGCGCGCATGCACGAAACCTGTAAAATGGGCGTGTTTGTGTGACATCACCCTTCTCATCTATAAATAACTTAATAGCTGATATGGGTCGACTGCGTCGGTGAGTCGAATTGAAACGGAGAGATACGAAAGGAAGAGGGGGGGATGGTGGGGGGGGGGGGGGGGGGTATTTTAGTTGTTTGAGGGAGTAAATTGTTTATGTTGCTACAAAATGAGGTTTGTTATTTGAGGGTGTGGTTGTTTTGTTAAAAAAAAGTGTTGTTGTGTTGTGCTTCCGGGGTGATGTGGAGGGAAGTCATGTCTAGTGAACAAACTTAAGAGCCATGTATTCATTCGCAAGTGACTTAGCCTATATATATTCGTGCGCTGGTTGCTATGAAGTGAAGTGATTGTATGAGTGCGCAGTGTGAGAGAGGACGTATAGACTTTGGGTGAGGCTGCTGTTGTCTTGTGTCTTTTGGTTCAACCTGTTGCTTTGTTTGTGGGTTTGTTGGTGTTATGCTTTCGTTTCGACTGCAACTCCTGTCGGATTGTATGCACAAATTGATTGAATGCAAATGACGTCACACAGTCATTGTCGTTAGGTGCGTCGTCTGCTGCAGTCGGTCGTTTAGTGCAGTATGAAGAGTGCAGGCTTGGATGGAGCATTTTCCGATGTAATGCTAGGTCAGAGAAGAAAAAAAAAAACCTAATGTTGCCAAAGGGTGTAATAGTAAAGTATTGTTTGTGTGAATGCTACCTGTTTGAGGGAAGGACTGGAAAGTCGAGCAGTGCTGAGCGAAGAGAGAAGGCGACAATGGGAAAACTATGATATCCAGCACTATTACGTTGGAATAGATGCATAACAGTTACGACACGCCTGTAAATGAAAACACTTTTAATATTAACAAAAGTTGAGTTTAAAGAGGTTTTAAAACAGTTTTAATAAAAACATGTTGCCCGACACGCTTCTAAAAACAACAGTTTCTTAGTTTTAAACCTTGTACCGCGCCATAAACGCCGGAATGTGGGACTTGGCCAACTGGATCCATCTGGTGCACTCCAAATGTGTATTTGTGAGTGGTTTGATGTGCAACTCGGTGCGCGCCTCTGAAATGACATACTGATTCCAGGGATAATGAAGATCTTTCATTCATAAGAGAGCATTCAGCAGCTCTATAAAACCAAAAGTGATGACCGACCGACCCCCCCCCCCCCCCGACCCCCGACCCCCCCCTTCACCCCCGCCATCCCCCTCCCCCACAACCCCACCCAAACAATCATAAGCAAATCAACCAGAGGTATGTTTAGTGAGGTATTTGTTCACTGTGTCATTGTGCTTGACATTTTTAATGCAGGAAAAAGAAGGAATATACATTAAGTTGAAAAAAAGAATGACAACAATCAAATAAATGTGGAAAAAAGCATCAAATTTTCCGTGAACTTTACCTTATTACAGACACATAATTTTCTTGAGATAATCCATGCTAAAATGAATGATTTGACGAGGACACCCATTTTCACTGTAATGCCAGTTTTTTTGTGTGAGAGGCACCCACTAGAAAGCAGAGTTCGAGCCCACAACTTGAAACAAGACTGAGAAGGAGCCAACAGACGAAACATCACCTCGGACCACAACTATCGTCACCAACGCTGGACAGTGGGTGAGTGACCTTTTTGTGTCAACGCTACAGTTTTGAATAAGGGCCAGTAGTAATTTGTAGTTAACTGAAAAATGGCAGAAGAACACATAGGAATGTTACACCCACTGAACCCAATATTGGCAGCACTAGGTAGCCAGATAGAGGGGATGTCGTCCTCTGTTAACGCACAGTCTATCTCCCAACTGATCCCCACCTTCAATGGAGATCAAAAGAAGTTTCTGGAGTGGATGAAAAAAATAGAAAAATATGCCGCACTAGTAAACATAGTAGGGAGGAAGGCCTTCATTGCATATCAAGCGAGTAGTGGGGCAGTAAGCGACTTCATCGGTCGTTTTATTCAAAGTAACGGGAATAACAGTTGGGAGGAATTGAAAGAACAACTAACGGTCAGATTTGGAGAGTTCAGGGATGAACAGCACGCCCTGACCCTCATACAGAGAGCTAGACAGGGGAAGGATGAAAGCGTTCCTCTATATGCGGAGAGACTGATCTCATTAGGAGAAGAAGCGTTCCCAGATGAAGACGGTCCTATCAAAGACAGGCAACTGATTGCCTGCTTTATAGACGGACTGGCACATGACTATTTAAAAATGAAGGTCATGCGCGAAGCACCCGCTACGTTAGAGCGTGCTGTTAGCATTGCCCTAACAGAACAAAATTTTCGACAGATGTTCGATCTTAGGGTAAAACAAAGAAGTACGGTGACCAAGTCCCCAGCAGACCAGTTCCGTAGAGACAGGGAAGAAGTAGATCGCTCTAGGGGGAGGGGGTGTTTTAGGTGCGGTTCATCTCGCCATAAGGCACGCGATTGCCAGACCACTAGGCAGGTAAACGCAGTACGTCAGCAGCGGTCGTCGTTGCCGCAGCGAGAGTATGAACACGTACGGTGTGGCGCTGCGGGGGTCAGGGCCATCGACAAAGAGACTGCAAGGTTAGAATAGGATATAAACGACAGGGAAACTAGAACGTTCTGCACAACGAGAAGCCGGTGGGCAGAACGGGGGAAACAGTAGATCCTCCAGCATCAATTTAGCAGGAAGTCCAAAATGCATAGTTTTTAAGGTAGGGAGTCAGAAGTTTAGAAGTCTCATAGATACAGGGGCAGAAGTATCATTGATTAGTAAGAAGGCATACGAACATTTACAGAACAAGCCAAAGCTAGAGAAAAGGAGTGTATCATTACAGTCAGTCAGTGGGGAAGCGTTAGGAGTTGTAGGTAGTATAGAACTAGACTTCAATATGAAATTGAAAAGCAGTTGTTCAAACATCGTTTTTATGTAGTGAAAGAGATGAATAGAGATTTCATTTTGGGAAACGACTGGCTCGATAAGAACGGAGCACGCATCTATTTTGATTTGAGAAATGTTGGACTCGGGAATGCGTATGTACCTTATGAACAAGACATGCACATATCCTCGTTAGTCAGAATACACAAGACAAAAATTTTGAAACCACATACAGCGGAGATTTGTCAAGTAAGAATAAAGAATACGCAGTACTTCGGTAAAGATGAATGTTTAGACTTCTCTGCGACAGATAGGGGGTTTGTTGCGGAAGAACCAGGGCTATCAGTGATGAGTGGGGTAGTTAAAAACAAAGGTAGGACATTTCCTTTGTTAGTCATGAATCACACAAACAAAACGTTCAGGCTAAAAAGGGATGTGTGGTAGGCAGGTCAAACAGCGTAAGTCAGGTTGAGTCAGTTTCTAACAGAACGGAAGAGCGAGAAGTCGCTTCCATTGATCAGACAGAAATCGATGCGCCTGACGCAATCAGGTCCACAGTTACTAAACTGGTATCGGAGCATTCCGATATGTTCGCGAGTAGCGATCTGAACTTAGGGCGCACCAATACTGTCAAGATGAGCATAGACACTGGAGACCACGCTCCAATAAGGGTGAAACCTTACCGCGTTCCCTTACAGGATAGGGAGATAGTAGACAAAGCAGTAGACGAGATGTTAGAGGCAGGGATCATCAGGAGATCGATGTCGCCATGGTTTTTCATCTTAGTAGTCTAAAAAAGACGGGTCAAGGAGGTTGTGCGTTGACTCCGAAAGCTAAACGAGATCGTATCCACTACCGCTCATAGACGATATTTTGTCCTTGCTGGGGAAGGCAAAATATTTCACAAGGTTAGATATGAAATCAGGATACTGGCAGGTAGAGATGGCGGATCAAGAGAGTAGTGAGAAAACAGCTTTCGCTTGTCACAAGGGACTTTTTGAGTTTGCAGTCATGCCGTTTGGACTTTGCCAGGCACCCAGTGTGTTCATGTTGTTGATGAACACAGTGTTGATGGGGCTAGAAACATTTTGTTCGGCATATATGGATGATATTCTTATCTTTTCAGAAACAAAGGAACAGCATTATCAGCACATAAAAGATGTGTTCGGTAGGCTCAGACAACATAAACTCAAGTTGAAACTGAAGAAATGTCAGTTCTTCGCCGAAGAAACACAATACTTAGGGTTTGTGATAGGGAAAGAAGGAGTCCAACCAGACCGAGGAAAGGTGTCAGCAATTCGAACATTGCCGAATCCAATATGTATAAGGGAGTGTCGTAGTGTCATTGGAATGATGTCCTACTATTGCAGGTTCATACCCAACTTTTCTGAGATAGCTGAACCCATCATCAATTTGACAAAGAAATTTGCAAGATTCAAATGGTCGGATCAGTGTCAACAGGCGTTTGATTTTCTCAAACAAAGTCTGTCAGTAGTCCCTTTGTTGGTATATCCGGACACGAGACGTCCATATGTATTGTACACGGACGCTAGTGACGCATGTATCGGGGCATGTCTGACACAAGAAAGTGAAGACAGCACAGCGCAAAAGACAGAAAAAAACCTATTTATTTCCTGTCCCATAGGTTGAGCCAGAGCCAGAAGAAGTGGTCTACCATAGAAAAGGAAGCATTTGCAATCCATTATGCGTTACAGAAGTTAGACCACTATTTGCACAATGCGCAGTTTGTTGTTCGCACAGATCACAAACCGTTGAAGTATCTCTTAGAGTCACCCATGCAGAATAAAAAGATTCAGATGTGGGCGATAGGGATCGCAGGGTACAATTGCACTATAGAGTACATTCCAGGGCCACATAATGTGTTGGCTGATTTGTCGTCTAGGGTGCCACAACCAAACGGAAAGGAGTTAGCATCAAAAGAGACGGAAGAGATAGTTACAGAAGTGAGCGACATTGCGTTCCAGATAGGGGTGATTAATTCTAGTCGGATAAGACCAAAGCAGTTTGCACCCAGTTTGCAATCCTGCCTAAGTCTAGGGGTGAAGGGGTGAGGCGGTTATTAGAGGCTATTGGAGATCTACTATAGGCTTCATTTAAAATGCAACTCTCAAGTGGTATTGAGAGAGGATCAATCAGAAGATCGTGTAGGTGATACAGTTTTGGGAGTATGAATTTACAACTACGGGTGTAATTATATTTTGCAAACGTGCAAGATGAAGTTCGTCCTCTGTCTCATGATATTGGGCCTAGCCGATAGCCTTAATGTTCATAATAATGTAGTCTTTGAAAAACTTAGTGAGATTACGACCACTCGATCAAGGTGGCGCGTGACGTTCGTAATTGACCTACGACCGTATCACGGAGTACTCACTAAACTATCAGACGTCATTTCCAAGGTTTCAAATACTACGTGAAATGTGATTGGTCATTATTTCACAGATCAAAGTAAGTTTGTAAAAAGTTTTGCCACATTAGGAGAAGAAATGAAAAATGTAATGGATACTTATACAGGAATGTATAATAGCCTAGCCGAGTACGACACGTTACGCGGAAGGTCAAGGCGATCACTGGTACCCTTTGTGGGCCAGGCGTTACATTTTTTATTCGGTACAATGACCGAAGCGGACTTACAGTCAGTAAGGAGTGGCAAAAATACTTTAGCACAAAATCAACAGAAACTGACCCACGTGGTAGAAAAGAGTCTGTCGATAATTAATATATCGAGGGTACAGATTTCGGAAAACAGACACTCGATTAATGAATTAGTGTCAAGTCTAACAAACCTCAGTATACAAATGAAACAGATTACTGAAGTGCTAGAGAGAAGAATCGGGGAACTTGAAACATTTGTTTCAACATATTTTCAAATTGATGTAGTCATCGGAGAAGTGAAGCAGGTGGTACACAGGGTAACTGCATATCTTGAACACCTTCAGTTACAGCTGAATATGCTTTCGTTAGGGCGCCTTGCACCTAGTACCATAACACCCACAAATCTACGAGCCCTACTGCTCGAGATTGGGAACAAACTACAACCACCGTTACGGTTACCTAAGGACCCCGAAAAATATCTTTGGGAGTATTATCAGTTCTTGACGTGTACTACGTATCTTGAGGCGGAACAGATTGTAGTAGTCGTAGCCGTACCACTGCTTGATTTCAACGATCGATTTGAAGTTTTTAGGGTTAATAATTTACCAGTTCGTTAATTCCTAAAAATGGAACAGAAGCTAAGGTATGACCGAGTCAATGACCGCGCAGTACGAGTTAGAGACGACGACGATTGCGGTTGACATACAGCGTACCCGCTTCGTGCTCATAAATGAAGACGAGGCGCAAGCTTGCTCAAAACCAATTTTAGGCTTTTGTGCAATCAGGAGCCCCATCTATCCACTGAATATTGGTCAGTTTTGTGTCACAGCGTTGCTAATGAACAGTACGAACAAGATAAAGACATACTGTCAGGCGAAGGTCAAGCTTGGTTCGGTCTTGCCAATGGCAAGGTACATAACTGATGGTGTATGGATGATCAGTGCGGCAGAAAGATTACGCTTCGCGCCAAATGTACGTTCAGCAGCCGAGGATAGTGTTAACTAGACATGAGGGAATTGTTATCGTGTTACTTCAATTGTGAGAGGTTTAGCCCTGCCCACCTTTGACATTATGGACATGCTATTAAATTCGCCCCACCGTGACCCGTCCTAAAAAGTCCCTTCTATAAATAGAAGGGACTTAAAAAAAACGTGTAAATATCCAGCGAAAGTCTACACAGCCTGAATGACCCTGGGCGTAAATCAACCCAGTGTAAATGTGTGCTGTTGCTATTCCATTGAGATATTTTTTATTTCAGTAAATTCAAGCCTTTGTCGATTTATGTTGGGTGGAATCATGCTGTGGATATTCACGCTGAGTTTCTTTAGTTCTACAAATAAATGGAAAATCAAAGGAACACATTTGCACTCGGTAGATGTACGCCAGGGTGGATTTGCCCTGAGTACATTACGGTTAGTAGTGTCAAGCTGGGAAGTTTTATGTTCAAATATAGCGAAACTGACCACTTCAGCACCAATGGCGGTAATGGGAAGGACTCAGGTAAAGTTCTGTTTTGGACTGGGTACATACATTATATTGAGCAACATTTTGTTTGATACAGTGCCGAAAAACAGACAGATGTTATTACTTGACCAATCAAAATGTCCTCGTCTTACGACTCGGACATTTTGATTTGGGGTCTTGTAATCTGTTATCGGCACTATATCAAGCAAAATGTTGCTCAATATAATATAATATACACGAGGTCATTGCTGTGGCATCAACGTGATCGGTCGTGGTGACACGTCGAGAAGATAACATAATAATTCATAATTATGTAATGCATTATAAAGCAAATAATTTATTGGTGGCTTTTTTCGTTCTTTCTATAAGGTTTTAGTAACAAAATAGCACGTGCTACTTTTTCACTCACTGGCTTGATTTAACACATTCTGCCCCAGGACCGAAATCCCCAAATTTTGAAGTTGCATCTGAAGTAAGACCGTCTTACACTTCTGGAGAAAAAGCAAGGGTAACAGTTCAAGGACGGTGCCAGAATAGCTTGGCGCCTATGGGCGCCAAGCTATTTTGGTACCACCTTGTACTATCACACTCGATCCTTGTCTTGCCGTGGTGTGTCGGGGCTGAATGATTTAATAATTGTGTATTCAAATCATTATGCTAAATTTTAGCTGAACATAGCAGAACTAAGTGTACTGACTGGAAGACACAGTACAGAAAACAAAAATTGTCTTACCTGCTGCAATGGAACACAGGAGTAGCAGGAATGTCCTTCTTGCGCCCATCGTTACTGGCGTTGTTGAGAAGAATGATTCACAAACCAGCCAGACGTCGCTTTTATGGCATAGAGCACTGGTCTCTGATTGATTGTTTCTGCAGATGTGCCGTTATATGGCAAAAGGCAGTATGTCCTTTTTGAGAAAAGACATGTTTTCATTATATAACAATAAACATCTCGCTTTTCTCAAAAACGGACATATTGGCTTTGGCCATATAACGGCACAGATGTTGTAGGCGCTTGCAGGCGGACTAATGTGACGAAAAAAAACCAGTAAGTCCATTTTAATGTAATGCGAGATTTTCATTGTAATACATAGAAAATCTCGCTTTTCACAAAAACGGGCTTAGCGTCTTTTGTCAAATTAGGGCAGAAATTGCGTAGGAAGCAGCTATCGCATTGTCACCAGAAACCTTTGTGTGCAGGCCTATTGATTCAATTTTTTATAACTTTGTTAGTAATCCGAGAAGTTAGGGCAGAAATTGCGTAGGAAGCAGCTATCGCATTGTCACCAGAAACCTTTGTGTGCAGGCCTATTGATTCAATTTTGTATAACTTTGTTAGTAATCCAAGAAGTGTATTTTTGAACTACCTTTTTATAAGTATCGGTATGCAGGTTTGGGACAATCAGGGACGGATCAGTTACCTCGGGGGGGGGGGGGGTCCAACTTTTTATTACAGACCTTCAACTTAACACCCCGGCACTAGACCTTCTTCCAGTGGACAAAAATCATAGGTGGGGGGGGGGGGGGGGGGCAGTATCTAAACTCTCACCACTCGCCAAAATATCAAACAACGGGTGTGTGTTGTGTGTGTGTGTGTGGGGGGGGGGGGGGGGTGTGTCGAAACTCAAACGGATTTTGGATTCTATAAGTCGAGTCCCTGACGCAGATTCTGACATAGCTACTACATGAGTGATTAGTCCCTGACGCAGCTCCTACAGGAGGTATTAGTCCCTGATGCAGCTCCTACAGGAGTTATTAGTCCCTGACGCAACTACTACAAGAGTTATTAGTCCCTGATGCAGCTCCTACAGGAGTTATTAGTCCCTGACGCAACTACTACAAGAGTTATTAGTCCCTGACGCAGCTAATACAAGAGTCATTAGTCCCTGACGCAGCTACTACAAGAGTTATTAAACCCTGATGCAGCTCCTACAGGAGTTATTAGTCCCTGACTCAACTCCTGCAGGAGTTATTAGTCCTGATGCAGCTGCAACAAAGTTATTAGTCCCTGACGCAGCTAATACAAGAGTTATTAGCCCCTGACGCAGCTACTACAAGAGTTATTAGTCCCTGATGCAGCTCCTACAGGAGTTATTAGTCCCTGACTCAACTCCTGCAGGAGTTATTAGTCCTGATGCAGCTGCTACAAGAGTTATTAGTCCCAGACGCAGCTAATGCAAGAGTTATTAGCCCCTGACGCAGCTACTACATGAGTGATTAGTCCCTGACGCAGCTCCTACAGGAGGTATTAGTCCCTGATGCAGCTCCTACAGGAGTTATTAGTCCCTGACGCAACTACTACAAGAGTTATTAGTCCCTGATGCAGCTCCTACAGGAGTTATTAGTTCCTGACTCAACTCCTGCAGGAGTTATTAGTCCTGATGCAGCTGCTACAAGAGTTATTAGTCCCTGACGCAGCTAATACAACAGTTATTAGTCCCTGAAGCAGCTAATACACCAGTTATTAGTCCCTGACGCAGCTACTACAAGAGTTATTAGTCCCTGATGCAGCTCATACAGGAGTTATTAGTCCCTGACGCAGCTCCTACAGGAGCTATTAGTCCCTGATGCAGCTATGTTACATGGAGGAGTTGTAGTCGAAGTATGATAAACACACTAGACACACACGCACGTAGAGTTCTTTTAAATAGACCTCATTCAGCTGCAATCCGTCAACCGTGGCTTAAGGATGTAGACAAAACTGGAGTAACAGTTCCAACAATATTTAATTCAGCGATGCGATATCCTCACAGTAATGCTCTTTCAAATACACAAACTACTGAATACAAAGTCTCTTCTGCGATGTCCTCACTGCGACACAAAGTTTCTCATACACAGCGTCTCTCTAGACTCAACTACGTGTCTCTACAACTGACAAAGCAAGACAATGTACTAACGGGCTTTCCCAGCGCCCTCCTTATATACACTATCAAAATCTAGAATCTTCTACGGAAATCAAGTAACTCAACCAATCACGTGACCGTGAAAAGTGCCCGACCTTCCCCAACAATCCGTAAACTATCCCCACTTACAGATTTGTTATGTCAGAAATTTTCTTATTATTTTTACCCATCGTCACCTGAATCTGCCAAACTGTGCAGGCGTTATAGTTATGGGCGTAAGGACACTAATTCAGTGGGTCAATACCATGCCATGTCACAAACACGCTTTGGCCGCACGCAATGCGCAAAAGGCCATCGGTCCGACGTCGGCCGCCGTTGGCCCGCGCACTACTGTGCGCGGGCCAACGGCAGCCGACATCGGACCGATGGTCTTTTCACACTAGGCAATCGAAAAATTTGTAGATTGTGGCGAAGGCATGTTTCTGACAAATTGAAGCTAAGGCACATGGCCTTAGCTGCTATATGAGAGCTGCCTTCGCTGTCAAGGGTCTCTACATTTTGTCTTTGACTTGATTCTGATGTTGAAATATCTCCTTCTGAAAAAAACTCGCAGATGTGCCAATGCGTCATAGTGAACTTTAGAAGGGGCGCGCGCAGTACATAAGCGTCATTGGTTTGTCAAACGTCATTTATCATGACCTATTTTTTTGTTTGTTTTTACGTAATTTTATATTTAACGTGATATGAGATTCGCTTTCGCTTGAAGACTTGGAAAATGGTGACAAAACTAGAATTTCACGGCATAATTTCAGTCTAGCTATAATTAATTTTGTGTAAAATCAGGTTCACTTTATGTAGCTACATGCTATACTAAGTACACCTGCATGCTTTTCTGAAAGCGCGTCGATGTGTGTGTTTGTGTGCGTGCGTGCATGCGCGCGCAGCAAACATCCTCAAGAGACATAGATGCTCATGCGCCCTCGGGGCACGTGAGGATCTATGCCTCTTGGAGATGCGCGCATATGTGTCATTAGTTTGTCAAACGTCATTTGTCATGACGTATTTTTTTTGTTTTTACGTAATGTTATATTTAACGTAAAAGGAGTTTCGCTTTCGCTTCATGACTTGCGAAAATCGTGACAAAACTAGAATTTCACGGTACAATTTCAGTCTTGCTATAATTTGAGTGAAATCAGGTTGACTTTACTCTTGAAGATACGCGCATATGCGTTAGAAAGAGTGAGCGAGAGAGAGAGAGAGAGAGAGAGAGAGAGAGAGAGAGAGAGAGAGAGAGAGAGAGAGAGAGAGAGAGAGAGAGAGAGAGAGAGAGAGAGAGAGAGAGAATGACAATGACAATGATCCTTTATTTGACAACGGTAAAAGTTTTGGTAGTAACAACCATTTTTCGAACTTGCCGTTGCTAATCTACTGATTACAGAGTTACTATCGTACTAATTGTTTTCTACTACTAGGAAGGAAAAAAAATACATGACACAGCACAAGCCAAGAATGAAGAAAAAAAAATTAAAAAAAATAAAAAAATAAAAAAAAAATAATGTACTTAGTCGTTTTTGTCAGCTTCTCAGTCTTCATTCCTCAAAGATAATAGAATCACAGTATTTTAACAAAAGCATTCTTCTTCAATAAAAAAAAAAAAAAATTCGTCCAATAACACCATTACAAGGTCAATCTGTTACGCGACTTTGTTGCTTTTTTCTGACATGTGTGAGAGTGATCGAAAAGTAACTTCACCACACATGCATTAAAAAAAGGATGATGCCGCAGATTTCAGTGTGTATTTCAATTCAATCCTCGTCCGCAAAACTGTCTCGCGATTCCAGGAACAGACTTCCACGAACAGCTTTTTCGGATTGTGCAAAGTTGTCGCTTTTTACTGTATTACCAGTTATTGTTCCTAGGGGGCTGGGGGTTCTGCAGTAATTATGTATATCTGATCCAAAATGTCAAGTTCACATAGTTGCATTTGACATGTTTGCAGCACTGTTTTGGCCACACTCAGGACTTTCTGCACACACCCAGCGCCAGATGGCAGCAGGATGTCCAGAACCATCGGGATCTATGGAAGTGGACAAGCTCGCCCCTCCCTAACACATGACCAAGGCCTATGGCAAAATTAGTCAGCTGCCTGAGCAGCAGAAGGATAGCCCATGCAGTATCTCCGCCGGAGAGGGTGCGTCTGGTAGAAGGGTGCATAGACGGCACGGGAATGCCCCCAATTAACTACTGGTAAGTGATTCTATGACCATTCGCATTTTATTGGCTCGCGTGTGAAGCAATAGTGAGAAATCAGGATGTTTGATTCCTAAGTATCGCACCAACAGTTGTAACGTTGAAGACCTTCTCACCTGTAGCCATTGCAAAGGGCTCTATCAAAGAAAGCTGATCTCTGTACACTCAAAATATTACTGTCAGAAACCAGGAGAGTTTCAGTTCGCTAAAAGAGGTGAGGCCTCACGATGTGGGAGGCTAATACTTCCAATACCTTCAGACGTTGACTCTTCCTTCTATCATAAGGTATTAGACAGACAGAGAGATGATGAGATAAGCCATCTCATCACAAGTGACCCCTTGCTTCTTGAGTATGGAAAGAGATTATTTGACCGAAGGGACATTGAAGAACACACGGCTGGACAAATCAGCTCAAGGATGCGGGAGTTAGGGAGACTATTAAAGATTCTCAGAGTGAGGTCAGAAATAAAAATCGCAAGTTTAAATGCTGTGATCAATTCAGCTAGCTTTGATCATGTTGCACTGGCTGTAAAAGAGCTTGCAGAATTTGATGAGGACACACATCAGTTTAAAAAAGGCAATCTCGCAATGCGCATAGGCCATGCCTTGAAAATATGTTCACAGATCAAACAATTGCAGGCATCCAAACAGCTTGAGCATGGTTCAGATGACAGGTGGCAACAGGAGCTTTTTGACGCGCAGTCTTTTGACTCTGTCTTTACTGGGGACTGGTATGATTGTGTCAGCTACAGCAGCCCAGTCGGTCCGGAAAATGACCATGAACAAACCCAAGCTGATCCCATCATGTGAAAATGTGAGGAAGGTTCAAGAGCTTCTTGAAACAACGATGGTTTCGGAAGATTATCCGACAGTGGTTAAAGCAACACTTTGCGCTATATCACTTTTCAATCGAAAACGAGGGGGAGAAGTTCAGAGAATGAAGGTATCAGACTTCCAGAATGCTAAGATTGGATCAATCAAGATATCTTGAAAATTCTCACAGAGGTTGAGAAGAAAATGGTGAATCATTTTCAGCGAGTGGAAATCAGAGGCAAGTTTAATAGGAGTGTTCCCATTTTGCTGATGAAGAAGATGATGACAACTGTGGACAGAATCCTTCAAATGAGGCAATCTGTGCCAGCTCTTGCTGGTTCCCAGTACATCTTTGCCACACCTTCTGGTCAGAGGCCTTACAGAGGCCATGATGTTCTGAAGGCACACGCGCTAAAAGCACACGTGTCAACCCCAGCCATGTTTACATTTACTCAGTTACGGAAGCAGGTTGCAACTTTGGCTCAGTCAATGGCCATCTCAGAGTTGGACCATGATCAGCTGGCAGATTTCCTTGGTCATGATATTCGGATACATTGCCATATCTACCGCCAACCTCAAGACGTCCTTCAAAAGGCAAAAGTGGCAAATATTCTTCTGTCAGTTAATAATGGGATGACAGATTTTGAGAGTTGCATTAGAGCTGAGCTGGGCGATGAAGAGACTGACTTTGTCAATGACGACACATCAGAAATATGAAGAGAGGTCTCGGGGAAAACAGCAACTGTGAATGAAGTCAACAACACAGGAATCAATGAGCATGACAGAAAAAAGACGCCCAGAGCCTGATGAAAATCTAGATAGTTTTGATGATGACATTACTGCATCAGCTCCTTTTCGAAAGAAAGCTAGATTTTCAAGGAAACCATCGGGCACAGCTGAAGAGAAAGCTGTTCAAACTCATTTCCATACACACCTCGTCGTGAACAAACTTCCTGGAAAGGCCGAGTTACAGCAGGCAATCGCAGAAGAGCCCGCACTTAGACATAGGCGCTGGACAAACATTAAGGATCACATCCGCAACAGACTGAAAAAGTTACAAAAGAAATGAATTGAGATTCTCCGAGAGAGCACACTCGCGGCATTTTTATTTTGATAAAGATTTATTACAAGAGTGTTATTATTGGGTTGGTTTCAGTGTGTATAGCTTGTTTTTATCTGATGGACGCCTGGATCATTTTGTATACTGTATAACATGTGACTTTGCAAACGAAACAGTGGCTGGGGACGAAAGACAATACTAAGATAAGAAAACCATTGTCAACATAAAGATTTATTACAAGAGTGTTACTATGGCGTTGGTCCGCCTGGATCATTTTTTTATACTGTATAACATTATGACTTCTTCGAGAAAGCATACTCGCGGCATTTTTGTTTTGATAAAGATTTATTACAAGAGTGTTATTATTGGCTTGGTTTCAGTGTGTATAGCTTGTTTTTATCTGATGGACGCCTGGATCATTTTGTATACTGTATAACATGTGACTTTGCAAACAAAACAGCGGCTTGGGACGAAAGACAATAATAAGATAAGACAACCATTGTCAACATAAAGATTTATTACAAGAGCGTTATTATTTCAGTGTGTATAGTTTGTTTTTATCTGGTGTATGCCTGGATCATTTTGGAAATGTCTGTAACTATTTTGTTACTATAAAGTACACTTTGCATACTGTGCATTGTTTCAAAAGTCACAGGAAGCATAAACCTTAGCTGAGTTGGTATACCTCGCCCTCTACCTAGGTTAAACGCACCAGCAGCGCCATTGTTGCTATTTTCGCACCAGACAGGTCGCTCATGTGCACCAGAACTGAGCGCATAGGTTGACTTCTGCACTTGTAGTGTGGTCTCGTACGTTCACGCGGAAGATTGTGATTGCAGTCAAAAAAAAGGTTCGTTTGTGATTTTAACTTTCAGCCGCGCCTTTTACCTCCCCTAACACACCAGTTTCGTGTAGAGATGGCGGAGGCTTGTGTCATGCCCCACGCCACTGAATCAAGTCCATTGTACTATTAGTGCGCTCATCTCTCAAACTTCAACTATGACGGTGCTTTCTGCCGCAAATGACGCAGATGTCGCAAAATCACCTCCATTGAGGAAAAAAAAAAAGATATTTTTTTCAAATCTGCCAAATCGCATTATGTTTTGTGATGCTAGCATAAGGATGGATGTATTATTGCTGGATTGCATATGGGAAAGGGTTTATTTTTTATTCATGTTGTTTTGCAGAAATCAAAGGATGGTCACGTGATTCTTTCTCTGAGGTTGCCCATTACAGGAGCAGAAAGCACACGCTCTAAACTGATCGGGTGCACCAGACCGGTCCGAGCGACCGGTCTGGTGCCAAAATAGCAACATTGGCACCGCTGGTGCGTTTAACCTAGGCACAGGACGAGGTATACCAACTCAGCTAAACTTTATTGTCGCACTTGCTAGAACTCGGTATATTTCTCTCTCCATTTTATGAATAGAGGCACATAAGTCGCTGAAACCCTTTACGTGCCGAAGGCAAGAACTAGTTTTGCTCATCACAAAGTTGCCAGAAAAAGGTTTGACTGCTCTTGATTGTTTGATTTGAAGTGTTTACAAACAATTACTGTATTTTTATATGCATGCACCTTTGATGTGATTAATAAAGGCTGAAGTTTCAAGTGATTTCTTATGTTGTCAGTTAATTAATTAATGTCAGTGTTCTGTGTTGTCATTTTAACTCATTCTACCCCAAGACCGAAATCCCCAAATTTTGAAGTCGTCCTCTGAAGACTGCATTGCAGTGCAGGACACAGATGTACCATGATAGTTCAAAGGTGATGCTAGAATAGCTTGGCGCCCATAGGTGCCAAGCTATTCTGGCATCACCCTTGAACTATCATGGTCGATCTTTATTTTGCTGTGATGTGTCTGTGGTAGAATGAGTTAAGTGTTAGTTTCTTCGTCTGGGTCTCTTTCTATCTTTCATATTTTTCCACACTTTTTAACCCGCATCATACTGAGGAAGCTTCAAATTTGTACACTGCCATATATGCAAGCTACATTACAGTACTCACAGACATAGACCAATATCTTTAGTTTAAGGGTGGTGCCACAATAGCTTGGCGCCTAGAGGTGCCAAGCTATTCTAGCACTACCCTTGGACTATTTTAGTCACACTTGTTGCACACACTGGTGTATTCCGAATGATAAGGATTAATATTCAAAATGCTCTGCTGCTGTTTGTCTTAAACCCCAGAGTACATTTTAAAAAGTCCCTTAATTTCCAGAATACATCATCTTGATTCTCACATAAATGCCATGATAAACTGTTTTGCTTCAGAAGGACAAAACGTAGCAATGTTTAAAAGATTTCCACTGTGAAAATCACAATCTAAAGGCTAGGGGCCAGTGTTCATTCAATTTTGCACCATACAATGTTAAAAATGTTAATGTGTACATTCACATTAAGATGAAAAAAACAACCAAAAAACAAATGAATATGAAAAAGACGTATTCCATGAACTTGACCTTATTACAGACACCTAATGTTGTGAAGACACCCATTTTCACTGTAATGCCAGTTTTTGTTTGAGAGGCACCCGCTTTATTGGTAGAAACCCATTTTTTCTCCATCCAGTGGCTCTGTTTCTAGAAAATGTCTATTTTATTTTAAGTTATAGAGCTTAGTTATAAGGTGAGTTCTAAACATTCACATCAATTTCAGACCCCTAGAGTAAATAGAAATATGGGAACCAATTTTCACATAAAATGGTAGGTAACCCACTCTGAGGCTTTTGTCTCCATGTGTGTGTGTGTGTGTGTGTGTGTGTGTGTGTGTGTGTGTGTGTGTGTGTGTGTGTGTGTGTGTGTGTGTGTGCGTACACCAAATGACTGAACTGGGTTACTTTCTTTACCATCCTTATGCAATCTGGGTCGGTGTAAAATTTTGGGTGGCCAGATCAGAAACCCATTTTTTCTGAGGGTTGTTTCTGTATTATCTTTCATTCAAAATTCAGAAAAAAATATCAAAATACGATGTGCCCATTTTAACAGATTTACTTCATCGTTGTGTTTCAGGGATGCCCTGGGCCTGTGTGTGGACACGGAAGCGGCCGGAGTGTTTTCAGATCAATTTGATTGGTCCAACACCGATGAACGGAGTTCCTTCCCTTGCTTAAACGTCTTTCGTCTCCAACGGACGCACCGGTCATTCTCTCGCATTTGCAGAGGTATTTTATGCAATATTTCTTAGTTAAGAGCACGCCCAAATGTACTTGTTCAGTGCAGTTATTTAACTGAGAGATGCCTCCAATCCCCGTACCCGTTTGGCCCAGAAAAATAAGGCGTCTGCTTTCAAACGTGTCTTCGGCCGCACCGGCCGGGCCTGACCGTTGAGTCTTGTAGTAAATGATAATAGAACCCCACGATTTTAACAAAAGCTTTCTTCTTCAATGAAAGGAATTCGTTCAATAACCCCATTACAAGGTCAATCTGCCACGCGATTTTGTTTCTTCTTTCTTTTTTTTTTTTCTGACGTGTTAACTTGCCACATGCATGCACAGTAACTATCAGTTGACTTTTTTTTTTTTAAAAAACAAAAATGGCGCCAGATTTCAATCCTCGTTCGCAAAACTGCCTCGCGATTCGAAGAACGAACGTCCACAAACAGGTCTCGTTTAGGAATGTGCAACTGAAGTATCGCTTTTTACTGTATTGCCAGTTTTTAGTTCTCAGGGTCACCCTGGTCAGCCCCACAGGGTGGGTTTTTCTCTCAATTCTGGGGCATGCATGTGTTTCTGTCTACCCTTTGTCCATTCACCTGTATAAATTTGCCTTTTTAAAACTCTCCCTACTGTCTGCACTGCCTGTAGCTCTTGATATTGGATGTGTGTTGCTAAATGGTCTTAGCTTTATGTCTTGGCCCCATGTGTTAGGTTTATTTAACTCATTCTACCCCAGACACACCACGGCAGGATAAGGATCCACCATGATAGTTCAAGGGTGATGCCAGAATAGCTTGGCGCCTACGGGCGCCAAGCTATTCTGGCATCTCCCTTGAACTATCATGGTCGATCTGTGCCCTGCACTGCAATGCAGTCTTGAGAGGACAGGGGCAAAATTTAAGGATTTTGGTGTTGGGGTAGAATGAGTTAACGTATTTGACCGGCAGGCGACATACATGGCAATGTTCTGTTTAGGTGGGTTTTTTTTCACAAGCAGTGCAGGCACGTCCTGAGAAAGCCTAGTGGCTGTCGGGACGTTAAGCAATGTACAATCAATCTGATTCAAAATGTCAGTTGGTTTACATGGTTGTATTGGACATGTTCTCAGCAACACCATTTTGGTCACACCGGCTCAGGACTTTCTGGCACACACCCAGCGCCGGATGGCAGCAGGATGTCCAAACCCATCAGGATCTATGCTGCAGAATCATGGCCCCCCAGCCTCTGCCACAGAGGGTGCGTCTGGTAGGAGGGTGCATGGACGGCAGCGGAATGCCCCCAATTACAAACTGGTAAGTAAAGTGATTCTATGATCATCTTCATTTTATTGGCTGGCGTGCGTGCGAAGCAAAAGTGAGTTTATGTTCTGGGCCACTGGTCGTCCGTCCGTCGTCCATGGTAAACTTTAACTCATTCTACCCCAACACCAAAATCCTTAAATTTTGCCCCTGTCCTCTCAAGACCGCATTGCAGCGCAGGACACAGATCGACCATGATAGTTCAAGGGTGGTGCCAGAATAGCTTGGCGCCCGTAGGCGCCAAGCTGTTCTGGCATCACCTTTGAACTATCATGGTCGATCCTTATCCCAGGGTGGGATTCTTCCGCGTTTCCGCGGATTTCCGTGGAAATTCTTTCACAATTCCGCTGAAGCATATTTATTTTCCGCGTCTAATAACAACAAAAAAGACGAGAAAAAAAAAAAAAAAATCTTCTTAAATGGCAAAAAAATCTCAAATGGGTTGGATTTGTATGCAGTTTGGTTCACTATCGCCCGACACTTCCGGTAGCTTTAGGTCGCAGTGGAAAATGGCGGTGAAAAAGGATATTGTCCAAGACAGAGTGCCGTTTAGTGTGCATCTGAACATAAACTGGTACGCACATTCCATTTTTATACTGCAGATCAGGAGTGTCATAACAAAGTCCATTTTCGGGTGTGTTTGGTCTCGCTCCCCGTGTCGGTTTTTGGATACTTTGGCGAACGGTGGACACGCGTGCCTATCCCCCCCCCCCCTCCCCCTGTCGTTTGATTTTTCGGCCGCTGAAAATGAAGGACATGAAACCACCCCCCCACCCCCCCCCCCCCCCCACCCACCCACCCACCCACCCACCCACCCCCCACCAATGTCGTTTGATTTTCCGCGTTTTCTTTCTTACTAGAATCCCACCCCTGTTATCCTGCTGTGGTGTGTCTGGGGGTAGAATGAGTTAACGGTGGCATTTTCTCGGAGACTATTCAAGCCACATTCTTCAAGCTTGGCCCAAGGATACTTTGTGGCAAGACCTTTTTAAACATGCCAATTTGAGTGACCTCTCTCAAAGGGTCACGCAGGGTTGACAAATGTGTGAAAACTGCTTGCATTTTCAGAAAACGTGGATTTTGACTGCTGCAGAAGCCAGCCCTCGTCACCGAGGTCACACATATGTAAATCGGTCATACACGGGATTACTCTTTTTATTCTTGTGCAAGGCCCCTTTAAACCAAAATTGGGCTGTTTCTGTTTCTAAGGCAGCTTTGGTTTTAATCTTTCTTTCTTTCTTTCTCCAGTTGGCAAATGGCGCCTGGGATGGACCCGAGACTGAGAGCAGTGCCAGCGCATCGCAATACGAGGGCAGTGATGACGAGGAGTTTGTTCCTGGCTCGAGCTCACCGGATTCAGAGGGTGTGTCAGCATCAATTGCTGGGATCTCGGACATAGACAGTATTGTATCGACTATGTTAGATTTCATCAAAGTGGCAGGTTTGGGGTGGCCAGGTGTTGGTGACGCTAGTACCAGCAAGGTGCAGTGTGCGTTAGGGGGTGGCAATGAGAATGTGGATAGGCAGGAGGAACATGATGCTGGAAAGAGTGGGGAAAGAGCACTTACAGAAGAAACGGGTGTGCACGTGTCGCAGAGAGGGAAAGGAAAGTACAAATGGGACAAGAAACATGCATGCAAATTGTGTGGCAAGCTTGTCTTGAAAATGAGCACGCACTTACAAGATGTCCATGCAGATGAGGCTGACGTTGCTAAAATTTTGTCGATGAAAAAAGGGACCAAGCAGAGACGTCGAGCATGGATCAGACTACAAGATGAGGGTGATTACATGCATAACGTTGCTGTTCTTGAAAACAAATCCGGATGTTTGATTCCTAAGTATCGCACCAAAACTAGTAAGGCAGACGACCTTCTCGCCTGTAGCCATTGCAAAGGGCTCTATCAAAAAAAGCTGATCTCTGTACACTCAAAACGTTGCTGTCAGAAGCCAGGAGGGTTTCAGATCACTCGGCGAGGGGACGCCGCTCGCCGTGGTCGGCTCATGCTTCCAATACCCTTAGACGTTGAATTTTCCTTCTACCACAAGGTCTTGGCTACCCAGAGAGATGATGAGATAAGCCGTCTCATCAGAACTGACCCCTTGCTTCTTGAGTATGGAAAGAGATTATTTGACCGCAGGGACATTGAAGAACACACGGCTGGACAAATCAGCTCCAGGATGCGGGAGTTAGGGAGACTGTTGAAGATTATCAGAGTGAGGTCAGAAATGAAAATCGCAAGTTTAAATGCTGTGATCAATTCAGCTAGCTTTGATCATGTTGTCCTGGCTGTAAAAGAGCTAGCAGATTTTGATGAGGACACACATCAGTTCAAAAAAGGCAATCTCGCAATGCGCATAGGCCATGCTTTGAAAAAGTGTTCACAGATCAAACAGTCACAGGCATCCAAACAGCTTGGACAGGGTTCAGACGACAGGTGGCGACAGGAGCTCTCTGAGGCGCAGCGGTTTGACTCCGTCTTCGACGGGGACTGGTATGATTGTGTGTCCGCTACAGCAGCCCAGTCGGTCGGGAAAATGACCATGAACAAACCCAAGCTGATCCCATCATGTGAAGATGTGAGGAAGGTCCAACAGCTTCTTGAGACAAGGATGGTTTCGGAAGATTATCCGACAGTGGTTAAAGCAACTCTTTGTGCTGTATCACTTTTCAACCGAAAACGAGGGGGAGAAGTTCAGAGAATGAAGGTGTCAGACTTCCAGAATGCTAAGATTGGATCGATCACCAATCAAGATATCTTGAAAGGTCTCACAGAGGTTGAGAAGAAAATGGTGAATCATTTTCAGCGAGTGGAAATCAGAGGCAAGTTTAATAGGAGTGTTCCCGTTTTGCTGACGAAGAAGATGATGACAACTGTGGACAGAATCCTTCAAATGAGGCAATCGGTGCCAGCTCTCGCTGATTCCCAGTACATCTTTGCCACACCTTCTGGTCAGAGGCCTTACAGAGGCCATGATGTTCTGAAGGCCCATGCCCTAGAAGCAGGGGTGTCATACCCAGCCATGTTCACATTTACTCAGTTGCGGAAACAGGTTGCAACTTTGGCTCAGTCAATGGCCATCTCGGAGTTAGACCAGGATCAGCTGGCAGATTTCCTTGGCCATGATATTCGGATACATCGCCATATCTACCGCCAACCTCAAGACGTCCTTCAAAAGGCAAAAGTGGCAAAGATTCTTCTGTCAGTTAACAATGGGATGACAGATTTTGAGAGTTGCATTAGAGCTGAGCTGGGCGATGATGAAGAGATTGACTTTGACAATGAAGACGCATCAGAAACTGGCAGAGAGGTCTCGGGGGGAACAGCACCTGTGAATGAAGCAAGTAGCAAGTCAGCAACACAGGAATCGATGAGCATGGCGGAGAAAAGACGTCCAGAGCCTGATGACAATCTAGATAGTTTTGATGATGACAGTACTGCGTCGGCTCCTGTTCGAAGGAAAGCTAGATTTACAAGAAAACCATGGGGGGAAGCTGAAGAGAAAGCTGTTCAAACTCGTTTCAAGACACACCTCGTCATGAACAAACTTCCTGGAAAGGCCGAGATACAGTATGCAATGGCGCTGGAACCTGCACTTAGACATAGGCGCTGGACAAACATTAAGGATTACGTCCGCAACAGACTGAAAAAGTTACAAAAGAAATGAATTGAGCCGCCACTCGCAGCATTTTCGATTTCATACAGATTTATTACATCAGTGTTATTATTGGGGTGGTTTCAGCATGTATAGCCTGCTTTTTTCTTTTTTTTTTTTTTTTTTTTTTTTTTTTTTTTTTTTTTTTTTAATCTGATGGACGCCTGGATCATTTGTGACCCTCTCTCTCACAAAATCAGTCTTAAGAACTCGCATTTTGCATGTTTTGACATATATGCATTTATGAAAACTACAGTGTTTGCTGATTACTGTGATATATGACTGTATGCTGTAGTGCAAAAATTGTAAAAGCTGTTCTTAAGTGTTTAAAGTTGTTAAAGCCTCCGGCGGCCATTTTGAGAAAACAGCCTGTGAAGTTTCTGTGTGCAGCATAATTGGGGCCAAGGGCAGACTTTTAAAATCATTTTTTACCTATTTAATGGCATTTTTCATGATAAAGATTTTAACCATACGATACTTTGGTGTATGTAGAATACATTTCTCCCAAAAAGTGAAAATGCCCCAGATTGACCCCCCCACCACATATTATTGCGTGTAGTGCTGATTGGCTCGCTGCGAGTTAAGACTGGTTTCGTGAGAAAGGGTCACATTTTGTATACTGTATAACCTTTGGATTTGCAAAACGAAACAGCCGGCTGGGGACAAAAGACAATATAATAAGATAAGAAAACCATTGACAATGTAAAAATTGATTACAAGAGTGTTATTGGGGGGGGGGGGGGGGGATCATTTTGTAATATACTGCATGCCATTTTAAAAACTCTGCAAATGAAAGAATCAGAGCATGGAATTTTCCTCTTTTTGGCGGATTTCCGCTTAAATGAAGCTGCCATTCCGCCGAATTTCCGCCGAAAACAAAATCGTAAAGTCACTATTCCAATACCGTGTTTCGTGATCTTTATGTGGCGGATATCCCCAAATCGCGTATTGAAAATTGAGCGAGGCGTTAGCTTTAGCTCGCACAGGTCACTTCCGGTCTTCAGTGGAGTCGTAGTCTGGTCAAAATACGGCGAAGAGAAAATACTTAAACGCGGAGACAGAATAGACGTCAGACGATTCTGGAGCCAAGAATATTTGGAGATGGACTTGGCTCGAGAAAAGCGTAAACGACGAGCTCCGCGCTCAGTGTGCCGGGCCTGTGGGCAGGCGTATTGCCGCGAACTGCGCAGAGTTGATATTAACTACGCGGCCGCGTAGCACTTGATGCTCACGTGTCTACAGCGAAACACAAGAAAGCTAAAAGCAGTGCCATTGGAAATATTACTCATGATGGTGAATAAATTTATTACAATGTATTTTTTTCCCAGTAAAGTTTGATGAAATTATGTTGAAAAATCTATATAACCTTTCTCCAGCTCAGTGACCATGGTACATAGTATTAAATAAGAGATAAAAGGAATCCATACTTACAGCTGATTAAGCAGAGATTATTAAAGAAAGTATATATATTATATAATTAAACTCAAATTTTAAAAAAAATGGAAAGACATTCAGATGTATTTTGAATAAGCATTTGGATATAAATATTCTGTTGAATACTTTGTTTTAGTATAACTTTTAAACCTTTGACACAAAAAATGAAAAGTGCACCCCAAAAATAAGAAAAAAAAAGCAAGATTTTTAGGTGGTTAAACTGCTCAGTTTCTCTCTAAAATGCACCAGATTGCACAAATTTTAATGTAAATTTTCAAAAATTTTTCCGGGGGGGGGGGGGGGGGGGGCGCATGCCCCCGGACCCCCCTAGTGAAAAGGGGTTTTCCTCTTTTTTTTAGTACGAGTAATTCCATGCTCTGAAGAATGGTTGGTTGTACTGCCATACCATTTTGCAAATGAAAGAATGGCTGGTTGTTTGTTGGAGACGAAAGACGTTAAATAAAGGCTGAAGTTTCAAGTGATTTCTTATGTTGTCAGTTAGTTAATTAATGTCGGTGTTCTGTTCTGTCATTTTAACTCGTTCTACCCCAAGATCGGAATCCCCAAATGTTGACGTCGTCTTGAGAAGACTGCGTTGCAGTGCAGGACACGGATCCACCATGATGGTTCAAGGGTGATGCCAGAATAGCTTGGCGCCCATAGGCACCAAGCTATTCTGGCATCACCCTTGAACTATCATGGTGGATCTTTATTTTGCTGTGGTGTGTCTGGGGTAGAATAAGTTAAGCCCAAATGTTGAAGTCGTCTTCAGAAGACTGCGTTGCAGTGCAGGACACAGATCCACCACGATAGTTCAAGGGTGATGCTAGAATAGCTTGGTGCCCATAGGTGCCAAGCTATTCTGGCATCACCCTTGAACTATCGTGGTGGATCTTAAATTTTGCTGGGGTAGAATAAGTTAAGTGTTCGTTTCTTCGTCTGGGTCTTTTTCTATCTTTGATATTTTTCCACACTTTTTGACCCGCATCATAGTCATACTGAGGCTAAATAGCTTCAAATCTGTTCACTGCCATAATTCTATGCAAGCTACATTACAGTACTTACAGATGAGGACATAGACCAATGGCTTTAGTTCAAGGGTGGTGCCACAATAGCTTGGCGCCTAGAGGCACCAAGCTATTCTGGCACTAACCCTTGGACTATTTCAGTTACACTAGTTGCACACACTGGTGTATTCCGAATGATAAGGGTTAATATTCAAAATGCTCTGTTGCTGTTTGTCTGAAACTCCAGAGTACCCCAAAACGCACAAAAAAGGTCCTTTAATTTCCAGAATACATTATGTTGATTCTCACATCAATGCCATGATAAACTGTTTTGCTTCAAAAGGACAAAACGCAGCAATGTTTAAACGATTTCCTCTGTAAAAATCATAATCGAAAGGTTTCGGGCCAGTGTTTATTGAATTTTGCACCATACTATGTAAAGAATGTTAAAGCACACATACACATTTAAGTTGGGAAAAAAAAATTAATGTGAAAAAGAAGTATTCCATGAACTTGACCTTATTACAGACGCCTACTGTTGTGAAGACACCCATTTTGACTGTAATGCCAGTTTCATTTGTGTGAGAGAGACACCCACCCACTTTATTGGCAGAAACCCATTTTTTCGGCATCTAGTGGCTCTGTTTCTAGAAAATGTCTATTTTATTTTAAGTTATAGAGCTTAGTTATAATGTGAGTTCTAAACATTCGCATCAATTCCAGAGCCTTAGAATAAATAGAAATATGGGAACCCATTTTCACATGAAATGCTAGGTAACCCACTCTGATGGTTGCGTCTCCCTGTGTGTGTGTGTGTGTGTGTGTGTGTGTGTGTGTGTGTGTGTGTGTGACAGCGACTAAAGCCCGCGTTTGAGGACGGACCAGCTTGAAATTTTAGGATATTGTCCCTAAAAGAATTATCTCGAGTCTCTTTGATAAGTCCCTTCTATTTATAAAAGGGACTTTTTAGGAAGGGTCGCGGTGGTGCGATTTCAATAGCAATGTCCATGATGTCAAAGGCGCCGAGGCTAAACCTCTAACAATTGAAGTAACAAGACAGAAATTACGTCATGTCTAGTTACGCTAACCTCGCTGCTGAACGTACATTTGGTGCGTAACTATGTGCGTATGTATGTATGTGTGTGTGCGTATGTATGTAAACAAGAGAATCTCCGATATTTCTGTACACACAAGCTTGAAACTTGGCGAAATACTTTCTTAAGTGGGTGGCTAAGACAGCCTCTGAGCATATTGTAATTGAATGTCTCATTGAAGACATAAACAACCGTTTATAAGGAGTCGGTTGACCCAGATTAGAGTCCGTAAATTTGTGTCATATTTACTTGAACTTTTGCATATAGCTAGTTCGTTAGCCATCTTAGTATCCTTTCAACTTCTTTAGTAAAAATTACTTCTTTTCAGAAAAGAATTAAAACACTAAAAAAACCTTGACTGCTAGAGAAAGTCAGACAGTGGCCGTGACGTAAAAGAGGTAACTCCGTCACCACGCAGACACTGACATAATACTCTAAATATGACGTCATTCTCTCTCGCGCGCGCGGCTCTCTCTCTCTCTCTCTCTCTCTCTCTCTCTCTCTCTCTCTCTCTCTCTCTCTCTCTCTCTCTCTCTCTCTCTCTCACAAACATGCGCGCATCTCCAGGAGGAATAGATCCCGAGAGCGCATGAGGATCTATGCCTCTTGGAGATGTTTGGATCGCGCGCGCGCGCACGCACGCACTAACACGCACACACACATCGACGCGATTTCAGACGAGCATGCAGGTGACCCGTGTACTTAGTATATCATGTAGCTAGGTAAAGTCAACCTGCTTTCACACAAATTATAGCAAGACTAAAATTGTACCGTGAAGTTCTAGTTTTGTCACCATTTTCTCAAGGTTATGAAGCGAAAGGGAAACTCATATAGTCTCGCAGATCTGCCAATGCGTCGGTGAGTTCTAAAAGGGGCGCAGGACATACGCGTCATTGATTTGTCAAACGTCATTTGTCATGACGTCAGTTTTAGTTTTTAAGTAATCGGGTCATTTGTAGGGCATGTCGTGAGTGGCGCTGGCGTGCGCGATGAGGATGTAAAGTCTGCGCTGTATGGGGCTGTAGCGGTGTTAGAGCCTGAGGGCGACGATGCGTTGCCGTTGCCTACGCTTCCGTCCCCACTGGCGGTGGAATCATTCAAGGACGTGCATTACGACGCTAACTTGTCGGAGGCACAGCAGGATGAGTTGGCGGCTACCTTTGCGATGTTTTCAGAGGTGCTCACAGCGGTGCCTGGCATCTGCAAGGGGCCGATTGTGCACGAGATCCGGCTGAGAACGGAGGAACCGATCCGGCGGTCGCCATACCCTATGCCGTTCGCCTCTACAAGCGTCATTATTGACGAGGTGCGTTCGATGTTGCATCAGGGGGTGATTGAGCCGTCGGCATCGCCTTACACCTCACCTGTTGTTCTAGTCAAGAAGAAAGACGGACAGTGGAGGTTTTGCATTGCGGATTTCCGGGCTTTGAATGCGGTCACGGTGTTTGACCCAGAGCCGATTCCAGATGTGGAGGATATGTTTACTCGGTTAGCGGGTATCCAATACTTCACGAAACTCGATCTGTCCAAAGGTTACTGGCAGATCTTGGTTAGAGAGGAGGACCGGCCGAAAACCGCGTTCCAGACACCCGTCGGGCTGTATCGGTGGGTCAGGATGCCTTTCGGACTCGTTTCGGCGCCAGCTACGTTCGCTCGAATGATGCGGTGGTTGCTGAACGAGTCCGCCATCAATTTGTTTGATGACATTCTGATTACGAGCCGGTCATGGGATCAGCACGTACGAGACGTTGCGTCCGTGATGTCTCGACTGCAGGAAGCGGGATTAACAACGAGGCCGACTAAGATCTACGCTGGTTTCCGTGTGGTGGAGTTTTTCGGCCACCAAGTGGGTCGTGAGGTACTCCAGCCGGTCGATGATAAAGTTAGGAAGATCCTTGCGATCCCGGTACCGACTACGAAGCGGCAGGTGCGATCCCTGTTGGGACTGATCGGGTACTACCGTCGGTATGTGCCGGATTTCGCTACGCTAACCTCGGCGATTAGCGACCTCGTTGCGGGTGACGGTAAGCGTAAACTGGTTTGGACGCCGGAGTGCGCGACCGCTTTACACCGGATCCAGGTGATCCTCTCTTGCGGGCCGGTACTCATTTTGCCGGACCTGCGCCTACCTTTCCTTGTTCAGACTGATGCTAGCTCTACGGGGATAGGGGGTGTCTTGTTGCAAGACAGAGGAGACACTCGACACCCCGATTGCTACGTGAGTCGAAAACTCTTAGATAGAGAGACGCGCTACAGCACAATTGAACGGAAATGCTTGGCTATTGTGTGGGTTATTTCGAAGCTCCAGAGATATTTGTGGGGTTGTGTGTTTTGCCTGCAGACGGATCATCAACCACTGGCATACCTTATGTCCGGTCGTTTCCAGAACGCGAGGTTGATGCGGTGGTCGCTGACGCTGCAGGAGTTTCAGTTTGAAATTGAGGACCTTCCCGGTACACAGAACACGTTTGCTGATCTCTTGTCGCGTTCACAGTGCGATCAGAAAGTGTGTGTTGAATTTTGAGGCTGTTATTTACTTTTTATTTAGTTTTTGTTAGTAGTTTAGCGTCTTGCGTCCAGTTATCTTAAAAAGAAACTCGGTCGTTTCTTTTTTTTCCCGAGGACGGGGGAATTGTGATGAAGCTCTATGCTCGTGCATAGTGCTCACACATTAGGTTAAATACGGTACGGTTTTTGTTAACGGTTTGTTTGTGCCGATAGTCCGTGAGGCCGTGGACCACGTGAAATCTTTAAGGAACGGTTAACACGGGGAGTTATAGTGAGTTCTAGGCAAAAGTTCAGTCTGGCAGAGCAGTAAATCGGTAGTACGGGCTTTCTTGCCAGAGGGATCAGACGTGTTTGAGATACCTAGCCCGTATTCCAAGACTCTAAAACCTAGGATTCAGGTATGTTTCTATATATGTATTATTGATAGTTGCTTAAAGACGGTATGCGTTGGTAAGGGTAATTTGGTTGTATAGCGTTGTCTGGTTTGGTTCAGTTATGTGGGTTTGGAATTCTGTGAGATGACTGATGTTTTCGTATACAGTTATTTACCGAGATAGATAACTAAAGAAATGCGAGTTGCAGTTATTTACCGAGATGGACAATTAAAGGAATGTAAGGTGTGTATGTCTAAGTTGCTATGAAGGTAGTACGCGGTTGGTTAAGCATAGTCTTTTCCAGTGTATAGAGTAGTGTATAGCAAGAGTGTTAGGCTATAGTCTGTTTCAAGATAGTGACAGAGATATGGGGGTGTTACGGAAGTAGACAGGTTATGAAACACGTGTGTGTGTGAATGAACGTGTGAGTTGTTTGAATCAGCCAGGTTACGTAGAGTTTCTCATGTCATCCAATATGTTGTGTGTTTAGCAAGCGTTACGTTTTGGATCCTTGTTGTTGTGTTTAGAGTGCTTGTAAAGAGGGAGCGACGGACGCCGAGACGTCAGTCACCAGACCTAACGTGAGGTCATCACCCCTCAGGGAGTGAAGCGATCGGGACCGAGACACCCGAGTTAAAGCGAGAACTGCGCTACGATACGAGTACGAGGACGTCCGTGATAAAGAGACAGGACGGCAGGAAGAAGCGTACAACGAAGGACTTGCACGCCTAGACGTTGGAAGGACCAACGTAACCAGGCAATAACATCAAACAGGTTGGAGACAGTGAGAAACTAATACCTAGCCTGGCAAGGAGATAGTGTGTGATGTGTATGTGATGTGGATGCTGGGTGTGGGGAAATGTATATAGTTTGATAATCGTTTAAGCGTTTCGTTACCTTTATATTGTATAAAGTTACTTTAGAAAGGGAGCCCATGTGTTGAGTTTTACCGCATGAATGCGCCCGTCTGAGTCAGTGGCGGTGTATGCGTCTGTTGCGTGAGAGTCTGTACGTGCGACTGTGGGCAAGTCTGCGTGCGTTACAGTCGTTGATGAATTAAGAAAATAAAAGAGGCCCTAGGATAGATCCTTGGGGAACGCAGTGCCTCACTGTACCTTCTTTCGAATACCTTCCGTTTGAGTACACCTTCTGTCGGCGCTTACTGAGGTAGAAGGAGAAAAAAATCTATAGAGTTCGAATCAAGCTTAGATACTGAATTTTTCTTTAAAAGAATGCTGTGATCGACTAAATCAAATGCTTTGGTTATGTCCAGAATAACTACACCATTTAATTTGGAATTGTTTATTAATGAGAACCAAGATTCAACAATGTGAACGAGTGCAGTATGACATTAGTGTTTAGGTCTAAAACTAGACTAAAGAGATATGAGTAAGCGTTGATTCTCCAAGAATTGGAGTAGATGCTTGTGAACGTTTCTTTCTATTGGCTTCGATAATATTGTTAACACTGAAATAGGACGGAAATCGTTTTGACTTTTGGGATCTTTACATTTGGGAATGGGGACAACTTTAGCATCCTTCATGGCATCTGGAAAAAGCACCTTGCTTGATAGAAAGGTTGAATATAAATGTCAAAGTTTCAGCTGTGTGTCTGAGGGACAATTTCAGCACCATGTTGTTTATTCCATCCACGCCACACGATTTACTTGGTAGAGTAGAAATATATTTACCTACTTCAAACACTGACATAAGAGGTATAGAGAAAGTTGCACCTGTTGCAGATTTACAGTGTGTGCGCAGTTTATCAGAACAACTGTAACTATCAGTGCTACTGGAAAAAAAGACTGTACAAGAGATTCAGCAATATTTAAAAAGTGGGAATTGAAGTTGTCTGGAGTTATGCCTGGAGAGGTAGCAGCATTGTTGGAACTCCTCGTCTTCGTAAACAAATTGATTGCATTCTAGACACTTCGGGTATCTTTACCCTCTGCAATAGCTTTTTCCGCAAGTGTTTTCTGTGCTTTTCTAACTAAAAATTTTACAAGATTACGTTAAAGAAATAGCTTGTACCAAAGCTAGAGAGAGAGAGGGAGAGAGAGAGGAGAGAGAGAGAGCGACCCAATGTGCAAAAGGCCAATTGCTGATGTCGGCCCAATGCGCACTGGGGAGAGACTCGCTTCACAGATCTTGAGGATGAAAAAATTGCAACCGTGAATCACGAGAACTGAAGAAAATGCAAATCACGCATTCTCATTTTACGGAATTCTCTTTAACATGCGCCTCGATGTTGTGATGTGATCTATGATATGGCGCTCAATTCACAGCCAACATTAGCAGAATTTAAAATCCGTACTAAATTCTTTTGCTGAAAAGGTTATCTCTATATGATGCATTTTACTAACGCAGAAGGCTTGACTTGTTATAAACGCAGATGACTTCTCATATTTGACACATTTCCATTTATTATTCACGAACACAGTTCAAATATTATAACACGAGACACTCAAATTTATTTTATAAGTGTAGGATAAAGTTCAGATACCAAGGAATGGTCATGACATTTTCTGCCTAGTTTACTACTGCCGAGAATATTCAAGTGATTTGTCTTTTAAGGTGAACCTTTCCCCAAATATTGTCAGAAATGAATTTATCCACAAGCATACAAGCAAACTGGTATAACATTTATTATGTGGGTATCTTAATTACGTGCAAGCATTGTTCATACAACAAAAAAAAACAGGTCAATTCAATTTAATTCAATACAGTTCAATGCAATCCAATCCAGTTCAGTTCGTTCCATTCAATTGAACTGAATGAATTCAGTTTAACCTTTTTTAATGTAAAAAGGGCAATTACAATCTTGTGGACAGTAACAATTAACAAAATAATTAAGTAAACATTAATTTATACCAGCACATTCTAATAAAATCTGCGAATATCTCTTAATACTGGTATACTAAATCTGCAAAGGAATTATAATACTGAGACATATTAAAAACTCTAAACACAAAAAAGTCATTAATAAATATTAAATAACAGTAAAACATTCTACATAAAATCTAGATAGCTCTATCATACTTAATCCAATATATGTACTAAGACATCCTTAAGACTGTAACATCTTATTATACTGCCAAATAAAATTAGTACTAACAAATGAAAATCAGGACAGCTCGTTTGCTACATTTGTGGTTGTGTTATTCTTTTGAGAGTATGTGTGTGTTGATCATAGGAATGATCCGATATTCATTTGAGTTGTTTTGAATGGGAATTACGTACCTTTTTGGTGGGATTCATTTTCTTTTGCATGGAGAACTGCGATCGATTTTTGTTGTTATGTGTATTTTCGCTACAATATTGTAAAGTTTGACCTACATTAGACTGTTTGGTACGAGCAGGGTCGCAATCTTTCTAGTGACCTCAGATATGACGTCAATGTAAATACGTTTCGCTACAGTTAGCAACAATTACGGAAATCACGGATTTTCTGGAATTAGTCGAAGTTTGTAGAAAGTTGTAGGCGGATCTAGAGTGTTCTTTCTCATGAATATTAATGAGTTTTGGTTACGCTTTCTTTTCTGATTGATTGTGTTGTGTGAATTTGCTGGGTTGTTCTGGAAATCTGTAATAGTATAAAAGACGGTGTTAGGAAATATGTGTGCATGGTATGAGAGACGCAGTGTGTCAAAAGTGTTGATGCATTGTAGAGGAGACAGTGTGTCAGTGTTGATGCATTTGTGGACGCATTGTGCTGAGAGTGCATTGTGAAAATAAATATTGTTGTAACTGTAACTCCAGTGTGGTTTACAACCTTGTGCCACGTGTGACGAGTTGCAGCTGAGTAAAGTTTCTTTACAAGAACCCTACGTGCGTGTGTCTGATGTGATTGTATCATACTACGACGAAAACTACATATTCTATACTCGTTCTTTTAGTTCTGCACCTATCCGAGTCAGAGGCGTGCTGTCTCAGCTGTTGCACGTTTCTTTTGCAAACATTCTGTCCTCAAACTTCAGTGGATTCAGTCTTTCTAACATGTAACAGCCTGCATATGTCATATTTGACATCAGCTGTACATGTATATTAGCATAGTGCAATCTCGTCTTCTTTCAGTCTCTTTACACTTTTACTCATTGGCCTGGCTCTATTTGATGTTTGTTTCCCTGGTCGTCCGTTCGCAAGGCAACGGGAGTCCCCTTGTCACATATTACCAAGGTAACATGTTATAAAATGTGTCAATATATAAATAATTTAGGGGGCTATACAACAAAAAGAACTACATGTCGTTCAGTTATGCTCACAGATGACTGCAAATGCCATTTTCTGATTCCCTTCCCCTTATTACATTTCCTTGGAACGTGCCTTCCTTTGCTCTCTGTCCATAGTGCTAGCGTCACTTTTGGCGATGCCTTACCAATGCGCACATGATCAACGGGCCGACGTCGGCCGTCGTTGGCTTTGAAATGGGGCTGGTCGGAGCGCATTCCGTAGCATACACATGACGTTTTTGGCGTGCGGGGCAGAAGTTTTGGCAAAGAAGTAACAAGATGAGGATTTAATCCCAAAGTCTACCGTATTGTTTGGAGCTCACATGCGTTTATCTTTTAGGAACATTCAGAGTTATTCATATTTTCAGGCTTTTAATGCTGATCCATTTCCCTCCTTTCTAAGCCAATCTCTGTTCAACACACATCGGCGCGCACAAATAAAGACGGAAACACGGCGCTCCCCGCCTTTAGTACGCTCTGTGGGCTTGTGTAGCGACAGGAATCTCCTTCTACTCTAACCCACCCTCTGATCCACATACACTGGCACACAGAAATAAAGACGGACACATGGCGATTCCCGCCATTCGTAAGCTCTGTGGTTTGGCGTAGCATAGCTATTCTGAAGAGAAGACGAGCAGCGAAATGACGTCACTTCAAGAATCACGTCATGGCTGTAACGAGCGCCTTTGGGGCAGGTTTCGGTCGGACGATGGTGTGACGTCATTAGCAGTTGGACCGAATGTTCACGAGCGGTAATGTACAGATAAGCAATGTTCACGTGCGGTAATGTAGCGGTGAGCGATGTTCACGTGTCACGTGTGGGGTGACAGTGTGGTATCGGGAATAATTGCCAGTTAGAGATGCTATACCAGTCGAGCCGAGCGGTCGTTTTCGTTAGGGCTCTGAGGAAGAATTCTGGCTAGAGAATTCGATAGCTGTATATTGAATACAGCGGGGCCGGTACGGAGCGGAAACCCCTGGTGTAGGGCCGATGAAGCTGTCTTGAGAGCATCACGTACGTGACCGGATGCGGACATCATCAAGCCTTCATCTCTCCTTCGTCCTACCATCACTGGTGCTACGAGCAGCAACGGTAGCGAAGTAAGCCACAGATTCGTGCTACAGGACCACATGCGGTGTTCCGTCAGTGTAGCTATTGTCGCCTAGCGCCGTTGATAATTTCACGCCTAGGAATGTTCTAAATCTGTGAGTAGTCATTGACTAGTAATATTCAGTTTGGGAATCTCCACCAAGTCGTCGATGTGACATCATTGACTGTGTCGACACTAGCATAAAGAGGAGTCGAGTGACGTCTCTCGAGAGAGAGACAACGACCTCTACGGTAGCGAGTGAATGTGTGAGCGCCGAAGTTGTGAATAACCTATATGCCACTTGTTAGTTATTTGTGTAGATTGGTTATACGATGTGAATTGTGTGGTTTAATGTATGTTATGAGTGTATGAGAAATAGTTAAACAGAGGGCAAAGAGAGATAACTGTGTGGCCTTTGTCCTTGTTTGTAAGCGCGTGTGTGGTGGATGAAAGAGTCTAGTAAACAGAGATAGAACACCCACCTTTATACAGATTGGCAGACGCACACACTCATTCCATAAACGTTTATATATGTAATAATTTAATTTAGTACAACACTAAAAACACCTTCGTTACATTTGGTGACCCTAGACTTTCTCTGTGTTAGCATTAAGTCATACATATTCATCTTTAGTGAGGGCACCACTAGTTATTATAGGTATATATAGATAGGCTAGTGGGCTGCTTCTTTTGAAATTTGGTTATATTGTGTATGACTGGGGTGTGCTTTGTGTGATATTTGCCGTCTCCAGTTTAACGGCTGTGTCTGTGTACAGTTTCTGGGCACTAAGGATTTAGCTCTTTTTCTGTCTTGGGGGTTCCTATTCTCTTCTTCGGCTCTATTCTTCTGTTAGGGAATTGTATTTGTTTTACTAGTTCTTTTAGGCGGGGAAGTGGTGCAGTGGTTAAGGCGTCTGCCTCCAATGCCAAAGGTGCGAGGTTCGATACCGGGTTCCGGCGTTGGATTTTTCTCCTCTGGTGTCACCGTCTGGGCAGTGGGCAGATGTTCACATCTGCACGGGACATAGACGTCCCCGGCCCCCATGAGTCCCCTGCTGCCTTGCAGGCCTGGCCGCTTGGCTGCGGAAAGGCTAAGGGAGGAAACCCCTGACATCAAAGCCCCCGTGTCTCCGGGGAAGGCTTTTGAGCCAGAGACTAAGACAAGGACAGTCTGATATAAAACCTACGACCCGAGGACCTCGATGCCACCGTCCCAGCTTGCTAGGCCATGGCAAACGAACCAAGGGTTTAAAGGGTGGGGCTAGTACTGCGCACACTGCACTCCACCAAAAAGCTCCACCGCGCAGGCTTTAGAAAACGTCCTCGAACGCTTTTACCAGCGCTGCCTGCGTACCATCCTCAGCATTCACTGGAGTGACTATGTCACCAACGTCGAGGTCCTTGCACAGGCGGAAATTGTGAGCATCGAGGCTTTGCTGCTGCGGACACAGCTTCGCTGGGTGGGGCACATCTCCAGGATGGAGGATCATCGCCTACCCAAGATCACTCTGTTCGGCGAGCTCGCCACTGGACACCGAGACAGAGGGGCACCAAAGAAGAGATACAAAGACGGTCTCAAGAAGTCACTTAGTGCCTGCCAAATCGACCACCGCCAGTGGTCTTCGCTTGCTGCGGACCGTGACACCTGGCGCTCCACCATTCACAAGGCAGCCGTCTCCTTTGAGGACTCTCGCAGAGCTAACCTTAAGGACAAGCGGCTCAGAAGAAAAAACAGAGTTGTCGTAACTCAGAACCCTGATCAAACCTTCCCCTGCAGCCACTTCGGTCGAACCTGCCTGTCCTGGATTGGCCTCCGCAGCCACGAAAATGCGTGCAGACGATGTGGGCAAGCCATATAGAATCTTCGTTCGCGAAGTCAAGCCAAGAAACTAGTTCTTTGCTGTTGTAGGGTCCTATCCTTTCATGCGTGTGTTTGGGTGTATGTTCTCTTTGCCCTTATTTTAAGTAGATTATCGTATTGGGATTTCAGCCTCATTTGATTTAATTTATTTTGTTTATTGTTTGATTTGTATTGATTTTGATTTAGTTTTTTTTTTATTTATGTATGTGGTCATAATTGGTTCATTTTTGTTTGATGAGACTTTGATAATTTGATTGGGTTTATTTCCCTTTCGCCGTGCATTTGGTATTTAGTATTAGCGGTTGAGGTGTTTTAGTGGTTGAGGTGTTTGACGTAAATTTTATTTTATTTTTCTTTGAACATATATTTGGATTAAAACTTTTCACTTAGTAACTTCCTTTTTCGCTGTACATTTCTTGTGCTTCTATCAACTAAAGTTGACGTTCTTCAGCATATATTGAGTTAGTGTGTTCTATTTGGTATAAAATTGGTCACTGCATTACTTATAGACATATTGAGTTAATGCAATACATAATTTGCTTTGTATACTTTTAAGATTTTACTGTTTTCATTGTAACTCCGACTGTGCATTGTCCTGTAAATTTACTTTTGAAGAAATTTAATTTTTTCATAAGGTTTCTAGACCAATTTATAGTTGTTGGGATTGATTGCGTTTTATCATTTCATTGTTGACACTTTAGTACTTTACTGATTTCCTGTTTAGACATTTTGATATTTTATAGTAAGTTTTCTTTTGTTTGTTGATCTACATTGCACTTAGCCATGTCTGACGATTATGATAAGTTGTTCCAATCTTTTATTGCTCAAGCTACAACTTTGGGTCTCCCTGATAAGGATCGTGCAAAATATGTACAGGATTGTTTTGATCCTCTTGAGAGACAAAGATTGAGGGATGAGAAAAAATTAGAGGAAGAAACAAGACAAAAAATTAGAAGTTGAGCTAGCAAATAAACAAGCAGAAGTTGAGCTAGCGAATAAACAAGCCGATGTTCAGTTAGAGCTGGAAAGAGAGAAAACAAAACAAATGGAACTTGAGTTACGTTCTGAACGTAGACTTGAGGAACAAGATGCTGGTCATGGAAACAGAGGTAGGGATAGTTCTTCTTTTGGGGCTAGACCTGTTTACCCCAAGTTGCCTCTTTTCAAAGAAAGACAAGATGATATTGATTCATACCTTTTTCGTTTTGAGACTCATGCTACAGCCCTTGGCTGGGATCAAAGCAAATGGGTTACCTTTCTTTCCGCTTTGTTAGAAGGTAACGCATTGAACTTGTACCACAGTCTTGCTGCTCATGGTCCTGTAGATTATCAGACATTGAAGGACAATTTGCTTAAGAAGTTCCAGTGTACTGCAGAAGGTTTTCGCAAGAAGTTCCGTGAAATCCGACCAGACTCGAACGAACCTTTCCAAACTTTTGGTATTGAGCTAAACATATTGTTTGATCGATGGATAGCTTTGTCCGGTGTTACTAGAAACATGCAATGAATTATGGATCTTGTGTTAGGTGAGCAGTTTCTAGAATGTGTGTCACCGGATCTTGCTACTTTCATTCGCGAGCGTGGACTTGTCACATTAGATGATATGGTTAAAACCGCTGAAAGTTATCGTCTTGCTCGTCCCGGAAAGAACTTGGCACGCAGATCGGCTGCTACAGTTTTCGGTTCAGTAGGATCAGTTGATGTACCTGAAGAGTCACAAGCTGTTGCTGGCTCTGCAGATTCGCGCGGTGGTTACTCAAACTATCGAGGTCGCGGCTATTGGAGAAATCGAGGTGGTTTTCGAAAGACAGACCAAACACCCTTGGTTTCGAACCAAAAGGTCGAAGGTCGTTTTGATCAAACTCGAGGATCTTTGAGACGTGGCCGTGGAGGTGGTTCATTTTACACCAATTTTGATAATTGCCCTCTTTGTGATGGTCCCAGGCAATGTCCTCTTCGCAACAGTCCAAACCCTTGCCCTGTTTGCAACATTGGTGGTCATACTCGAAAAACTTGTCCCTTTGTTGTGAAGACAACCATAGCTTCAGATGATAAGAGTAACTCGAGCTCAGGTTGTGCAGTTGTCCCTGTAGACTCTGAAGTTGTTTGCTCTATTTTTGATCAGTCAGCTGGTCACTTGCATTTAGAAGTTGGTTCTGTCAATTCTACTGCTTGCTCAGTTCTGCGAGACACGGGTGCTACCATTTGTGGTGTTCGAAAACGTTTGGTTTCTGATGAACAGTATGTACCAGGTACTGTCCGTTGTAAAACTTTTGGTGGAGAAGTCAACATTTACCAGCAGGCTAAAGTTGTTGTTTCTTGCCCATATTTTGCTGGAGAGTTGGTTTGTTGTCTTCTTGAGGATCCAATTGCTGACTTGATTGTGGGTAATATTCCAGGTTTGATTGTTCAGCAGGCCCAAGATACCAAAGTTGCTGCTGCTGCTGATGTGATCCCTGTTGCTGCTGTCACTACTCGTGCTCAGGCTAGGAAACAAGGTCTCCCGCACAAACCTCTTGTCACTGTGTGCGATGATTTGAAGGTCACTCGTGCTGAACTCATTCAGTTGCAGAAAGGTGATGCTACACTGCAAGGTTGTTTCAATTTAGCTGCCTCAGGTGAAGAAAAGGTTGTTGGTTCTGCTACTTATTCTTTCTATTTTCAAGATGATATTTTGTACAGGAGGTATCGGAAATCAAAGGATATTTTGCATCAGGTTGTTGTTCCCGAGAAACTTCGTGCTTCAGTCATGATTGCTGCGCATGATCAACTTTTGGCTGGTCATTGTGGAGTTCGTAGAACTCTGACTCGGATTTTGTCCCAATTCTTTTGGCCTGGTGTTTCTGCTGATGTGGGTACGTATGTTCACACTTGCAACATTTGCCAGAAAACAATTTCGAAAGTGAAAGTTTCCCCTGTTCCTTTGGCGACTATGCCTCTTATCTCGACTCCGTTCGAGAGGGTCGCTATTGATCTCGTTGGGCCTTTGTCTCCTCCCTCTGTTGAAGGTCACAGATATATTCTGACTTTGATTGACTTGGCTACTAGGTATCCGGAGGCTGTTCCTATGAAGGATATTTCTTCTGTTGCAGTTGCTGAAGCTTTGATGAGTATTTTTTCAAGGTTAGGCTTTCCCAAGGAAATTCTGTCGGATCAAGGTTCTCAGTTTAACTCAGATTTGATGAAACAGTTTCGTGCTTTGTGTGGTACTCGAGCCATACGTACTTCTCCCTACCATCCTCAGGCAAATGGTACTGTTGAACGGTTTCATGGCACTTTGAAATCTATGCTTCGGAAGGTTGTTCATTCTCAACCAAACGCTTGGCATCGGTATCTTCCTGCATTGCTTTTCGCATGTAGGGAATTGCCGTCAGAAAGTACAGGTTTCAGTCCTTTCGAACTGATGTTCGGCCGCAAACCAAGAGGTCCCATTTCTCTCATTGCTGATTTCTGGACCGAAGATCACAATTCTTGTGATACTTCAGCAAAACCATTGTACGCTTATCTCTTCGACTTGAAGAATATTATTTCTGAAAGTTGTGAAATTGCTTCACAAAACTCTGCAGATTCGTCTGTCAAGAACAAGACGTACTCTGACCGTCGTGCGAAGGCACGAACTTTTTCTGTTCACGATGAGGTTCTCGTTCTTCTTCCCACTGACTCTAACAAACTTCTTATGACATGGTCAGGTCCTTATTTTGTGCAGGAATGTCTTCATCCTGACTATAGGATTCTTGTGAAAGGCAAGCCGAAGATTTTCCATGCGAACATGCTCAAACGATATCTTCGTCGTGTTGATGCTGCTGTTGCTGTTGTTGAGGAGTCTACTACACAATTGGCAACTGGTGTTTTAGTCGACTGGTCTTCCATTTCTCCTTTTTTGCTTCCAGATGTCGAGGTTGTGGAGCCTCGGGGTGATGTTCCTGATGTGGACGTTTCAGATTGGGATACTGTCACATCAGTGGCTATTGGTCTTGTCCAAGATGATGATGATGTTGGTGTTCTTCCCACTATTCCTCTCATGTTGTCGTCTATCAATGACAAGGACATTTCCAATATCGATTTTAACATTGATCTCTCTGATTCTGATGATCAGGCACTGTATGCAGTATTTGCAGATTTTCCTACGGTGTTGACATCGAGACCCGGTGCGTTCAACGGAAATCTTTTCCTTCACGTCATTCTTACGACTGATGTTCCAGTTCGTCGACGGGCTTATGATCTACCTTTTTCTTCTAAGCAGATAGTTGTACGAGAGATTCAAACCATGCTTGACCTAGGTGTCATAGAGAAATCAAAATCTGCGTATTCATCACCCGTTGTCCTGGTTCAGAAAAAGGATGGTGCTTGTCGGTTTTGCATTGACTATAGAGCTCTCAACAAGATAACTGTTTTCGATGCTGAACCCATTCCCAATGTAGACGAGTTGTTCACAAGGCTGGCGAACAGTACGTTCTTCACACGTATTGATCTTTCTAAAGGTTACTGGCAGATTGTTGTCAACCCGGTGGATCGTCACAAGACGGCGTTCGCAACGCACATTGGTTTATATCAGTGGATCAGGATGCCTTTTGGTTTGGTTTCTGCCCCAGCAGTGTTTGCTCGTATGATGCGAATGCTTGAACTTCCTGAGGCGTACTCAATGAATTTCTTCGATGATATTTTGATTCATAGTGCTACTTTTCAAGATCATCTGGTGCACGTTAGAGATGTCCTAACCAAGCTGCTCCACTACAACTTGACTGCCAGTCCGGTTAAGATCTCGTCTGGTTACAGGAGTCTTGAGTTTCTTGGACATGTGGTGGGAGAAGGGATGCTGCGATTTCTTTGGGGGGTTGATTTCATTCTCCAGACTGACCACAGACCGCTGACGTACTTGCATACAAGTCGCTTTAAAAATTCTCGCATCATGCATTGGTCCTTGTCCTTATAAGAGTTTAGATTCCATCTTGAACCACTTCCAGGTACACAGAATGTGTTCGCGGATCTGTTGTCGCGCGCTGATCGTAATCAATCGGTTCCATAGATCAAGGTTTCGTAGTCGTTGCTGTATTTTGACATTATCCTCCGACCTTGTAAAAAAGACCCTCGGTCGGTTCTTTTTTTCGTTGAGAGGGGGGTAGTGTAACGAGCGCCTTTGGGGCAGGTTTCGGTCGGACGATGGTGTGACGTCATTAGCAGTTGGACCGAATGTTCACGAGCGGTAATGTACAGATAAGCAATGTTCACGTGCGGTAATGTATCGGTGAGCGATGTTCATGTGTCACGTGTGGGAGTGACAGTGTGGTATCGGGAATAATTGCCAGTTAGAGATGCTATACCAGTCGAGCCGAGCGGTCGTTTTCGTTAGGGCTCTGAGGAAGAATTCTGGCTAGAGAATTCGATAGCTGTATATTGAATACAGCGGGGCCGGTACGGAGCGGAAACCCCTGGTGTAGGGCCGATGAAGCTGTCTTGAGAGCATCACGTACGTGACCGGATGCGGACATCATCAAGCCTTCATCTCTCCTTCGTCCTACCATCACTGGTGCTACGAGCAGCAACGGTAGCGAAGTAAGCCACAGATTCGTGCTACAGGACCACATGCGGTGTTCCGTCAGTGTAGCTATTGTCGCCTAGCGCCGTTGATAATTTCACGCCTAGGAATGTTCTAAATCTGTGAGTAGTCATTGACTAGTAATATTCAGTTTGGGAATCTCCACCAAGTCGTCGATGTGACATCATTGACTGTGTCGACACTAGCATAAAGAGGAGTCGAGTGACGTCTCTCGAGAGAGAGACAACGACCTCTACGGTAGCGAGTGAATGTGTGAGCGCCGAAGTTGTGAATAACCTATATGCCACTTGTTAGTTATTTGTGTAGATTGGTTATACGATGTTAATTGTGTGGTTTAATGTATGTTATGAGTGTATGAGAAATAGTTAAACAGAGGGCAAAGAGAGATAACTGTGTGGCCTTTGTCCTTGTTTGTAAGCGCGTGTGTGGTGGATGAAAGAGTCTAGTAAACAGAGATAGAACACCCACCTTTATACAGATTGGCAGAAAGCCCACGCACACACTCATTCCATAAACGTTTATATATGTAACAATTTAATTTAGTACAACACTAAAAACACCTTCGTTACAGGCATCATTAGCCACAGGACGCCGTGTTCATAGTGACGATTCGCTGTTTATACGTCATCATCGCAGTACTAACATTTGACGTATCAGAGGATCAACTTTGCAGTTTTCTTGCTGATTTTCATGCCTAGAGCTTACAGGTCACAATTTGACCTAATCCTACCACAGAGCCGGGACAAATATCAGGCTTATGCAAACAATGTTTATGAAAAATCATGCAGGTATTTATGAGAAGATAGCTTTTATCGTAAAGAAAGTTTTACAAATGACTCCGAAAAAGTGGTGCAGAAAATTGTCTGATTTTCACACCTAGGGGATGCAGGTTACGATTGACCTAATCGTACCCGACAGCCGAGACAAACTGTAGGGTTATGTAAATACCGTATAGGAAAAATGATGCGATCATTAATGAGAAGATTGTTTTGTTGGGGTTTTTTTTCGTAAAAAAAGATTCAATTGTTTTAAGATTCACCCATATAATTCGTGAAATTAATCCAAGAAACGTGAAACTATATTTTTTCCAAAACAATATTTAATTATCACTCAAAAGGTTCTAGAGGTACAATGCTGGTTAACGAACTCATTCAATATCTCCCTTTTATCTAGCTATATGCAAAATATCTAGTAAAAATAAGAAAAATTACGGACTCCAGTGTGGATCAACTGGTCTGTGAAAAGGCCATTTTCTCGTAAATGAGCATCTCCTGGAGATGCGCGCATGTTTGAGAGAGAGAGAGAGAGAGAGAGAGAGAGAGAGAGAGAGAGAGAGAGAGAGAGAGAGAGAGAGAGAGAGAGAGAGAGAGAGAGAGAGATGATGATGATGATGATGAAACGTTTTATTGACAGGATAAAGTTTTAGGCGAAACGCCTCTCTTACAAACTGTCCTGTTAGAAAAGAAACATTAATAGCAAAAAGTAAGAGAAACACAATAAATCGAAACATGAAGAAATAAACGGAAATGAAAAAAAAAATGAAAAAAAAAAAAGAAAACACCAATATAAAAGCAATGCAAATAATGCGCACACATATCAATAACAGTGAATTATATATATATATATATATATATATATATATATATATATATATATATATATATATATATATATATAATATATATATATATATATATATATATATATATATATATATATATATATATATATATATATATATATATATATATATATATATATATATATATATATATATATATAATATAAGTAGTCCGTTCAGGTATTAAGTTACTGTAGCAAGATGTTATATAAACGAGTTTTGAAGGTTCTAGAGTTAAAAATGGATTTAATTTGGGGTGCTAGTTCGTTCCAGGCTTTGGCACCTGAGAACGAACGGCTGGTTTTATATATATCGAGCCTGGCCCATGGTAGCTGTAGCAAACTGTTCCTCGTGTTTTGTCTTTGACTATCCAAAAATAACATACGAAGGTAAGATGGGGTTTTATGGTGAAGAATTTTATGCATAAGTATGCATCGATTAAATGTGAACTGTTTGTTCAGGTTTAGCAGTCGGATAGTTCTAAACTTTTCGTCGATGGGAGAGGGACCAGGCACAGTTAACTTTACCCCTCGACGATACAATGAGTAAAGTTTTTTAAATGTACCTCACTGCATCCATCCCAGATAATAGTGGAGCAGTAATCACAGTGTGTCTTAATGTGGGCATGGAGAAAGAGTCTTCTAGTGTCAGTGTTAACTATTTGACTTAGTTTTGATAGCAGGAATAGATTTTTAGATATTGTTTTGCATGTGTTTTCGATATGTGGTTCCCAGCTGAGCTGGTTATCTACTGTGACTCCAAGCAAACGATGTTTTTTAACTTGATCAAGGGGCTCAGAGTTCAGATATAATGTTAAGGGCATGAGACCACGTTGATGTTTTTGGCGTGAAGTAATCAACATACTCTTTGTCTTTTGGGCACTAATTATCATATGATTATGTTGGCACCAGCTTGAAACCTCATCAAGACTTTGCTGGAGAACTTCGTTTATTTTTGGCAATTCGCTGTTTGATGTATGTATGGTAGTGTCATCAGCAAATAAGTCACATGTTGCATCTGGATGTGAGAAAGAGAATGGTAAATCATTGATAAATATGTTGAACAACAATGGGCCCAAAATTGACCCCTGGGGAACACCACACGTTACTAAACCTTCATTCGAGTAATTACCATTAAGCAAAACTTTCTGTCTTGTGTCACTTAGATAGGATGATATCAGATGTACGGTATTGGAATCGATGTGATACATCGGTAGTTTTTTTAATAAGATAGAGTGGTTGACTAAATCAAAGGCTTTTTTAAGGTCAAGAAAAACTGCACCTGATAACTGAGAATTATTAATGGCTGTAAGCCATTTATCAATTATATGTATAAGGGCAGTTTGGCAAGAGTGTTGCGGGCGAAACCCAGACTGCATTTTACTGAGTAGACAGTTCTGTTCTAGAAAATTTTGCAGATGTGTATGGATATGTTTTTCAATAGGTTTTGAGATGACTGGTAGAATGGAGATAGGTCTATAATCATTCAATGAGTTTAAGTTTTTGCTTTTGGGAAGGGGAATGACCTTAGCTGTTTTTAACTCATCAGGGAAAATATTTCTTTGAATAGACAGATTGTAAATGAACGTTAGAGACTCAACTATGTAGGGCAGAGCTATTTTAAGAATTTCGCAACTGATGCCATCTGAACCACATGACCTCTTTTTCATATTAGATATATATTTACCCACGTCAAAAACAGTCATTGGGGGGAGTGAAAAAACACAACCAGCAGTACTGTTACTGTGAAATCGTAGTTGCTCAGAACATTGGTATTTCGCAGGATCATTTGTATTAGTGCGTGCTAAAGTTTCAGCTATGCTAAGAAAGTGGGTATTGAAGGTATCTGCAGTGAGCTCAGGTGCAATGTTCATGTCTCTGTGATTGTGACCTTTAGTACAGGTGTTGATAACTTGCCAAACAGAGCGCAGGTCCTTGCCATCTGCAATGATCTGTTCGGCATGTTGTCTTTGAGCTTTTCGGACTAAATATTTGACAAACTTTCTTTGTTTTTTTATAGTCAACAAATTTCTTTTCTTTCTTAAGTGTATCTCTGAGTTGCATGGCTGCTTTTATTTCTCCAGTTAGCCCATTCAGGGATTGTGGGATGTTTGACACGTTTTGTTCGCACTGGGGAATGTTTATCTAGAACACCAAGGAACAGTTCATACCAGCGGGTGAGGGCTTCATTTGGGTCATTGTAATTTAACACATCATTAAATGGGATATTGGATAAGTCATAGAGAAAGGCATTCTGGTTAATTTTTTTGAAAGACCTGTAAATAATAGTAGTATGCCCTGTGCAAGATTTCTTAGCTAATTTGGCAGACAGCGAGAAAGATACTGGGAAGTGATCACTGATAGAAAAATTGAGAACATGGACATTATTAACAGCATTTACATTTGTAGTATAGATATGGTCTATCATTGTCGCAGAAGATGAAGTAACTCGTGTGGGCGACTGAACAACTTGTGTTAAACCAAGAAAAGAGATCATTGAATTCCATGAAGAGTAACAGTCTTTTAACAAATCAACATTAAAATCACCCAGGATATGTATATCACCCCTGCATTTCTGTACTGTGTCAATCATTGATTTAAAGTCATCAAGCCATGCCACTGTCGCCGCTGGATTTCTATAAATAAACCCTACAAGAACGGGTGATGACTTCAATGTTTTTATTTCCAGCCACATGCATTCAATTTGCTTTGATTCTAGGTCAAATCTTCTAGTCACATATTGAATTATAGAGTCATGTATGTATATTACTATGCCAGTTTGGCCTAGAACAGAGGCATCACGACGTAGAATAGCAAAATTAGGTATGGAGATTGCCTGATCACTGATATTGTCTGTCAGGCGGGATTCAGTAAAGCCAAAGATATGAAATTGTGATGGCTGATTTACGAGAATTGTGATGTCAGGTATTTTGCGGCAGTGATGATACACATTAAGGTGGCCAATGTTTAAGAGACGATCTGGGTTGTTGGTATTTGGTGACATGTGTCTTTCTGACTACAGGATAATGGGAGAAAAAAGAAACTGGTTGCACATGTGAAGTAACAAGAGAATGAGAAAGTAAAGCTAAATAACCGAAGCTAAATACCCGATAACAGGTTTAACACGAACGATCTAATCTATGCAATAAGTAATGACACGCAATAAGATTTCCAAACACGGTATGTGGCACAAATGAGAGTTCAATGTTCCTATATCTCAATGCTGGCAAAATTATTATTTTTTAAATCGCAGAAGCGTCCAGCAATTTCTTATGTCCGGACAAATCCCAAGAAAAGCACAAGCAGATACAAATATGCTTGTGATGAAAGTGTCAACACTCGCACGATATGTCAAGATGATGCCATCGCAGCACACATTTAAGATATTAAATAGATATTAGTAATCAAAATACAGTAAGACATAGTAGTCCATGAATTACTATTTTCAGCTAGCAATATATCGGCATATAATACTGAAGGAATCATATTAAGACACTCTATGCCCGTCACATTTCTGTTGTATTGAGTTTGAGCGCCTCACATAGCTTGACATATTAGATAAGTCGACAGGCAGACAATGAAACATTCTAGTGATTATAACGTAGTGAATATCACCAACGAATTAAAATAAATAGAGAGTCGTAGTCTATTCTATGCTCACCGTCTTCCTCGTATAATGTGTATGAGTGCTTGGCTTGACTTCGCGAACGAAGATTTTATAGGAGTTGCCCACGACGTCTGCAGGCTTGTTCGTGGCTGCGGAGGCCAATCCGAGACAGGCAGGTTCGACCGCAGTGGCTGCAGGGGAAGGTATGGTCAGGGTTCTGAGCTGCGGCATCTCTGTTTTTTCTCCTGAGCCGCTTGTCCTTAAGGCTAGCTCTGTGAGAGTCCTCAAAGGAGACAGCTGCCTTGTAAATGGTGGAGCGCCAGGTGTCACGGTCCGCAGCAAGCGAAGACCACTGGTGGTGGTCGATTTGGCAGGCACTAAGTGACTTCTTGAGACAGTCTTTGTATCTCTTTTTTGGTGCCCCTCTGTCACGGTGTCCAGTAGCAAGCTCGCCGAACAGGGTGATCTTTGGTAGGCGATGATCCTCCATCCTGGAGACATGCCCCGCCCAGCGGAGCTGTGTCCGCAGCAGCAAAGCCTTGATGCTCACAGTTTCAGCCTGTTCAAGGACCTCGACGTTGGTGACATAGTCACTCCAGTGAATGCCCAGGATGGTACGCAGGCAGCGCTGGTGGAAGCGTTCGAGGAGTCGTAGTTGGCTTCGGTAGAGTGCCCAGGACTCGGAACCATACAGCAGGGTGGTGAGGACCACAGCTCTGTACACGCTGATCTTGGTGCCTGTTTTCAGCTGTTGATTGTGCCACACCCGCTTGAAAAGTCGCCCGAAAGCGCTGTTCGCTTTTGCCAGCCTGCTGTCAAGCTCCTTGTCCAGCTTGGCGTCCGACGTGATAACGCAGCCAAGGTAAGTAAACTGGTGCACTGACTTTAGTTCAGACTCGCCAATGGTGATGTGAGGAGGGCGATACACTGTCTTGGGTACCGGCTGATGGAGGACCTCTGTCTTTTTCAGACTGACCTCGAGTCCAAAGAGCTGGGCAGCATCTGCGAAGCAAGTCGTGATGCGCTGCAGGGCTCTCTCTGTGTGTGCAACGAGGGCAGCATCATCAGCAAAAAGCAGCTCACGAATCAGTTGGTCTAGGGTTTTCGTGTGGGCCTGCAGTCGTCTGAGGTTGAACAGGCTGCCATCGAGACGATACCTGATGTACACTGCATCGTCATCATCGAGGTCCACTGTGGCCTGCTTCAACATCATGCTAAAAAAGATGGTGAAGAGGGTCGGTGCCAGCACGCAGCCCTGCTTTACGCCGTTGAGAATAGGGAATGGTTCTGAGAGGTCATTGTTGAGTCTGACCTGGCCTTGCTGGTCCTCGTGTAGCTGGACAATCATGTTGAGGAACTTTGGGGGACAGCCAAGTCGCTCCAGGATCTGCCACATGCCTTGCCTGCTCACAGTGTCGAACGCTTTTGTTAGGTCGACAAATGTTACGTACAGCCCTTTGTTCTGCTCGCGGCACTTCTCCTGTAGCTGTCTCAGCACAAAGACCATATCGGTGGTGCTCCTGTTTGCTCTGAAGCCACACTGGCCCTCTGGGAGTTGGTCTTCAGCGATGGCAGGTACCAGCCGATTCAGGAGCAGCCTTGCAAGGATTTTCCCAGCAATGGACAGCAGGGTAATTCCCCGATAGTTGGAACAGTCAGACTTCTCGCCTTTGTTCTTGTACAGGGTGATAACGACTGCATCACGGAGATCTTTTGGTAGTGTTCCTTCCTTCCAGCAGCAGAGAAAGAGGTCATGGAGCTTGTTGTGCAGTGCTGTGCCTCCATGTTTCCAAAACCCAAGAAATGGGGGCCCCCCAAGAAAAAGCTTGATGTTGCCAGCCTTCAGCGTGACGATGTGAAAGCTGCCTTTCAGACAGATTTACAGCGCAGGCTCAAAGACACAGCGGACCCAGTAGACTCCTCCCCTGAAACACTTTGGGAACAACTGAAAACTGCTATTGCAAAATCCTCTGCAGAAGTCTTGGGTTTCGCCAGAAAGAAGAACAAAGACTGGTTTGACGAAAACGATGTAGAGATCCAGGAACACCTAGCAAAAAAAAGAGCCGCCCATCAGGCCCACCTAGCCCAGCCTTCCTGCCCTGTGAAGAAGTCTGCCTTCCGCCTCGTCTGCAGCAGTCTCCAGCGCAAGCTCAGAGATCTCCAGAATGAGTGGTGGACCAGACTTGCACAGAGGACCCAGCTTTGTGCTGACAATGGTGACTACAGGGGCTTCTACGAAGCACTGAAAGCAGTGTATGGCCCCAAGCACCTGGTACAAAGTTCCCTGCGAAGCGCGAATGGCCAGGCACTCCTCACAGATAATACCTCCATCTTGAACCGCTGGTCGGAATACTTTCAGAGCCTCTTCAGCGCTGAGCGCACTGTTCAAGAAGCAGTCATCCTACAAATCCCACACCTCCCAGTAAAGGTTGAATTGGACGAACCGCCCACCGCTGAAGAGACCCTCACAGCCATCCACCAGCTCAAGAGTGGCAAAGCAGCAGGCATTGATGGTATGAGTGCACATCAAGACAATACAGTAACGGAAAGAAAAAAAAAAGAAAAAAAAAAGCGATGGGCATAAAATAAAGTATGCTACTGGCATGCTGAAAGGATCCTGCCGAGAATATAGAGAAGGAATGACGTCATATTTAGAGTATTATGTCAGTGTCTGCGTGGTGACGGAGTTGCCTCTTTTACGTCACCGCTACTGTCTGACTTTCTCTAAAAGCAAAGTTTTTTTAGTGTTTTAATTCTTTTCTGCAAAGAATTATTTTTACTAAAGAAGTTGAAAGGATACAAAGCTGGCTAACGAACTCATCCAACGTCTTTCTCCAAACTTGCTATATTCAAAAGTGCAAGTAAATATGAAAAAATTTACGGACTCTAATCTGGGTCAACCGACTCCCTATAAACGGTTGTTTATGTCTTCAATGAGACATTCAATTACAAAATGCTCGGAGGCTCTCTTAGCCACCCACTTAAGAAAGTATTTCGCCAAGTTTCAAGCTTGTGTGTACAGAAATATCGGAGATTCTCTTGTTTACATACATACGCACACACATTCTCTTGGCTTGACTTCGCGAACGAAGATTCTATAGGGCTTGCCCACGTCGTCTGCAGGCATTTTCGTGGCTGCGGAGGCCAATCCGGGACAGGCAGGTACGACCGCAGTGGCTGCAGGGGAAGGTCTGTTCAGGGTTCTGAGTTACGACAGCTCTGTTTTTTCTTCTTTTACATACATACGCACACACATACATACGCACATACATACATACATACGCACATACGGCGCTTCGCCCAAAAGTACGTTAAGCAGCGAGGTTAGCTGCTCAGTCAGTCTTGTATTAACAGATAAAAGAACCCCACGATTTTAACAAAAGCTTTCTTCTTCAATGAAAGGATTTCGTTCAATAACACCATTATAAGGTCAATCTGTCACGTGTTTGGGTTGCTTTTTTTTCTGACATGTGATTGTGATCGAAAAGTAACTTGACACATGCATGCACTATAAACATGATGGCGCCAGATTTCAGTGTGTATTTCAATCCTCGTACGCAAAACTACCTCCCGATTCGAAGAACAGACTTCCACGAACAGGTTTTTCGGATTGTGCAACTGAAGTGTCGCTTTTTACTGTATTACCAGTTATTTTTCTTAGGGGGCAGGGGGTACTGCAGTAATTATGTATATATCTGATCCAAAATGTCCACGGTTTACAATGGCTGCATTTGACTGACATGTTTGCATTGCAGCACTGAATTGGCTACACTCAGCACTTTCTGCACACACCCAGCGCCAGATGGCACACACGCAGCGGCAGATGGCAGCAGGATGTCCAAACCCATCGGGATCTATGGAAGTGGACAAGCACGCCCCTTCCTGGCACATGACCAAGGCCCGTGGCAAAATTAGTCAGCTGCAGCATGATCATGATGGCCCAGCCTCTGCCGCAGGGGGTGCGTCTGGTAGGAGGGTGCATAGACGGCAGCGGAATGCCCCCAATTACAAACTGGTAAGTGATTCTATGATCATCTTCATTTTATTGGCTCGCGTGCGAAGCAAAAGTGAATTTATGTTCTGGGCCACTGGTCGTCCGTCGGTCGTCCATGGTAAACGTTAACAGTGGCATTTTCTCGGAGACTATTCAAGCCACATTCTTCAAGCTTTGCCTAAGGATACTTTGTGGCAAGACCTTTGTAAACATACCAATTTGAGTGACCTCTCTCAAAGGGTCATGCGGGGTTGACAGATGTGTGAAAACTGCTTACATTTTCAGAAAACATGAATTTTGCTGCTGCAGAAGCCAGCCCTCGTCACCGAGGTCACACATATGTAAATCGGTCATATTCTTGTGCAAGGCCCCTTAAACCAAAATTGGGCTGCTTTTGTCATAATGCAGCTTTCTTTTTTCTTTCCTTTTCCAGTTGGCAAGTGGAGTTTGGGCTGGACCTGAGACTGAGAGCGCAAGCGCATCGCAATACAAGGACAGTGATGACGAGGAGTTTGTTCCTGGCTCGAGATCACAGGATTCAGACGGTGTGTCGCCATCAATCTCTGGGGTCTCCGACACAGACAGTATTGTATTGAATATGTTAAATATGTTAGATTTCAAAGTGGCTGGTTCAGGGTGGGCAGGTGTCAGTGAAGCAAGTATCAGCAAGGTGCAGTGTGCGTTAGGGGGTGAATTAGGGGGTGGCAATGACAATGTGGATAGGCAGAAGGAACATGACGTTGAGGGTGGGGAAAGAGCACTTCCCAAAGAAACGGGTGTGCACGTGTCGCAGAGAGGGAAAGGAAAGTACAAATGGGACAAGAAACATGCTTACAAGATGTCCATGCAGATGAGGCAGACGTTGCTAAAATTTTGATGATGAAAAAAGGGACTAAGCAGAGACGTCAAGCATGGATCAGACTACAAGATGAGGGTGATTACATGCATAACGTTGCCGTTCTTGAAAAGAAATCAGGATGTTTGATTCCTAAGTATCACACCAAAACTAGTAAGGTAGACAACCTTCTTGCCTGTAGCCATTGCAAAGGGCTCTATCAAAAAAAGCTCAAAACGTTGCTGTCAGAAACAAGGAGGGTTTCAGTTCACTAAGAGAGGTGAGGCAGCAAAATGTGGGAGGCTAAAGCTTCCAATACCCTTAGACGTTGACTTTTCCTTCTATCATAAGGTTTTAGCCAGACAGAGAGATGATGAGATAAGCCGTCTCATCAGAACTGACCCTTTGCTTCTGGAGTATGGAAAGAGATTATTTGACCGAAGGGACATTGAAGAACACACAGCTGGGCAAATCAGCTCCAGGATGCGGGAGTTAGGGAGACTATTAAAGATTCTTAGAGTGAGGTCAGAAATGAAAATCGCAAGTTTAAATGCTGTGATCAGTTCAGCTAGTTTTGATCATGCTGTACTGGCTGTAAAAGAGCTAGCAGAATTTGATGAGGACACACATCAGTTCAAAAAAGGCAATCTCCCAATGCGCAATGCTTTGAAAAAATGTTCACAGATCAAACAGTCACAGGCATCCAAACAGCTTGGGCATGGTTCAGATGACAGGTGGCAACAGGAGCTCTCTGAGGTGCAGTGGTTTACTCTGTCTTCACCGGGGACTGGTACGATTGTGTGTCAGCTACAGCAGCCCAGTCAGTCTGGAAAATGACCATGAACAAACCCAAGCTGATCCCATCATGTGAAGATGTGAGGAAGGTCCAACAGCTTCTTGAGACAAGGATGGTTTCGGAAGATTATCCAACAGTGGTTAAAGCAACTCTTTACGCTGTATCACTTTTCAACCGAAAACGAGAGGAGAAGTTCAGAAAATGAAGGTATCAGACTTCCAGAATGCTAAGATTGGATCAATCACCAATCATGATATCTTGAAAGGTCTCACAGAGGTTGAGAAGAAAATGGTGAATCATTTTCAGCGAGTGGAAATCAGAGGCAATTTTAATAGGAGTGATCCCATTTTGCTGACGAAGAAGATGATGACAACTGTGGACAGAATCCTTCAAATGAGGCAATCAGTGCCAGCTCTCGCTGGTTGCCAGTACATCTTTGCCACACCTTCTGGTCAGAGGCCTTACAGAGGCCATGATGTTCTGAAGGAACATGCGCTACAAGCACAAGTGTCAAACCCAGCCATGTTCACATTTACTCAGTTACAGAAGCAGGTTGCAAATTTGGCTCAGTCCATGGCCATCTTGGAGTTAGACCAGGATCAGCTGGCAGACTTCCTTGGTCATGATATTTGGATACATTGCCATATCTACCGCCAACCTCAGGACGTCCTTCAAACGGCAAAAGTGGCAAAGATTCTTCTGAGAGTTAACAATGGGATGACAGATTTTGAGAGTTGCATTAGAGCTGAACTGGGCGATGATGAAGAGATTGACCTTGACAATGAAGACACATCAGAAACTCGCAGAGAGGTCTCGGGGGAAACAGCACCTGTGAATGAAGCAAGTAGCAAGTCAACAACACAGGAATCAATGAGCATGACAGAGTAAAGACGTCCAGAGCCTGGTGACAATCTATATAGTTTTGATGATGACAGTACTGCGTCAGCTCCTGTTTGAAAGAAAGCTAGATTTACAATGAAACCATGGGGGAAAGCTGAAGACAAAGCTGTTGAAACTCGTTTCAAGACACACCTCGTCGTGAACAAACTTCCTGGAAAGGCCGAGATACAGCAGGCAATCGCAGAAGAGCCCGCACTTAGACATTGGTGCTGGACAAACATTAAGGATTACATCCGCAGCAGACTGAAAAAGTTACAAAAGAAATGAATTGAGATTCTCCGACACTCATGTCATTTTCGTTTTCATACAGATTTATTAGAAGTGTGTTAATTATTATTGGGTTGGTTTCAGCATGTATAGCTTGTTTTTATCTGATGGACACCTGGATCATTTTGTATACTGTATAATTGCAAAAGGAAACAGCTGGCTGGGGACGAAAGACAATAATAAGATAAGAAAACCATTGACAACGTAAAGATTTATTACCAGAGTGTTATTATGGGGTTGGTCTGCCTGGATCATTTTGTATACTGCATAACATTTAAAACTTTGAAAATGGAACTTCAAATGGAACAACGGTTGGGGACGAGAGACAATAATAAGGGGTAAGAAAACCATTGTCAACATAAAGATTTATTACAAGAGTGCTACTATGGGGTTGGTATGCCTGGATCATTTTGTATACTGTATATAACATTTAAAACTTTGAAAAAGGAACTGCAAATGGAACAACGGTTGGGGACGAGAGACAATAATAAGGGGTAAGAAAACCATTGTCAAAATAAAGATTTATTACAAGAGTGCTACTATGGGGTTGGTCCGCCTGGATCATTTTGTATACTGTATAACATTTAAAACTCTGCAAATGAAACAGTGGTTGGGGACGAAAGACAATAATAAGATAAAAAGAAACAAACATTGTCAACATAAAGACTTATTACAAGAACGTTATTATTCGGTTGTTTTCAGCATGTATAGCTCTGTTTTTATCTGATGTACACCTGTATCATTTTGTATGCTGTGTAACATTAACCTTACTTTGCAACTAAACAGTGGCCCCCACCCGGGTCTGCCCTGGGGGACTTGGGTGGGGTTAACTACTTTTTAGTTCCTAGGTTCACCCTGGTCAGCCCCAAAGGGTGGGTTTTCCTCTCAATTCTGGGGCATGTGTTTCTGTCTACCCTTGGTCAATTAACTTGTATTTTTCTTTTTTAAGATCTCCCTACTGTCTGCGCTGCCTGTATCTCTTGAAAAGAAGTACCCAACGGAGAAAGAAACACTCTCAGAAAAGACGGTTACAACACAATTTATTAATATTTCGGGTATATCCACTTTGTCAAAACAGACAAACAAACAGAGAGATGAGTCGCTACTTATCTTCATTCGCAGAAGGAATGGGGCACATTCCTTCTGTTAACAAAGATAAGTAGCGACTGATCTCTCTGTTTGTTTGTTTGTCTATTTTGACAAGGCGGATTTACCTGAAATCTTAATAAATTGTGTTGTAACCATCTTTTCTAAGCGTGTTTCTTTCTCCGTTGGCACTTCTTTGCATTTTACATGATTGGCAGTCACCTTTTGGGTCTGAATATTTATTTTATTTTATTTTATTTTATTTTATTTTATTTTATTTTGGGGGGGGGGGGTGTGGGGGAGGGGGTGGTGGTGTTTCTCTCTTGATTTTGGATGTGTGTTGCTAAATGGTCTTAGGTTTATTTAGCGTATTAGACTGGCTGGCGACATACATTCAATATTCTGTTCATTATTTTATTTTATTTTTGTCCCCTTTGTTATCAGTGCTGGCACGTCCTGAAAAGTCGGGACGTTCAGCAATGTACAACCAATCGGGACGAAAGACAATAAGATAAGAAAACCATTGTCAACATGATAAAGATTTATTACAAGAGTGTTATTATTTCAGTGTGTATAGCTTGTTTTTATCTGATGTACGCCTGGATCATTTTGGAAATGTCTAACTTTTTTTTTTTGTTTCTATAAAGTACACTTTGCATACTGTGCATTGTTGTTTCTAAAGTCACAGGAAGCATAAACCTTAGCTGAGTTGGTATACCTCACCCTCTACCTAGGTTAAATGCACCAGCGGTGCCATTGTTGCTATTTTCGCACCAGACTGGTCGCTCGGACCGGTCAGGTGCACCAGAACTGCGCGCACAGGTTGGCTTCAGCACTTGTAGTGTGGTCTCGTACGTTCATACGGAAGATTGTGATCGCAGTTGAAAAAAAAAAGGTTCGTTTGCGGTTTTAACTTGTAGCTGCGCCTTTTACCTCCCCAAACACACCAGTTTTGTGTTGAGATGGCGGATGCTTGTGTCATGCCCCACACCACTGAATCAATTCTATTGTACATGTAGTGTGCTCATTTCTCGAACTTCAACTTTGACGATGCTTTCTGCCGCAAACGACGCAGATGTCACAAAAATCACCTCCATTGAGGATTTTAGAAAGCTATTTTTCAAATCTGCCAAATCGCATAATGTTTTGTGGTGCTAGCATAAGGATGGATGTATTATTTGGATTGCATATATGAGAAAGGGTTTATTCTTTATTCATGTTATTTTGCAGCAATCAAACGAAGCTCACGTGATTCTTTCTCCGAGGTTGCCCATTACAGGTGCAGAAAGCACACGCTCTAAACCGATCGGGTGCACCAGACCAGTCTGAGCGACCGGTCTGGTGCCAAAATAGCAACATTGGCACCGCTGGTGCATTTAACCTAGGCACTGGACGAGGTATATCAACTCGGCTTAACTTTATTGTCGCACTTGGTAGAACTCAGTATTATATTTCTCTCTCCATTTTATGAATAGAGGCACATAAGTCGCGGAAACCCTTTACATGCCGAACTTGGGCAAGAACTAGTTTTCCTCATCACAAAGTTGCCAGAAAAAGGTTTGACTGCTCTCGATTGTTTGATTTGAAATGTTTACAAACAATTCTCTCTTGGCTTGACTTCGCGAACGAAGATTTTATAGGAGTTGCCCATGACGTCTGCAAACAATTACTGTGTTTTTATATGCATGCACCTTTGATGTTATCAATAAAGGCTGAAAGTTTCAAGTGATTTCCTATGTTGTCAGTTCATTAATTAATGTCAGTGTTTTGTTTTGTCATTTTAACTCATTCTACCCCAAGACCGGAATCCCCAAATGTTGAAGTCGTCTTCTGAAGACTGCGTTGCAGGGCAGAACACAGATCAACCACGATAGTTCAAGGGTGATGCAAGAATAGCTTGGCGCCCATAGGCGCCAAGCTATTCTGGCATCAGCCTTAAACTATCATGGTCGATCTTTATTTTGCTCTGGTGTGTCTGGGGTAGAATAAGTTAAGTGTTAATTTCTTTGTCTGGGTCTTTTTCTATCTTTCATATTTTCCCACACTTTTTAACCAGCATCATACTGAGGCTAAAAGCTTCAAATTTGTACACTGCCATATATGCAAGCTACATTACAGAACTTACAGATGAGGACATAGACCAATGGCATTAGTTCAAGGGTGGTGCCACAATAGCTGGCACTACCCTTTGGACTATTTTAGTCACACTTGTTGCACACACTGGTGTATTCCGAATGATAAGGGTTAATATTCAAAATGCTCTGTTGCTGTTTGTCTCAAACTCCAGCGTACATTAAAAAAACGTCCTTTAATTGCCAGAATTCTCACATAAATACCATGATAAACTGTTTTGCTTCAGAAGGACAAAACGTAGCAATGTTTAAAAGATTTCCTCTGCAAAAATCATAATCAAAAGCTTACGGGCCAGTGTTCATTCAATTTTGCACCATACAATGTTAAAAATGTTAATGCATACATACATATTAAGTTGAAAAAACAAAACAAAAAAATGAATGTGAAAAAGAAGTATTCCATGAACTTGACCTTATTACAGATGCCTAATGTTGTGAAGACACCCATTTTCACTGTAATGCCAGTTTTCGTGTGAGAGGCACCCACTTTATTGGTAGAAACCCATTTTTTCTGCATCTAGTGGCTCTGTTTCTAGAAAATGTCTATTTTATTTTAAGTTATAGAGCTTAGTTATAAGGTGAGTTCTAAACATTCGCATCAATTCCAGAGCCCTAGAATAAATAGAAATATGGGAACCCATTTTCACATAAAATGGTAGGTAACCCACTCTGAGGCTTTTGTCTCCGTGTGTGTGTGTGTGTGTGTGTGTGTGTGTGCGCGCGCGCGCACGCGCGCGCACCAAACCACTCAATTGGGTTACTTTCTTTACCATCCTTATGCAAAATGGGTGTGTGTAAAATTCTGGGTGACCAAGTCAGGCACCCATTTTTTTCTGAGGGTTGTTTCTGCATTATCTTTCATTCAAAAGTCAGAAAAAAATATCAAAATAGGATGTCCCCATTTCGCCAGATTTACTTCATGTTGTGTGTTGGCGATGCCCTGGGCCTGTGTGTTGACACGGAAGCGGAGTGTTTTCAGATCAACTTGATGATCGCTGATTGGTTAGCCCAACACCGATGAACGGAGTTGTTTCCCTTGCCCTTCCTAAAACGTCCTCTTTCGTCCCCAACAGTTCAACCATTCTTCAGCGTTTGCAGAGGTACTTTATGCAATATTTCTTAGTTAAGAGCACGCCCAAATGTACTTGTTCAGTGCAGTTATTTAACTGAGAAATGCCTCCAATCCCGGATACCCGTTTGGCCCAGAAAAATAAGGCGTCTGCGTCAGCCGTGGCTCGGTCCATGTCTTCCTCTCTCTGACCGTTGAGTCTTGTAGTAAATGATAATAGAACCCCACGATTTTAACAAAAGCTTTCTTCTTCAATGAAAGGAATTCGTTCAATAACCCCATTACAAGGTCAATCTGCCACGCGATTTTGTTTCTTTTTTTTTCTGACATGTGTGATTGTCAGTGATCGAAAAGTAACTTGCACAGTATCAGTTGACTTTTTTTTTTTTAATGGCGCCAGATTTCAATCCTTGTTCGCAAAACTGCCTCGCGATTCGAAGAACAAACGTCCACAAACAGGTCTTTCGGAATGTGCAACTGAAGTGTCGCTTTTTACTGTATTACCAGTTTTTAGTTCTCAGGGTCACCCTGGTCAGCCCCACAGGGTGCGTTTTTCTCTCTATTCTGGGGCATGTGTTTCTGTCTACCCTTTGTCCATTCACCTGTATTTGCCTTTTTAAAACTCTCCCTACTGTCTGCACTGCCTGTAGCTCTTGATATTGGATGTGTATTGCTAAATGGTCTTAGCTTTATTTAGGCCCCATGTGTTAGGTTTATTTAACGTATTTGACCGGCTGGCGACATACATGGCAATGTTCTGTTTAGGTGTTTTTTTCACAAGCAGTGCAGGCACGTCCTGAGAAAGCCTTGTTGCTGTCGGGACGTTAAGCAATGTACAATCAATCTGATTCAAAATGTCAGTTGGTTTACATGGTTGTATTGGACATGTTTGCAGCAACACCGTTTTGGTCACACCGGCTCAGGACTTTCTGCACACACCCAGCGCCAGATGGCAGCAGGATGTCCAAACCCATCGGGATCTATGCTGCAACATCATGGCCCCCCCCCCCCAGCCTCCGCCACAGAGGGTGCGTCTGGTAGGAGGGTGCATGGACGGCAGCGGAATGCTCCCAATTACAAACTGGTAAGTAAAGTGATTCTATGATCATCTTCATTTTATTGGCTGGCGTGCGTGCGAAGCAAAAGTGAGTTTATGTTCTGGGCCACTGGTCGTCCGTCCGTCGTCCATGGTAAACTTTAACTCATTCTACCCCAACACCAAAATCCTTAAATTTTGCCCCTGTCCTCTCAAGACCGCATTGCAGCGCAGGACACAGATCGACCATGATAGTTGAAGGGTGATGCCAGAATAGCTTGGCGCCCGTAGGCGCCAAGCTATTCTGGCATCACCTTTGAACTATCATGGTCGATCCTTATCCTGCTGTGGTGTGTCTGGGGGTAGAATGAGTTAACGGTGGCATTTTTTTCGGAGACTATTCAAGCCACATTCTTCAAGCTTGGCCCAAGGATACTTTGTGGCAAGACCTTTTTAAACATGCCAATTTGAGTGACCTCTCTCAAAGGGTCACGCAGGGTTGACAAATGTGTGAAAACTGCTTGCATTTTCAGAAAACGTGGATTTTGCTGCTGCAGAAGCCAGCCCTCGTCACCGAGGTCACACATATGTAAATCGGTCATACACGTGATTACTCTTTTTATACTTGTGCAAGGCCCCTTAAACCAGATTGGGCTGTTTCTGTCCCCTAATGCAGCTTTGGTTTCAATCTTTCTTTCTTTCTTTCTTTCTCCAGTTGGCAAATGGCGCCTGGGATGGACCCGAGACTGAGAGTAGTGCCAGCGCATCGCAATACGAGGGCAGTGATGACGAGGAGTTTGTTCCTGGCTCGAGCTCACCGGATTCAGAGGGTGTGTCGGCATCAATTGCTGGGATCTCTGACATAGACAGTATTGTATCGACTATGTTAGATTTCATCAAAGTGGCAGGTTCGGGGTGGCCAGGTGTCGGTGACGCTAGTACCAGCAAGGTGCAGTGTGCGTTAGGGGGTGGCAATGAGAATGTGGATAGGCAGGAGGAACATGATGCTGGAAAGAGTGGGGAAAGAGCACTTACAGAAGAAACAGGTGTGCACGTGTCGCGGAGAGGGAAAGGAAAGTACAAATGGGACAAGAAACATGCATGCAAATTGTGTGGCAAGCTTGTCTTGAAAATGAGCACGCACTTACAAGATGTCCATGCAGATGAGGCAGACGTTGCTAAAATTTTGTTGATGAAAAAAGGGACAAAGCAGAGACGTCGAGCATGGATCAGACTACAAGATGAGGGTGATTACATGCATAACGGTGCTGTTCTTGAAGACAAATCAGGATGTTTGATTCCTAAGTATCGCACCAAAACTAGTAAGGTAGACGACCTTCTCGCCTGTAGCCATTGCAAAGGGCTCTATAAAAAAAACTGATCTCTGTACACTCAAAACGTTACTGTCAGAAGCCAGGAGGGTTTCAGATCACTCGGCGAGGGGACGCGGCGCGCCGTGGTCGCCTAATGCTTCCAATACCCTTAGACGTTGAATTTTCATTCTATCACAAGGTCTTGGCCAGCCAGAGAGATGATGAGATAAGCCGTCTCATCAGAACTGACCCCTTGCTTCTTGAGTATGGAAAGAGATTATTTGACCGCAGGGACATTGAAGAACACACGGCTGGACAAATCAGCTCCAGGATGCGGGAGTTAGGGAGACTATTAAAGATTATCAGAGTGTGGTCAGAAATGAAATTCGCAAGTTTAAATGCTGTAATCAGTTCAGCTAGCTTTGATCATGTTGTCCTGGCTGTAAAAGAGCTAGCAGATTTTGATGGGGACACACATCAGTTCAAAAAAGGCAATCTCGCAATGCGCATAGGCCATGCTTTGAAAAGGTGTTCACAGATCAAACAGTCACAGGCATCCAAACAGCTTGGGCAGGGTTCAGACGACAGGTGGCGACAGGAGCTCTCTGAGGCGCAGCGGTTTGACTCTGTCTTCAATGGGGACTGGTATGATTGTGTGTCCGCTACAGCAGCCCAGTCGGTCGGGAAAATGACCATGAACAAACCCAAGCTGATCCCATCATGTGAAGATGTGAGGAAGGCCCAACAGCTTCTTGAGACAAGGATGGTTTCGGAAGATTATCCGACAGTGGTTAAAGCAACTCTTTATGCTGTATCACTTTTCAACCGAAAACGAGGGGGAGAAGTTCAGAGAATGAAGGTGTCAGACTTCCAGAATGCTAAGATTGGATCGATCACCAATCAAGATATCTTGAAAGGTCTCACAGAGGTTGAGAACAAAATGGTGAATCATTTTCAGCGAGTGGAAATCAGAGCCAAGTTTAATAGGAGTGTTCCCGTTTTGCTGACGAAGAAGATGATGACAACTGTGGACAGAATCCTTCAAATGAGGCAATCAGTGCCAGCTCTCGCTGATTGCCAGTACATCTTTGCCACACCTTCTGGTCAGAGGCCTTACAGAGGCCATGATGTTCTGAAGGCCCATGCCCTAGAAGCAGGGGTGTCATACCCAGCCATGTTCACATTTACTCAGTTACGGAAGCAGGTTGCAACTTTCGCTCAGTCAATGGCCATCTCGGAGTTAGACCAGGATCAGCTGGCAGATTTCCTTGGCCATGATATTCGGATACATCGCCATATCTACCGCCAACCTCAAGACGTCCTTCAAAAGGCAAACGTGGCAAAGATTCTTCTGTCAGTTAACAATGGGATGACAGATTTTGAGAGCTGCATTAGAGCTGAGCTGGGCGATGATGAAGAGATTGACTTTGACAATGAAGACACATCAGAAACTGGCAGAGAGGTCTCGGGGGGAACAGCACATGTGAATGAAGCAAGTAGCAAGTCAACAACACAGGAATAGATGAGCATGACGGAGAAAAGACGTCCAGAGCCTGATGACAATCTAGATAGTTTTGATGATGACAGTACTGCGTCAGCTCCTGTTCGAAAGAAAGCTAGATTTACAAGGAAACCATGGGGGGAAGCTGAAGAGAAAGCTGTTCAAACTCGTTTCAAGACACACCTCGTCATGAACAAACTTCCTGGAAAGGCCGAGATACAGCACGCAATGGCCGAGGAGCCCGCACTTAGACATAGGCGCTGGACAAACATTAAGGATTACATCCGCAACAGACTGAAAAAGTTACAAAAGAAATGAATTGAGGTTCCCCGCCACTCGTGGCATTTTCGGTTTCATACAGATTTATTACAAGAGAGTTATTATTGGGGTGGTTTCAGCATGTATAGCCTGCTTTTTTTATCTGATGGACGCCTGGATCATTTTGTATACTGTATAACCTTTGGATTTGCAAAACGAAACAGCCGGCTGGGGACAAAAGACAATAATAAGATAAGATAAGAAAACCATTGACAACGTAAAGATTGATTACAAGAGTGTTATTAGGGGGAGCTGGAGGGGGGGGGGGGGGCTGGATCATTTTGTAATATACTGCATACCATTTTTAAAACTCTGCACATGGAAGAATGGTTGGTTGTTGGGGACGAAAGACAATAATAAAGGCTGAAGTTTCAAGTGATTTCTTATGTTGTCAGTTAATTAATTAATGTCAGTGTTTTGTTCTGTCATTTTAACTCATTCTACCCCAAGACCGGAATCCCCAAATGTTGAAGTCGTCTTCAGAAGACTGCGTTGCAGTGCAGGACACAGATCCACCATGATAGTTCAAGGGTGATGCCAGAACAGCTTGGCGCCCATAGGCGCCAAGCTATTCTGGCATCACACTTGAACTATCATGGTGGATCTTTATTTTGCTGTGGTGGGTCTGGGGTAGAATAAGTTAAGCCCAAATGTTGAAGTCGTCTTCAGAAGACTGCGTTGCAGTGCAGGACACAGATCCACCATGATAGTTCAAGGGTGATGCCAGAATAGCTTGGCGCCCATAGGCGCCAAGCTATTCTGGCATCACCCTTGAACTATCGTGGTGGATCTTTATTTTGTTGGGGTAGAACAAGTTAAGTGTTAGTTTCTTCGTCTGGGTCTTTTTCTATCTTTCATATTTTTCCACACTTTTTGACCCGCATCATAGTCATACTGAGGCTAAAAGCTTCAAATTTGTTCACTGCCATAATTCTGTGCAAGCTACATTACAGTACTTACAGATGAGGACATAGACCAATGGCTTTAGTTCAAGGGTGGTGCCACAATAGCTTGGTGCCTAGAGGCACCATGCTATTCTGGCACTAACCCTTGGACTATTTCAGTCACACTTGTTGCACACACTGGTGTATTCCGAATGATAAGGGTTAATATTCAAAATGCTCTGTTGCTGTTTGTCTGAAACTCCAGAGTACCCAAAACCAAAAAAAAAGTCCTTTAATATCCAGAATACATTATGTTGATTCTCACATCAATGCCATGATGTTTTGCTTCGGAAGGACAAAACGCAGCAATGTTTAAAAGATTTCCTCTGTAAAAATCATAATCAGTTTCAGCCCAATTAATCAAATTTCATATGCAAACGATTTTGAATTTCCAAAAACTTCAGTAGCTCGCTTGAGCTTGCCCTTAGCACCACGTGAATGTTCTGTGTTTATGTACAGTGTGTGAGTGAATGCGCGTGATTCACGTGAGCGTGCTTGTTGGGTTCAGTTCGCGGCGGCGCTTTGAGCCGATTTTCAATTGGGATAAAGCGCCTATTTAATGCGATTATTATTATTATTAATCTAAAGGTTACGGGCCAGTGTTTATTGAATTTTGCACCATACAATGTTAAAAATGTTAAAAGCACACATACACATTAAGTTGGAAAAAAAAATAATGTGAAAAAGTATTCCATGAACTTGACCTTATTACAGACGTCTACTGTTGTGAAGACACCCATTTTGACTGCAATGCCAGTTTTTGTGTGCGAGAGGCACCCACATTGGTAGAAACCCATTTTTTCTTCATCTAGTGGCTCCGTTTCTAGAAAATGTCTATTTTATTTTAAGTTATAGAGCTTAGTTATAAGGCGAGTTCTAAACATTCGCATCAATTCCAGAGCCCTAGAATAGAAATATGGGAACCCATTTTGACAAAATCGTAGGTAACCCACTCTGAGGCTTTTGTCTCCGCGCGTGTGTGTGTGTGGTGTGTGACGACTAGGGAGGGACAGACGAGATTGAAAGACAGAATAGAAGTAAAACCCCCCAAAAGTCCCGACTAGAGAGAGATAGACGAGAATGAAGGTCAGGAGTAGAAGAGAAGAGATAGATAAAGGACCCTAGCGTCTTGCCTCAAGACAGGTTACAGCTCAGCACAAGCAACACAACACATTTACTTTACACGTACACTCAATCTTTATTATTATACTAACTATTCCCCCTTTCCTTCCTTCCCACCGACACTTCCCCTCCCTGCCCCCTACTCCCCTCACCCTCCCGAAAAAAAAAAAGAAAGAAAAGAAAAACAAAAGGAAAAAACTAAACCAAGGTTAATACTACTTCCACAGCATCAGCAGTGCATCGAGTGGTGGAAACAAACACTCCACGCTACGCAGCACTGTTGCTCCACAATAACATTAAAAAGTCAGGTTACAGCCCTCCGAACTGACGGCTGAAAAACGTTATTTACAATATACTGTTCATATACAAGAATCATGTAACTACACCAAGGCAGAGTGAGTGACGGAAAGCTGAATAAGAATGGGACCACCGTGGTAAGTCGACGAGCGCCTGTGGATCCCTCCCGTCCGGCCTCCTTAACGGTCGTACGGCTTCGCGGGTCTTCTCTCTGTCTCTCTCTCTCCGTTTCCCTGGCGCGAGGTCCGGTTGCGATGGCGACACGGCGGCTTCGGCAGTACCGACGACCGCGCCCCTTCCACGCCGACACTCAGTCCAGCGAGGCGTGGTTGGTCCTAATGCCCGTCGGCCCTCCAACCGGTCACGACACCGAACGTCAAAATGCAAAACAAAAGCAGAAGCCTAAATGGCCCCGTAAGCAACATAAACCAGAGGGTCCTAAAATCAGCTAACCACCATACCCACCCTGCTTGGTTTACAAAAACACTACCGCTAATCATTCAAGCACTTGACCTTCACTCATATGACACGTGCCTTCCAAATCATTCCAAAATTTACACATGAACCAAAACAACGAAAGTTCTCAAACATTATAAAAAACCTTCCTAACATTTTCTGCACTTTCACAACAAGCCAATACAACATTTCACTAACACATTCCACTAACCAATGCAACATGTCGCCAACAGTTAAAACCAACTAATAATTACAGAACCAAACAATAACGCCAAAATACTTCCCTTTAACACCCATCGAGTTCTACCCTCCTTTTTCCCCCCACGATACCCCTAGACCTAGCACATAGTACAAAACACCTATAACAACCATAACATGACAAAACATCCGCATGCGGGATTTTTAACGCACTTACCTCCTCTGCGACCTGTCACAACGCCGTCACCCGTAGGCAAAACAACCCCCAGCCTCCGGCCACGGGACTGGATCGGCGCTGTGTCACTGACTCCAACAGTCAGCTGGGCAAGACAACCTGGTCTAACCGAGTGCAGCTGCGAACTAAACTATTATTCCCTTGCTACCGACAAGGTAAACTCGGCAGTGAACACACTACCGTATCCACTAGCGCGCCCCGCACGGGCAAAACAAGGAACACTAACCGTCTCTACCCACGTGGAAACAACTCACTATTCCTACACTGACCGGTGCTTCGGTAACTTTCGACTACCACTGTCAAAACAGTCACTAACCGTGACAGTGTGTGTGTGTGTGTGTGTGTGTGTGTGTGTGTGTGTGTGTGTGTGTGTGTGTGTGTGTGTGTGTGTTTGTGTGTGTAATGTACTGTACTGTACTTGTGGTTGTGGTGTGGTGTGGGGGTGGTGTTGTTGTTGTGGTTGTTGTTGTTGTGGTTGTTGTGGTTGTGGTTGTTGTTGTGGTGGTGGTTGTTGTTGTGGTGGTGGTGGTTGTGGTGGTGGTTGTGGTGGTGGTGGTTGTGGTAGTGGTGGTTGTGGTGTGTTTGTGGTGTGTGTGGTGTGTTTGTGGTGTGTTTGTGTTGTTTGTGTTGTGTTTGTGTTCGGTTTTTGTGTTGTGTTGAGGTGAGGTGTGGTGTGGTATGGTGAGGTGATGTGAGGCGATGTGAGGTGTGGTGAGGCGAGGTGATGTGAGGTGATGTGATGTGGTAATGTAATGTTATGGTAATGTAATGTAAATATGTAAACAAGAGAATCTCCGATATTTTTTACGCACAAGCTTGAAACTTGGCGAAGGGGCGGCTAAGAGAGCCTCCGAGCCTCATTTAAGACATAAACAACCGTTTATAGGAAGTCGGTTGACCCAGATTAGAGTCCGTAAATTTTGTCATATTTACTTGAACTTTTGGATATAGCTAGTTTGGAGAAAGTCGTTGGATGAGTTAGTCAGCTTTGTATCCTTTCAACTTCTTTAGTAAAAAATAATTCTTTTCAGAAAAAAATTGAAACAGTAAAAAACCTTGACTTCTAGAGAAAGTCAGTCAGTGGCGGTTACGTAAAAGAGGCAACTACGTCACCACGCAGACGTTGGCATACTCTAAATATGACGTAATTCTCTCTAACGCGAGCCGCTCTCTCTCTCTCTCTCTCTCTCTCTCTCTCTCTCTCTCTCTCTCTCTCTCTCTCTCTCTCTCTCTCTCTCTCTCTCTCTCTCTCTCTCTCTCTCTCTCTCTCTCTATGTATGACTCGCCTTGTTGGGCGCTTATGGTGTGTCAGTGCGTGCGGCCCCGTGAGTGTGTATGTAAGTAGTTTAGCAAGGACAAGATGGAAGAAAGGTCTCGAGACCTAAATCTTTTTATCCTTGGAAAATAAAGATTTATTGTCATTGTCATTGTCATTCTCTCTCTCTCTCTCTCTCTCTCTCTCTCTCTCTCTCTCTCTCTCTCTCTCTCTCTCTCTCTCTCTCTCTCTCTCTCACACACACACACACACACACACACACACACACAGACATGCGCGCATCTCCAAGAAGCATAGATCCTCATGCGCACCGGAGAGCGCATGAGGATCTATGTCTCTTGGAGATGTTTGGAGCGCGCGCGCATCCACGCACTAACACGCACACACACACACACACACACACACACACACACACACTCACACACACACACACACACACACACACACACACACACACACACACACACACACACACACACACATCGTCGTGCTTTCAGAAAAGCATTCAGGTGACCCGATATAACTAGTTTGGATAAATACATTGAATGCGTTTGTTAGCCAGGTTTGTACCCTTTCAGCTTCTTCAGTACAAATTAATTCTTTTCAGAAAAAAAAATTAAAACAGTAACAAACCTTGATATCTGGAGAAATTCAGACAGTGGTGGTGACGTAAAAGAAGCAACTCCGTCACCACGCAGACATACTCTAAATATGACCTAATTCTCTCTCTCTCTCTCTCTCTCTCTCTCTCTCTCTCTCTCTCTCTCTCTCTCTCTCTCTCTCTCTCTCTCTCTCTCTCTCTCTCTCTCTCTCATGTATGTGTGCATCTCCAACAGGCATAGATCCTCATGTGCCCGCATGGCGCATGAACATCTATGCCTCTTGAGTATGTTTGGAGCGCGCACATACACGCACACACACACACACACACACACATCAACGCGCTTTCAGAAGAGCATGCAGGTGTACTTAGTATAGAATGTAGCTAGGTAAAGTCGACCTGATTGCACGCAAATTATAGCAAGGCTGAAATTGTAACGTGAAATTCTAGTTTTGTCACCATTTTCCCACGTCTTGAAGTGAAAGCGAAACTCATATCACGTTACATATAAAATTACGTAAAAACAACAACAAAAATACGTCATGACAAATGACGTTTGTCAAACCAATGACGCGTATGTACTGCGCGCCCCTTATAGAGTTCACTATGACGCATTGGCACATCTGCGAGGCTTTTTCAAAAGGAGATATTTCAACATCAGAATCAAGTCAAAGACAAAAAGTAGAGACTGTCACGACCCCCGCTTCCGGGGCGCGAGCTATGACTGCTACCACTCAGACACACCCGACCCACACTAACACAAACCTAACACAAACACCAGAGGAACAATGACGACGACATTTATTACAGATAACCCTAACAAACCAACTATTCTCACTCAATCCTAACCACGCACTCACGCATCACATTCACACGCACACACGTCCAAACTCCCCGACCCAGATAACCATTATACACAGGCTGTAGATTGCTTAGCGTCCCGACAGCAACAAGACTTTCTCAGGACGTGCCTGCACTGCTTGTGAAAAAAAACAACTAAACAGAATATTGAATGTATGTCGCCAGCCGGTCTATACGCTAATAAACGTAAGACCTTTTAGCAACACACATCCAATATCAAGAGCTACAGGCAGCGCAGACAGTAGGGAGAGTTTAAAAAAGGAAAATACACGTGATTGGACCAAGAAGAGACAGAAACACATGCCCCAGAATAGAGGGGAAAACCCACCCTGTGGGGCTGACCAGGGTGACCCTGGGAACTAAAAAGTAAACCCCACCCGACCAATAAGAGACAGAAACACATGCCCCAGAATAGAGGGGATAACCCACCCTGTGAGGCTGACCAGGGTGACCCTGGGAACTCAAAAGTAAACCCCACCCAAGTCCCCCAGGGCAGACCCGGGTGGGGATCCATTATACACAATACAAATTAACAAATAAATATATACTAAAACAAGTATCCTTAATACAAACGAAAACTGAAACTGAAAAGCTTAATTCACACGCCACTGGACCCCGACGGAAGCACAAGCGTCACACGCTACGCCTTTGCTTCAGCGAAGCGTTCCTCACAGCACGTGGCTCCTAACGTAACAGTATTTCAAATAGCACAATATCAAATATAATGAAAAGAATATGCTTACTGACACACAAGCAAAAGTGGAACAACCTTTATACCGTTCACCGGTCACTGGACCTTTTCGCCGGAGGCACAACCATCGAGCTCAGTTCAGCTTAACGCTCTTGCCTCCGCGATAAGGTTTTCACAGCACGTGACCGCCTTTAAATAATACAATATTTCAAATAACACAATGTTAACTAAATCAATACCCTCAATACAACGCAGCTGAAAGTTGAGCAAACTTAATAGGTCAAAAGTCACTGGACCTTCGACAGAAGCACAACCGTCGAGCTCAGCTCAGCTTTACGCTCTTGCTTCCGCGATAGAGTCTTCCGCAACACAAGGCTACTTTTACACAATACAATATTCCAAAATATCACTGACACTGCCACAAAGCTCTCCTCGCAACACTCACTACGAGGAGATGAAATTAGCACAACGTCCTCTATCAGTTTACAAATAAACAAGATACGTTAGACGAGTTAGAAATAACTAAATGGGGCGACCCGACCTGGCTCAACACGGGGCGCGCCGCGATGCTCTCGACAGCGCCCAGGTACGGCGTCGTAGACCCACAAGTGGAATGACACAGCCAGCCTCTACTCTTGCAACGAAGGTCCTCCGCACAGCTCGACTTAGCTGGTTAATTCTGTCTTTGGATACACTACAACACAGGTGCAAAATACGGATATAAATAACTAACAAAAAGGCAATCACATAACCCTTCCCATGACTTTAACTGCCGTCTTTTACGTCCCTTCACCTCTCCCCCACAACAACAATAAATTCACACTCAACCATAAAGCATAATTATTTACACGTCACCATATGACTCACTTCAAAATTTATACTTCGACGCTAAATAGTGAGATGACCTTAGTCGCCTGCTCGGCGTTAAATCCCAATAACTAATTCGACGCTAACTACTACCAAATACAAGAGATGGCATTCACTTCTACATTCTATTCTTACGCTTGCCTCCCCCCCCCTCAATACACACTAACCAAAATAATAATAACAAAACAAGCAAATACAGACAACCCCCCCCCCGAGCAAATGGCCACTAACAAATTGTTGCGTGTACTCACTGCTATCCGTGGAGAAGCCCCGGCTGGGACGCAGACAAACAAAGACAAGACAAGCCAGGGGTTCAGTCGTTGCAGTTTCTTCTTCTTCTCTCCTTCTTCTCACAGGACACCAACTCCGGACCAACCAGAGCCGTACTGTGGGTCATGTTACATATTTAAATTGGGCAGTTCAGGCAGTAAGAGGACCGGTGTTTTTTTTTAATACATTTTGCCTTGTTTGAAAATTTGTAGTAGGGCTGAATGTTGGAATTTGCTGGAAATGTCTGGTTAGATGAGAGGAGACATGTTTGGTGCTTTGATTCATACCATCCTGAGCTTATCCAGTGGACAATTGTGGGCCTATGTTGAGTTGCCGTTGACGTAGTGATTTGAGGGGCACGCTGATTTCAGCTGTGCTTGGGTGTGGGGTTGGTAAGGAATCAGGTTCATAGCCAAGAAATGAGACTGTCAATGTGCTGTAGTTGGTTTTTTTTTTTTTTTTTGGTTTTTTTTTGTTGTTGTTGTTGTTGTTTTTTGTTGTTGTTTGTTTGTTTTGTTTTTTGTTATTTTGTGCATGGCAAATGTGCAGCTGGTGGGCGGTAGTGTTTTTTAGGGGATTGAAATATTAGGGGATGCCTGGAACTGACTGGACTGGACAGTAGGAAATGTCACTGTGTTCCGTGGCCTGTCAGGGCACCACATGCCATATGTGACATAGATCAGAAGGTGGTTTAATGTAACCATTTCATTGAGTTTGAACTTTTGCAGTTGGAAAACTGAGAAAATCATGAAAAATTTCAATTTTGCCAAAAATTCGCTGCGATTGCAGTTTTATGGGCGTTTTTGCATGTTTTGCGTAGCAACACCCTGTTTACCTGCACTGTGAGCTATGGTTAGTGTGTTTGTTCATTTATTTTTTGTCTTACAGGTAGTCATGAGTCTCACCTTTGACCTTGAAAGGGGTGGGGTTTGGCGCGTTCCGTTCAGTTTGATAAATGCGTTAAAAAAAGAGCACTCTTTGAGTTATTAAAGTTGTGGGGTGAGGTGGGGTGGGGTGGGGGGGGTGGGGGGTGGGGGTGGAGGTGAGGGGAGGAGGGGGCTTAAGGTCAAAGGTTAAGATCAAAACTACAATGAAACAGTGTCAGCATGTTCATTTCATCAGACAGCTGACCTCAGAGTGAAATAAGCCGCCAAAATAGTGTGACATGCAAAAGTGTTATTTTGCATGATCCAGCTACACTGGCTGCGTGTGAGGTGTCATTCTGCTGTAATTGTCATTAAGGATGTCTCTGGTGTCTATTCTGAGCCAAACACAAGCACTTTTACACAGCATAAGCTCATTTGAATGCATTGTTATGAGACCAGCAGTTGCGGCCACCAGTACAGGCACAGGTTTGGCACACACACGCCTGCTGCATTTGCAACAAGAGTTGAAGTCTTTTGAGACTCTGACAAGTGTGTTTTATATACAAATGAACTGTACATAACCATTATTCCCTGCTACCTCCTAAATAAGCACTCCAGACGCTTGTTCAGGTATGCGGTGTGTCCCGCGTAGCATAGTTTTGGCTGTTTTGTGTAGTCTTTTGTCTGTGGGTTAGTTCAGTAGACTTAATGTTTAAATTGCACAGCTGTTTCATGACCCCTTTTGACTGTGGAAAAGATTGCAAGCAGCATATAGGGCATCGCAGCTGGTTACAGGCATCTTCCTGCTTGTTGTCACCAGACAACAGGGTCAATGAATATGCCTGGGCATTGTCTTTTGGGCTGCCCTGAGATACACAAGGAAATGGCCTTGGGTCTGAAAGCTCATTTTTCATCAATGTCAGTGTCATGGTAACCTTTTTCAGTTGTCCAGCCTACCAGAAGTCAGTTTGACTGTATTGCATATGTGTGTGTAAAACTTGGAAAACAGAAAAAGTAAGGGGGTGGGTAGTGGAAAAATATGAAAAAGAAAACACTTTCATGTGCCTGTGTCTCAAAAGCAACATTTCTGAAGATCAGGTGTATTACTTGATGTATATGCCAATTGTGGAGGCATTCTGACCATATCTAGTCTGTTTTTCATGGCATCAGATATGCATAATCCAAAACATCAACAGCACAGTGGATGCCACAACAACGCGCTTCACATAATGGGCCATAACATAAAGATGCAGTAACAGTCAATGATGTCACTTTGGGTATGACTTAGCTAGTGACTAAGGGTTGCGCTGATGGCAGATTGAATGGTGTTCAGGTGGGAGAGTTTCTCTTACAGGTCATGTTATATATTTAAATTGGGCAGTTCAGGCAGTAAGAGGACCGGTGTTTTTAAAAATAATTTTTGCCTTGTTTGAAAATTTGTGGAAGGGCTGAATGATAGAATTTGCTGAAAATGTCTGGTTAGATGAGAGGAGACATGTTTGGTGCTTTGATTCATACCATCCTGAGCTTATCCAGTGGACAATTGTGGGCCTATGTTGAGTTGCCGTTGACGTAGTGATTTGAGCGGCACGCTGATTTCAGCTGTGCTTGGGTGTGGGTGTGGGGTTGGTAAGGAATCAGGTTCATAGCCAAGAAATGAGACTGTCAATGTGCTGTTTGTTTGTTGTTGTTGTTTTGTTTTTGTTTTTTGTTTTGTTTTTTTAGTTTGTGCTTGGCAAATGTGCAGCTGATGGGCGGTAGTGTTTTGTAAGGAATTAAAATATTAGGGGATGCCTGGGACTGACTATGGCTAAGAGACTGGACAGTACGGAAACGGCACTGTGTTCCGTGGCCTGTGGGACCGTCACAGGAGGACGACACGCCACTTGAGGACCGCAGCAAATGGCTAACCACGCCCGCGAAATCCCCCCTTGAAGACTAGTTACTTCGTTGACTGCTTGAAGCCGACCGTTCTTGTTCGCAGCTGGAATGCGACTCATCAACAATTTCGTTATCTTACGTTTAGCAAAAAGGCGCTCGGTCTATCACGTGATGCAAATTCACATGAAACGGGTACCACCCGATAGCGTTAGACTGACCGATCACGTGCGTTACGCCGACCTCCATATTCACGCACATCAGCACAACATCCGTGTAAAGGCCAAATACTAGACACCTATGCTATATCTACCCGGTGACTAGCTAAACCCTGTCACCCCTCTAAACTTACTCCCCTACAGAAATAGAAAGAAAAAAAAAACCGTGTCGTGACAGAGATCCTTGACAGCGAAGACAGCTCTCATATAGAAGGGACTTTGTGGGTTATGGTTCATCCCATCTTGTTGTTGTTGTTATGTATCTTCTATTTATAAAAGATACTTTTTAGGATGGGTCGTGGCGGGGCGAATTCAATAGCAGCATGCCCATGATGACATGGTGATGGGGTGGGGGGTGGGGGTGGGGTGGGGATGGGGCGGGGGGCAGATCTAAAAATCTGGCAACTAAAGTAACCAGATAAATATTACGTCATGTAACCTCGCTGATGAACGTACTTTTGGCGCGAAACCCCGTATGTATATGTAATAATATAATAATACTGTACATTTATATAGCGCTTAACCTCCAAATGAATGGTGCTCTAAGCGCTCTACAATATCAAAATTCTCAGAACAAAAAGTACAAGAAAGAAAACACTACAATATATGTTACAAAACCTAAAGTGACACATATCAAAAGATCACACTCACACATTACACACACACCCTTACAAGAACAGTTACTGCCAAAGATTGCTAATGCACTGAAATTGCATCTAACTATTCGCATAAGAAAACAGATCTTGAGCAGTGATTTGAAAGCAGACAGTTAGAGCATGTCTGACATGGTCTGGAAGGTCGTTCCAGGTGACTGGACCGAAATAAGAAAAGGCACGCTGGCCCTGGGTAGACTTCTTTCACCTAGGAACCTTGAAAATACGCGTGTCTGATGCTGAACGGAGGGATCTTGAAGGCGTGTAAATATGAACCAGGTCGGACAAATATGGGGAAGCAGAACCGGTAATAGCATTGTAACAAATGTGAACAGAAACCTGGTACACAATTCTTTGATATACAGGCAGCCAGTGCAGGTCAACAAGTAAGGGTGTTATGTGCTCACGTTTCGGTACTCTGTAAATTAGTCGGGCAGAGCAGTTCAGAACTCTTTAAAGTTTAACAAGAAGATTCTGAGGAACACCAGCCAAAAGGCAATTACAAAAATCAATGCGGGAAAGAACAAGGGAGGTAACAAGCATTTTAGTTGCTTCGGTAGTGACGGGAGGTGTCGACTTGAACTGATCTTCCTCAATTCAAAGAAGGAACATTGGCAAACCTTGTGTGTGTGTGTGTGTGTGTGTGTGTGTGTGTGTGTGTGTGTGTGTGTGTGTGTGTGTGTGTGTGTGTGTGTGTGTGTGTGTGTGTGTGTGTGTGTGTGTATGTGTGTAAACACGAAAATCTCCGATATGTGCGTACGCCGAAAAAGCTTGAAAATTGGGGAAATGCTTCGTTTAAGGGGTGGCTCGGAGAGCCTCCGATCATAGTTATATTGGGTGTCTCATTGAAGGGTTAAAAGACTGTTTGTAAAACGTCGGTAGTCTCACATTAGTGTGTGTATGCGTGCATGCGTCCGTGTGTGCGCACGCGCGCGATATGTGTGTGAATGAGTGTCAGTGTGCGCATGCGAGTTTGTGCGCGGCTTTTTGATGTTGTTTCTTCCAGTAAACCCTCGCTTGTCGGGTCTGTATCCTCGAAAACAATGTGTAAGTTTAACTCATTCAACTCCGACACGTCACGACAAGACATGGATCGAGCGTGATAGTTCAAGGGTTGTGCTAGAATAGCTTGGCGCCCACGCTCGATCTGTTTCCAGAAGTGTAATACAGTCTTCATCAAAATTTGCGGATTTCGATCTTGGTGCGGAATGAATTAATGTAACATATCACCACGGGCGCCTTTGCAAAAGACATCTGCATTGGAACAAATAATACAGTGTTTTTTGTTTTTGTTTGTTTGTTTGTTGTTGTTTTGTTTTTTTAAATCGCAGTCAAAAGCATCACCTATCATTTGATTTAATCCATTTAGCCCCGACACATTACAACAGGAGATGGATTGACCATGATAATTCAAGGGTAGAGTTAGATTAGCTTGGCGCCATCAGGAGCCAAGCTGATCTTGCACTGCTCGAGTTGTCATGGCCTATACATCTACTGTGAAGTTATATAGTCGTTAGGTGACACTCCCAAATTTGGGAAATGCGACCTTGGGTTTAATCGGGTCAAAAGAGGGAAGAAGTGGGGCAGAGGTGTGTGTGTGTGTGGGGGGGGGGGTAGGGGAGTTGGGGTGGGGGTGAGGGGTGGATGGGTGGGAGGGGGTGCTGTAAGTGACACGATGTGCCCTGCGAGAAAAGGGACAAAATGTTCAACTTTTGTAGGGCATGATTTCTCAGTATACAAAGTTGCTTCCCCTAGACTCGCCGTGCTGACTTCCGTGGTGTCCGTCCTGTGAGACTGGGAAGGGTTGCGGTTTATTTCCTGCGAAAAAAACGAAAGAACACGATCCAGCGACATAATGATCCTAACGAGTCTCCTCCCGCAGTTGGGGGACCATAATCGAGGATATGTGCCTCTCAAGCGAGGATCAGTTAACTCGAGGTGGTGGTGGTGGTGGAGGGGGGGGGAAGTTTGTGGGGGAGGGGGGCGGGGGGGGGGGCGGGTCCAGATTTTTGTTTTGGGACCGACATTCAAACGAACACAAAAGGCCTCCCCGACGCTAGACCGTCTTCCAGTTGCCGAAAAATCAAACGGGGAGGGGGCAGGGTGGGGGGGGGGAGGGGGAGGGGGAGGAAGGGGGGGGGGGAGTGTGGAGAGGAGTATAGAGGAAGGCACGTCTGTGTCAAACCTCTCACCACTCGCCAAGGTGGGACGGGGGGGGGGGGGTAGGGGGAGGGGGGGTTACTTAGCCTCTATGTGTGTGTGTGTGTGTGTGTGTGTGTGTGTGTGTGTGTGATGGTGTGTGTGTGTGTGTGTGTGTGTGTGTGTGTGTGTGTGTGTGTGTGTGTGTGTGTGTGTGTGTGTGTGTGTGAAAACTCGCTTTAATATCAAACAGCAAGGGGGAGGGGGGGGGGGGCAAACAGCCAGAAAATGGACTTTAGTATAGCATTTTAAACAATTTTGGCTCTGCGGGGGGGGGGGGGGGAGCAGAACCCCTGCAACTCCCTCCTCCCCCGGATCCGCCCCTGCCTCTTGCTGGCACCAGTTCGTAGCCACGTTGCTTGGATGGTCTCTTTGCCATTGCTGAAGCACAACTGCGGCGAAGGTTGTCAGGAAAGGTGTAGGGAATGACAGGATTTTAGGCCGCAAGTCTCTATGTTCTTTACATCTGTGTTTTCCATGCGAATGTCTTTCAGCGTGTGATGGTTTCAGACGCGAGTTTCGTGATTACTGGCTGCGAAGGGGTTATACGCACGTGGTTTGAGCTCTATCCCCCGCTTAACCCTTCATCTGTCCGTACTGAGCAGTTTTTGTAGCGATGGTTCCTGCAGGAGCGACAAAGATCGCTAACTACTGTACAGTAAACACTGTTTTTGTGCTGAATGTAGAGCTGCAAGTGTCGTGCGTAGTACGTGTGAATGTAGGTTTAAATAATAATAAAAATTACGGTAGTAGTTTATAATGCGCTTATCTTAAAATAATTATAACTCTAAGCGCGCACTCACAACTCGCGCACGCATGCGCACGCTTTAGACAATGACTCACGTACTACAATACATTACGACAGTCAGCTTGGGGTGGGGGTGTGGTGATGTTATAGTGCTAGAACTGTTGGAAGAGTTGAGTTTTGAGGGCGGACTGGAAGGAGAAGAGAGAGTGTTTCTGACGGAGAGAGAGTGGGAGAGTGTTCCAGGTGGATGGACCGTAGAGGGAGAAGAAGCGGGGGCCGAAAGTGCTGAGTTTGGTGCGGGGATGTGGAGGCGGAGAGGGTCGGAGGCGGAGCGGAGGGAGCGGGAAGGAGTGCAGGGGTGAAGTAAGTTGGAGAGATAGGCAGGAGCGTGGTTGTTCAGGGATTTGTAGCAGAGAGACATAATCTTGTATTGGGTGCGTTGGGGTATGTGGAGCCAGTGAAGGAGTTTAAGCAGGGGAGTGATGTGGTCGGATTTTTTCTTTCTGAGGACGAGGCGGGCAGCATTGTTCTGGACACGCTGGAGAGTGAACGTGGTGGAGTGAGGGAAGCCGGAAAGGAGAGAGTTGCAATAGTCGATGCGAGATACGATGGTGGCAGCTTCGGTGGTGAGGTATTTTATCTGATCTGACTGATGCGACGGAGGTGGAAATAGCATGCCTGGGCCGTGGCGGAGACGAAGCTGGTCATGGAAAGAGAGGAATCGAAGATAACGCCGAGGTTTTTGGCCGAGTCAGAGAGGGAGATTGGGGTGCTGTAGTTGAAGGTGAAGAGAGGGAGGGAGCTGGGAGAGTTTCTGGCGAGTGCCTGCCAGCATGGCTTCCCTTTTGTCGTCGTTCAGTTTAAGCTTGTTTGCTGTCATCCAGTTTTTCACGTCTTCGTAGCAGTCAGCCGTGCGAGTCAGTAGTGACTGAGTCTTGTCGAGTTTGTCTTTGTCTAGTAGTTGTAAATCGTCAGCGTAGAGGTGGTGGTGTATGTGATGAGACTGGATGATGTTGGACAGGGGAGAGGTGTGGAGTGAGAAAAGGACCGGGCCCAGGACGGACCCCTGTGGAACTCGGCAGGAGAGCCTGACTGGGTTCGGGAGACGCCGTCGATGGTGACGGACTGCTGTCTGTCGGAGAGGTAGGAGAGAAACCAGGAGTGAGCAGAGTCAGTGATGCCAAAGGAGTGGTAAAGGCGGAGGAGGAGGATAGAGTGATCTATAGTGTCGAAGGCGGCAGAGAGATCGAGTAGCGTAAGAAGGGAGATGTTGCTCGAGTCGGTGTAGAGGAGCAGTCGTTTAGGATATGTAGAAGGGCTGTTTCAGTGTTGTGATGTTTGCGATAGGCAGACTGGAACGGACTGAGGAGGTTATCGGCGAGGTGGAAGTTGAGCTGGTTGAGAACAACCTTCTCAAGAAGCTTGGACAAGAAAGAGAGATTGGAGACTGGGCGATAGTTCTTGAGTTCGTTTGGATCGAGGTTGTGTTTTTTGAGGTGAGGACGGACGATGGCGGACTTGGAGATATCGGGGACGGAGCCATTCTCTAGAGATGTGTTGATGATGTCGGTAATGAAGGGCAAATGGGCGGTCCGTGGCGCAGTGGTTAAGGCGCCTGCCACCAATGCTAAAGGTGCGAGGTTCGATTCCGGGTTCCGGCGTCGGATTTTTCTCCTCTAGTAAGTGTCACCGTTAATTCGGGCGGACCGTCGGGGGTTCTTTCTCCGGGTACTCCGGCTCTTCCTCCCCCTCCACTTTGGTATCAGTTTCAGCCAACTTAATAAAATTTGAAATACAAAACGATTTCCAAATGCCGTGTAGCTCGCTTGAGCTTGCCCTTAGCACCACGTGAATGTTCTGTGTTTACGTACAGTGTGTGAGTGAATGCGTGTGATTCACGTGAGCGTGCTTGTTGGGTTCAGTTCGCGGCTACATTCTGCGCATTGAGTTATATTATAAATATGAGAAATGCGCCATATAAATGCTATGCATTATTATTATTAAATGTTTTGGGAGGCCGTCCCGATAGAGAGAAGCTAGGAGAGGGTCAAGTTCGCAGGTTTTGAAAGGCATGGACTTTATGGTCTTGAGGACTTCATCCTGAGAGACGGGGCGGGAAAACGAGAGGGGAGTGCCGGAAAAGGGGGGGGGGGGGGGTGTCGGGAGGGCAAGGTGGAGAAGGCAGAGTATAGAGTGTGTTGCGCAGAGTTTGGATTTTGTCAGAAAAATAGGTGGAAAAAGCGGACGGGGAGTTCTTCTTTGCTGTGTGTGTTGGGGAGAGGAGAGTCTTTAGAAGTGCCTAGGAGTGTGTTCATGGTAGCGTAGAGGGTTTTGGAAGAAGTGGATTCCAGGATTGTTTAGCATGGTTTAGAGGGTGGAGTGGAGGGGAAATTGGGGGTGGGGGGGGGGGGGAGACAGAGGATTAGTGAAGGGGTGACAAATGTTGTGCATGACTTGAATATGAGACAACCAATTATCACCCGCGTGTGTTAGCCAGTCATTTCTATGGTTAGCGCAAAATTGTAATCCCCACAAACATTCGGCATTAGCGTTCACCATATCCCATATCCCCGACGCACTACAGCAGGAGATTAATCGACCATAATAATTCAAGGGTAGTGCCAGATTATCTTGGCGCCTAAAGGCGTCAAGCTAATCTGGCACTACCCTTGAATTTTCATGGTCGGGCCATCTCTTGCAACTGATACATTATCGTTAGGTGGCACCTCTAAAATATGGGAAATGCGGCGTTGGGATTAAACGAGCTAAATGCAGTCTGTTGTACTATGAACAGCGACGGTGTCTGCATGCGTAAGGTGGTAGTTTTCTAAGCTCCTAATTTATAACACACAGAAATGAACTCTTAACAGAATTACTTAGTGGCAGAGCACATCACATAGAAAAGTCACAACAGTGGCAGAGTATACAACACAGAAAAGTTACAACGGTGGCAGAGTACATCACACAGAAAAGTTACAATAGGGGCAGAGTACATCACACAGAAAAGTCACAATAGTGACAGAGTACATCACACAGAAAAGTCACAATAGTGGCAGAGTACATAACACAGAAAAGTTACAATAGTGGCAGAGTACATAACACAGAAAAGTTACAACAGTGGCAGAGTACATAACACAGAAAAGTTACAACAATGGCAGAGTACATAACACAGAAAAGTTGCAATAGGGGCAGAGTACATCACACAGAAAAGCCACAATAGTGGCAGAGTACATCACACAGAAAAGTTGCAATAGTAGGCAAAGTGATAAACAGTGAAAAAAGAAAGAAACTCTGGAACTTTGTTCAGACGTAACAAAATGTATGGATGTAACAAAACATTTTCACAGGTCCCAACTGCACTCCTCCTATGTCAATTACTTGGCTTGTCCTCTGACAACCAATACACCAGTCGCAGGAGATGGATCAACCATGATAGTTCTAGGGTAGTCAATGGACCTCCTGTTGCAGTGTTTGGGGACAGTCTGCTGCTTTAGTACAGCATGCTGGTTGTTTCCATTCCGACCCAAAGAAAGAAAGAAAGAAAGAAAGGAGAAAAAAAAGGGAGGATGTACTCTGCCACTAAGTAATTCTGTTAAGAGTTCATTTCTGTGTGGGGTACTCTGCCCCTATTGTAACTTTTCTGTGTTATGTACTCTGCCAATGTTGTAACTTTTCTGTGTTATGTACTTTGCCACTATTGTGACTTTTCTATGTGATGTGCTCTGCCACTAAGTAATTCTGTTAAGAGTTCATTTCTGTGTGATGTACTCTGCCACTAAGTATTTTGTTAAGAGTTCATTTCTGTGTTATGTACTCTGCCACTCAAGGGGTCTCTGCCCGACTCAAGGGTGGGGGACCCAGGGGACGAGTTGCGTTGGTGGTGCGGGTAGTGGGAAACTCTTACAGCGCCTCCCCCAGGATTACCCTAGTCTAGGGCCTCTTGGCCTTCGTGAGGCACCCTCGTGTGTAATCCCTCCGGACTAGCATAGCATCCCTCTATTCCAAGACCGCCCGTGCGGGGTCCCTGGCCACATCCTCTCCGAAGTGACCCCAAAAACTGGGCAGCACGAGCCACCAGGCTAATCACGGCGGATCTAGAGGAGAGAACCTCGAAAATTAATTATTGTCCTGCTGCCTTGCAGGCCTGGCCGCTTGGCTGCGGAAAGGCTAAGGGAGGAAAACCCTGACATCAAAGCCCCCGTGTCTCCGGGGAAGGTTTTTGAGCTAGAGACTAAGACAAGGACAGTCTGATACAAAACCTACGACCCGAGGACCTTGATGCCAAGGTCCCAGCATGCTAGGCCATGGCAGACGAACCAAGGGCTTAAAGGGTGGGGCCAGTACTGCGCACACTGCACTCCACCAAAAAGCTCAGCTTTAGGAAACGTCCACGGACCATGACACCGACCATTCCAAGTCCTGTAGCGACGGGCGACGGGCGAAACAGCATGTGAAAGATATCACTGGAAGCCGCAGTCTCAAACCTGCATGCAGGCGGTTCAGGATATTGGTCGTCTGATGTTGACCTGGGAATGACAACGTCACTCGGCACACCCTGAACGACCAAGCAGCCTTCTCTAGGGACAGCACTGCTTGCTCCACACGGAGAGGGGCCTAGAAAAGGTGGTCTAACCAAAGCTCGTCCCTTCGCAACCCCAGTTGGCTAGCTGCGGTCAACGGGCATCTTCTCCTGCGGTCAGAAAACAAAAAAAGAACAACGGATCCACTCTCATGACGACCACGACCGGACTCAACGTAGCATGCTGGAACATCCGAACCATGCTCGACACAACAGACAGCGGACGCCCTGAACGTCGCTCCGCCAACATTGCAGATGAATTGCGGAGAATAAACATCGACATCACCGCGCTCAGCGAAGTACGCCTCCCGGACGAAGGCAGCCTCCAAGAACTTGGCGCTGGGTACACCCTCTACTGGTCAGGCAGGCCTGCATCAGAAAAACGGTTCTCAGGCTGTGGGCTTCATGGTCAAGACCTCCATTGCGACTAAGCTCAAAATCCTACCAACGGGTCACTCAGACCGCATTATGTCCACTGAGACACCAGCAACATGTCATCCTTCTTAGTGTGTACTCCCCAACCCTCCTGGCAGAGCCTGCAGAAAAGAACGTCTACATTGACCTGCGCAGCCTCCTACAGAGCACCCCTGCAGACGACAAAGGCATCATCCTTGGCGACTTCAACGCCAGAGTGGGCCAGGACTCTGAAGCCTGGAAAGGAGTCCTCGGCAAGCATGACGTCGGGAACTGCAATGACAATGGCCGCCTACTGTTGGAGTTCTGTGCAGAGCAGCAACTTGTCATCACCAACACTACTTTCCAGTAAAAGGACAGTCGAAAGACCACCTGAATGCATCCTCGCTCCAAACACTGGCACCTTATCGACTATGTCCTTGTGCGTCAGAGGGACCGCAGTGACGTCCTCCTCACCAGAGTGATGCCCAGCGCAGAGTGTCACACTGACGCTGCAAACTCAGGCTCTTCTTAAAGCCAAAACCCAAGAAAAGGGGGAGGGGGGGGGGCGGCAAGAAAAAGCTTGATGTTGCCAGCCTTCAGCGTGACGACGTGAAAGCTACCTTTCAGACAGATTTACAGCGCAGGCTCAAAGACACAGCTGACCCAGCAGATTCCTCCCCTGAAACACTCTGGGAACAACTGAAAACTGCTATTGCAAAATCCTCTGCAGAAGTCTTGGGTTTCACTAGAAAGAGGAACAAAGACTGGTTTGACGAAAACGATGTAGAGATCCAGGAACTCCTAGCAAACAAAAGAGCCGCCCATCAAGCCCACCTAGCCCAGCCTTCCTGCCCTGTGAAGAAGTCTGCCTTCCGCCTCGTCTGCAGCAGTCTCCAGCGCAAGCTCAGAGATCTCCAGAACGAGTGGTAGACCAGACTCGCACAGAGGACCCAGCTTTGCGCTGACAACGGTGACTACAGGTGCTTCTACGAAGCACTGAAAGCAGTGTATGGCCCCAGGCACCTGGTACAAAGCCCCCTGCGAAGCGCTGATGGACATGCCCTCCTCACAGTTAATACCTCCATACTGAACCGCTGGTCGGAATACTTTCAGAACCTATTCAGCGCTGAGCGCACTGTTCAAGAAACGGTCATCCTCCAAATCCCACACCTCCCACTAAAGGTTGAATTGGACGAACCGCCCACCGCTGAAGAGACTCTCACAGCTATCCACCAGCTCAAGAGTGGCAAAGCAGCAGGCATTGACGAAATCCCGCCAGAGATCTGGAAACATGGAGGCCCAGCACGGCACAACAAGCTCCACGACCTCTTTCTCTGCTGCTGGGAGGAAGGAACACTAACAAAGGATCTCCGCAGTCGTCATCACCCTGTACAAGAACAAAGGAGAGAAGTCTGCCTGCTCCAACTATCGTGAAATTACCCTGCTGTCCACTGCCGGGAAAATTCTCGAAAGGCTGCTCCTGAATCGGCTGGTACCTGCCATCGCTGAAGACCAACTCCCAGAGGGCCAGTGTGGCTTCAGAGCCAACAGGAACACCACCGACATGGTCTTTGTGCTGAGACAGCTTCAGGAGAAGTGCCGCGAGCAGAACAAAGGGCTGTACATAACGTTTGTCGACCTAACAAAAGCGTTCGACACTGTGAGCAGGCAAGGCATGTGGCAGATCCTGGAGCGACTTGGCTGTCCCCCAAAGTTCCTCAGCATGATCGTCCAGCTACACGAGGACCAGCAAGGCCAGGTCAGACTCAACAATGACCTCTCAGAACCATTCCCCATTCTCAACGGTATGAAGCAGCGCTGTGTGCTGGCACCGACCCTCTTCACAATCTTCTTTAGCATGATGTTGAAGCAGGCCACAGTAGACCTCGACGATAACGACGCAGTGTACATCAGGTATCGTCTCGAGGGCAGCCTGTTCAACCTCAGACGACTGCAGGCCCACACCAAAACCCTAGACCAACTGATTCGTGAGCTGCTCTTTGCTGATGACGCTGGCCTCGTTGCACACACAGAGAGAGCCCTGCAGCGCATCACATCCTGCTTCGCAGATGCTGCCCACCTTTTTGGACTCGAGGTCAGTCTGAAAAAGACAGAGGTCCTCCATCAGTCGGCACCCAAGAAAGAGCATCACCCTCCCACATCACCATCGGCGAGTCTGAACTGAAGTCAGTGCACCAGTTTACCTACCTTGGCTGCATCATCACGTCAGACGCCAAGCTGGACAAGGAGCTGGACAGCAGGCTGGCAAAAGCAAACAGCGCGTTCGGGCGACTATTCAAGCGGGTGTGGCACAATCAACAGCTGACAACAGGCACCAAGATCAGCGTGTACAGAGCTGTCGTCCTCACCACCCTGCTGTATGGTTCCGAGTCCTGGGCCCTCTACCGCAGCCAACTACGACTCCTCGAACGCTTCCACCAGAGCTACCTGCGTACCATCCTCAGCATTCACTGGAGTGACTATGTCACCAACGTCGAGGTCCTTGAACAGGCAGAAACTGTGAGCATCGAGGCTTTGCTGCTGCGGACACAGCTCCGCTGGGCGGGGCATGTCTCCAGGATGGAGGATCATCACCTACCCAAGATCACCCTGTTCGGCGAGCTCGCCACAGGACACCGAGACAGAGGGGTACTGAAGAAGAGATACAAAGACTGTCTCAAGAAGTCACTTAGTACCTGCCAAATCGACCACCTCCAGTGGTCTTCGCTTGCTGCGGACCGCGACACCTGGCGCTCCACCACCTACAAGGCCGCCGTCTCCTTTGAGGAACCCTCGCAGAGCTAGCTTTAAGGACAAGCGGCTTAGGAGAAAAAACAGAGATGCCGCAACTCAGAACCCTGGCCAGACCTCCCCCTGCAGCCACTGCGGTAGAACCTGCCTGTCCCGGATTGGCCTCCGCAGCCACGAGCATGCCTGCAGACGTCGTGGGCAACCCCTATAGAATCTTCGTTCGCGAAGTCAAAGCCAAGAACGAATTTATAACAATGAAGTGACAGGAACATTAACAACTAAATATCTGATGTTTATAAAACACACTTGATCAACCATTGTGAAGAACAAAAAGTCTTGTTAACTGATGTTCTATATTCTACCAAAGAAAGTGTTTATTTATTGACTTAGTTATTTGTAGATTTACAAGCGACTTTATTAAGAGCAGTAGATACTGCAAAAGTACTTAATTGTTTTCATAGTTTAATTCTCAATCACACTTTTTACTATACAAATTACTCCTAAAAATCCTGAAACATTTTTGTCTCCTCGGGGTTTTGAAATAACCAAAATTCACTGTTTGTTTGTTAGTTTTGTGTTTGTTTGTTTTTTGTTTGTTTGTTTGTTTGCTTATTTGTTTGTTTGTTTTTGTCGCATGGAAAGTCCTACAAGAGCAAACTTGTACGGATGAAATAAATGTAATTTGTTGTTAGATACAATGACATTTGCCAACCATTCTTCACGTCGCCGAGCAGGTGCACGAATTAAAATTGTAATTAGATGCGCTGCGTTAGTTACAGTCACGGATTAAGTGGCATGCTGGTAAAGATTCAAGGTGAGTAGGGTGTGTGTGGGGGGGAGGGGGGGGGAGGGGGGGGAGCGGGCAAAGGGGGTAGGGATGTGAGTAAGTAAGACCGTCAGAGACTATAATTAAATTTCTCGAGTCCTTGCGGCTGCAGAGCACTTGTACAATGTATCACCAAACATGCTTGTCACTTCTGCTCTATTTGAAGTCTTACTTTTGAAATTGAAGTTCGGTACTTTGGCCTGATGCCAGTAAAACCAGGTTTTTTGTATATATAACCCTTTGGGTGTCGCTGGCGGTTTTAGACGCGATGATGCCTGCAGGAATCATCGCGACTAAAACCGCTAGCGACACCCAAAGGGTTATAATTCGCGAGCATGTCACGCATACAAGCATACGCATTACCAGTAGCTAAGCACGACTTCCTCAATGTGGATTATTCCGTAAGCATTCATTTCATGTTATGGGAATTTCGAAAATTCAAGTACAGTACAGTCTACGTCAAAATGATTCGTGGAATTGATTCGTGGAAGAAAATTAGAATATGCACGACCTCGTGCATCCTTTCCTGGATAGTTTTAACCCTTTGGCTGTCGGTAGCGGTTTTTGTGGCGATGATTTCCTTCGATACATTTTTTTAAATACAAAAATGTGCCTTCAGCGTCTATATTCGCACTCTACATACATGTGTGTGTGTGTTTAATGTTGCCGTTAACAGGAAATGCTGTGAGTACACTCATTGCGTGACTAGGCAACGGGCGTCTAAATTTTAAAGTTTAACCCCTTCACTGGGAGCGCAGGCAGATTGTGATTTTTGTTGTATTTGTTAATTTAACGCCGTCCAAGTAACATAGATACAAAATGATGTCAACAAGAGACATAGATCCTCATGAGCCCCGCAACTGCGGGGGCTCATGAGGATCTATGTCTCTTGCAGCTGGATCGTTTGCTCTTTTTCTCGTTGAAGGTTTCAGCGTCCCATGTCACATACAGTGATCGGCGACGGTATTATAATTTTAGATCGGCGACGGTATTATAATTTTAGCTTATGTTTAAATTTCTCTGCATCTGAGTCAGCTGTCTAACTTTACAAGTGATGTAACACGGACCCTCTACAGACCGAGAGCGCAAACCTCTCAAACACCGAAAAACCTACCATCTGCAAGAAGCATAGATTATCATCAGAAATCGTCAAGACTACAGGGTTCGTGACGATCTATGCTTCGCGCTGACTTTGTGCCTTTCGCTTTAATACTATTTGCATCAGTCTTCCTCATATTGAGGAGACGATTTGGGAGAGGGCGCGATCGAATTTTCCCGCTATCTGAAGTCCTTTCTGCTAGTCACCTTTGGAGACAGCCGCGCTTGAGCCCACTGCAAACGTCACAGCGCGCTTTGAGTCATCGGGCCGAGCTCGGCCCGCGCACAGCTGTGCGCGGGCCTAAATCAGCCCAATGAAGTTTTGCTAACTCGGTTGGCGGTGGAATGCGAAAGCGCAGACAAATTCAACTCTGTCCAGTCGTTTCGCTTTCAGCGCCAAACTGGGGAAAACTAAACGACCGTGATAGTTCGGAGGTAGAGAGCCAATAATATATGCCTTATTACAGCGGCGGGTTTCAGTGCAAAAGTCGCTTTCAGCGCCAAACTGGGGAAAACTGGACGACCGTGATAGTTCGGAGGTAGAGAGCCAACATATGCCTTATTACAGCGGCGGGTTTCAGTGCAAAAGTTAACTCATTTAATCCCAAATTTTAGAGGTGTCACCTAAAGAGTATGTACTAGCTGCAGTAGTGGGGTAGACCATGATAATTCATGGGTAGTGCCAGATTAGCTTGGCGCCTGATGGCGCCAAGCTAATCTTGCACCACCCTTGAATTATCATGGTCGATCCATCTCCCACTGTAGTGTGTCGGGACTAAATGGGTTACGCTTAGCGCTTTGACCGAATAATGGCAGAAAATAAAATTTCGACCACGATATTCAACGGTAGTGCCAGATTAGCTTGGCACCTGATGGCGCTAAGCTAATCTGGCACATCCTCTGAATTGTCATGGTCGAGCCATCTCCAGTTGTAGTGCGTCAGAACTAAATGGGTTACCTCGAGTCTTTTCATTTTCAGCGCCAATCGATTTAGGCAGAAGAGTTACTGTCAAAGCTAAAAAGCTTTGAGGGCCAAATCAGTCGCGTTAGTTTATTAGGTTTTGGTGCAAGCCAATGTAACCGGCTCATCTCGTTCGCCTTTTAACACCTCAGACCAAAAAGGCGACTTTCAAGCGTGTAAAATGCAGGGACATAAGCTAAAAAGAGCGGAACACGATAAAGCCACCAACTCCAGGCAGTAAAGGATTAATATTTTCAATATATATTTTACAATAGTGTTTTTTTACAATAATGCGGGTCAAAAGGTCAATTATGTTGTAACTGTCTTTTCTAAGCGTGTTTCCTCGTCAGTAGGGCTTTAAATAATAAAGTTTGAATGTCATACAATGAAAGACTTTTCTGCTCTTGTTTTCTTTTGTTCACAAGAGAGTTCCATCCCCAAAAGGCAGTAGAAAACCTCTGCTGAGTGTGCCTACTCACACGGATTGTGTAGAAAACCTTTGCTGCGCGTGCCTACTCACATGGATTGTGTAGAAAACCTCTGCTGAATGTGCCTACTCACACGGATTGTGTAGAAAACCTCTGCTGAGTGTGCCTACTCACACGGATTGTGTAGAAAACCTCTGCTGAGTGTGCCTACTCACACGGATTGTGTTGAAAACCTCTGCTGAGTGTGCCTACTCACACGGATTGTGTAGGAAAACCTCTACTGAGTGTGCCTACTCGCAAGGATTGTGTATAAAAAAAACTCTGTTGCTTGTGCCTACTCACGTGGATTGTGTAGAAAACCTCTGCTGAGTGTGCCTACTCACGTGGATTGTGTAGAAAACCTCTGCTGCGTGTGCCTATTTACACGGATTGTGTAGAAAACCTCTGCTGAGTGTGCCTACTCACGTGGATTGTGTGGAAAACCTCTGCTGAGTGTGCCTACTCACGTGGATTGTGTAGAAAACCTCTGCTGGGTGTGCCTACTCACACAGATTGTGTAGAAAACCTCTGCTGAGTGTGCCTACTCACACGGATTGTGTAGAAAACCTCTGCTGAGTGTGCCTAATCACACGGATTGTGTTGAAAAAACCTCTACTGAGTGTACCTACTCACAAGGATTGTGTTTTTTTAAAAAAAACTCTGCTGCTTGTGCCTACTCACGTGGATTGTGTAGAAAACCTCTGCTGAGTGTGCCTACTCACTGGATTGTGTAGAAAACCTCTGCTGCGTGTGCCTACTCACACGGATTGTGTAGAAAACCTCTGCTGAGTATGCCTACTCACGTGGAATATGTAGAAAACCTCTGCTGCGTGTGCCTGCTCACACGGATAGTGTAGAAAACCTCTGCTGAGTGTGCCTACTCATACGGATTGTGTAGAAAATTTCTGCTGTGTGTGCCTACTCACACAAATTGTGTAGGAAACCTCTGCTGAGTGTGCCTACTCACACGGATTGTGTAGGAAACCTCTGCTGAGTGTGCCTACTCACAGAAAACCTCTGCTGAGTGTGCCTACTCACACGGATTGTGAAAAGAAGGGTAGAAAGGTCTTAGCTGAGGCAATACAGCATTGACAACCAGTTATATCGGCAACTTTTAGCAATAAAAGACTGTCATGGAGCAGATCGCATTAACCCATTTGTTACGTGTTGGAGTTGTAGCCGCAGTATGATAAACACACCAGACGCACGCACGTAAGGTTCTTTTAAATAAACTTCATTCAGCTGCAACCCGTCACACGTGGCTTAAGGTTGTAGACAATACTGGAGTAACAGTTCCAACAATATTTTATTTCAGCGATGCGATCTCCACACAATGCACTCCCAAATGCACCAACACTGATACAATGTCTCTTCTGCAAATGTCAACACTGGCGACACAAAGTTCCTCATACAACGTACACCACCGTTACGCTGCGTCTCTCACAATGTACACCCTATACGGGTCACGTACCTACGATAAACTGTGTGTCCCTACAACTGACAATGCATGACAATGTACCCCCGTGCTTCCTAGCACCAACGTTTATAGTAAAACGACTTTCCAGAATAATCTATCGAAATCACACAACGCAACCAATCAGAATAGAACACGTAACCGAAACTCATAAACATTAAAATAAAAAGACCTTTCTAGAATAACCCAAATTGTCTACAAAAATTCGACTGCTCATTTCAGCCCCAAATCCCGATGTATAATGACGTCTCACAAAAGTATGGTAGACCGTTCACGACCTAGCCTACACTTTCTGGAAGCTTCACGATCTTTCGTAACATACCGAATGGCTGCCAACTTCACGCGCACAAGAAAAACAACTATGACTAAAAATAAAAATAGAGCGGCTCTACACTTTGATACTGAGTTACAAAAGGTTGCCGACACTTTGATGTCACCCATACGAGGTCACTCGACAGAGCGCGACTTTGCTAGAAACTTCCGGACTAATCTTAGCGCAACAAAACAAAGCCAATTTCGCTATCTGCTCGAACGATAAAGAATCTTACTAAAAAGGTATGTGATTCGCAACCATGATAGCTCAAATAAATATCGGATCGTTTCCTACGATTAACACATGCATGCTCTCACAGAACAATACAACCACAATCGTAACACCATTTAACCTGAAGGACGCATTTCCCACATTTTGCAGGTGTCACTAAACGGCTAGTACCAGTTGCAGGTGATGGCGCAAAAAAATTATTGATTGATTGATTAGTTCCGGGTTTAACGTCCACGGCACCGAAGTGATAATGGACGGCCCTGATGGGCGGGTTATGGGGGACAGGGAAATCTATTGCCTATAGAGTACGACCTGAACACTGATCAACTCAGGCGCACTCCAACTATATCACTTTGATTTACCAGGACCTTTCAACGGACATGCTATTGAACAAATCCGTCCCCCCTCCCCCCCCCCCCCTTGGATTGTGAGTCCAGCTACCGGGGCCGGGACGGGATTCGAACCTACGACCCGGCGATTCCCTTCGCTCTCTGATGGCGCAAAGCGCTACCGTTGATTTTTATCCTGAACTGTATTGTAAGTCAGTTGATCTTCGCTGATAGGACTTGCAACGTTCGACGGCTTAGGGTGTAATGTGTTAAGCTGACAGACACATCTAGTTAGTTTCCCAATACGCAATAGGTCATCGGGCCGACGTCGGCCCGATGACCTATTGCGTATTGGGAAACTAACTAGATGTGTCTGTCAGCTTAACACGTTACACCCTAAGCCGTCAAACGTTGCATAGTGGGATGTACTAGAAGATGTGAGGTTTGTTTATCAGCATTATCTTGGAGGCCTTGACAAAACTTCAATTGGAAAAACGAAAAGAAAAGACAAGTCCATTCAATGTTTGACGTTTGCGTTTGAGAGCCAAGTCTGCGGCGGTGATAGTTTAATTTAAGCGAGACTGCCTTGAGGCCTTGTCGGGGAGGGAAAAGCCCTCGATGAACTTTCGGTTTTGACAGCGCTGTGTCGTCTGCGGCTATTTTCCACATGACCGCGTTGTGGATCGGCCTGTAGCCGACAGCCACCGACAGTGCTGTGGGGAAACAGCCAGAAACGTCAATTAGGGACCGTTAATTCCGTCAGTCACACGAGCAGCCTCGTTTCATTTTAGACTGATCAATAAAGCAGAGGGCGAAGGCTTCCTATGCGGGACCCCTAGTATTATCACCTGGACAAAAATCGGCTGCACTCGGCAAAGTCCGTGAGACGCTGCCTGTCGGACGACTAGTGTATATCTGCACAGTGTCGCAAATAGAGGAAAAAGTTAATCTCATGTGCAGTTGTAATATTTAACCCTCTAGTTTTCGGTAGCTCATTTTGTCGAGGTGATTCCTGCAGGAATCACGTCGAGAAAACACGCTACTGACAGCAAAGAGATTTAAACCAACCAAAAGGCGAACCCGATCCATCTGCAAGAGGCTTAGAGCCTCATGAGCCCGGACAGTTGCTATGTCTCTTGCTGGAACCACTTTGTATCTATGTTCTTTGTCAACTACACAATAAACGGGCCCTAGATTCGAGCTGACATGCCACAATGGCTGTACCACCGCGCGCACACACTCAAACACTCAAGTGGGATACTGTGCGCAGTGGTTGCGCACGCTGTGACGCAGTTGTAGTCGCAATTCTGAGTAAAAGCTGCGTCGTCAGGCTCCTATGAAAGCAAGATATCTACCAGTACCACAACCAATATTATTTTATCCTTTTGTCACATGTAACAGTGAACTCCACAACAGCATAACAATCCCACGTTGAATAGGGGGGCAATTAGATCGCCCAGAGCAGACTTTCACCGTGAAGTTGACGCTGGCCAGTTAGCAAGCCAAAGTCAGATTCAGTCTACTGTTATGGGGCGGTCCGTGGCGCAGTGGTAAACACGCCTGCCACCAATGCTAAAGGTGCGATATTTGATACCGGAATCTGGCGACGGACTTTTCTCCTCTAGTAAGTGGCACCGTTAATTTGGGCTGATGAGTTTCTGTCTCCGGGTACTCCGGCTCTTCCTCCCCCTCCACTTTGGTACCGGTTTCAGGCCACTTTATAAATTTCAAATACAAGAAGATTCAAAATACCCCCCCCCCCCCCCAAAAAAAAAAAAAAAAAAAAAAAAAAAAATCTGATAGTGGGGATCACTTAATAGTGCAGAGAGACTCTAAAATATAATAGTCTCAGTCTCGTGTGGGTGACTGCTGTGAATACATATACTGACGAGCAAAAGAAATGCTACATTCCGAAATTTTGCATTTCTTTACTCGTCAGTATAGAATGAGAGTACAGATTAGATCAGATCACCAAGTTCAGTTCACTATGTTACACAGAGATACAGAAGCAGTTTTCCCTTTTGTATCAAGTGCCTCCCATCTTAATGTGGCACGTCTTGAACACTATTTGTATTTGTTGTATTTGTTAAAATATTGGCTGAAATGTCAAACAAGATCAAACTATGTAGGACAGTTTGTGCTGCTCTGTGGTGATGGGCCTACCGGGGAAGGCAGCCTGAATTTCACCTTGTGGCAAAATATTTTTTTTTAAATAAAAAAAAATTGATCTGCTCCATGGCAAGTTTTGATTACTAAATTTGTGGATGCAACTGACTATCAATGCTGTTTTCCCTTAACTAGACTTTAACCCTTCTTTTTACAATCCATTTAAGTTGGCACACATGCCAGAAATTTTCCACTGCCTTTTGAGCATAACGGAAAGAACTCTCCTGTGTACAAAGGAGGAGAAGAGCAGAAAAAAGCTTCCTTTTACAACGTTCAAACTTAAGTGAGCCATTTGTCCAGCATTATTGTAAGACATACTAAGATCATTTATGAATGAGATATCGCGAACTAGTAACCCTTTACTGACTGGGGTAGGTAGTTTTCATCATTAACCCCTATACCCAGGAGCAGGAGATGGATCAACCATGATAATTCAAGGGTAGTGTCAGAGAAAATGGCCCCTCATGCGCCATGCTCATCTGGCACTACCCTTGAATTATCATGGTCGATTCATAACCTGCAACTGGTACATCGTCGTTAATTAAACCTTGAAAGTGTGGGAAAGCGGCCGTGGGGTTATATTGGTTAAATCTTTATTTGACACGTATCCATTTGTGTCCCCTTTCAAACTGTACGCCGAAGCGCTCGACAGTGCAGTACCGGAGTGGGTCGCCGCCAAACTTGTCACCTGGCAGTCAATCCGCCGCATGCAGCCAAGGGGCCAAATCCAGCCGGTCGCAATGACCGTGAGTAATCTCGCTTCATGATCCACTCAGTCGCACAAACTCTACCCAGGCGAGCGTGAAAGAAAAGAAAAACCCTACCGTGAAAAAGTGTTCAACCCTCGACAAGTTTACGCTCGGCGTGGGAGTGCTTAGCTTGGAGCGGAGTTTACTTTCGCGCACTCGGAAAAGTGTCGTCTGCTCAGATTCAGTTCGGACAAGTGTGTAGTGGTGACGGGGTCCCGAACACGGCGGTGTAAAATGGGAGGTGCCTCAGCCTCAAACACGTGCACGTGTTTCGGTGTGTCGTGTGTCGTGTTCGTGTTACTGTTCTGCCACGTCCCTGCATCCTTAGGGTCATGTCGTGAAAAAAGTTTAGAAGAGAGAGAGGAGATGGCGAATGTAGTGGTGACCGGTACGGTGAAAAAAGTCATGCTGGAGGATAAGGCAGTCAACGGCGGAATGTACCGCAGCGAGATCGAAATCAAGCGAATTTTCAAAGGCGACAACGTTGTCAAAACCTTACCGAACGTCATGACGGACCCGGTACGACACCACAAGATGGTGTTGGTGGAAGGGTTCGGCGACCCCTACATCTGTGAGAGTGAGGTGCATGAAGCGGATACCAAAATCTTCCTGCTCAACAGAGGATACAATGGGGAGCTCAAGCTGAACTCCAGCATTCTTCCCATCACCCTGTCCAACTTGGATTATACTGAAGCCGTCGTCAAAAGTAAGTCATCGTTTTCTTCTACTTTTTCTTCTTTCATTATTTCCAGACAAACAGCTAACCCCTTGTCTGTTGGTAGCGCTTTTTGTCGCGGTGATTCCGACGGGAATCACTGCGACAAAAAGCGCTGCCCACAGACAAAGGGTTAACCCTTTTAGCCCCGGGACCCAAGCTCATCTGGCACGACCCTGGAATTATCATGATCAATCCATCTCCTATAACTGGTACATAGTCGTTAGGCAACACATCCAAAATTTGAGAAATGGGACCTTGGGGCTAAAAGGGTTAACTCATTCCGGACGTGCCACAACATCTTGCCGCGTATCATGTGGAACGACTCAAATGAGTTAAGGACCTGCTGCACATCATCAAAAAAATTACCAGCCGTACCCAGGTCCACATTTAGCGTCAGAATGGTCCTATTCGGGTACATTTGGTGTTAGATAATCGGGTATTTATATGTTCAACAGGGTGCATAATTATATCTGGTGTGTCGTCCAAATTGCTTCCAAATTTCCGAGGCGCAGATTAAAGTTTCCGATTTCAACCGTTCCGCGCTTAAAGCATTTTGATAGGATGAGTAACCTTTGACAGGGAAATGCGGTACAGTTCTATACCGTACCAGATCCAGTATCGAAGTGTAGACAGTCTTTTGAAGCATAGGGAACGTGAATGTACGTAGGATTACATTATCAGGCACGATTTAATATTTATTGGGGCCGTGATCGCCTATGAAGGGTGGCTAACCGGGTGCGTATGAGCCCTGATCGGTATGAAGGTTGGAAAGGACCCAGATGTGTGGCATCGCTGACCATACTCTTCAAGAGGCACAGATTCTCATGAGCCCTTGCAACTGCAGGGGCTCATGAGAATTTGTGCCTCTTGCTGGCTGAATCTGGGTCTATTTGCGTCCTCAATTACGTCATTAGTCCATCAGGTTGAGCCAGATCAGTGATTGGTCAAGTCCATCCATTTGCAAGAGGCACATATTCTCATGTGTCCATGCATTTTGCAGGGACACATGAGAATATGTGCCTCTTGTTGGCAGAAACTGCCTGCATTTACATCATCGAGCGGACTGAGTGAAGTGTAGAGCTGTGATAGGGTACTGGAGATTTGGAGCGGGTACACATGAATATTGAATAATACAGGCTGGTGGTGGCCGGGACATGCCATGATTGAGCATTGGAATTTCGGGGCTGATCTGATTGAGTGGTTTGGCATACCACTTAAACATGTTGGCCTTCGGAAGCATAATCATAAATGGTCGTAAATGAGATAATGGCTAGCAGCAGCCACAATTGTAAAAGTGTTATTCTTTTAAAAAATGTTTAAATACCATCGCCTGTTGTGCCTCTTAATATTAAAATATGACTGAACAACTTCTCACATTTCGTACACATACCCCTTGTTCTCTCTCTCTCTCTCTCTCTCTCTCTCTCTCTCTCTCTCTCTCTCTCTCTCTCTCTCTCTCTCTCTCTCTCTCTCTCTCTCTCTCTCTCTCTCTCTCTCTCTCTCTCTCTCGTGCGTGTGTGCATGTGTGTGTGATGAGTATTATTATTTTTTCTGTATATAATGATGCTATTGGGTTTTGAATGTACATATATATTTTATAGTTTCCCTTCTTTTTTATCCTGTAGATGTTAGCAACGGCAAGTTTGTAAAATGACGATTTGTTTTCTGTCAAAACTTTTTACCGTTGAAAAATAAAGTTTCATCATCATCATCATCATCTCTCCCTCCTCCTCCTCCCCCCCCCCCCCCCCCCCCCTCCACCGCTCCCCGAGCTAGGAGCTGTCTGTTGTCAGAAGAACGTGAAGTGCTGTATGTGTAAACAGCGGGACGCTATAATCCACTTTTAACGGTACTCGCGACTTTACAGGCTGAGGGTGCCATGTCTTGACGCACTCACTCCCGACCCACCACGGTTGGACATACGTAAATCGACCATGATAGTTCAAGACTAGTGCCAGATTAGCTTGGCGCCCAGACGCCGAGCTAATCTGGCACTGCCCTTGAACTATCGTGGTCGAGAAACAGTTTTTGCGTGAAGTCGGCCAGGAGTTTACATCTCACAAACTTGGCCTCACGGCTTGGATGAACCTATCAAAAACTTGGCCTGAATGGTGAAAGGTACTAGGTAAAATTGGTAACTAGGCTCGCATACCTTATACCTATATAGTCACACATTTAAGCACACACACGTTTATTGCCACACAATTAAACACACGCACGCACGTACACACACACACTCACATACACACAAACATATATATATATATATATATATATATATATATATATATATATATATATATATATATATATATATATATATATATATATATATATATATATATATATATATACCCGCGCAAACACGGCTATATTTATGAGCTTACGTCAGTTTTTCAAGTTGCCAGTTTGTTCGCGAACAACTGATCATATATAATACTCGCACAACCACGCGTTCGCACGCGCAGGTGTAAATAGAGCAATACAGAGAAGCGGACAGATAGGCAGACCGACAGACAGACTGGAAGCAACAGGCACACAGGCATAGAGAGGCTTTCGCACTCACACATGCAAACATCCCGCTATATAAAGAATATGTACAGTTTAAACACTGTCAGTGTATCGAATGGATTGTTCAGTCAGCCAATGAACAGTTTATTTTGTTAGTCAGCTAGTCGAAATCGGAACCAACGGAAAGACGGACGTATGCACGCACTTACGGACAGTTACATGCACGCACGGACGAACAGAGGCATGAACGTACAGGCAGACGCATGGACGCACGGGCGCATAGACTGACGCCGGACGCAAGAAGGTCAGACTTATGGACGAATCCGATAGTGACTGAGAAAACCTGCTTGGGTATGCACACATTGGTTGTCTCCCTCGATTATCTACATCAGTAGCGAATAGATGGAGACAACCAGTGTAGTGTACACGTTTTGAAGACACGTACACCTTTGTACACAGATTTCACTTCTTAGTCCTATTCACGATGAATACGATCACACACTTCCAGTTTCTAAACAGCATAGATCCTCATGAGCCCGAGCAGGCAGTAATATATTTGATATTCCCTCTCTCTCAATGTATGGATCTGAGTTACTCAGACCAAGGGGGATCCAAAACGTTTCATTAAGCCACGCTATTCTTCTGTATCTATTATAAAATTACACTTGTAACATGTATGAGATAGCAGAGAGAAGTAACTTATACCTGTACTAAAAGTAAAACCGACTCATCTGCAAGAGGCGTAGAACTTCATGAGCCCTCGCTATAGCGGGGCTCATGAAGTTCTACACCTCTTGCCGGCCTAATTTAACTCTTTGTACTTAATCAAAGTGATCTTTTGGTGATACATCTGTAACAATTACTTAATTTGTGGGGAGGCTCTTGAAGATGTCAGCCTCTTGATGACCTCAGTTAGTCTAATGCTCCTCATGTGGAGACGGTTGTTTGGCGGTGGAGCTGTGATTCCAGTTTGACGATACTCGTGAGCAGGTTACAGGGTGAAGGTAATGACAAGTAATTTATGTACAGGTGTTGACACAGACCGCCGACGAGCGTGCTCAGGTGTAATACAGGTGTGAGCAGAGAAAGCAAATTAAAAAGACAAGACAGGTTTGTGTCGCAGAAGCATAATCGTGTCATGAGGAAGACATTTGCTGGTGTACATTGAACTCTCGGTCTGTCAAACATATATACAAGGCGACCACCCGAAGGAATACCCAGAAGTGGTCGCCTTAGGCAAGTGGTCTCTATATACAGGGTCATACGAGTAACAGGAGCATATTTTTTTCATAAGGATGACACATTCTGGTGTACATTGAACCAGTGTCTCAGTCTGTCAAACATATGAAAGGCGACCATTCAACTGGCCGCGTTATACAGGTCGTCTTCATACACAGAGCCATGCAAGTAGCAGAAAAAAACAAACATGGGACCAAATTGTGTGGTTTGCTGAGACAGGTGGTCGCCTCGACAACTTTGGGGATATAATATACAGCCTCGTCACACCATTCTCATAATGATTTTTCAGATCTGTAAGCATTGTCGGTTACAACACTTCGTTAACCTTTTTAGCCCCAACGTCCCATTTCTCAAATTTTGGAGGTGTTGTCTAATGACTGTGTACCAGTTGCAGGAGATGGATTGACCATGATAATTCAAGGGTAATGCCAGATTAGCTTGGTGCCTTCAGGCGCTAAGTTAATCTGGCACTACCCTTGAATTATCATGGTCAATCCATCTCCTGCTGTAGGGACTCGGGGCTAAATGGGTTAAAGGTTCTACATTCCAGATAGCTGTCTCATATTAGCAGACTACAGCTGAATATATGTGAGATAAATAGTAAAATAAATTATCACAATTAAAATTAATACAATTCAGACGTGCTCTGAAGTGGGGCGGTCCGTGGCGCAGTGGTTAAGGCGCCTGCCACCAATGCCAAAGGTGCGAGCTTCGAAAACGGGTTCCGGCGTCGGACTTTTCTCGTCTGGTAAGTGTCATCGTTAATTCGGGCGGACCGTCGGGGGTTCTTTCCCCGTGTACTCCGGTTCTTCCACACCCCCCCCCCCCCCCCAAACACACACACACACTTTGGTACCGGTTTCAGGCCACTTTACAAATTTCAAATACAAGCGATCAAAAATCTCTGTAACTTCAGTAGCTGAACTGGCCCTTCGTCTGTCTTTTTGTCTTAAATGGCGTAAATCCGTGTCTGTTACGTGAGTGTGCGTGTTGGGTTTCAGTTCGCGGCGCTTTGAGTCGATTTACCCAAAAATTGAGAAAAAGCGCCTATATAATAAAGGTATTATTATTATTATTAGTGTTATGTATATTCGGCCGCCGGACTCGGTTCCCCGGTTCAGAAAACTTGTACGACGTATGAAAATAAAATGATGCTAGCATATTCCGGATATGACGTGACAGTATTTCTGACTCGGAACCTAAGTTGACTCACTAAGGAAATTTTGGACAGGGTGAGTATTACCCTGTCGGAATCTCAGTTTCCTCACTGCGGAAAGTGTCGACAGCACGAGCATCGCGCTGTCGAAAATTTCCGAAGTGAGGAAACTGAGATTCGGAATCAGTAAAAGTAGGCCTTTAACGTGGAAAAAGGTGGGTGGAGGTACGGCGACTTTTAGAAATTGGGAAAGGATCGAGGGTGGGGGTGCTATTTTAAAGTGATGGCAGATATGTTTACGTGTGCATTTCTGGCCTGTGACTGTAAGGTCCATAATCACAGACCACACAGACCAGCACACATTGTAATGGTGATAATGGTGATGAAAAATGTCTGGGTGTGTGTTTTCTGACCTTGTTGGGTCTTGCTGTGCTTGACTTACAGCGTCTGAATGTTGGTTGTGACAAATATGTCAGGCGTGGTGATGGCATGATGACATCTCTCTCTCTCTCTCTCTCTCTCTCTCTCTCTCTCTCTCTCTCTCTCTCTCTCTCTCTCTCTCTCTCTCTCTCTCTCTCTCTCTCTATACTATATTATACTGATTCAGATACCCGTAAACTATTTTATAACGCTCACATACGTTCTTATATCGATTACGCGTCATCGGTATGGGATGGGTGTAGTGAGGTCCATTTAAAGAGACTCAATTCCCTACACAGACGAGCGGCCAAAATAATCTGCCCTGATCCACACCTAAGCACTGAAGAAAAGCTCTCAAAAGCAGGTCTCCTGCCACTTCAAGATCATTTTAAATATAACAAAGCAATCTTTATGTTCAAAGTGTGGAAACGCAAAACACCTGAGTACATCTCCACTTTGTTCCGTAAGTCTGAGTCCAAGCTTGGAAACATCAGAAAGCTTTTCATAGTCCCAAAACCAAGGATCGATCTATATAAAACTAGCTTATCCTTCTCAGGGGCACTTATCTGGAATGCCCTTCCCGTCCATGTAAAATCCGCCTCCTCGCTAGCCTGTTTTAAAAAGGGTATCTGCAAATATTTTGTGGATCACTCGTAGGGATGACTTAACCACTTGTATTATATGTTTCTTTTTATGCTGGGTCCAATTTATTCCCAATTAAGTCTGTTATCCTTTTCATTTATCATTTGGACTACTTAGCTCTATGTGTGAAGGGGGGTGGGTGGGGTGGGGGGTGTCTGTGAGTCTATGAATATGTCTGTCTATGTGAATAGTGTTGTCATCTCTTTGCAAGTATTATGTTTACTTATATGTATGTATATTTGTAGTTAGTCTTGTAGTTGTTAGCAACGGCAGGTTTGTAAAATGGCTGTGTCGATGACGATGTCAATGCCTAAACCGTTGTAAAATAAAGTTTCATTGATTCATTGATTCATCTGCTCTCTCTCTCTCTCTCTCTCTCTCTCTCTCTCTCTCTCTCTCTCTCTCTCTCTCTCTCTCTCTCTCTCTCTCTCTCTCTCTCTCAGGTACACTCTTTTTTTACCTGAAAAAAAGCTTTTGATCTTGTCAACCACTCTATCCTATTCAAAAAAAATCTACCATTCTATCACATTGACTCAAATACTTTCTCCGTTATATCTTCCTATCTCAGGGACAGAACGCAGAAAGTACTGCTAAATGGCAAATATTCCTCTGACGGGTTAGTAACTTGCGGTGTTCCACAGGGGTCTATTGTAGGGCCCTTATTATTTAATCTATTTATTAATGATCTGCCACATCGCATATTTCATTTAGACGCAAACTGCGATCTGTTCGCAGACGACACGACCATACACATCTGATAAAGATATCGCAACCATTAATATGGTACTCCAACAAAGTCTAGATGAAGTAGCAGTCTGGTGCAGTGATAATCACATGATTATTCGTATTCCAAAGACAAAGAGCATGTTAGTTACTACATGTCAGAAACACCAGCATGGCCAATCACCTTTAACACTCACCTTTGATAGCCAGCCTGTAGAACAAGTAACTAGGCATCGCTTATTAGGTGTTATAGTGGACAACCAATTAAGCTGGGAACCGCATAATGACTCTATATGCAAAACAATCTCCAAAAATTTGTTCCTGTTATCAAAACTACGCCATATAGTTAATACTGATATCAGTAAACTCTTTTCCCATGCACATATTAAAACGCATTGTGACTACAGTTCTACCGTCTGGGATGGATGTAGCGAAGTTCACATGGAAAAAGTTAATTCCTTGTATCGTCGGGACATTAAATTAATACTTCCCGGTCCTACTTCGACTGACGAAAAATTAAAATCTCTCAAGTTACTAACATTGAATAAACAGTTTGAATTTAATCGCTGTGTTCTACTGCACAAGATCATGCACGGAAAAACCCCACCCTATCTAAAAACTCTATTTTCCGACAATTCTAGGAAAAACACGAGAAATAGTTTGATCCACCTTTCAAAAATTAAATTAGACATCTGTAAAACCCGCCTGTCCTTTTCAGGCGCTAAAGCGTAGAATATTTTTACCTCCACATCTGAAATCAATTTGTAAGATTAGCGTCTTCAAAGATTGCCTCCATAAATATTTACTTCAGAAGTAATAGTATGTTCGGCTCCCATATGCTACTATTCGTATAGTTAGTGACAAGTTTCCTATTACCTAATAATCTTCTACTGTTGCTGCAGATTATGTAATAATTCGACTGTATGCATTAACATGTCAGGTTCATATATATATATATATATATATATATATATATATATATATATATATATATATATATATATATATATATATATATATATATATATATATATATACATATATACTTCTTTTTTCTGATGGTGGGGGGTGGGGGGGGGGGGATGGGTCTTTTTACTTATATATGTTTTATCTAGCTGTATCGTCTGATGTCGAGTAGTGTGTAGAGTGTAGAGTAGCAGGACTCTGGTGTAGTGTAGCAGGACAGTTTGGAAGATAGGCATTGTTTTCCCCTCTATTCTGGGGCATGTGTTTCTGTCTACCCTTGGTCCATTCACTTGTATTTTGCCTTTTTTAAACTATCCCTACTGTCTGTGCTGCCTGTAGTTCAGTCTTGATATTGGATGTGTGTTGCTAAATGGTCTTAGGTTTATTTAGCATATTAGACCGGCTGGCGACATACATTCAATATTCTGTTAGTTTGTTTTTTTTTGGTTTTTTTTTTCACAAGCAGTGCAGGCACGTCCTGAGAAAGCCTTGTTGCTGTCGGGATGTTAAGCAATGTACAACCAATCATCTCTCTCTCTCTCTCTCTCAACACCTTTACTAAAGGTCACAATCACAGAGACATGAACCTTGCACCTGAGCTCACTGCAGATACCTTCAATACCCACTTTCTTAGCATAGCTGAGACTTTAGCACGCACTAATACAAATGATCCTGCGAAATACCAATGTTCTGAGCAACTACGATTTCACAGTAACAGTACTGCTGGTTGTGTTTTTTCACTCGCCCGAATGACTGTTTTTGACGTGGGTAAATATATATCTAATATGAAAAAGAGGTCATGTGGTTCAGATGGCATCAGTTGCGAAATTCTTAAAATAGCTCTGCCCTACATAGTTGAGTCTCTAACGTTCATTTACAATCTTTCTATTCAAAGAAATATTTTCCCTAATGAGTTAAAAACAGCTAAGATCATTCCCCTTCCCAAAAGCAAAAACTTAAACTCGTTGAATGATTATAGACCTATCTCCATTCTACCAGTCATCTCAAAACCTATTGAAAAACATATCCATACACATCTGCAAAATTTTCTAGAACAGAACTGTCTACTCAGTAAAATGAAGTCTGGGTTTCGCCCGCAACACTCTTGCCAAACTGCCCTTATACATATGATTGATAAATGGCTTACTGCCATTAATAATTCTCAGTTATCAGGTGCAGTTTTTCTTGACCTTAAAAAAGCCTTTGATTTAGTCAACCACTCTATCTTATTAAAAAAAACTACCGATGTATCACATCGATTCCAATACCGTACATCTGATATCATCCTATCTAAGTGACAGAAGACAGAAAGTTTTGCTTAATGGTAATTACTCGAGTGAAGGTTTAGTAACGTGTCGTGTTCCCCAGGGGGTCAATTTTGGGCCCATTGTTGTTCAACATATTTATCAATGATTTGCCATTCTCTATCTCACATCCCGATGCAACATGTGACTTATTTGCTGATGACACTACCAAACATACATCAAACAGCGAATTGCCAAAAAATAAACGAAGTTCTCCAGCAAAGTCTTGATGAGGTTTCAAGCTGGTGCCAAAATAATCATATGATAATTAGTGTCCAAAAGACAAAGAGTATGTTGATTACTTCACGCCAAAAACATCAACCTGGTCTCCTGCCCTTAACATTATACCTGAACTCTGAGCCCCTTGATCAAGTTAAAAAAAACATCGTTTGCTTGAAGTCACAGTAGATAACCAGCTCAGCTGGGAACCACATATCGAAAACACATGCAAAACAATATCTAAAAATCTATTCCTGCTATCAAAACTAAGTCAAATAGTTAACACTGACACTAGAAGACTCTTTCTCCATGCCCACATTAAGACACACTGTGATTACTGCTCCACAATCTGGGATGGATGCAGTGAGGTACATTTAAAAAAAAAACTGAACTCATTGTATCGTCGAGGGGTAAAGTTAACTGTGCCTGGTCCCTCTCCCACCGACGAAAAGTTTAGAACTATCCGACTGTTAAACCTGAACAAACAGTTCACATTTAATCGATGCATACTTATGCATAAAATTCTTCACCATAAAACCCCATCTTACCTTCGTATGTTATTTTTGGATAGTCAAGACAAAACACGAGGAACAGTTTGTTACAGCTTCCATGGGCCAGGCTCGATATATATAAAACCAGCCTTTCGTTCTCAGGTGCCAAAGCCTGGAACGAACTAGCACCCCAAATTAAATCCATTTCTAACTCTAGAACCTTCAAAACTCGTTTATATAACATCTTGTTACAGTAACTTAATACCTGAACGGACTACTTATATTATATTATATATATATATATATATATATGAATGAATAAAACCAATCCAAGAAAGCTGGCACCACACACTCCAAATATGGATCCAAGCATTAGTGAAATACTTAAAATGTGAAGAAAGGATCCACAGACACCACGTAGTTTAGAAGGAGCTACACTTTTATTCTATGCACAAATTTTCGCCCTCTCAGCGATGGCTTCTTCAGGGGAATGCCCAGGTAACAGGTGACTAGGTAACAAAACATAATTTACGTGTGAGAATGTAGTGCGTCAAAATAGATACAGAATGTACACGCATGCACTTTCAAATTCAAAAGTATCGTATATGTACATATGTAGACTAAAGTACAAAAGCACGTGCACAAGTTCGTGATATTAAATATCATATATATATTATTCACTGTTATTGATATGTGTGCGCATTATTTGCATTGCTTTTGTATTGTTTTTTTTTTTTTTCAGTTTATTTCTTCATGTTTCGATTTATTGTGTTTCTCTTACTCTTTGCTATTAATGTTTCTTTTCTAACAGGACAGTTTGTAAGAGAGGCGTTTCGCCTAAAACTTTATCCTGTCAATAAAACGTTTCATCATCATCATCATATCTCTCTCTCTCTCTCTCTCTCTCTCTCTCTCTCTCTCTCTCTCTCTCTCTCTCTCTCCTCTCTCTCTCTCTCTCTCTCTAATATCTCAATCTTTGATAAATAAAGTTTCAGTCAGTCTCCCCCCCCCCCCCGCTTCCGTGTCGGATTATAGACTTTTCAGCTCATATTCGCAACCGATGTCTGGACTGATAGGTCAAAAGTAGCCGCACTATCCTTGATTTATCATACTCGGTCGATGATCTGAACTGGTATCGTCTTCTGTGGACTACCTTCAAATTAGCAAAGTTTGACTGAAGAGCTAAAGGGGTTAACTCATTTCAAACATATAGCATCCGGAGACGCGGCTGGAAACCGCGTATCCGGATGCAGCGCGTCTCAAATGCGTTAGACACGCGTCCTGGAATGTCAACAGCAATGGATAGGAGAAGATTCAGATGCATGTGGCACTGTAAAAACGAACAAGGGCAGTTTACTGGCTCGTCCTTGTGACACGAAATATGTCGTCTGCGTAGCCTGAGGACACGAGAAACACGGCCATGAAGTACAAGAAAAAATCAGCACAGATGTAAATAACGTTAGCAAGAGACATCTACAATATCCAGCTGCAAGAGACATAGATCCTCATGAGCCCCCGCAATGCGAGGGCTCATGAGGATCGTAAAAAAACAAAAACAAAAAAGCCTGCTGGGGTAGTCCTTGAGCCAGGTTTTTATTTTTATATCGTGTAACAAGGTTGCATGCTGAGGTATATGCTTCGGGTGGGCGGAACCTGTGGAGAAAAATGAAGCTTTTTTGGTATTTTCTCAGTCACGTCCGGTCTGTGATTTTCAGAAAACAATAGGCAAAGTTTCCTTGTCAACGTGTAAGGTGTTTTTTTAGTCACCAGACACTAATTATCTGAAGTCAGTAAAGTGTCTTCATTTGTCCTACATCAGTGTATTTATTTATGAAGTGTGTGTACTCATCATAAACTGACTGGTCTGATGCAGTGTTTGTTTAGGAATCACACCGTGTGCGTGGTCTCATTTATGTGATGCCTTTGCATTGAGTCCGGCTTGGGATGACCTTTGTCACCTGCTCGGCATTAAACCCTAATAATAATACCTAACTATCTTTGCAATGAGCACATGGTAATGGGGTCGTTTTCTACAAAAATAAGAACCAAAAAATGTCTGTCATTTGCCTACTAGCAATTCTTTTATTTTTAACTACAAAAAAACATCTATGAACACAGGTGGGATCTGTCGTCTTTCTATTGTTTTTGTTGTCCGTTGAAAATGTATTCTGTCGTTTTAAAACCTTTTTTTTAATTATTATTGGCTCAGTGCCTATTTGAATGTCTTCCCGTAAAAAGAACAAAAAAACACCCATGACCGCTGAGCTCCAGCGAGGGTTGGAATCTCAATTGCAGTTTTATGATTTGATCGCCGGCCATAATGCTCGCCATTGTCCAATGGGCCGGGGTTAGCGATACCTGCTTTTGTGGCCGCGGACGAATGGGATGCTTGAAAATTCTTGGTGTACGGGGTCGGTGGAGGGAAGGTCAGGTGGAAGGGGCGGGCGGGGGAGGGGGGGGGGGGGGCGGGGGGGGGGGGGGGGAGGGAGAGAGAGAGAGGGTTGAAATAGGAGTGTGAGGTGTGTTGTGGGGGCAAAGAGGGACGGGAGCGGGCTCGGCATGTGTCGAGAGACGCGTTTTCACGATGTACAGGGACTCATTCAAGACGTGCGTCATACAGATAAGCGGCTTATCTGTATGCGGCACGTCTCGAATGAGTTAACATTTAAACCCACCCACCAAAGCCGAGGTGATATATACGCTTATACGCTTTGGTGCATGTGAGTGTGAAGTTGCAGACCGTATAATTTCATCCTCTATGGTTTCGTCTGATTAAATTTATAACCCATGTTTGAAAAAACAAATTGTGACTTTGCTTGACACAACTGAGACCATTTGGGTCGGAGATGGGTAATAGTGGGGGTGGGGTGGGAGGAGGGGTGGAGGGGGGGGGGGAGATTATGGTGACAGGGATTGAGGTTAGACTGGAGGGTAATTGGTGGTGACGTTGGTTGTTGGTTTTTTTTTTTTTTTTTTTTTTTTTTTGTCTTCAAAGCAATTTTTTTTGTTATAAAGCCACGATCCTTAGCTTCTATCATCCCAACCTTGTTGCAACGTTTTTGCCAATCACACAGACACACATACCATGTTTGTTCGGAAGCTTGACCTTCTGATCATTATCCTGAAAGTTCAAAATGTGTGTGTGTGTGTGTGTGTGTGTGTGTGTGTGTGTGTGTGTGTGTGTGTGTGTGTGTGTGTGTGTGTGTGTGACACTGGCTGGGGACAACCAGTGTGTGCCTGGAGGGTGGGGGCAGTGGGGAGGGGGGGGGGGGGTGGTGAGGGGAGAGGGTGTTGTACCAGCTTTGGATGATCCGTAAACCTACAAATCCTGGGGACAGTGTATTTAATTTGTTGTGTTTTGGCACGTGGCATCGTGTAAACACCTCGCGCCCAAACTCAATTTGCTGTCGATGACAGTGTGAAACGATGCGTGCATTCACCAACCCCACCCATCTGCAAGGTACAATAGATCATCATGATCCCTCGCGAGCTGCAAGGACTCCTGATGTTTTTTGTTCATCTTACTGGGCCCTTTCACATCCGTATGACGATCTGCGGCTGAGGGGTGGGGAGGACTGAGGGAGGGTGTCCTTTTAATTAACGATGTAACAGGGAGGAGTGTACGCCTGAGGCAATTCGCGCAATGAACGTACGTCAACGCTATTTTTTTTTTTTTTTTTTTAAATACATGTTATCACGCTGCCTCGCGGAAAAAAATTGTTACATTGACAACATAATCAACAAAAATTGATGATGACGAATGAAATAGAATGACTATGTCAGCAATAATGAAAAGATGTTAGGTTTTTTAAAAATAAAACTTTATAAACATAATTGATGTATACATTATTACATATCATTAACCTCTTAAATGCTGAGAAAAGGTGACTGAACCCGACCCCCCCCCCCCCCTCCACCCGGGTCTGCTCTGGGGGACTTGGGTGGGGTTAACTACTTTTTAGTTCCCAGGGTCACCCTGGTCAGCCCCACAGGTCTGGGGCATGTGTTTCTGTCTACCCTTGGTCCATTCCCCTGTATTTTCCTTTTTTAAACTGTCCCAACTGTCTGCGCGGCCTGTAGCTCTATTGTGTTGCTAAATGGTCTACGGTTTATTTTAGCGTATTAGACCGGCTGGCGACATACATTCAATATTCTGTTTAGTTTTTAGGGTTTTTTCACAAGCAGTGCAGGCACGTCCTGAGAAAGTTGTGTTGCTGTCGGGACGTTAAGCAGTGTACAACCAACCAACCAATGAAACCGATCTAACTGCAAGAGATATAGATCCTCATGGGCCCCCGCAGTTGCCGGGCTCATGACTCGAGGATCTATGCCTCTTGATAAAAGCACTATGTATCAGTCCACGTTCCTTTGGTGGCTGGGGATCTTTGACGTTGAATTTGCATTGATTTAAAAAACTAATCACAATCTGCGTCCATTGCCACTGAAGTAATAATAATAATAATAATACCGTTATTATATAGGCGCTTTTTCTCAATTTTTGGGCGAATCGACTCAAAGCGCCGCGAACTGAAACCCAACACACACACTCACGTAACAGACACGGATTTACGCCAGTTAAGACAAACACAGTACAAGACAGACGAAGGGCCAGTTCAGCTACTGAAGTTACAGAGATTTTTTGATCGCTTGCATTTGAAATTTGTAAAGTGGCCTGAAACCGGTACCAAAGTGTGTGTGTGTGTGTGTGTGGGGGGGGGGGGGGTGGAAGAACCGGAGTATCCGGAGAAAGAACCCCCGACGGTCCGCCCGAATTAACGATGACACTTACCAGAGGAGAAAAGTCCGACGCCGGAACCCGTTTTCGAGGCTCGCGCCTTTGGCATTGGTGGCAGGCGCCTTAACCACTGCGCACGGATCGCCGTGGTTAACCCCTTTTCAAATTTCGACTCAATAATGACGTTAGAACAGCCGATCAAGGAGAATGACCTGACAAAAGAGTTTTGTGAATGGAGGACTATCCGTATCGCTCAGTTTCAAATTAAAATCGTTTTGCTCAGTTTTGACTTTCGCGACCACTCTTCAGCTGCTTCGGTCAACTAATATTAACCCCTTAACTGCAGTGGAAAGGCGACTGCAAGAAACTTAAATCCTCATGAGCCCCCGCGAATGCGGGGGCTCATGAGGATTTGTGTCTCTTGTTAGTTCTGTGGGGTTTTTTTCTTCCTGTTTTTTTTTGTTTCATTTGCATCTGTGATCTCCACGCGAATTTCGGTCAGCGTTCAGTCGCTTCAGACACGAACTTCGTGATCACTAGCAGCGAAGGGGTTAATCATGTATTCACACGTCTCTCATAAATTATCTATTTTTAGCTGTCTCTGACTCGGAAGATGTCACAGGACTTGACACGCGCTAGAACAATGGCAAACGGTTGGACAGGTGCCTTGTCACAACAAAATTGGTCGCTTGCATAATATGCATAGTTTAAAAAAAAAACATAACTGTTGAAGCGACTGTACATTCATTCAACATTTGGGAAGCTATTTTTCATGGGGGGGGGGGGGGGGCAAGAGGGTGGGGGTTGGGGGGATGGGGTGGGGTGGGTGGGGGAGGGGGTGATGGGGGGGGGGGTGATGGGGGCAGTGTTACTTTCCAGCCTCCAAAATATCCAGCAATAGTGATATATTTTTCGCCCATAAATATGTTGTTCTCCAAAGAACAAGGGAATTATGAAAATATATAATGTTAATATTTTTCACAAGACATGAAATATTTTTCCTCCAGTCTTTTTGTGTCCCAAAAATATGGGAGCGAAACGGGAGGGGGGGGGGGGCGGGGGAAGGTGATGGGGGTGTGGGTGGCTGGGTGGGTTGATCCTGATGATACCGGTCGAAGTAAAAGGCGTGTAGTTACGCGTGTTTTCCGCTGAACGGTATTGTCAGTAGCAGTCATGGGGTGGAGCAGACGTTTCAGTAGACCAGATACTATAGTAAACACTTCAAACCTTTTAACTGACAGTTCTCTAACTTGCTTACATCGGCAGTTCACGCGCGAGTGAATAACTGACGCAACATACACTATAACTACATCACTCTCTGTCACCTAATTTCATGTATGTACAAGATGCATAGATCCTCATGTGCCCCCGCTTCTTGCGGGGGCTCATGATGATCTATGCCTCTTCGACGACCAATCTACATGAGTGAGTCCGGGCTGTGTGTGAGATTTCAGCTGCATTGTAAGGTTAGGTTCACAGAGATTTGACTGAGATACTTTGGACGCTGTACATTTGACCGTACAGTTTGCCTCTTTGACCAAAATTCATTTATACTCAAGAGGCATAGATCTTCATACGCCCCCGCAGACTGCGGAGGCTCACGAGTATCTATGCTTCTCTGTAGACCATTTTACATGAATGCTTTCTCGGAGATTTTAACTATAGCGTTTGGTTCACATGCAGTCATTCTACGTACAGTTCGTTAATTGAGTCTGTCACGCTAAACCCATTTACAACTCAGCCCTCAAACCATATATATATATATATATATATATATATATATATATATATATATATATATATATATATATATATATATATATATATATATATATATATACTCATGAGCCCCTGTATTTTCAGGGGCTCGTGAAGATCTATTTCTCTATGTGAACCATTCTCCATGAATGAGTCGTCCAGCCAGTGTGAGATTTCAGCTAATACGTACGCGTGTTGGTTCAGTAGTAAGGATTAAACTAGGCGTGTTTAAAAGTCGCCTTTTGACTGGACCGCCATGAGTGGTGCTACGCGGGCCCTGAGCTGAGTGGTGGACTCCACTGTGACGGATGACTTTTTTTTTTTCTCTGTATTTCTCGCAGTGTGATACTGACAGTCTTTCAAGTTGTGAGATTATCTGTATTTTGGCGGATATTCTACAGCGCCGAAAAGCTGGCTAAGCATATCAAACTCTGACACTGTGCTTCACTACCGAACACGTTCCAACTGCAAGAGACTTAGATCCTCATGAGCCCCCGCAGTTGCGGGGGCTCTTGAGGATCTATGCCTCTTACAGACACCGCTTTTTATGTATGTTCTTTGTACAGCTGGAACTTTTTGTTGTATCACTCGATTAACGAAGATCTAACCTTTTTTCGTCCGGACGAGGCAGCGTTACTCGCGCGAGTATACGACTTCTAGTGAATCCCATCACTGGAACGTAGACATAAATGCGGCCAGCATGAGGCTTAACACCTCTTGAGCAGCTAAAGATGCTGGGGCGTATGAGGATCTATGCCTGTCGTAGATTGATTGTGTTTGCCGCGAAAGTGTAGTCAAATCGTCACAATAGCTTTTTAAAGTATCCCGGCACTCGGCTATAGATGCCTCTCACCCCCGCCCCCCCCCCCCCCCTCCCCACCCCTTCTCTCTCTCTCTCTCTCTCTCTCTCTCTCCTCTCTCTCTCTCTCTCTCTCTCTCTCTCCAAATAAATAAAGCTCACTTCGCTCATTTATGTCCTTAAGGCAGCATATAGTTCGTCTGCAAGAGGCATAGATTCGCATGAGCCCCTGTAGATGCAGGGGCTCATAAGAATCTATACCTCTTGCTAAGGGAAATCTGTGTCTTTACATCTTTAGACGGAGTAGTGGACATAGGTCTCCAACCCTCGTCAGCGCTCGTCACCTTTTTTCTGTTTGCTGAATAGTGTCGTGGCACGAGGGGGGTCGTGACCTCTGACCTTTAGGATCAGGTCAGACATAGCCCATTTTTAGGGCCGGAGGGGACTGGAGGACAATGTTTGGAATGCTGCTGTCACACGAGGGACCAACCGCCAAGCTCGCTTGTCTGGTTCATCAGCACTAGACACGGGAAGGAAAATGATGTGTGGTCAGCCGTTCGGACCAGTTTTATTACACATCTAAACATGCATGCATTTACTAAAGAGACTCTCTCTATACTTGCCAGACAAACAGTCAGATCCCTTAACGCCTTCCTTATGGTACCATTGAAGTGGCGGATCCAAGGTGCGTGTGTTGGGCGGGGGGGCTAGGCGGCACGTGCCCCCCCCCCCCCGCATACCCCCCCCCCTGCCCCCCCTCCTCCCGTCAGCTCGGACCATTTGTTATGTTTTCGTTTCGTAAAGCTGGTTGTGGACATTCTTTGCTACTATTCGATTATTCTCCTTTACTTGTACGGTGTATTTTGTACTGATCCTTACGGGATCGGTGGGTCGGCCTAGTGTGTTCAGCTTGCCAAAAATACGTAATACATTTTATAAGGTTTCCTGCGCTGTATCTATGTCAGGTGGTACTGAAAAGGACACCATGATCAAATTGTATCAGTGTACCTCAGCATCAAGGCTATTTACTCAGCATTTGACAAACTTGGAAAGATATTGCTATCCCAAAATACACACCAGACATCCTGCATTTTATTACGTGACTTTACGCCTGCGTACCAGGATGCTTCACGTGTCCATGGAGTTACCTTCATGTTAATCTGCTCAGAAAATTTGAACACTACCGAACTGCAAGAGGTAGAGATCCTCATGAGTGTGCCATAACATTTGGGTGTGCCATAACATTGTAAGATGTTCAAGATGTTGATGAGGATCTATGTCTCTTGCTAACACCATTTTGAAGCCATGTCCCTGGGACATCTAGGGTCTTTTGGTCTTGAATTAACGAAGATTGCAGAAACACAGTCTGTGTCAACTGGTGCTGATCGGGTCAGTGGCGTGAAATCGCCAAGCCATGACAAAAATGAGGCGCAAAGTATTCACATTCAGCGTACCTGGCATTATCCGAATCTTCAGGGTAACGCCTCTGGTAATCAAGAGTTTTGATATCAACCGGCTGTGAATCCAGATCGGAAGAAAGTTCTGGCATATATATATATATATATATATATATATATATATATATATATATATATATATATATATATATATATATATATATATATATATATATATATCATATATATATATATATATATATATATATATATATATATATATATATATATATCATGAATTATCATGGTCAAGCCATCTCCTGCTGTAGGGATCCGGGGCTAAAAGGGTTAAGCCCTTCACTGCCACTAGCAATGAACACAGATTGTGTTTGAGATCAAAGAAAATTCATCATCAAAGATCCCAGCCGCCATGGATACAAAGTGGTTTCAGTTCTAAGCATAGATCTTCGTGAGCGCCCGCAAATAGCTCATGAAGATCTTATACGTCTTGCAGTTGGGTGGTGTTGAATTTTTCATGGCAGTGAAGGAGTTAAAATATGTATTTTACATTTGTATTTATTTATTTTTTTACATTTAATTTACTGTTAGCAATTCTCCTTCATATTATTTTAAACAATGGCAGAATTAGAAATCAGTATCCATGCTCCTATTTTCAGACACATAGCTCTGGTAAGGGTCACCGTTAAGTCCCCGACTTGTTGGTACAGCACCGGGCATTACTAAGGTCAAGAGAGTGTGTGAATGGAGCCTGCCATTGTGCTGTCAGGGTGAGGGGACAAATGGCAATGGACAGCTTTCAAAGCAGTCTGCACTAGGCCTCTTATCGCAGGTTTACAGGTATCTGGTACTGCGTCGTGGTGACATCGTGAACTACAAAGCCAAACGACAATCTGCGTCCGAGGAACAACAGGCAAGGACATTGAACCAGCAAGAGGCATAGATCTTCATAAACCCCCGTAGTTCCGGGGGCTCATGAAGATCTATGCCTCTTGCAACTGTGTGTGCCGTAACATTGTAAGGTGTTCTTACGTTATCAGTATCTTTGTTCTCCCAGTGATGGTACTTTTAATGATGAATGTACAGTGTTATTTTTAGAACCTACGGCGTCGCTTATTCCTGGCCAGTTTCACTGAATGCAGATAAGATATCTCCGTGACGGATGGATGGATGGAGAGAGGGAAGGAGGGAAGGAGGGGGAATGGGGGGGGGGGCATGGATTGGGGGAGTGATGGTTTTATTTATTTATTTATTTTTAATATTTAAAACAAAATAATTATAGAAAAAAAGAAATACGAAATTTAACTCATAAACAGAATCTCGCGGTGTTTAAAGTTGTGTGTGTTTTGGCTCGGAGGAAACGTCACCAGTGCTAATCTTCTGGAATGGTTGTTTGCACACGGAATTTTCCGTTTGTTTCAATAAGATTTTTTTTACCCAGCAGAATTGTGAAAAACGCGACAAAAACAGCTACCGACAGGAAAAGGTGGATTAACACATTCGAGACGTGCCGCCTCCGCATACGCGGCTTATGCCGCGTATCCGGAGGCGGCACGTCTCGAATGAGTTAACTCTTTTGAGCCGCATAAAGCCGCCTATCTGGATGCAGCACGTTTCGAATGAGTTAATAGTCTCTTGTAAAAAAACGATAAGACTGCAGGCGAGGGTTTGCTGCCAAAGATTTGCACCACCAGTGAATGTGCGGAAGGATGTTGCAAGACATTTCATGTAGCTGCCCAGTGCATCACATTCCTACACACTGTTCTGGGAGGTTTCTAGAAGTTGTGTCTGTCCCTCAGTCAACGTGAAAGAGGTTTAGAGTATCATCAGCGCACAGAGTAGGCAAGAGACTCGTGCGAATCTACACGATTTTCTGTTATTCATTTGCATATATATGCATTCCTGGGGGGGGGGGGGCGGAGGGGGGCGGGCATTCTTATTATCATTATTAATATATTTTCTACAACTGACGTAAGCAAACTAATCCATCTTCAAGAGGCATATATCTTCATGAGCACCCGCTGCCGCGGGGCTCTATGCCTCTTCTTGGTGCAATTTATATTTGTGCTCCTGAGAGCTGGGAAGTTCGGTCTTACATTTGTTAATGTTTTCTGCACGCAACCAGCTTAATATTCTCTTTGTGTAAGACAGAAGATTTATGATCCACATTAGTGCAGACGTAGACATTTTTACCGACGTGTGTACTTCAAATATATTCGGGTCAGTAAGCTAGCTTGCTGGATATTTGGTGGCAGGAATGGGGAGCAAGCATTGTGTGATGTGATGTGATGTGCGTGTGTGTGTGTGTGTGTGTGTGTGTGTGTGTGTGTGTGTGTGTGTGTGTGTGTGTGTGTGTGTGTGTGTGTGTGTGTGTGTGTGAGAGAGAGAGAGAGAGAGAGAGAGAGAGAGAGAGAGAGAGAGAGTAATGCATTTTGCTGAGACGACTCTTACGGCTTTGAGACCATCTTTGAGATTAAATTTACAATAATTTCAAACACAGTCTGCGTCCACTGGCAATGAAGGGGTTAATCCATTTAACCACAAATTTTGGTGGTGTTACCGAATGACTTTGTACCACTGAGCTGCAGTAGATGGATCGATCAAGATAATTCAAGGGTATTGCCAGATTAGCTTGGCGCCTGATGGCGCCAAGCTAATCCGACACTACCCTTGAATTATCATGTTTTATCCATCTCCTACTGTAGCCGCGTCGGGGCTAAATGGGTTAATATGTCTGTTATTTGCTTGTCTGAGTCACGTGTTTATATTTACGAGTATTTAACGTGTTAGAGTACATCATACCTGCCATCACACAATATTCTTATTTCATTTTACAAAGCCTACTTGTGTGTACAATTTATCAGCGAACAATACATTTTGTATTTTTCTCATAATCTGTTTCCAAGCGTGAATGCGCACCGTCCCTTCTTACGTGCCTAAGCTGCATTTCCTTTGCAAGATACAGGCGACTGGGAGGCTACCACCACCCTCCTCCCCCCCCCCCTTTCTCCTCCTCCTTCCACCCCCCCCACCCCCCCACTCCGCC
>BTPG01000001.1:189646779-189706779 GCA_036245525.1 Semisulcospira habei | reverse complement strand
CTACAGCTACTTCCATTTCTACTACCACTAAGTCATGGACAGTCCCTGTCAGACACCGCTGTTGCGCTAATGTTGACGACCAGTCCCCTGCTGGCGACGGAAATGAAAGTGTTGTGGAGTACTTGGTATGCCGCTGATTGTCCGCCTGTTTACAGACTACTTTAAAACTAGCGCGGCGCTGAGCCCCTCTGAGAGTAGCCGCTCCATGGTCAACAGAACAGTAATGCTTATAGAGACCTATATTATTGCGAATGACAGCCCATCTTCAAGAGACGTAGATCCTCATGAGCCCCCGCATTTTCGGGGGCTCATGAGGATCTATGCCTCTTGCGGAAATTTCATGATTTACGTTTTTATTTATTTTATTCATTCATTTTTGTATTTTATTTATTTTTTAAATTTAGTTTATTTATTTATTTATTTATTTTAAGCGTGTCGCATTTTCACTCAATAAAGGATACTTTGCAGTCTCACTGGACTGAGGTTGAAAGTGACGGACTTAGCTCGGACTAGGACCCAACAGCTATGGACGGCTGACTGACTCAGCGCGCTAAATAAGTTCACCGACAGCCTCGTTTTCAGCTGCAATCTGTTTTCACTTCCGGTTGCTAACGTTTCAATGACCGATGTCTTTGCTAGTGTTACGCGTCGTTTGAAAATCACGATTTTTGTGTCTTTATTTAGCAATCTGAATTTTTTTCTACGCATACGTCGATAGGAAAATCAGTCGAGTGTATAACCCTGTGTTTAGATTTTTTGTCAGCCATTTCTGAAACCCCTAATTAATACCAGAGTCAACCACAGTGTGTTCCAAAATGAGTGACATTGACACTAGTAGTGACAGTCCCAGAGCTTCGGTAGTTCCTAAATCAAGAGCAAGGAGGGCGCACAGTACAGGAGATTATTATTATCATATTATTTTCATATTTGTTTTGTAGTATAGGAGCGAAACACACACACACACACACAGAGACAAATTGTAGTACAGTGAAATTTTTTTGGACAGATTATTTAGTTTTGGCACAAAAAAAAAGCTTTTCTTTTGGAATTCTGTTTTGAAAACAGCCTGGGTTTGAGAAGGTTATGCTGATTCTGTAACCAGTGTGGTTGTTCATGTAAAGGCCTAATGTCAAACTGGGGATTTAGTTTTGGGATAGGTGTTTGTGTTATATTTCAAAATAAGTGTAGGTAACGAGTATTACAAGTTGTTCTTTCGTAAAGTGTGTGTGTTATATTGTGTGTGTGTGTGTGTATGTGCGTGTGTGTTGTATTGTGTGTGTGTGTGTTGTATTGTGTGTATGTGTGTGTGTATTTAATCAGTGTTAGGGTATTTTTTTACCTTTATTTATTGTTTTGCTTGGCACTGTATGGTTTTTTAATTGTTTTATTAGAGATATTATTAAGTATAGGTAAACATTGTTTTTATTACCAACATATTACTTTTTATATGTGTGTTAGTACTTAGAACTTTTAACGTTAAGCTACTTTTAAACATTGTTTGTTTCTATTTTAGGTTTATATATAGGTTATTTCTTAATTATGCGTGTGAGTGTGTGTGCTTGTCTGTATTTGTATTTCTTTTAAAACATGTCTTTTCATCTTATATATATAGACTATTTTTTATGATGTTTAACGTATTTTATCTCATAATGTTATCACTGATATTGTTTAAATATTTTATCCTTGTGTGTGTATGTGTACGAGCGCTTAGAGCAAGCTATAAGTTTGGTTTTGCGCTTTATAAAATAAATTATTATTATTATTATTATTATTATTATTATTATTATTATTATTATTATTCAACTCCAAGTCCAGCAGTTCATCTTCAACCTGAAAATCAAAACAAATGAAAGTCATTTGAACTTCAACACAGCAAATAACACAGCAAAAGCATCGACACTGCTAATGCATCAACACAGCAAATACATCAACACAGCAAACACATCAACACAGCAAATACATCAACACAGCAAATGCATCAACACAGCATAACATAGCAAAAGCATCAACACAGCAAATGCATCAAGCCTGCATCAAAACACAGAAAAAGCAAATACCATTAACACAATAAGAGCAGATAACACAGAAGCAAATAACACAGCAAAAGCATCAAAACAGCAAGGTGAATAGCATCAACAATGCAAGGTTAATAGCATCAACACAGCAAGCAAACACGGGAAGGTCACCCACTCACATAGAAGACTGAACAGTACACGGTCCAACGCGACGGGGATAATTCGGGATATTGCCGAACTTTATATAATTATGAATTATTCAGTTATTGCTGATTAGATTGCAACATACAGCAGCAATTTGTTTACACAAAATAAGAAATTGCCCTATCAACATCAAAGCCAAACAAGTTTTCATAACATTGGCGAATTCCCACGTGTCCAGATAGCCTGACCACAGTGCTTCGTTTTCTGTCTGAAGTGGAATGAATATTTTATTTTTTTAATGCTGTGTCAGTCTGGGATACCTGCAAATGTACTTAAGTTCTCACTTGATGGAATAAATCATAACTGTTTGAACAGTTTACTGTTTTACTTACCATGAGAATTCGCTCAACTGTAGCGTCCATTGCGGTAGCAGACGTACCGGAAGTAACTACAGCGGTCAATCGCTTCGGTCAGGCTTCGGTAGACTCTGTTAGTGGCACAACGCGTGCGCGCTGACTCAGTCAGCCGTCCATAGCTGTTGGGTCCTAGGCTCGGACAATAACCCCTTCTGCACCCCCCACCCCTCCACACACACACACACACACACACACACACCCCTACCCACCCATCCACCCACCCACCCCACCCCCTCCCACGCCTTCCGGCTTCAGCGAACCCCTCCCCCATCCCACCTCCCCTTCTGGGTCTAAAAGCAGATTTCTCGATGGCCCTGACTATACTAGTGTTACTCAGGTGGACGGATCTTTGAGTGTTCTATTTGTGAAGGATTTGCAGTACCTTAGTCCCACACACAATTAGGTCAACATGGTGCGTAGCGTGACCCAGTTTACCAGGCCGAAAGTTGGGGCATTGGAGCCGGTTAGTTTACAAACTATCCAAGGTGAATATGTTAACCCTTCATAGCCCCAAGGTCCCATTTTTCAAATGTTGGAGGTTTTGCCTAACGACTATATATACCAGTTGCAGGAGATGGCTTGACCATGATAATTCAAGGGTAGTGCCAGATTAACTTGGCGCCTTCAGGCGCCAATCTCATCTGGCACTACCCTTCAATTATCGTGGTCAAGCCATCTCCTGCCGTAGGGATACGGGGCTAAAAGGGTTAAGAACGGAGCATGGAGTGCCTCTCACCCCAGCAAGCAAGATTTGTCGGGTGACAACGGCCTACATCTGCCATTACCAGCTAGAAGAAGAAATCGCAGTGGGTGTTTGAGGGCGCATTGAGGACATGACAGAGCCAGTGGGAGTTTGAGGGGGGCGTTAATGGCCTATTCTCAGTCGATTCACCTTCAGTCCAGCGTCTGTGGTAAAATGTATAAATACACACACACGCACAGTGTTGAGTACATCTCTTTTAGGGCCCCTCCATGTGGCTGAGTTTGAATGTTGGCCGTTTTGTCTGTGTGTGTTGTTAATGGCTCCAAACCTTACGTTAGCCGGTCGGCAACGCCACAACCACACAAAAGAATGGCATTTGCAACATACAACACACTGCAACAACGAAAAAAAAAAAAAAGAAGAAACACGCTTAAAAAAGTCAATCACAACACAGTTTATGAAATTCCGTTTTAAGCGTGTTTCTTTCTTTATTTGTTAGGTATTTCCTTACATTAAACACCCTTTTGGGTATGGATTTCATACAACACGATGATGGACTGAAGTTTAATATTTGACAGAGCGCGCTTTACCTCAGACGATAAGAAACGATTTAACCCTCAGTATTAAGGTCAACTGTATGATAACAGAAATAATTGGCTTTACTCGAAATCCCCTAAACCCGCTTGACATCAATAACTCTCGTTTGATCACAAGGCCATTTCATCTGCAAGAGGCATAGGTTCTCATGAGCCCTTGCAGCCGCAAGGGTTCATGAGAATCTATACCTCTTCGTCGCTTGTGTCTTGGCCGTATCTTTAAACAGAGGTCTCAACCCTCTACTGCTAGTGGGACCCTGTCGTGGAGTGTGTTCTTGGAGTCTTTGTAAATTGTCCACAGAACATAGAAACAAAGTGGTTTTCAGCAAGAGGCATGGATCCTCATGAGCCCCCGCAACTGCGGGGGCTCGTGAGGATCTATGCCTCTTGCGGATGGGTGACGTTCATTTTTTCCTCGACAGCGAAGGGGTTAGAACAACGACACTGTTTCATGTCCTTTGGCAAACGAGAACAAGTCCGACTAGATCCCTTTTGAACTGGGACAAGGCCAGGCCTGAACCATCGCTTGGCAGCCAGTGTTGCACAGCCTCAGCAAGCGACAGTATATAGTTGCATTACGAGTTAGGCTTTGCCAGTGGGTTTTTTTCGCCTCAGGGTCCGGTCAGGGGGGTCAATGTCGGAGGCCGGGTAAGAGTCGAGGGCTTTAACCCTAGAGGGGACAAGAACCACTGGCTTTTCGGTGCTGTGGACGTTAAACCCGAACTAACCAACCAACCACCCAGAACCACTGGCGCAGCTTAACTCGTAATACAACGATTTTGTCGTCTTCAACTTTAAAAAATAACAGCGTGAAGTATACCTTTGAAATGACCCCAGACTTTAAGTGTGACGTAGAGATTCAGGGGACGTAATTTTCCATACTTCCGACTGTCGGTAAACAACCTCGCGCGAACTGCACTGATTCGAGTGGAACTTCTCTCTCATAATATTTCTTTTAGATTAAGACATTTTCAGTCATTCTTTTGTATACAAATAGTAATATAGGACGAACACAACGCGTGCATATAGTTATTTTGTCGCATAACCCCCTCAATTTTTATTTATCCAGCTTTTTGTCTCTTCGCCGTTTCGAATACGGTCAGTATGTGATAGGGCAGGGCGTTCGCTTCGGTTGAAATTTCCTGTCGTTGATATTATCTAATTTATCCAATTATTCAGTTATGTTTTGTATAAAGCTGGTCAGTACCAGCGGTGTCACAGAACACCTGCATATAGTTCTTTTTGTTGTGTAACCCCCTAAATTATTTATTAGTTATAGAGGTTTGACTGAATAGGGTTTGTGTGTACCGAGAAAGGTGATTGGCCAAAGATTCATTTGGGGGAGAAAGCTTTGCTCAGCAAGTAACTTTGTCATCGTAACATTTAATACCGGAGTCTACTTATCAAATGTTACCTTGGTAATATGTGACAAGGGAACAAGCAAGCAAGCGAGCAATCAGTATGATGACGGCGTTTGCAGACTGAACTGTTTCAGGTTCATACTTTTATATTTAATTCCCCACCCGGGTCTGCCCGGCTTTGGGGACTTCGGTGGGGTTAACTACTTTTTCTTCCCAGGGTCAGCCTGGTCAGCCCCACAGGGTGGGTTTTCCTCTCCGCTATTCTGGGGCAAGTGTTTCTGTCTACCCTTGGTCCATTCACCTGTATTTTCCTATTTTAAACTCTCCCTACTGTCTGCGCTGCCTGTTGCTCTTGATATTGGGTGTGTGTTGCTAAATGGTCTTAGCTTTATTTAGGCCCCATGTCGTAGGTTTATTTAACGTATTAGACCGGCTGGCGACATACATTCAATATTCTGTTTTTTTGTTTTGTTTTGTTTTCTTTTCCACAAGCAATGCAGGCACGTCCTGAGAAAGCCTTGTCGCTGTCGGGACTTTAAGCAATGTACAATCAATCAATCAATCATTTATATTTAAATGCGCCCATTTAGTAATTCTGCGCTCTTGAAAGCGATAACACCATCAAAGGTTGCAAACGGCAGGCTAGTTTAGCCAGGGTGGTGTCCGATTACGCCACACAGTCGATCTCAGCGACCCGGCGAAATTTGTCACACAAGACTGATGTTCGTACTTTGGTATCCACTGCCATACATATCTCCCAAGTAAGCAAAAGATCCTCGTCCAACGTCTGCAAGAGGCATAGATTTTCATGAGCCCCTGCAGTCAAAGGGGCTTGTGAGAATCAATGCCTCTTCAGTTACATCATCATCTTTATTGGCTAACTTCTCTGAAACGAGGAAGTTGTAGGTATTTCTAAGATAAGCCTGAGACTTTTGACTAGCTACTTGATATGTCTTCTTGATGAGTGTGAATTTTCAAGAGGGTGTGTAGTTACGTATTGTTCATTGACTAGAGAGTCATAAAGACAGACACCGTTCGCCGTCAGCGCCTGATGTGGTCAGGTGCAAACGCCGCGGACTAAAGTTACTGTCTCTCCATAGCATACCACGGAAAGTAAAAATGCAAGAAGTTTACATTCAAAGAGCCAAAGCGATGAAACATTGCGCACTGTTACCTACCTTACTAGTACTTTTTCTGCCTTACTCCTTTACCTGAAATAGAAGCGCTAGCAGCTATCCACCACCCCCACCCCCAGACACACACACACACACACACACACACACACACACACACACACACACACACACACACACACCAGTCTAATTTGGCACTACCCTTGAATTATCATGGTCCGTCCGTCTCCCGTAAGTGGTACATAGTCGTTAGGTGACGCCTCCACAATGTGGGAAATGCGGCCGTGGGGTTAAAGTTACTATTAGACACCAAAGCCTGTTTCGAGCAACTTCCTTTTTTATTTTGCAACAAATACGCGGTCTTAACCCTTTCAGCCCCAAAGTCCCATTTCTCAAATTTTGGAGGTGTTGCCTAACGACTATGTACCAGTTGCCTGAGATGGATTAAATTATCATGGTCAAGCCATCTCCTGCTATAGGGATCCGGGGCTAATAGGGTTAAAAGACAGGTTCTCTCTCAAGACAGAGAAGTCTTGAAGGGCAAACAATGGTCGCCAGTCATTAACCATACACTGCCGGGAAAAAAATTGAACACACGCCATCTGCAAGCGACATAGATCCTGATGAGCCCGCAAAATTGCTAGGGCTGATGAGGATCTGTGCCTCTTCCTGACGCAACTCTGCATCCGCCCACGTTTCTTGGACGTCTGTTTCTCTTTGGTGTTGAATTAACCCTTTTAGCCCCAAGGTCCCTTTTCTCAAATTTTGGAGGTGTTGCCTAACGACTATGTACCAGCTGCAGGAGATGGCTTGACCATGATAATTTAAGCGTAGTGCCAGATTAGCTTGGCGCCTGAAGGCGCCAAGCTAATCTGACACTACCCTTGAATTGTCATGGTTAAGCCATCTCCTGCTGTAGGGATCCGGGGCTAAAAGGGTTAACAAAGATTTCAGCAGGGAAGGGGTTAAGGAACATAGTAGCCACCTGAATGATGGTCTTTAGGTGACATCTCGTAGGGTTGTCGCTTAACCCTTTTCATCCTGATACACCCATTGCTTAAAACACATTTGACTAGTTAAGGGTGGTGCCTGAATAGCTTGGCGCCTCAGGCGCCAAGCCATTCAGGCACGACCCTTGAACTAAAACAGTTGATCTATCTCCAAAACTGTAATGTAACCTTCATAGGACAAAAAGCAAATTTCACAAAGTCAGCCTCAGAATGTAATGGGTTAAAGCAGGTTCTTCTGTAGTATCTTTCGCAGCCCTGGCCACAACCACGGACAGTGGTTTATGGGGGAAGACTGAAATTGAAGATGTGTGGGTAGCAGCTGCTTACAGTCAAATAGTTACCGTAAACTTCCCCCGTTAGAGATACTGTTAGTGTCTTCAAAAAAGCATAGGTCCTTGTGTGCCCCCATATGCTGCTGGGGACATTTAAGCATCTATGTCAGTGGCAGGTGAGTGTGGTTGATAATAGCTGTGACAGCTTGCCTATGACTCAATTTCTGTTTGCTACACAGTAAATTTCTCTTCACTTGACCTGTACCATTGCAGTCTGAATACAAGCTGATTCCCTGTACTTAAATGAGAAATACAGGCGTAAATTATACAAGCATTGGCTGTAAATTATCATGAGCTCCCATAACTTGCGGAGGCTTTTGAGCATCTAAGGTTCATGGCAAATGGGTAGATGTCGATGTCGGAACTGTGGCCCGTTTTCTGTTCCAAATACAGATAGCAGCCAGGTAATCTGTGCAGTTTAGTTGACGTTTCCGCCCCCACAGTAACAGCAGGCTTTCACGAATTTTGCACGAACATTCGTATCGGACTCGTTCTTTTGGAAACAGCTTCACCCGTTCAGGGCCGAGAAAACAGTGTGAACATCACCCAGCTGCAAGAGGCATACATCCTCACGAGCCCCCGCAACTGCGGGGGCTCATGAGGATCTATGCCTCTTGCTCACCATTTTGAATCCATGCTCCTGGGACTGCTTGGATTTTCTTTCTGAATAACCAAAGATTGCAGAAACACAGTCTGCGTTAACTGGCAGGAAACGGATCGATACATGTATTCATTTATCAAACAAACTGTGTCGCACTTTTCTTTTTTTTTTAACTCATTTTGCCCGCCACACACCACAGCAAGATATGGCTCGACCATGATAGTTCAAGGGTGGTGGCAGAGTAGCTTGGCGCCTATAGGCGCCAAGCTATTCTGCCACCACCCTTGAACTATTATGGTCGATCTGTCTCCTGAGTTGTAATGCAGTCCTCAGAGGATAACTCCAAAATGGGGTATTTCGTACCTCGGGCACAGTGAGTTACGCGTGTTTCTGTTTCGTTGGGAGATTTTACTCGCTTGGCAGTCACAATTTTTTAGTCTGGGTTGTGTAACGTCTTTGTTTCCTATTACTGGCTGAGGAAAGGAATCTCATTAGTTTTTAACAAGAAACGGCGACAAAGCCGTTGTATTAACTCCGGTTGAGTACGGCCTTAGTCTGTAGACATAAAAGAGGCCTTTTTTTGCCATTGAAATGCATTAGCTATCATGAGGCTCTAGCGTACGCCGCAGGTGCTCATGTGATTTTATGTCCCTTGCAGGTAGAGGGACAGCGTTTGCACGTACGCTTGCAAGGGTTCTGTGGCTGTGAAATGCTTGTGCTAAAAAATAAAAATAAATATATATATATATATATATATATATATATATATATATATATATATATATATATATATATATATATATATATATATATATATATATATATATATTTTTTTTTAAAACTGCGACAAATAGATGGCAGTTGCGGGTGTGGGTGGCATGCCTTGTCCCCAAGTCATAAGGTCAACGGGGAGACTAGCTGACTCGCGCACGGCACACGGTGTGGGAGGTGATTCAACAAAGAAAGCTCAAAACTAGAGGCGCCTGATTAGACAGGCGCTCTCAAACAGAGAGAGAGAGAACAATGAACAATGAACAATGAACCTTTATTTTCCAACGGTAGAAGTGATTGGTAACAGGACCAGTTTTCAAACTTGCCGTTGCTACATCTACTACATAAATGACATAGACATGTAAACATACACATACCACACACTGACGCATGTATGCACTCGCTCACGCACGCACGCCCGCACATACGCACGCACACGCACGTTCACACACACACAAACACAAACTTGCACACGCACGCACTTAGACACACACGCACACATATACACACACGCTCTCGGACACGCACTCCAGACATACGTACGCGCATAACGCGTACGCACAAAAATATATAATGAGTAAAAATGCAAAGTAAAGCAATACACAGAAAATCATTAAGTACATTAGAATTCATACAGCAAAGGCAAATATGTATATATGTGCTCTCTCTCTCTCTCTCTCTCTCTCTCTCTCTCTCTCTCTCTCTCTCTCTCTCTCTCTCTCTCTCTCTCTCTCTCTCTCTCTCTCTCTCTCTGTCTCACACACATACACACACACACACAGCATGCACACACACACACACACACACACACACACACAGCATGCACACACACACACACACACACACAGCATGCACGCACACACACACACACACACACACACACACACACACACACACACACACACACACACACGTGAGCGCGCGCCCAAAAATATCGCGTACACACATATGAAGGCAAAAACATTATACATAGTACATGCAGTATTCAATGTACTCTTGACACTCAGATATTATGGTCCACTGTATATTATATAAAAAAAAAAACATTAAAAAAACAGACGCTCTCTTTCTCTCTCTGTGTCTCTCTCACTCTCTCGCGCGCACGCACACACACACACACACACACACACACACACACACACACACACACTCACACACAGACATTCTCACACACACAAACATTCACACACCTGAACACACGCGCAAGTTATCCCTGTACTGTAATGATTAGATTACGTCAGAGATTCTAGGTGTTTGAAGAGGCTGACCCTAAATGAGGTGAGCGTCTTTGCGTTTCTGATTTCTGCAGGAATAGAATTCCAGAATGAACTTCCCGAAAATGACAAACTGGTTTTGAATAAATCAATACGCGGCAGGGGTACTTTGAAATGGTGTCCATGTCTAGATGCTACAGATATCCGTTCTGAGAAAAAAGAACTCAAGTACAGTGGACATGACTGCTTGTACAGCTTGTACATCAATACACCTTTATTGAACTGAAAGTGATGGGATAGAGGGAGAATTTTTAAAGTTTTAAGCTTTTCGTCAGTTGAGAGTTCGGGATCGGGAAATATAAGCTTAGCAGCTCTCCTATGTAGGGAGTTCAGCCTCTTCAAATGTACATCACTAGAACCATCCCACACTGTTGATGCATAGTCTATGTGCGATTTGACATGAGCATTGTAGAAAAGAAGACGCGCATCTGTGTCAGTAATTGTTTTCAATTTTGACAACATATACAGGCCGCTGGAAACCCTTTTGCACACATTATTAATATGCAGTTGCCATTTAAGCTGATCATCTATAGTGACCCCTAAGAGGCGGTGGTGTGATACTTGCTCAATTGGGCTGTCGTTTATACACAGACTAAGAGAGAGCGGGCATAGCTGGTGCTTTTGACGTGTGGTTATAACCATACATTCTGTTTTTGACGGATTCAGGGACATGGAGTTGGAATGACACCAGTCGGTGACCTCATGCAGGCTTTCCTGCAGACGCGTGCTAATTGCAGCTACATCTTTGTGAGGAGTATGTAGTGTGCAGTCGTCAGCAAACATGTCACAAGAAATATCCTGGCAACTAATATGCAGTGGAAGGTCATTGATAAATATGCAGAACAGCAATGGCCCGAGGACAGAGCCCTGAGGCACTCCGCTTTTGACGAGACCATACGAGGAGTAGGATCCATTTAACAGTACTCTTTGCTTCCTTCCGCTTAAATATGAAGTAAACAATGAGACAGCACCTGCATTGCAGAGATATGCTTGAAGTTTTGACAAAAGAATGTTATGATTTACAAGGTCAAAAGCTTTCTTAAAATCAATAAAGATCGACCCAGTTATTTGGGAGTTATTTATGGATGCTAGCCACGCATCAATAAGTCTTGTCAGTGCCGTGTGGCAAGAATGCTTGGGGCGAAAGCCGGACTGAAATACGTGCAAAAGACTGCGACTCTCCAAATATTGATAAAGGTGTTTGTGCACGTGTCTTTCAAGAGGTTTGGAAAGGCTGGATAATATTGAAATGGGTCTATAGTTATTAACATCCGACAGATCTTTTGACTTAGGCAAAGGGATAACCTTGGCTTGCTTCAGTTCTGATGGAAACATATTTTGTTGGATACATAAGTTATAAATATACGTTAACGATTCTACTGTATAGGGAAGGGACAGTTTCAGTATTTTAGGGCTGATCTCGTCAGGTCCCGATGACTTTTTGTTTTTCAGTGACCCGATCAGTTTTCCTACTTCATACACAGCTAGAGGCGGTATAGAGAATGGGGGTTTGTCCTTAGTCTTCTGCTTACAAAAGTTAAGTAGGGCCTCCGGGCATGTGTAAGACGCTTTACCGCTTGAGGGTATGATTGACTCGGCAACAGACAGAAAATGTTTATTAAAAGTTTCTGCAGTAATACTAGAAGGAATGGCTGACGATTTCTTGCTGTTACCTCGGGTGACGAGATTAATCATTCGTTCAAAGAGAGACTTTTGAGCCCTGCGTACCATAGACTTGACACGGTTACGTTGTTTTTTGTATTCGCTAAATAACTTGTGTCTCCTTAAGTCATTTCTCAATCTCATAGCTTCGATTATTTCTTGGTTTAGCCAGGGCGGTAACGTGTGGTTTTTTACCCGCTTTTGCCGCAAAGGGGCGTGTTTGTTAAGTACTCTTGTAAAGAGTCCATACCAAACAGCCAGAGCCTTTTCAGGGTCAGTTTCGTTATTAACGACATTAAATGGTGTTTGATCAAGGTCTGCTAGAAAAGCAGACTGATTAAACTGTTTAAATGAGCGATACGTTATAGTTGTGTGCCCGTTCTTACGATGCACTGGCAGTTTTGTTGACCATGAACACACAGTAGGAAAGTGATCACTGATGCTGAGGTCAGGAACACTAACATTGAATACACTAAGGGGACGGTTGGTGTAAATGTGATCAATGAGTGTTGCGGTTGTTTTTGTGATCCTAGTAGGGGCCGAAACTAACTGTTCTAAGCCTGTTTGTGTGGTGATGCAATCCCATGCGGTATGGGGCTTCAACATATCTATGTTAAAGTCGCCTAGTAGCAACGCGTCACAGTTAGGTAAGCCAACTTTTTCTACTGCATGCAAAAAATCGTCGTACCATTCAAACTTGGCTGCTGGGTTACGATAACAAAAGCCGACGAAGACGGGTTTAGTTTTTGGAGCCCTAAATTCCAACCAAATGCACTCAACTTCCGGAGTTTCTAAGTCCTCACGCCTTTTTACTAAATGTTGGATTGAGTTATGGATGTAAACGGCAAGCCCAGTTTGACCAAGTACACGAGGGTCACGTCGAGTGATGCTAAAGTTAGGTATGTGAACGGCTTCATCGCTTATGTCCGAGTTAAGTCGCGTCTCACTAAGACCAAACAGGTGGAATGGTTCAGACGAGTTTAGAAAAACATTCAAATCGGCCACCTTGTTAAAAAGATGGTAGATGTTCAAGTGACCAGTTTGAAGGCTTCCGTGTGTCTGAGCATTATGGATCATATTGAATTCTAATTCTCACAATTGAAGTGCAACACAATACAAAAAAATATAAACAGAGAGAATAAGAATAAAAGTGTCAACGCAGTAAAACGCGGCTGAAGTTATAGCACCTCGTATCAAACGTCACAAACGGTGTCCAACACAGCGTTATCAAATGAAGATCGCTTTTGATTAATAGTGTATTCACGTATGAATGCCACGCAAGCTGTCTAAATAGTGACTGTGGTATAGCACACGTATCAGATGTCACACGTGAAAAGAGTGTTCTGGTCAGCTGCACACTAGGCAGCGAAAAAAACTATAGGCCCTGAAATGTGTTGATAAGACCAGGCACACCGTCAGTGGGTGTGGATCTGAATGCTATCACACGATTTCCTCACGAATAATCCAAAGATATGAATGAGTGGCCGTAATTGTTAACCGTTACACGGACAACACCTTGAATTTTCCGCTGCTGGCACAATGTAGAATGATTCCCACAACGAAATAAACGGCTAATTGTTTACCGCTACAGCGGAAAACACCTTGTATTCTCCGTTGTAGCAGCAAACAAACACTGCTGGCACAATGCGGTAATATTCGATCCACGAAGTAGCAAAGAATGCAGATAGACCAAACGAGATCACCTAGTGTACTCACAGGTGGGCACAGGAGATAAACGACGCACACTCACTCCAACACACTTTTTAGTGAGTAGGGAATAATGAACGACTGCACAGCCTAGTACGCACGCACACTGTTCACAAACTGCGCCCACTGGGCGCCACTGAGAATGGACGCTGGGTAGCTCGGGTAGTACGGGACATACGTTCCATTTCCTGGTTGCTGGTGAACGGAAGATGGTGGGTAATTAGTCCAATGAGCACCGCTAGGGAGAGGTTGGTACTGCCACGGTGTCACAGGCGGATACATCAGTTGCTGTTGCTGCAGCCAGTCGGGGGCAACAACTGATGTATCTTGATGCTCCTGAATAGGCTGTAGTTGTAGATGCTGCTCTTGTAGATCCTGTTGTTGCTGTTGCGGTGATTGAGAGAGAGAGATTTTTTTTTAACCCATTCACTGCCGAGAAAAAAGTGAAGGCAATCTGACTGCAAGAGGCAGAGATCCTCATGAGCCCCCGCTATTTTCATTATTTCATTGATGTCAGTTGTCTGTCAAGCTACAAACAGTAACGATACGCTGTTTTGACATGCGTAATTAATGCATGTGATCAAAACGTCATTGGCCTGAGGGGTATGGTGTAACTGATAAAATGATTGATGGCGCAAGTCTCGCCGGTGCACTTCGTGAACTGTATAAGTCTACCTCTGTGCTTGTTGTTGTATTTTATCATTAGCTCTTTCGTTGCCGAGATAAAGCGAACACGATCCAACTGCAAGAGACATAAATCCTCATGGACCCCCGCAGTTGCGGGGGCCCATGAGGATCTGTGTCTCTTGCTGATTCCACCGCGTGTGCGTGTTTTGCGTGGACTGCCGGGATCTATCGGCATCGAATTAACCGATTTAGCCCCAAGGCCCTACAGAAGGACACAATATGAATTGGCCATGATATTCATTCAATTCTGTCTGTCTGCCTGTCACTCACTCACTCACTCACTCACGCTGAGTACTGGCGCTGTATTTATTGACTTACGAAAAGCCTTTGATCTTGTGGACCATAAACTTCTACTTTCCAAGCTAAATGTGTACTTCGGTAGTTCGTTTGGCAATAAATGCATTTCTTCCTCAAAAAACTACAGCCATAAATCTCTTTACCACCATGGCACAACTCCACTTTTCGCCTCATATCTTAGCGACAGACAGCAGCGCGTCATGGTCAATGGATCATACTCCTCAAGCGGATTAGTAACACGGGGAGTTCCCCAGGGTTCAGTCCTAGGGCATCTTCTGTTTTGTCTCTTTATAAATGACCTGCCGCTACATTTGATTAGCGACAAAATTTCATGTGATTTATTCGCTGATGACGCTATAATTCACACCCCGGACAAGAGTATTGATTCTTTAAATGGCCGTTTGCAGCAGGGTTTGAGCGAAATTTCCACTTGGTGCGCAAACAATGAAATTAATGATTTTAAATCCTTCCAAAACAGAATGCATGACGATAGCACCAGCTCAAGCCACTTACACTCAGCCAGACTATCCATAACAACATCGTTAATCAGGTCACGGAACACCGATTACTTGGTGTAATTGTTGATGACCAGATGAAGTGGCAATCGCACATAAATGCTGTATGTAAAACTGTTGCCAGAAATGTTTTTATGCTTTCAAAGTTAAAGTAATTTATCGATGTTGATGCCCGCAAGTTATTTTACAATGCACATGTCAAATCCCACATCGATTATGCGTCCACGATATGGGATGGCAGCGGTGACATACACTTAAAGAGGCTTAACTCCCTGCATCGGAGAGCAGCGAAACATATCCTGCCTGATTCAGCCCTGACAACTGACGAAAGACTTGAAAAACTGAAAATGCTACCTTATAGCAAGCATCACTTCTTGAACAAGGGTGTGGTTATGTATAAAATCTGGAATGAGATTCACCCAGAATATATTTGTAAGCTCTTTACCAAGGCAACTTCAGGTTATTCTACTTCAAGACGAAACTTTATTACACCTCGCCCAGGATAGATCTATTTAAAACCAGTGTATCTTTCTCAGGCGCATCTTTCTGGAACAAACTGCCTACATGTATAAAACACGCTAGCTCCCTCTCCTCTTTCAAGAAAGATAGACTGGTTTTAAATAAGTACTTGTCTGCTGATACATAATCTACCACAAGTATCCGTATCAAACATGTGCTTATCGTATAATCAGCGCATGCTGCCGTATGGTTTTTGTCCATACTAATTATAATCGCCTAATTACATAATTCAAGTTTCTATTATAATCCAAATAATTTTTGCTGTCTGAAGTGAATTTTCACTATGATCCAAATGATTTGCTTCGTATATAGGTCAAGTTATCCTTAGCGCGTGTCAGTGTGTGCACGCGAGCGTGTATGTGTGTGCGCGCGTCAGTTGCGTGTACTTTCTGTTTTTCGTTTGTTTTTGTATGACCGAATGAATAAATGAATTTTGTTTAATGTCCCTTCATGTTTAATGTCTCCTAATTTTTCTTTGTGTAATTTGGTACTATTAGTATTACAATTATTATCCTGTGTTTTGTAGAGTAGAAACGGCAAGTATGAAAAATGGCACACGTGCTAATTACTTCATCCGTTGAGAAATAAAGTTTCATTTCATTTCATTTCATTTCACTCACTCACTCACTCCCTCACTCACTCACTCACTCACTCACTCACTCACTCACTCACTCACTCACTCACTCACTCACTCACTCACTCACTCACTCACTCTGTCTGTCTGTCTGTCTGTCTGTCTGTCTGTCTCTCTCTCTCTCTCTCTCTCTCTCTCTCTCTCTCTCTCTCTCTCTCTCTCTCTCTCTCTCTCTCTCTCTCTCTCTCTCTCTTAATGTGTATCACCTTCGTCACAAATACCAGATTCTCCTATTCTCCTAAACCAGTCGTCACCATTTCACATTTATGGATTTACGGAATTTCGTCTAACAGCTAACATTAGTGACCATGCCATAGCTATATTCAATTACTCCATTCTCAGGCGAGATGCATCTGCCCCCGGCCATACTGGCCTAGCAGTATACCTACACAATTCCATCAACAACTATTTAAAGAGGTTTTTTGTGATTTAGAATCCCCTAATATAGAGTGCATGTGGTTAGAAGTTAAAACGACCAAGTCCTCGCCTGTTCTGATAGGTTTTGTATATAGAAACCCAGCGGCCTCAGCCTCCTGGCAGGACGAGTTTGTATTAATGATGGATGTGGTTCAGGAGTCCAAAGGTGATGTATATATTTTGGGAGACCTCAACATAGACTTGCAAAAGCAAGGACACACTTCGTGGAGATCCATGTTGAATTTTTTTAGGGTTGAAACAGCTTGTTCAGTCACCTACCAGAGTCACTTCCTCATCTTCAACGCTGATAGACCATGTATATACCACAAATGTCAGTGTTGTAAAAAAAATGTTAGCGTACCTAATACTTCCATCAGTGATCACTTTCCTGTTTGTTTTACGTTGTCTGTTAAGTTAGCTAAACAGTCAATCAAAGGACACACTACCATAATGTATAGATGTTTTTTTTTTAAAAAAAATCGACCAAACTGCTTTTTTATATGACCTATCTTTAGTACCATTTTATGATATACTAAACTGCAAAAAACCCTAACGAACCCTGTCACGCTGGTACGAGCTGTTTCCTGTTATGCCAAAATGGCTCTCTGGTGAGATAAAACAAGCGATGGAAGTAAGAGATGAATTAAAACGAGACATGAAATTTGCTGAATACAAGAAGCAACGAAACCATGTCAAATCTCTAGTTCGTAAAGCACAGAGGTAAAATGCAGAATAAGTTATTGCCGACGGCAAAGACATCCGTTCAGTCTGGCAAGTAATAAACACTTTCACCAAAGATAACAAACAGTAAACGATCGCCTAATATTCCGCCCGATCTTACTGCAGATGCGTTCAACGCTCACTTCATAACTGTTGCTCTAACTCTGGCGAAGTCAAATACACCTAACCCTGTAAACTACACTTGCTCTCATCAACTACGTCACTATAGTCAACAGAGAGCCTGCGGCCCATTTTTAGTGCCGCTTATGACTGTCCTAGATGTAGGCAAATCTATTTCCAGTTTAAAGAACAAATCGTCTTGCGGTCCAGGTGGTATTAGTAGTCAGATTTTAAAACTATCTCTACCCTACGTCGTCGAATCCCTGACCTTTATTTATAATTTATCAATCAGACATAACGTTTTCCCCGACGAGCTAAAAAAAAAGCGAAGGTAATCCCTCTTCCGAAAAGCAAAGATTTATGCAAACCTAAACGAGTGCAGACCCATTTCCATATTATCCTCTATTTCAAAACCACTCGAGAAACATATCCATACTCATCTTCTAAACTTTCTGGAGCAAAACCATCTGATAACTGCAGCACAATCAGGATTTCGGCCTCTACATTTGTGCCAAACTGCCCTCAGTCAGTTAATTGACAAATGGCTCTCTGCCATAAATGCCCCACCCGGGTCTGCCCTGGGGGACTTGGGTGGGGTTAGGTATTTTTTAGTTCCCAGGGTCACCCTGGTCAGCCCCACAGGGTGGGTTTTTCTCTCTATTCTGGGGCATGTGTTTCTGTCTACCCTTTGTCCATTCACCTGTATTTGCCTTTTTAAAACTCCCCCTACTGTCTGCACTGCCTGTAGCTCTTGATATTGGATGTGTGTTGCTAAATGGTCTTAGCTTTATTTATGCCCCATGTTGTAGGTTTATTTAATGTATTTGACCGGCTGGCGACATACATTCAATTTTCTGTTTATTTTTTATTTTTTCACAAGCAGTGCAGGCACGTCCTGAGAAAGCCTTGTTGCTGTCGGGACGTTAAGCAATGTACAATCAATCAATCAATCTCTGCCATAAATGACAGTAAAGTATTAGGTACAGTCTTTCTTGACCTCAAAAAAGCTTTTGATCTTGTCAACCACTCTATCCTACTAAAACAACTACCATTCTATCACATTGTCTCAAATACTGTCTCCTTTATATCTTCCTATCTCAGGGACAGAACGCAGAAAGTACTGCTAAATGGCAAATATACCTCTGACGGGTTAGTAACTTGCGGTGTTCCACAGGGGTCTATTCTAGGGCCCATATTATTTAATCTATTTATTAATGATCTGCCACTGTGCATGTCTCATTTAGACGCAAACTGCGATCTGTTCGCAGATGGCACGACCATACACACATCTGATAAGGATATCGCAACCATTAATAAGATACTCCAACAAAGTCTAGATGAAGTAGCAGGCTGGTGCAGTGATAATCACATGATTATTAGCATTCCAAAGACAAAGAGCATGTTAGTTACAACATGTCAGAAACACCAGCATGGCCTTCCACCTTTAACACTCTCCTTAGATAGCCAGCATGTAGAACAAGTAACTAGGCATCGCTTGTTAGGCGTTATCGTGGACAACCAATTAATCTGGGAACCGCATACTGACTCTATATGCAAAACAATCTAAAAAATCTGTTCCTGTTATCAAAACTACGCCATATAGTTAATACTGATATCCGTAAACTCATTTTCCATCCGCATATTAAAACGCATTGTGACTACAGTTCTACTGTCTGGGATGGATGCAGCGAAGTTCACGTGGAAAAAGTTAATTTCTTGTATCGTCGGGGCATTAAATTAATACTTCCCGGTCCTACTTCGACTGACGAAAAATTAAAAGCTCTCAAGTTACTAACAGTGAATAAATTATTTGAATTTAATCGCTGTGTTCTACTGCACAAGATCATGCACGGAAAAGCCCCACCCTATCTAACAACTCTATTTTCCGACAATAATAGGAAAAACACGAAAAAATAGTTTGATTCACCTTCCAAAAATTAGATTAGACATCTGTAAAACCAGCCTGTCCTTTTCAGGCGCTAAAGCGTGGAATATTTTACCTCCAAACCTGAAATCAATTTGTAAGATTAGCGTCTTCAAAGATTGCCTCCATAAATATTTACTTCAGAAGTAATAGTATGTTCGGCTCCCATATGCTACTATTCGTATAGTTAGTGACAAGTTTCCTATTACCTAATAATCTTCTACTGTTGCTGCAGATTATGTAATAATTAGACTGTGTGCATTAACATGTCAGGTTTATATATAATTGTTTTAAATTTCTTTCTTTTCTTCTTTTTTTCTGATGGTGGGGGGGTGGGGTGGAGGGGATGGGTCTTTTTACTTTACTTATCTATGTTTTATCTTTTGCTGTATCGTCTAATGTTTTCTTATATGTGTAGAGTAGCAGAACAGTTTGGAAGATAGGCATTGCTATGCCTAAAACATTTTATCCTGAATAAAAACGTTTCATCATCATCATCATCATTCCTCTCTCTCTCTCTCTCTCTCTCTCTCTCTCTCTCTCTCTCTCTCTCTCTCTCTCTCTCTCTCTCTCTCTCTCTCTCTCTCTCTCTCTCTCTCTCTCTCTTTTCGCCCCTCCCCCCTCCCCCGGTGTAATTAGGGAAGTTAGGGATGTTTGTTTGTTGTAGCGCAGACTGCATTATTTTGTTGGTTCGCGTTGTAGGACACTGCAAGCTGAACGTGGACACTCGTGTGTATTCAGTGCCAAGTGCCGTTCACATACATATGAATATATAAAACTGTCGTTTGCAACAGTGTTCGTGACTGCTCGGGTGGACAGAGTTTCTGCGTCATTTGATTTTTATTTTCTTTTAGGTTGTGTGCTATTTTTTCTCATTTGCATCCTCTATCAGGAAATAATAAGATTATGTGTCATTTTTTTTTTTCGTGACACAAAGACGTCAGTGACTTGACCTTTATTGTTGATGAGAAAAAAACAACAACAACCAAACATTACAGGCCTAGCATCGTGTGTTTAGAGCGAGTGCTTACGACGTCCAGTGTAGTTCTTCACCACACAGATTAACCACACTGTATACGGAGTCGCTTGAAGGACTTTCTCTAGCGAGCTCTCAAGTCTCCTTGACGATATTTCCGTCAAAAGTGTGGACTATAGTTTTCAATGCTACTGTCTGTTTGTGTTAATATTCATTAGTTGCACGAATCGCAGCTACACAGACTCTCACTGTTACTTGTGACAATTGCTGAAAACTAATTTTCTCCGGATTTTAATCTTTTGTTGATTCGAGGTGTGTAGACATTGAAGAGTCCCAACGGACGTGTGTAAGCCTTCTGAAGGCCTATTCCCCTGCGTACAGTGATTACGCCTCTAGTCTTTGTTTATTGTGTTTATTGCACTTAGAATAGTTTAGTTAGTGATTTTTTACTTTTTATTTGTGTCATTATTATTATTTTCTATTTTGGCACGTGTTACGGATACATTCTGTTGATTTTCTTCTTTATTTCCCCCACAAACACATTGACTTTGCGTGAAATGAGTGGCGTAAAACTCAAGACGAAAGATCTCCGCATTGGTCATCTCAATATTTACCATCTTTGCAATAAGTTGCCTGACATATGTGTTTATCTAAATGGAGCAGACCCGTTTCATATTTTTGGACTGTCCGAAACACGTCTCAATTCAAATGTATCAGATATATCCATCCAAGTTCCTGGATTTACTGTCATGAGACGTGATCCTACGGCCCATGGACAGACAGGATTAGCTGCTTATGTTCACTCGTCTATTCAAGATTTTATACGTAGACGACATGATTTAGAAACCAAAGATGTTGAGTGTATGTGGCTTGAGCTGAAGGCCCCCCAATCTCCATCATTTCTTATTGGCCTTCTGTACCGCAACCCTGCTGCGAACTTTGAGTGGTATGATGATTTCCTTAGTATGTGTGATAAAGCTTGTAATCCCAACTCCAATGTCATCCTCATGGGAGACTTTAACATAGACATGCTAAAGCCTCACCATGCGTGGGACTCTACGTTAACGTTGTTGGGTCTGCAACAGTTAATCACTTCACCCACACGGATCACACAAACAACATCCACACTCATAGATCATATATACACAACCAAGCCAGAGTCTGTTCATAATGTGTCTGTCGGTAACCTTAGTATCAGCGACCACTTTCCCATCCGCTGTACGTGGTCTACTAAACTCCCTAAAGCAAAGAAAGGATGTCATACGTATATCACCTATCGCTCCTTTAAAAGTTTTAATGAAAGCGAGTTTCTGTTTGATCTTAACAGCGCACCTTTTGATGAAGTATTTAGTAAATCTGACCCTGACAGCGCTCTGTCTGTTTGGTATACCATCTTTCTTAAGATCTTAAATAAACATGCGCCCCTGCGGAGGAGACGCGTCAAACACGCATCACTCCCGCCGTGGCTTACTCAAGACATCATTCAAGCCATGAGGGTGAGAGATGATCTGAGACAGCAGAAGTGCTTCACTGAATTTAAGCGTGAGCGTAATCGCGTAAAATCTCTTGTGCGACAGGCTAAAAAATCTTTCATTGATCGCTTGATTAAACAAGACAAAGACATGTCCACGCTCTGGCGCGCTATGGCCGTAGTGACTGGAGGCAAGTGTAATACATCTCCTTTAATCCCTTCTGATCTGACTGCAGACATGTTTAACGACCATTTCCTCTCAGTTGCAGAGTCTCTTGTCCCTTCAGAAGCAAGTTCTCAGCCCTACTCTTACTCAGACAGACTAGTTGACTTTTGTAGAACGCGAACTGCAGGATCTGATCCTTTCGTGATTCCACCACTGGCAGTGCACGAAGTCGGTAGGACAATTAGTTCAATGAAGAATAAGAAATCGTCCGGGCCAGATGAAATCAGCCCCAAAATACTTAAATTAGCTATTCCTTATGTTATTGAAACAATTACCTTTATTTATAACTTGTGCATTCAAACGAATATTTTCCCAAAGGAACTTAAAAAAGCCAAGGTTATACCCCTCCCGAAAACAAGAGATATGACTGATGTTAACAACTATCGCCCCATCTCACTATTGTCCATCCTTAGTAAACCACTTGAACGGCATATCCATAAACATCTCTTGGAATATTTAGAAAATCATACATTAATCCACCCCCTTCAGTCGGGATTCAGACCAAAGCACAGCTGTCACACGGCCCTAGCACGTCTAACTGATGTGTGGCTACGCTCAATAAATCAGGGCGAATTTACCGGCGCTGTATTTATTGACTTACGAAAAGCCTTTGATCTTGTGGACCATAAACTTCTACTTTCCAAACTAAATGTGTACTTTGGTAGTTCGTTTGGCAATAAATGCATTTCTTCCTCAAATAACTACAGCCAGAAATCTCTTTACCACCATGGCACAACTCCTCTTTTCGCCTCATATCTTAGCGACAGACAGCAGCGCGTCATGGTCAATGGATCATACTCTTCAAGCGGATTAGTAACACGGGGAGTTCCCCAGGGTTCAGTCCTAGGGCCTCTTCTGTTTTGCCTCTTTATAAATGACCTGCCGCTATATTTGACTAGCGACAAAATTTCATGTGATTTATTCGCTGATGACGCCACAATTCACACCCCGGACAAGAATATTGATTCTTTAAATGGCCGTTTGCAGCAGGGTTTGAACGAAATTTCCACTTGGTGCGCAAACAATGAAATGATTTTAAATCCTTCCAAAACGGAATGCATGACGATAGCAACCCGTCAGAAGCACCAGCTCAAGCCACTTACACTCAGCCTGACTATCCATAATGACATCGTTAATCAGGTCACGGAACACCGATTACTTGGTGTAATTGTTGATGACCAGATGAAGTGGCAATCGCACATAAATGCTGTATGTAAAACTGTTGCTAGAAATGTTTTTATGCTTTCAAAGTTGAAGTACTTTATCGATGTTGATGCCCGCAAGTTATTTTACAATGCACATGTCAAATCCCACATCGATTATGCGTCCACGATATGGGATGGCAGCGGTGACATACACTTGAAGAGGCTTAACTCCCTGCATCGGAGAGCAGCGAAACATATCCTGCCTGATTCAGCCCTAACAACTGACGAAAGACTTGAAAAACTGAAAATGCTACCTCTTAGCAAGCATCACCTCTTAAACAAGGGTGTGGTTATGTATAAAATCTGGAATGAGATTCACCCAGAATATCTTTGTAAGCTCTTTACCAAGGCAAGTTCAGGTTATTCTACTTCAAGGCGAAACTTTATTACACCTCGCCCAAGGATAGATCTATTTAAAACCAGTGTATCTTTCTCAGGCGCATCTTTCTGGAACACACTGCCTACATGTATAACACACGCTAGCTCCCTCTCCTCTTTCAAGGAATGCCTCCTCAAGTACTTGTCTGCTGATACATAATCTACCACAAGTATCCGTATCAAACATGTGCTCATCGTATAATCAGTGCATGCTGCCGTATGGTTTGTCCATACTAATAATAATCGCCTAATTACATAATTCAAGTTTCTATTATAATCCAAATAATTTTTGCTGTCTGAAGTGAATTTTCACTATGATCCAAATGATTTGCTTCGTATATAGGTCAAGTTATCATTAGCGCGTGGCTGTGTGTGCGCGCGAGCGAGTGTATGTGTCAGTGTGCGCGCGTTGTGTGTACTTTCTGTTTTTCGTTTGTTTTGTATGACCGAATGAATGAATGAATTTTGTTTAATGTCTCTTCATGTTTCTCCTAATTTTTCTTTGTGTAATTTGGTACTATTAGTATTACAATTATTATCCTGTGTTTGTAGAGTAGCAACGGCAAGTATGAAAAATGGCACACGTGCTAATTACTTCATCCGTTGAGAAATAAAGTTTCATTTCATTTCATTTCATTTCATTTCATTTCATTTCTCTCTCTCTCTCTCTCTCTCTCTCGACCCCACCTGGGTCTGCCCTGGGGGACTTGGGTGGGGTTAGGTATTTTTTAGTTCCCAGGGTCACCCTGGTCAACCCCACAGGGTGGGTTTTCTCTCTATTCTGGGGCATGTGTTTCTGTCTACCCGAGGTCCATTCACCTGTATTTGCCTCTCCCTACTGTCCCTACTGAAAACTCTCCCTACTGTCTGCACTGCCTGTAGCTCTTGATATTGGATGTGTGTTGCTAAATGGTCTTAGCTTTATTTAGCCCCATGTGTTAGGTTTATTTAACGTATTTGACCGGCTGACGACATACATTCAATGTTCTGTTTTTTTTGTTTTTTGTTTTTTTTTTCACAAGCAGTGCAGGCACGTCCTGAGAAAGCCTTGTTGCTGTCGGGACGTTAAGCCATGTACAATCAATCAATCAATCAATCAATCTCTCTCTCTCTCTCTCTCTCTCTCTCTCTCTCTCTCTCTCTCTCTCTCTCTCTCTCTCTCTCTCTCTCTCTCTCTCTCTCTTTTCCTTCTTTAATCTTATGAAAGGCAGGACAAATGCCCGATGACCATTTGCACCCTGCGATATAAAACGCCGACAGAAACAAATCATGCAAATGAATGTCGGGTTAATGCCAATCAAAATAATGGGCCATCACTTTAGCGATATGCATGCATGTCAAATTTGCAATCTCATTTATGCTCGTGGCAAAATGTTTCCTCTCCGTCTGAAATGCACCGTGTATAACTTTATTATTATTATTTATTTGTATTTTGGATTCTTTTTAATTAATTTATTAATTAATTTATTTATTTCTTTATTTTCTTTTTAAAAAATTATTCATTTATTTATTTATTATTTATTTATTTATTTTATTTTTATTTTTTGGGCCGGGGAGCTGTAGGCGCTAGGCTATTCTGACATCACTATTGAACTATGATGGTCGAGCTATCTCTAGAACTGTAACTTAGACCTCAAAGGGCATCTACAAAATTGATGTCATCTTCAGGATGTAATGAGTTAATATGTCACGTTTTGGTGGTGGTGGGTGGAGTCGCGTTGCTCAGGTACTCCCGAACTGACGGAGACGACAATGATGAAAACGACGAAACTGGTAGATAATGTATGATGATGACGTGTATCGCGATGCTTGGTGACGCCATTGTGGCTGTTGAATACTGAAATCGTCATCTCTTTGTGTTTGAAACTGCTCCCCCAGTTTTAACCCCTTCGCTGCCGGTGATCTCGAATTTCGCGTCTGCAACGACTGCACAGAGACCGACATTCGCGTGAAGAGCGCAGATGTAAATGGGACAAAATTAGGAATAAGGAACACAGAACTAACAAGAGACATAAATCCTCATGAGCCCCCGCGACAGTGGGGGCTCATGAGGATTTATGTCTCTTGCGTTTGATTTTCCTGACATTTAAGAGGTTAAGGTAATGTGGTGATGATTTAAAAAGAAGAAGAAGAACGTAAAGTACAGGATGGACAGTGTGCCTTTTGTAGACAATGTTTGTTCGGACAGTCGGCGGGAGAAATAGAGAAGGCTTTCTTTACCTTTAGATTTCTAGTCAACACTGGGTCACGTTCCCCAGTGCACTGCCTCCCTTTACCACATTGATCCCACACTGGCTGTCCAAAAAAAAAAAAGCCTTCAGCTATTAAAGGGAGGGGACCAGTGTGCATAAATCTCTAAGGTCGAATTCACTAACGTCAAGGTTGTTTTTTTTTTTTGTTGTTACATACCTCTTTAGCAGATGGAATCAACTTATAGTTCAAGAGTGGTGCCAGAATAACTTGGCGCCTACAGGTGTCCTTATAAGGTTGCATTCCATGAGTTAACATCAACTGTGACTGTTCAATGGTGGTGCTAGAATAGCGTGGCGCCTTCAGGCGCCAAGCTGTTCTGGCACCACCCTTGAACTAACACATGTTGTCCATCTGCTCAAGTGCATCATTGGTTTAAAGCATGGGAGAGACCACTTTTAAATTAATCGGGTGGCGGAGATATAGCGTGGAGTACCCGCTTAATCCTGCACTTGAACGCAAGAAGACTCCAAAGTTAATCTGGGAATGAATGTAAGTGGCCACAGGAAGCCATAGATTCTCATGAGACCCTGCCTTCGTATGTGACTCTATACTTCCTACCAGGTAGAGAGGTCATGCTCGGTGAAGGATAGCGTTTGACGTTAGTCGAGTAGGCCGGTGGCTGGGATGATAGCGGTGCGTTACCGGGTAGCTGCGATAGCGGGTACTTGAGACCTGTCTTTGACCGTAACTAGGGGTGGGAGCAATGGCGAAAAGTTACCTTTATGTCCACACGGAGTACAACAGGCTTGCTGAGGCCCAAATAGTCGACATTCCTATGTATGGGTCTTGTCCCTACACCTTACACTGCCGAGGAAAACGGAACACAGCTGCAAGAGACATAGATCCTCATGAGCCCCCGCGAGAATCTATGCTTCTTGATGAGACCAATCTGCATCCACATCCATTGGTCGGTGGTGACGTTTGGTCGTTGAATGAAATGAGATTGCCCAAACACAATACGCGTCCAGTGGAAGGGATGGAGTTATAGGGTAGACAAACACAATACGCGTCCAGTGGAAGGGATGGAGTTAATAGGGTAGAGACACCGATTCAGAGATAAATCCACCTTGATAGTTTATTGGTAGTGCCAGAATAGATTGACGACGATTCCTTACAAGCTATATACCAGTTCAAGATATGGATCCGCGATTATGATAGATGAAAGGTGGTGTCTCAATAGCTTGGCGCCTAGAGGCGCCGCGCTATTCTGACACGACCCTTGAAAATGTCTTGGTCGATGAAAAATAAATTACGTCAGTAGACATGGGGCGGGGGAGAGGGAGGGAGAGAGAGAGAGAGAGAGAGAGAGAGAGAGAGAGAGAGAGAGAGAGAGAGAGAGAGAGAGAGAGAGAGAGAGAGAGAGAGAGAGAATATGATGATGATGGTAGTGATAGTGATGATGGTGATGACACTTTTATTTCAGGATTACGCTGTTAGCAATACGATGCCTTTCTTGCAAGCTGTTCCGCGTGCTTAACTCTTTCTACCCCATCACCGAAATCCCCAAATGTTGCCGTTGTTCTCTGAAGACTGCATTGCAGTGCAGGACACAGATCGACCATGATAGTTCAAGGGTGATGCCAGAATAGCTTGGCGCCCATAGGCGCCAAGCTATTCTGGCATCACCCTTGAACTATCATGGTCGATCTCCATCTTGCTGTGGTGTGTCTGGGGTAGAATGAGTTAACAAACAAGAAATGAATACCAAAATCTCGTGCAAAGAAATTCAAGAAATAGAAAATTAGCGAACGCAAAAGCTGGATCATGAGTATGAATTAATTACAGTACATTCTGGCGAGGGAGAGAGAGCGGAACGGAGAGAGAGGGAAATCTAGTCAATATTTTATGTGCAGGTGTGATAGTTTTTAATCTTATTATACTGGTATTAATGTCAACATCGCACACCAGCAGATATTAACTCATTGTGCCCGAGGTACGAAATATCCACATTTTGTAATTATCCTCTGAGGACTGCATTACTGTTCAGGAGACAGATAGACCATGATAGTTCAAGGGTGGTGGCAGAATAGATTGGCCCCTATAGTCATATCTTCCTGTGGTGTGTCGCGGGCAGAATGCGTCAATATGTACCTGCAGTTAAATATCCGCGCAAGCTCATTTTTCTGCCCACAAACGTTGGCGCCTCTACTGTGCAAATAGAAGGGGAGTAAGGACGAAAATCTATACCTGTCTTGTTGACTGAAGGTTTGCCAGGGCTCATGAGAATCCTCGCCTCCCGCATACGATTGTCGCCGGTTGAGGGATTTACATGGAAAAGCTATTTCGCTGTTCTGTTGCGAGTGTTTTCTGTCAATATGGCGATAATAGCTTGTTCATCATGTTCATTAACTCATTTAGCCCCGACAGGAGGAGCCGGATCGACCATGATAATTCAAGGGTAGTGCCAGATTAGCTTGGCGCCTGACGGCATGCAGCGGGTACGTAGTCGTTAAGGTGGTGACACGTCCAAAATTGGAGAAATGCGGCCATGGGTTTTAATTGGTTAACAATGAAAGAGAAATCGGAATCGGCGCGTAATAGAGTGCTGGTCTCTGATTTTGGACCTTACGGCTATGAGATGTAAGTCTAAAATCACAGACCAGCGCAGAATTATGCAGAAATCAACTTGCGGATCACTTTACCTGACAAATGCGGGAGAGGGGGGGGGGGCGAGGTGAGGCGCAGCCCCTATTTTTGTTGGTGGCTTTGTATGCAAGACTTCAAACGCCGAGGTAGTTGATCGTGCTTAGCAGAGACTCACAATAAATTATTATTAATCAGATGACGCGGACAGGAACGCTGCTGCTATATATGACAAAAGCCGTTATCCCCTCCCGCCCCCCCCCCTCCCCCCCTCCCCCACACCCCACCCCCCCTCCGCCCCGTCAGCATTCTCTTCTGCCGTTATATGGGAAGAAATTTTTAAAAAGCGAGATTTTCATTGCATTACAATTAAAAAAAATCTCGCTTTTGTCAAAAATGGACATGCTCTCTTTTGCCATATAACAGTAGAGAGTGTACGTCCATTTCTGAGAAAAGCGATTTTTTAAAAAAAGAGTTTTCTCCATATAACGGCAGAAGTGGAAAGCTGACGGGGGTGGGGTGGGGGTAGGAGGGCTCCGGCACCCCCGATCCATCATTCTTTGCTACTCGCTATGATGGAAGTGTAAATCGACCGCTGATGTTGGTGATTTCTTTTCTTCCAGTGCAGTGCGGCGAGCGTTGTGTGTAATTTGTAACTTAATGTCAGGGTTGAATAACTTTGATAATAATTTGTTGTGGCAACGGTTCCAGCCAAAACTGTGCGATTGATTCTGCTAACCCGTTTAACCACAAGGCCACATTTTTGGAAGTGTCGCCTAACGACTATGTGCCGGTTGTATGAGATGGATAGACCATGATAATTCAAGGGTAGTGCACTACCCTTGAATTATCATGGTCGATCCATCTCCTGCTATAGTGCGTTAAATGGGTTAATTTTTCTTTACAGAAAGCAGCCTTGGCAGCTGCTGGCGATTTTATTCTGGTAACACAATCATGCGTTAAATTCCATTTTACTTGTACATTCGTATAAGATTTCGTGTCTTTGTCTTGTGGTATGCAGGTATGCTGATACCGATCTTACTCAGTGAATGTGCACGTGCTTGAAATGTGCACCTACTGACTTGGTCGAAAAAAAAAAACGTAACATTACCGAGGAGAGTTCAGCGCCACCCAACTGCAAGACTGAGGTATAGATCTTCATGATCCGCAGTTGCGGAGGCTCGCGAGGATCTATACCTTTTGCTGGCAACACTTTGAATCCATGTCCCAGGGAAACTTATTTACGCCTGTCACCCCTCCCAGGGTATAGGCCGTCGACGAGAGACCTCCAGCGACTCCTGTCCTGTGCTTCTCCTTCGACTTTACTCCAGGTGGTTCCCGGTCTCTTGATGTCTGCTTGGAGGTCTCGACGCCAGGTGTTTCTCGGCCTGCCTCTTTTCCTCTTTCCCTGGGGGTTCCATGACAATGCCTGCCTAGTGATACTGGAAGCTGGCTTTCTCAGACTGTGACCAATCCATCCCCATCTTCTTGTCCCAGGGAAAGTTAGGGGTTTTTGTTTTTGTTTTGAACAAATGAAGATCGCAGAAACACAGCTAGCACTGAGCGGGTTTAGAATGGTAGAAAGTATGATCAGTCCTAAAGCGGGGCCGATCCTTGCAACAGACTAAATTCTTATGAGCACATGCGGCTGCAGGGGCGCATGAGACCCTGTGCCGCGTGCAGATAAAACAGGCTGACGGACACACTGGGTTTGAAAATACACACCTCGGCTTTGTCATCACTGATAGGTCATCAAAAAACAAACCCACCAAACATTCTACCCGTGTGCATCGCGCACTCCACACCCGATGCCCTTCTCTGCGATAGAAACACGGATATAAATGAAACCACGGTCATCAAGAGGCATAGATCCTCATGCGTCCCCGCGTCAGAAGACTGATGAGCGCCATGTCTAGTTGTTCTAGGTACCCGATCTACTTTCAAAACTATCTATTGCAAATGTGAGCGCAGATCCGGGTGCGATGCCACACAAGAGGCAATTCACCCAGACAGAGATTAGCTGGGAACCATTAGTTTGCGAGTGTACACAACCTGTTTTGAGCAATCTCCACGCAATGACTCGCAGCTGCGAAAAATTAGACAGACACCCATAGTCGCCTGTTCGAGTTTTATTGCTTGAGTATCATATTTTCACTCCGCATTGCAGAGCAAAACACTTTGTCGTGGTGGGAGATAATTTCTACCCCTTCCACTGTCGATAGAAGGTCAAGGCGTCCCAGCTGCAAGAGGCATAGATCCTCATGAGCCCCCTCAGGTGCGGGGGGAACATGAGGATCTATGTCTCTTGCTGCCCGGCCCGACTTCGTATTCGTGTAATTCCTTGGAGTTCTTGGAGATTTTGTCTTTGAGTTGACAATTATTTCAGAAACACATCGTGTGGCGATTTGCAGTGAATGGAGTTAAAGGTGATTATAACTGCTGTCAGGTTAACCCCTTGACTGCCGAGAAAAGATGAACACGATCCAACTGCAAGAGACTTGATAATCTCTAGCTGCCACCACTTTTTTTTATTCATGATCTAAGACGACTGGGGTTCTTTGGCGTTGAGTTATAACCCGTTTAGCCCCAACGCACGAGAGCAGGAGATGAATCGACCATGATAATTCAAGGGTAGTGCCAGATTAGCTTGACGCATGATGTCCTCGAGCACTGCTCTTTGCCGTTAGCAGTGTCACTCCTTGGTTCTTGATCGAATTTGATTGATCGATTTGTTTGCTAGATAGTCGACACATCGTGCAAGAAAATAAGTGAGTCTGTCAGGATCTCATGATGAGGTTTACGAGTTTGTCAGTCAGTTTGTCTGTCTGTCCGTCGGGCTGTCTGTTGGTTCGTCTGTCCCTTCTTCGTCTGTAAGGGGATTATGACCCAGACACACCCACGCGCGCAACCTTCTGAAGCACTTTGTCAACATTTCGTCCGCCTCAGTCAAAGAGCAGTGCACTCTATTTGGGCTTCATTCAAGCCACCCATACCTCCCTATTCTCAAGAGAACAAGATTGTAACGTCCCGACAGCAACAAGACTTTCTCAGGACGTGCCTGCACTGCTTGTGGAAAAAAAAAAATAAACAGAACATTGAATGTATGTCGCCAACCGGTCCAATACGTTAAATAAACCTAACACATGGGGCCTAAATAAAGCCAAGACACACATCCAATATCAAGAGCTACAGGCAGCGCAGACAGTAGGGAGAGTTTTAAAAGGCAAATACAGGTGAATGGACCAAGGGTAGACAGAAACACATGCCCCAGAATAGAAGGGAAACCCACCCTGTGGGGCTGACCAGGGTGACCCTGGGAACTAAAAAGTAGTTAAACCCACCCAAGTCCCCCAGGGCAGACCCGGGTGGGGGTCAAGAAAACAAGAGAACACAGAATTAAATCTGGCCTACACTTGCCACCAAGAGGATTGATTGAAATCTTAAAGGTCTGGTTTGGATCAAGAATAACTTTTTAAGATGTAGTTAGTTATTAGGTTTAGCTCTGTACAATCTTAAAATGGAATGGTTTCGCTTCAGGGGTGTTACCATTGAGCAAAAGGTCCTCGGGCCGACGCCAGCCATTCCCGTGCGCGGGCCAGCAAAGGCTGGCGACGGCCCAGGGACCTTTTGCTGACCGGTTTCGTACCGTCGCCTATTTGACTTGACTGACATGTTGTGCAATATTCGAGTGGACGGGCCCCCGCGTCTTTGTGAGCCAAGTGTGAAAGTGTTTCTGATAAAATCAGTTTACACCACCTGGCTGTGCACACAGTGGGAAACTGTAATTGCCGATAAAATCTAGGTCACTAGCGCCTTGGCCATTATAGAAAGTGTGGCTGAAGTCATGAGTGAAGACATTCCCTTTATTTAGCAGATCGTCGGGGATGGCAACGCATTGATCAAGTTTGTGTGTCGGTAGCGGTTTTGTCGCGATGATTCGTTTAGGTATCATCGCGTCAGAAACCACTACCGACATGCAAAGGGTTACGTATTTTACTTCAGTGTTAATTTGATGAGTCTAAGACATTCCCTTTACTTAGAACTATCTATCTACCTACCTACCTACCTACCTACCTACCTACCTACCTGTCTGTCTGTCTGTCTGTCTGTCTGTCTGTCTCCCGTAGTCTAGTTGCCCACCGTTGGGGCACCACTGATGACTTGGCAACCAGCTCTCTCCATTCCTCTCTGTTCTCTGCCATTCTTAGCGTATCGCGCAGCTTCAGTCCTGTCCACTCTGAGATATTGTCCTCCCATCTTTTCCTCTGTCTTCCTCTCCTTCGTCCTCCTTGCACAGTGCCTTGCAGGATTGTTTTGGCAACTTCAGTTTGCGTTTTTTCACAATGGTTCTTCATAGGGCCCGATGGCTTGCCTGATTCTGCTTCCCACTTCCACGTTTGCGACGTGATCTCTGTATGAAATGCCAAACAGCCTTCGAAAACATCTCATTTCAGTGGCTTGTATCCTCCTTTCAAGGTCTGCTGTGAGGATCCATGACTCGCAGGCATACAAAAACACTGAGATGACTAAGGAGCGCATCAGTCTGATCTTGGAGCAGAGTGTGATGTTTCTGTCCTTCCATATGGTCTTCAATCTTGTCAGTGCTGTTGTTGTCTGCGCAATCCTGGACAGTATTTCTGGTTTTGATCCCTCATCTGTCACAATTCCTCCTAAGTATTTGAATTTATTAACGGTTTCCAGTTTTTGGCCTCCAATCATGATGTCCGTGCCAATGCCACTGGTGTTATTGGTCATCAGTTTGGTCTTCTCTGCACTTATTTCCATCCCATACGCAATGGCTGTACTGCCCAGCCTTTCCACCAGCTGAGCTAGTTCCTTCTCTGTTCCTGCAAGGCCATCAATGTCGTCCGCAAAGAGCAAGTTCGTGATTGTTCTGCCTCCAATACTGACGCATCCTTCATGATCTTTCAGAGCGTCTGTCATAATTCTTTCCAGGAAGATGTTGAAAAGAGTAGGTGAGAGCAAGCACCCTTGTCTGACTCCGACTGTAGTCCTAAACCATTTTTCTATTTTGCCGTTGAAGCAGACTGCGCTAGTGGCCTTGTTGTAAAGGTTTGCTACGACTTTGATCAGGTTGGCATTAATATTGTATAGCTTCATTGTGGACCAAAGGGCTGCATGCCACACCCTGTCAAACGCTTTCTTAAAATCCACAAAGTCATGATAGAGATCTTGCTGGTGCTGGAGGTACCTCTCACATATAACTCTCAGGTTGAAGATCTGCTCAGTTGTGCTGCGCCCTGGTCTGAAGCCTGCCTGTTCCTCAGCTATGATTTCCTCTGCCTGTGGCTTCAGCCTGTTCAGCAGGATATTTAACATGACTTTGCTTGGATGGCATATAAGACTGATAGTGCGATAATTCTGGCATTGATATAAGTTGCTTTTTTGGGGGGAGAGTTATTATAAGTGATTGGGTCTATGGTGTGGGCCAATCCCCTTATTGCAGATTGTTAGTAAGGCGCTTATCATGTCTTCTCCCCCTTCTTGGACTAGCTCTGCAGGGATGTTGTCTGCTCCTGCTGCCTTCTCTTTTTTTCAGCGACTTCACTGCATCCTCTACTTCTTCTCGGAGGATGGGATAGTTGCCATTGTTGGTCACGGGTGGGTTGACAAGTATGCCTGGGTCCCCTGTAGCTCGGTGGTTGTACATATCTGAGCAGTACTCTGTCCATCTCTTCAGTATGTCTTGGTCTTCCGTAAGACAGTTCCCTTCCCTATCTTGAATGATAGAGGAGCGTCCTTGTTTTACACTGGTCAGGTCTTTCACCAGCTGGTATGCTTTTTTGCTATTATTTTTGTTCAGATTTACTTTTATGTGTTTACACTGATCTTCAATCCACTTATTCTTTGCCTTTTTCATGCTTTTCTTGATATCCTGGTTAATTTCCCTGTATTGTTTTAGCTCCTTCTACCTCTGATTTCTTTTTCTTTAATTCTCGACGCTTGTCACATAGAACAAAGATGTCAGCTGTAACCCAAGGTTTCTTTGCTTGTCGGTGTTTGCCAAGGATCTCACTGGCTGTTTGGGTTACAACAGTGTTAAATGTGTCGATCAGTGTGTCCACGTCCGTGTCTTCTGCACCTAGAAGTAGCAGTGGCGCGAATTTTCCTCCTATCTTTGCCTGGAAGGCTTCCGCTACCTCTGGGTCTTTCAGCTTCTCGAGGTCAAACTTGATTCTGGTGGGACCCTGCTTGTTGACCTTCTTTAGGCGAAGCCGGAAGGTCATCATCACTAAGTCATGATCACTTCCAATGTTTACGCCTGGAAAACTTCTAGTCTTGGCAATGTTCACACTGGTTTGGAAGCGTCTCTTCACCATGATGTAGTCAATTTGGTTATGGTGCTCTCCGTTCGGGCTGTGCCATGTCCACCTTCTGGATGCTTTGTGTGGGCCAAGTGTGTTCATCAGCTTTAGATCATTTGAGCTGGCAAATTCCAGGAGCCTTAAGCCTCTGTCGTTGGTCTCTGCATTGCAGTAGTGTCCGCATGTGCCTTTCCAGTTCCTAGCAGCATCCTCTCCTATTTTGGCATTCCAGTCTCCCTGTACCACAAGAATGTCATTCTTGGGGGTCTGGTCCAGAACTTCTTGCAGTTGGTCATAGAAGTCGTCTATTTTCTCATCGCTATAGTCTGTTGTTGGGGCATAAACTTGTACAATGGTGATATTGAATGGGGTTGCCCTCAAGCGTATAAGCATACTGGAGACTGGTCGACAACTCATGACGGCGTTCACGATGTCTTTGTGGACGAGAAATCCGACACCCTGTTCGTGTTTGTCTTCTCTGCCACTGTAGTACAGTTTGTGGTTTTCCTGGGTTGATGTTTCCCCAAGGTTCTTCCATCGTACTTTGCAAAGTCCTAGGATGGTCCAATGGTATCTGTTCATTTCGTGTGTCAGTTCCTCTACCTTTCCAGGCGTTCTTAATGTTCTGACGTTCCAAGTGCCAATGCTGATGTTGTTTTTGGCACGGAGTTTTGATGGTGCACCAGTAACACACTTAACACCTCTGCCCTGGTGCAAGACAGAAGGCGCGGTCCTTGTTCCGGGCGACGACCGATCCGGTATGGATTGAGGTAAGGTTGTCATTGCATGTGGTGTGTCTTGGGCGAAAGAACCTGGCGGAGCCCATCCAACTCCAGGCTGTTAACCACAACCGAAACTCCACATAACTTGTGGCTCGCCTTGGTCCTGGACACGTGGCCGATGAGACCCTCATGGGACTCCTTCGCCCTGGGTGGTGACTTCATCAAGGAAGTTCATACACCGAATCATGTACCATGTCAGCACCATAGCCTTTGGTTATCCAAAACCTAACCTGCAAGGCAGCAGGGGACTCGTGGAGGGCGGGGTCGTCTATGTCCCGTGTAGATGTGAACATCTGCCCACTTAGAACTGGTCGAGATGAACAGAAAAGTTTGATAATTTTTGTGACTTTTAATTCAACAGTTTGCGAGCTGGCTATTCCAAAACAAGCAGTCGAGTAGTTTTAGCCTCTCACATTTAAACGATAGCAAACATTATGGAGAAAAAAAAAACACAACAACATTAGTGTTGTCCTAGTGCATACCCCAGTCCGTTCTTAGTGCAACAGACATAGAGATTCGCATAAGCGCCGTACTGATCTTTGCTTGTCGCAGGGGCTGACGACAGTCAGTGCCTCTTGTTTTCTGAACTGTGCACAAGTTATTTCGGGTGAAGCGCCCAAGGAAAACTTCCGAATCCACAACAACAAACGATGGCTTACGATAGAAGGTGACTCCTAAGCCTTTAATGTGGCGGAAATAATGGTAAATCAGTGTCTAGCCTCTCTACAGGAAGTACAGATACTCATGAGCCCCCATTCATCTTCCACCCCGTAAGACGAAACGGTCTGACTTTGTGGCTCATTTTAAAGTCAGTCGGTCCTAGTGTTCAAAATTGCCTCAGGCCAGCGTCGGCCGCAGATGGCCCGCAAACGTTCGTTCGCGGGCCACCTGCGGTCGATGTCGGCCCGAGGAAAGTTTGTCTACTGGGGTGGTGTCGGTGGCGAATTAGAATCCGTGCCTCTTGCAGCTTTAGGTCTGAGCGAAGTAGGCTTGCTAAGAGGCTATGAATACTGCCCCATTGTGTGCAGTGTACGCTTGGCATGAGTAGGTTACAGTACGAGCGGTAGGGGGCAGGTGACAACGGCGTTCCTCTCATACCCGTCTGGGACCCCCGAGGACACCCGCTTTAAACCCGCCACGCTACGAGCAGGAGTTCATGACACGGGGTCAGTACAGTAAATTCACTTCAACAATACAATCAGCAATTCTGCCCTCTCGGGGCATTTTGATAATAATGTACAGATCTGAAGATTCAGAAATAAATACTGCCATACAGCCAAATCATTGATTGATTAATTCGGGGCTGAACATCCACGCCACTGGAATACGTGATAATGAACGGCCCCGAGGGAGACATTGGGTGGGGGGGGGGAGGAGGGAGGGACATTTATTGCCAACGGAATATGACCAGAACACTAATCAATTCGGGCGCAATGCCACAATACCACTTTGATTTACCAGGACCTTTCAGCGGACATGCTGTTGAACAAGCCCGTCTTTTCCCCCTGGATGTAGAGACATTTATTAAACACTTGTACGACTTTTTTAGCCGGGAATATTTTTAAGAATATATTTACATCTTGTCTTAATACCGTTCTTTTAGTCTGCCTGGCCAGATTTCTACCCTTCACTGACCGCCGTGAGACGGCTTTAGTCGCTTGCTTCCCGTTAAATCGAATAACTAACTAATGGATTAACAGTTAGGTTGTTATGGTTTAACGCGGAGTAGGCGACTAAGGCCATCTGAAGGCGGAATGGACTAACCCATTTAGCCCCGGGACCCTGCAGCAGGAGATGAATTGATCATGATAATTCAAGGGTAGTGCCAGATGAGCTTGGCGCCTGAAGGCGCCAAGCTCATCTGGCACTACGCTTGAATTATCATGATCAATCCAACTCCTACAACTGGCACATAGTCGTTAGACAACGCCTCCAAAAGTTTAGAAATGCAGCCGTGGAGTTAGGAGGGTTAATAGACAAATAAAGGCATGACACACCTTTACTGCGTTGCACCTTTGTATCAGCACAGGGCGTTTAAAAATAATAAACGAAACACACTCATCCCGCTATCTTTCATTCTCTTACACATGTTCCCTCGGAGTTTTGCTGAGCACGCAGTGAGTTTATGCTGTCTGTGCACTATAGCGACTGTACGTAGCCACCCGGTGAATTTGAAAGGGGTGGCGTTGGCCTTTTAGCCCCTTCTCTAGTCGTTGTGGGAATGTACTTTGCCAACATAATCTGAATTAACCCCCGTGTAGGCCTGTACATGCAGCCATCGCCAGGTACTGTTTACCCTATCACTGCCAGTGGGCGCAGGTTCTGATGTGGAAAATTATTTAGCCGTTCAACGTCAAAGGTCCCCAGCCGTAAAGGAACACGGATACAACGTGGTTTTAGCACGAGGCATAGATTCTCATCAGCCCCGCCAATATGTGTGATACGTAACAGTAAAGTACATGCATAGTTATCTTATCCGCGTGATTGGGCCAGCAAAAAGAGTAGATCCTTTTGCCTCCCCCCCAAAAAAAACAACAACAAAAAAACAAACAAACAAAACAACAACAAAAAACAACACAAAAAAACAACAACAAACAAACAACAAACAAAACAAACAAACAACAAACAAACAAACAAAACAAAACAACAAAAAATAAACAAACAAACAAAACCGACCCCCCTCCCCCCCCAAAAAAAAAAAAAAAAAAAGAAAGAAAAAGAAAAAGAAAAAAAAAAGAAAGCCCTATGTGTTTCACACGTAATCACATACACAGTACATCATCATCTCCTCGATCGGTGTGAGAAAAGCGTAAACTTATTGAGCCAGCAAGAGGCATAGAGTCTTATGAGCTCCCTCGACTGCGGGGGCGGAGTTTGTACCAATCCTGTATTGCTAAGTAAAAAGGTGTAGCATGCTTGCCTACGAGTGCTTTGAGACTTAGGGGATATCAGATGTCCGTAGGAATGCCCTGCTTTTAAGACGCGATGGCTTGGCATCAGAGATATGATTTTCTGGTATTAGTAAGCTGAGGTAGTCTTCAATTGCTTACCAATTCTTTAATGTTTAGTTCGAGTGCTTGCACACTTGTGCTGTCTATTTAGGAATTCATAATCTGCCATTGAGACTGAGCTGGTATACCTCGCCATATCACCTTGGTGCAATGTCCCTAGTGCAAATGGCATCGGAGGTATGCGTAATGGCTATCCCTGTCACTCATGAATTCTAAAGAAAGGTTAGGTCAGGATATATTAGGTGTGCTAAAATATTATGAGACATTTATTTTATCCATATAATTATGATATTTGAGAACAGCAGCGCTATTTAACTTTTCATGCATCCCAAGGCGTACAGTTATACTCAGTTGCTTCAATATGGTATCCATGCGCTCCAAAAAGGTCCACACGCGCTCCACCCCACCTGTTCACAGTCTTCCCTTAATTGAACTTGTTTGTCCAGACCGGACAAATCAGATGATAATTGTATCGCCCTTGTACACCAAGCTCAGTAGATCCGCCGAAGACCGAAGACTTACTTCGTAGCAGCCTGCAAACAAATGATCCAATACGGCCATAAAGATATGTAGAACGCCGCGCAGATGTCCTGATATTGGGCCTTTTTTTTCTTTCTTTTTTTTTTGTCCGCATTAATTTCTTTCTCTTCCATGTTAACCAGCGTCCTCTGCCTGTCATCATACGTTTTGCTGCACAGACGACGTCCTTTACTTGAAAAAATTGGACGAGTCGTGCAAAGTTGAGTGAATGAAAGCGTACCACGCACCACGCAAAAGGTCCTCTGGCCGACGTCGGCCGCAGTTTCCCCGAGCACAGCAGTGCTCGGGCCAACTTAGGCCGACGCCGGCCCTAATAACTTTTGCTCACAGGGTGTGATAGGGACACCCACAAAGATCTCATTAAGGTCCCGTTTGGCGAGAGGTGTTTGCGCCCCCACCAAAAGCTGCGTGAGTATTTGCATACTAAACACTGCGCTGCACTGTGCGTTTGCACAAGGCGCAAGGGCAGCATGCTGAAATGCCCCGTCGAGTGGTGTTAGATTACGTTTTCCTTTTTTACGACGCTGCAATGCAATCTGCATTTCCTGTTCAGTGGTCTCCTAGCTTTCGCCATTAAATCTGACGGAAAGGTCAGCGTCTGGCCGCATCCAATCTAGTCTTGGTCCCGATTCTCACTCAGTGAAGCCGGCATTTTTACACTTTCTTTTGCAGTATGTACATCGCTGAGTGGCGAATGAACTTGAACCAATGACCAGGTATGGTTTGGACATACGCACACTGGTTGTCTCGCTCGATTCGCTACCGCCGTATCAGCGGTAGCGAATCGAGGAAGACAACCAGTGGAAGACATACATTAATAGTCTCTCAACATGGCAGTTTAGCCAGAGCATCGGTCGCCGAAACATTCTATGGATGTGGGCAGAAGCAATGACCGCAGTTTTGCAAGCCAGGGCGGTTATGCTGGAACCGAAAGGGCCTCGTAGAGCTAAGCCCTACCTCCTTTTGATGAGGAATCTCCCCACCCCCACCCCTCCGCCTCACATTCCATTCCCCACCCCTCCCCGCTTTATTGTTTTATTTTTCCGGCACTTGCCCTTATCACATACGCTACTTGTGTGCAGTGTACACTATTGTAAGCCCCTAAGCTTTGATTTTTTACAATACATCCAATACAAGTGTTTTCATGCATTCTTGTCATGTCTTCCCCACACCCGGGTCTGCCCTGGGGGACTTGGGTGGGGTTAACTACTTTTTAGTTCCCAGGGTCACCCTGGTCAACACCACAGGGTGAGTTTTCCCCTCTATTCTGGGGCATGTGTTTCTGTCTACCCTTGGTCCATTCACCTGTATTTTCCTTTTTTAAACTCTCCCTACTGTCTGTGCTACCTGTGGCTCTAGATATTGGATGCGTGTTGCTAAGTGGTCTTAGCTTTATTTAGGCCCCATGTGTTAGGTTTATTTAACGTATTGGGCCGGCTGGCGACATACATTCAATGTTCTGTTTAGTTGGGTTTTTTTTTTCACAAGCAGTGCAGGCACGTCCTGAGAAAGTCTTGTTGCTGTCGGGACGTTTAGCAATGTACAATCAATCAATCAATCTTGTCATGTCTTGGCATTTTAATCTGTTTTTCGCATTTTAATGTGGTCAAGTTTCTGATTGAGACATTTTTTGGTTAATGCGCCAGTTGGTGCGAGAGGCCAACGTTTAAGCGCCAACTTGACGGGCACCTCTGGTTGTCTGTCTTGCAGTATGTGCAGAGCATTGGGCACAATCACACCCAACTGTGACGCCCCGCCGTGGTGATTTATGTCAGCTCGCACGCATGTCCTCCGACCTTTTCTTACGTTGTGTGTCTTCACGCTGAATTGACGTGTAGCCCGCTCAGAGATAACTCCGCCCACTGACCCAGCGTTCGACTTTGACCCGCTGGTCCGACAAACAACGTGCCACAGCGGAAAGCGATTATGGCTGCATCCATGTGTGTAAGTGCGCGCTTGTCAGACATTCCCGACGATATTTCGGAGCAATGGTACTTGCCATACCCTATCACCCTTAGGCAGAGACTACGTGCAGATTTGTTTAGCTGTGAGCAGTAGGGGCCTACATTCAAAGCGTCCGAATTTTGTGTGCTTCATCTACGGAACAATTTTCCGCAGTCAACTGAGCGGCCAAGTGACGGAAAGCCACACCACTCTGTGCACCTGTCCATTGACCCAACGAAGAAGAAGATTACGGATGCTTTCTGCACATGCAACGCAGGGTATGTATCAATTCTACATTATGCATTAAAAGTATAGACTGTGCTTGTCATAGTTTTAGCCGTTGACAATTTGTTATACTGTGAGATGCCGTGTGTTCCATTGACGAAGGAGAGTTTGTGTTATCGTTTGTGCAAGAATTTTGATAAAGCCTGCGAATGTACTAAAACTGAGCACAATGCTGCATATGGCATGGTTTGCTTACAAACTTCCTAAGCTTGTGTGTTGCCGTGCTTTAAGTTTTAGCTGTGCTTTTTTTTTTTCAGACTCGCTCATGTGCTTGCCATCCGACAGCAATGGGACACACCCCATGAAAAAATTCCACTCCTGAGCCAGTTTCCATCATGATTCAGATTATTTCACGGAAACGTCAACAAGAAAAGGAAGCCCATCATTGCAATCTTTGATGACAACAGGTAAGTTTTACTTCAGTGTGCATATTCTGGTTGAAACTGTGTAATTTGAAGATACTGTTATTAGAATTGTATGTTCACACAATTGTGTATGTAAGCAATATACCTGTATGCATACTTGTGTACAGTTCGTGTGTGTGTGTGTTGTCCCTGTGCATTAGCACGGTGAACAGTGAGTGTGGAAAGTAAATCTGTATGCACATAATTAATTTACACACACACTTTCTCTCTCTCTGTCTGCATGTGCAAAAATGACTGCTGATGACATGTAGAAGGTTTATTTATAACAGCACATTTAAAAGTATGGAAAACATGTCATCCTAGAACTGTCCCAAAAGAGCACATTATGTGAGTCCTTGCAGTTGTAGGAGCTCATGAGTCATTCTTCAGCATGGATGATAAGTTAACTAAGGAGGCAGTACTCTATTCTTAATATTTAAATGAATAAGAACTAATGGTTTCAAACACCCCACAGGTTAATTTTACCATCAAAACCGATTATGTCGTCATTGTACATGACTTCTATTTGTGGGTGCGTGTGTGGCTGGCTAAGCCAATCCTGGAGCCACACCTGCGAGGGCAATGGGGGCACTGGAATTAAACTATGACATAAATATAACTAAATGTGGATATGCAGTTGTCAGAGCAGTTATTGAGATAAATGCTCAGACAACTGCATATCCACATTTAGTTATATTTATGTCTCATAGTTTAATGCTATGTAAACATGGGCCAAAGGGGGCGTGAGAGGTCAGTGGGTTAAAATGATTATCTAAATTCTGCTCAAAATCCTGCAGGCATATATGGCTTGGCTGGCACACAGCTGTTAAAGTTTCTGCACATGAGCGCGAGTTGCCTCAAGCTGCACCCTGAGATGCTTCTTCTCCGGAAAGGATCAAATCTGAAACAAATGAAATCAGTACGGCAGTGTAATGACACAGAAAGCAGTCGTCAACTGTGATATAAATACAAAATGTTCGATTTTATTTATTCTATGTTACAGGTACCACTTATGGAACAGGAGCTGTTGCCTTTGACTACATCACTTGATTGTGGAGATGTCATATTATATCAGATTGAGCAGACCAGATTATCTTGTGGTGCTGAGGAACTTTAAATGTCTTCACTGCTTTTCTGTGTGCTAGTTAGAGACTCTGCATCTGTAGCTGCACTTGTACTGTTGACAACAACAGCAAAACCTTTGTTACAAACAGTGCCTGAATTGAACAGCATTTAAAACGAGAAAGGCAAAGCTAAAAGGGGAGGACAAACTTGTTGCACAGACATGAATGACACTGTATACTTCCTGGTCACACTTGGCATCTGTAGCTGCACTTGTACAGTGATAATATTATTAAAAATGTATTAGTTAAATGGATAATTTTCATATTGTATGTACACCCTTTGTCAAAGTTTACATTAACAAACATGAAGTTAATGATATGTAGTAAATCACATTGTGTTTGTTGCTGTAAACTCAAAGGGTGTTGCCACCATAGGAGCTTGTTTCGTGGCATCTTACATACTTGTGTGCAGCCACGTCTTTTGCCTAAAATAAACAGATTGTTTGCATCCTAGAAACTGCAGTTTGTGTTCCTGTAGTGCGTGCATGTGTAAAATGTATATTTTTGTGTACGAGAGAGTGTGCTAGTGTGTATGAAAAGTGTGTGAAGGAACCGTATGCTTAGACATAAAGAGATTGTGAAATGCAAATCGGTGCATACCTTGGAGCAACCAGTGTTTTGCGTGAACGTTTTTGATGCAGCTCTGTCGACGGTCGCTTTTTGGGAGGTGGTCGCTGGTGTGTGTGACTACTTGTCCCACTGCTGGGCAAAGCAGGGCATGCTGGCAGCGGGTCTGGAAACGCTTCTGACGGTTCGCCATTGACAAAATGCTGTAAATAAAATTAATCCATATCATACCGAGGCTAAAAGTTTCAAATTTGTACACTGCCATATGCAAGCTACATTGACTGAGTACTTACAGATAAACACGACTCTAGGGTGGTGCCAGAATAGCTTGGCGCCTAGAGGCGCCAAGGTATTCTGGCACTACCCTTGCACTATATTAGACTTATTTCACACACTGGTTGTATTCCAAATGATGAGGGTTAAGAAACATTCAACAGAGCTATCTCTCGCACTCGTACACTGTGCTTTCACCATCATGAGTAGCTACTGAGAAACGCCGGACTTGCTGTACGAGTGATCAGTCTTACCACCTTCGGCCTTCACAACAAATATTTACATGGGCAAACTGATATTACCCGTTTCATTTTTATAATGAACAAATTCAGGAGAAATGAATATGAACTGACCTTTGTGCAAACGAAGAGATGTCAGTTTCCATCCCGGTACTTGACGTTCACTGACTGCAGGCTGCTCGACTCGTCAGCGGCGGTCTACAGACTACACAATTTGATACATCGCATGCAATTGCATGGCTACGACGGGGTTTTGGGAATGGTATAAACCTTACACCACATTCTAGACGCTCAGGATATATGAAATCGCTGTTGCAAAGACCCCCACGCACACGTTTTCGCCATTTCTTTTCTCTCTCCGTTAACTTCCTCACCAGCCTCAATGTCGGACCAACATAGCCGATTTCTCGCATCACGCGGGTGTGTCTCATTCGCGTATTTTGATTGGTTAGCGCTGACCCGTCAGTCAGGAACCGGCTACACGTCATTGACAAGAAGAATAGATCCTCATGAGCCCCCACATTCTTTCTGGTCATGAGCATGATAATGCTTCCCCCCACCAGAGGGACCATATGAATTTTTTTTTAAAATTCTGGTGTACATGAACTGTTTTTCTCTAGCCATGCGCATAATTAATGAGTCAAAGGTCATAGGGCAGTCCTTGCACTCGGCTAAAATTAGAGGTCATCTCTTTAAAAAAAAAAAAAAAAACTAGGTCAAACAAGGGAGGAAAACTAATGGAGGGCCACACTGGCCTGTCTCCCTCGATTCATCAGCGTAGGGCGATCCGCCTGCATGTTTTTTTGTTCGCAAAAAAAAAAGCAGCGGATTCCCCTCAGTCTTAGCAAAAGCAATTGTGCCGATCTGTGCCACCAGGGGTTGATGAGAACTCTGTGTCTGTTGAAAGCGTAGGTGGATGAGCAGTCGACATAATCATCACAAGTCTGAGTTGCTTGAATGAGCTTAGACCTGAGTCAGCCACTAAGTAATGTGCTCCGCTACAGCGGAGCACCTTGCTTGGTGGCTGGCGCAGGACTACGCTCACTCGTGCAGCTAGCTGGATGTCCTTTTTCGACTTTCTTATTTTTTTCAATTTTTTTTATGTGGTCCCACGAGAGGACCGCTGCGTTGACCCCCCCCCCTCCCCCCTCAGAGAATCGCATTTAGCCACAAGAGCACGTCCTCAGCCCGATTTACATAGACTCTTACCTAAACTCACCTAAAAGGAAAACTCCAAGTCCCACTGTATTACCAGTGGGTCAAAGGTTGCGCAAAGACGCCGCTGCCTTCGACTTGTGTTACTAATCTACGTGCAGACAACGTGTTGACACGCTAATCCAGGTTATACCGGCAACAGTAGTCTGCACGCTCAAATTATTTACCTGCTCGAGAGTTTTAACCCTTTGGCTGTCGGTCACGGTTTTTTTTTTTTTTTTTTTTTTTTGTCGCGGTGATTTCAAGCAGGAATCATGGCGACAAAACCGCTACCGACAGCTAACCCTCCGCTACCGCTACCGACAGCTAACCCTCTCTGACTGATCCGCCGGCGCACAGAAGCAAGAGCCATAGCTTCAACTAAATAAATAATTTGGACATCCGCAAATGATTTTTGTCCTCGCTGAAAATGGGAGGGTCCGGGCCGGTTCACTGAAAGTTCAGTTTTTCAGCGAAAAAGTTATAGCATATCTTAGCGCTTTAAACCATTGTTTTTCGTTTCATGGGCGTGGATGCGACCGCGGGGCTCATGAGGATCTGTGCCTCTTGCTTTGGGATGTGGTTCTTCTTCTTCGAATAGAGCTGGGCTATTGCGAACGTAAATAACCGCGGCTGTGAATGGGTTAACTCCGCGACTTGTACGAGACGGCGTGTGTGACGGGTAATGCTAGGTTGCAGGTATTAGTGTACACGGATAACTGTGCACCTGCGTTCCACAGGTGAGTCAGTCAGCGGCAAAGACGGGTACGATTACCTTTATCTGATGGTGAGGACATTGTACAGTCTTCAACTGAACTCCCTGTGAACTCTTCAGACTAGCGGACTTAAGATTAGACAGCCCAAATGCATAAGTCTGTTAACAGTCTTAGGAACAGAGGTGTGCACGTTAATCACAATAGAGCCGATGCTGAGCGACCAACTCGTTTGCAAGAAAAAGGTGGTTTGAAAAGACTCTCTCCAGCAAAAGTGGTGTCAGCAAGAGGCGTAGAGCCTCATGAGCCCCCGCAACTGCGGGGGCTCATGAGGATCTACGCATCTTGCAGTTGTATTTGTGTTCATTTTTTCAGCATTGAAGTGGTTAAATACATCACCGAGGAACTGTATAGATTATCATGAACTGTTATGGACTGCGCTTGCTTGTGTAACTTGTGCCTTTTGTCTAGTGTCATCAGGGGCTCGTGAGGATTTTAGATTTGTTGCAGATCTAAGATGTTTGGCATATGATAACATACATGTATTTAGTCTTCTTTCCGACTGTTTACATATTTTCTCATTGGCCAGGCTCGTTCACCTCTCTTCCCTGGTCGCCAGTTCTCAAGGCAACGGGAAATGCGACTTTTTACAATACCAAGGCATCGTGTGAGGATCTCATCAGGAAGATCAGTGTCAGAGGTGAAAGTCGAGGGCTAAAGCCCTCGACTGTTACCTTTGACATTGAACTCCCTGATCGGACCCGATCGAGGCGATAAAAACCACTTGCAAAGCCTAACTCGACAAGGTTTGGGAGTTCTAAGTATTGTAGAGCAAGGCACTACGTTGCGTGACGTTCATGTATTCTCAGTTTTATCAGAGTTGGCATCTGACAGATCTTTGGCCCCAACTGTGACGTGTGTTCTGGTCTGTGACTTGAGCCTTTCGGCTTGAAGCCGGAAGGACCTAAATCAAAGACCAGAACGCTGAGCCGTACGAGCTAAGCGTCACAGACCAGCAAGCAATGGAGTTCCATGGTTTGAGTACATACCCCCCCCCCCCCCGACCCCCCCCCCCCCCCACCCACACACACACACGCACCCTCCGGGACAGATTAAATTTTCCTTGCTCTAATTCTAGCAGTGAGATTAACCCTAAAGGGTTAAAGGCTTCGTTGTTTCATAGCGTTAACCCCATCGCTGCCAGTGATCACGAATTGTCTCTGAAACCACTGGCTTGGCTTGACTTCGCGAACGAAGATTTTATAGGAGTTGCCCACGACGTCTGCAGGCTTGTTCGTGGCTGCGGAGGCCAATCCGAGACAGGCAGGTTCGACCGCAGTGGCTGCAGGGGAAGGTATGGCCAGGGTTCTGAGCTGCGGCATCTCTGTTTTTTCTCCTGAGCCGCTTGTCCTTAAGGCTAGCTCTGTGAGAGTCCTCAAAGGAGACAGCTGCCTTGTAAATGGTGGAGCGCCAGGTGTCACGGTCCGCAGCAAGCGAAGACCACTGGTGGTGGTCGATTTGGCAGGCACTAAGTGACTTCTTGAGACAGTCTTTGTATCTCTTCTTTGGTGCCCCTCTGTCACGGTGTCCAGTAGCAAGCTCGCCGAACAGGGTGATCTTTGGTAGGCGATGATCCTCCATCCTGGAGACATGCCCCGCCCAGCGGAGCTGTGTCCGCAGCAGCAAAGCCTCGATGCTCACAGTTTCAGCCCGTTCAAGGACCTCGACGTTGGTGACATAGTCACTCCAGTGAATGCCCAGGATGGTACGCAGGCAGCGCTGGTGGAAGCGTTCGAGGAGTCGTAGTTGGCTGCGGTAGAGGGCCCAGGACTCGGAACCATACAGCAGGGTGGTGAGGACCACAGCTCTGTACACGCTGATCTTGGTGCCTGTTTTCAGCTGCTGATTGTGCCACACCCGCTTGAAAAGTCGCCCGAAAGCGCTGTTCGCTTTTGCCAGCCTGCTGTCAAGCTCCTTGTCCAGCTTGGCGTCCGACGTGATAATGCAGCCAAGGTAAGTAAACTGGTGCACTGACTTTAGTTCAGACTCGCCGATGGTGATGTGAGGAGGGCGGTACACTGTCTTGGGTGCCGGCTGATGAAGGACCTCTGTCTTTTTAAGACTGACCTCGAGTCCAAAGAGCTGGGCAGCATCTGCGAAGCAAGACGTGATGCGCTGCAGGGCTCTCTCTGTGTGTGCAACGAGGGCAGCATCATCAGCAAAAAGCAGCTCGCGAATCAGTTGGTCTAGGGTTTTCGTGTGGGCCTGCAGTCGTCTGAGGTTAAACAGGCTGCCATCGAGACGATACCTGATGTACACTGCATCGTCATCATCGAGGTCCACTGTGGCCTGCTTCAACATCATGCTAAAAAAGATGGTGAAGAGGGTCGGTGCCAGCACGCAGCCCTGCTTTACACCGTTGAGAATAGGGAATGGTTCTGAGAGGTCATTGTTGAGTCTGACCTGGCCTTGCTGGTCCTCGTGTAGCTGGACAATCATGTTGAGGAACTTTGGGGGACAGCCAAGTCGCTCCAGGATCTGCCACATGCCTTGCCTGCTCACAGTGTCGAACGCTTTTGTTAGGTCGACAAACGTTACGTACAGCCCTTTGTTCTGCTCGCGGCACTTCTCCTGTAGCTGTCTCAGCACGAAGACCATATCGGTGGTGCTCCTGTTTGCTCTGAAGCCACACTGGCCCTCTGGGAGTTGGTCTTCAGCGATGGCAGGTACCAGCCGATTCAGGAGCAGCCTTGCAAGGATTTTCCCAGCAATGGACAGCAGGGTAATTCCCCGGTAGTTGGAACAGTCAGACTTCTCGCCTTTGTTCTTGTACAGGGTGATAACGACTGCATCACGGAGATCTTTTGGTAGTGTTCCTTCCTCCCAGCAGCAGAGAAAGAGGTCATGGAGCTTGTTGTGCAGTGCTGTGCCTCCATGTTTCCAGATCTCTGGCGGTATTCCATCAATGCCTGCTGCTTTGCCACTCTTGAGCTGATGGATGGCTTTGAGGGTCTCTTCAGCGGTGGGCGGTTCGTCCAATTCAACCTTTACTGGGAGGTGTGGGATTTGTAGGACGACTGCTTCTTGAACAGTGCGCTCAGCGCTGAAGAGGCTCTGAAAGTATTCCGACCAGCGGTTCAAGATGGAGGTATTATCTGTGAGGAGTGCCTGGCCGTTCGCGCTTCGCAGGGGACTTTGTACCAGGTGCCTGGGGCCATACACTGCTTTCAGTGCTTCGTAGAAACCCCTGTAGTCACCATTGTCAGCGCAAAGCTGGGTCCTCTGTGCAAGTCTGGTCCACCACTCATTCTGGAGATCTCTGAGCTTGCGCTGGAGACTGCTGCAGACGAGGCGGAAGGCAGACTTCTTCACAGGGCAGGAAGGCTGGGCTAGGTGAGCCTGATGGGCGGCTCTTTTTTTTGCTAGGTGTTCCTGGATCTCTACATCGTTTTCGTCAAACCAGTCTTTGTTCTTCTTTCTGGCGAAACCCAAGACTTCTGCAGAGGATTTTGCAATAGCAGTTTTTAGTTGTTCCCAAAGTGTTTCAGGGGAGGAGTCTACTGGGTCCGCTGTGTCTTTGAGCCTGCGCTGTAAATCTGTCTGAAAGGCAGCTTTCACATCATCACGCTGAAGGCTGGCAACATCAAGCTTTTTCTTGGGGGGCCCCCATTTCTTGGGTTTTGGCTTGAAGTGGAGCCTGAGTTTGCAGCGGACAAGGCGGTGGTCAGTGTGGCACTCTGCGCTGGGCATCACTCTGGTGAGGAGGACGTCACTGCGGTCCCTCTGACGCACTAGGACATAGTCGATAAGGTGCCAGTGTTTGGAGCGAGGATGCATCCAGGTGGTCTTTCGACTGTCCTTTTGCTGAAAAGTAGTGTTGGTGATGACCAGTTGCTGCTCCGCACAGAACTCCAACAGTAGGCGGCCATTGTCATTGCAGTTCCCCACGCCATGCTTGCCGAGGACTCCTTTCCAGGCTTCAGAGTCCTGGCCCACTCTGGCGTTGAAGTCGCCAAGAATGATGACTTTGTCGTCTGCTGGGGTACTCTGTAGGAGGCTGCGCAGGTCAGTGTAAAACTTGTCCTTTTCAGCAGGCTCTGCCAGGAGGGTTGGGGAGTACACACTGAGAAGGGTGACGTGTTGCTGGTGTCTCAGTGGGAGGCGCATGGACATGATGCGATCTGAGTGGCCCGTTGGTAGGTTTTCCAGCTTAGTCGCAATGGATGTCTTGACCATGAAACCCACGCCTGAGAGCCGTCTTTCTGATGCAGGCCTGCCTGACCAGTAGAGGGTGTACCCAGCACCAAGTTCTTGGAGGCTGCCTTCGTCCGGAAGGCGTACTTCGCTGAGCGCGGCGATGTCGATGTTTAACCTCCGCAATTCATGGGCAATGAGGGCGGAGCGACGTTCAGGGCGTCCGCTGTCTGCTTTGTCGAGCATGGTTCGGACGTTCCAGCATGCTACATTGAGTCCGGTCGTGGTCGTCATGAGAGTGGATCCGTTATTCTTTCTTGTTTTTTGACCGCAGGAGAAGATGCCCGTTGACCGCGGCTAGCCAACTGGGGTTGCGAGGGGACGAGCTTTGGTTAGGCCACCTTTTCTAGGCCCCTCTCCGTGTGGAGCAAGCAGTGCTGTCCCTAGAGAAGGCTGCTTGGTCGTTCAGGGTGTGCCGAGTGATGTTGTCATCCCCAGGTCAACATCAGGCGACCAATATCCTGAACCGCCTGCATGCAGGTTTGAGACTGCGGCTTCCAGTGACATCTTTCACCTGCCGTTTCGCCCCTCGCCCATCGCTACAGGACTTGGAATGGTCAGTGTCATGGTCCGTGGACGTTTCCTAAAGCCTGCGCAGTGGAGCTTTTTGGTGGAGTGCAGTGTGCGCAGTACTGGCCCCACCCTTTAAACCCTTGGTTCATCTGCCATGGCCTAGCAAGCTGGGACGATGGCATCGAGGTCCTCGGGTCGTAGGTTTTATATCAGACTGTCCTTGTCCTAGTCTCTGGCTCAAAAGCCTTCCCCGGAGACACGGGGGCTTTGATGTCAGGGGTTTCCTCCCTTAGCCTTTCCGCAGCCAAGCGGCCAGGCCTGCAAGGCAGCAGGCGACTCGTGGAGGGCGGGGTCGTCTATGTCCCGTGCAGATGTGAACATCTGCCCACTGCCTGAAACCACTACACTGACAATGACCGACATTCGCCTGCAAAACACAGATGTAAATGTGACCAAAATAGGTACGAAAAGCACAGTACTAACAAGAGACGTAAATCCTTATGAGCCCCCGCAGCTCATGAGGGGTTTATGTCTCTTGCAACTGGGTAGCGTTCCCCTTGCCTCGTCAGTTAAGGTGTTAAACTTTATCTTATGGTTAACTATTGGGCAACAGCCAAAGGGAGAACCAGAGGTGTCGTTTATTAATTTAAATACTAATAAGCATATTAAATCATCCAACTTATTTTTTCACCCAGGGGTCAGTTGCATGAGTGAACGTAAATAGTCCTGTGGATGCACCTTGCTCAGTAGCTGACGCAGGACTAAGCTCACTCATGCAACCGGCCGCAGGCGTGTAGGGTGGTCGAATAATTTATTTTAAAAAAATCTTTTTCTGTGATTTTCTTCTTCTGCCAATCATGTAGGCCTGTAATTAGCCTACTAAAAATCTATCCGGGATTGCTGTTCTGGTTTCTTTGGTCACGTTAGTTGCCCCATAATAATATGAACTTGATACCTAATGCTTACCAGGTTAACTCATTGTGCCCGACGTACGAAATACCCACATTTTGATGTTATCCTCTGAGGACTGCATTACAATTCAGGAGATATGGCTCGACCATGATAGTTCAAGGGTGGTGGCAGGATAGCTTGGCGCCTATAGGCGCCAATCTATTCTGCCACCACCCTTGAACTATCATGGTCGAGCCATATCTTGATGTGGTGTGTCGCGGGCAGAATGAGTTAAAAGGTTAACTATCAGGCCGGTGTCGGCCTTAGTTGGCTAGCTACATCTGACAACAGCCCAAGGCACTTTTCCTTACTTGGTACTTCCGTTTGGACGTCCCGGTAAGGCCAAAGACCTATATGTCATCTACACATCGGGGCGAATTTTTACATTTTATTTGAAAGTTACCTGTGTGTGTAGCCCTACGCTTAGAGACGCATATTTCACCCATACATACTGGAGAACAGACTCCTTTTCCACGGCTTTTCGCTGTTCAAGTACAGGCCTACCTCTTTCCTTGTCGGTACTTGTCATGTAGTCTTTACTTTATTCAGCACATAATCATCCACTTCAGACTATACGTGCTAACACATTCATTCCGGACACACCACAGCAAGACATGGATCGAGCATGATAGTTCAAGAGTGGTGCCACAATAGCTTGGCGCCCATAGGCGCCAAGCTATTCTGGCACGACCCTTGAACTATCTGTCTCTAGAAACGTAATGCAGTCGTTCAGAGGGCAACTTTAAAATTTGGGGATTTCGGTCCTCTGGCAGAATGTGTTAAGCTTATACATCCCCACAACGCAGGGTCCATTGGGCCCAAGTCGGCCGCAGTGGGCCCGCGCACGACTGTGTGCGGGCTCACTGCGGCCGACTTCAGCCCGAGAGCCTTTTGCAGACTAGGACTACATCAGTTTAACCCCCTCAAACTGCCAGTGGACGCAGATTTTTTTTTTATAATTCTTTTTTAAAATAAAATATTTGTTGATTGGACGTTAAAGAGCATTCAGCCGCCCAAGAAACCTGGATGTAATATAAACCTAGTGGTGTTAGCAAGAGGCATAGATCCTCATGATCCCCCGGCTCATGAGGATCTATGTCTCTTGCCGTTGGGTAGCGATCTTTGTTTCTAGGCGGTGCAGCATCGTTCGTCTACCAGAAACATGTACGAGTCAAGAGTCGCACTTCAGACTATGGTCGTTACCCACACTCCTAAAGCAATTGTCGTTTAATTGCAAGAGGCATAGAGCCTGAAGCAGCCCCCGCAAACTGCGTGGACTCATGAGGATCTATGCCTCTTGCTGACCCACTTATGCCTGTGTCCCTCACGCGGAGGAGACCTTAAGGCGTTCAATGTACGAAATTTCAGCGGAGTTTCCTTGTACTCGTTAAAACTCCTACACCGCTACTTCAGTATATCCACATCGTTTTTTTGTCATTTACACCGTACACGCTTGAAAGAGCACGGGTGGATGCGTTTTGAAAATGACACGGATGGATGCCGGGTGTTGTAAAGAGTTTTTGTGGAAGTAATTCAACACCAAATCTCAAATCGCAGGCGAAAAATGCTACACAACGTAATGGGTCTGGAAGGCGGATCCTCGCCACAATGGCACGGGTGGTGTAGTGAATATGACACCTGCTGAGGAATTGCAATTATTTTCCTCACTAGAACTTTTAAAAAGTATGCAGCTTTTATACATAATGCAACATTCGAAATGTTCCGTTTGCAAGTTTAATACAATGTGCAATTAACCCATTTATCTGCAAGGCCATATTTCCCAAATTTTGGGATGTCAAATAACGACTATGTACCAGTTGCAGGGGATGAATCGACCATGATAATTCAAGGGTAGTGCCAGATTAGCTTGGCGCCTGATGGCGCCAAACTATTCTGGCACTACCCTTGAATTATCATGGTCGACCCGACTCCTGCTGTAGTGCGTCAGGGCTGAATGGGTTAAATACGGAGTGAGAGTCTTCCAGCGCGAAAACTTTTATCTGACATCGGTGTGTCGTTTTACATCCATCATGATTTTCGCCTTTATACATTTTAGTCACCACACAAATAAAAAATGAAATGAAATGAAGCTGAATTGCTCAGCGGATGAATTGGTTCGCGCTAGTGCCATTCTCACGCTTTGCCGTGGTTGCTATTCGGCTAACAAACTGCACCAACATTGGCGAAATGACAAGCGTAAACATCCGTCGTGGGTTTGGTGGGTGTTGTCAGCCCATTGACTAGTCAATTATCTGCACATTTTGTCCTGAGTTTTCCATAAAGTGCTGCCCGGAAACAAACCGGAAGCTGCCTGCATTTTTCATGTGAGTTTGCGCTGGTATTGTAATTTCTCCAACTCACAGACCAGGTGCGAGTAGCTTGAGTGAGCGTAGTCCTGCGCCAGCCACTAAGCAAGGGGCTCCGCTATCGCGGGAGCCCCTTGCTTAGTTGCTGGCGCAGGACTAAGCTCACTCGTTTAAATGTCCCCAGCGCATTTATTGTGCAATCATGACGACTTTATGCACCACACAACCACCACGGACTTAATCATCCTTCTCTTCTCTTCCATCCAGATGAGTTAATCTCCTTCGTCAGTCAGTCACAAGCCGAACCCCAAATCATTGTCTCCCTCTTAGGAGCAGACATGTGAATAAATGAGGCAAATACTACAAGTCAAGTCAAAGTGATGTATTGTCTCAAAAAAGGACAGTCATCGCACAAAAAGAAAATGAAAAACAAATGAAACAATAATATATTACGTTATGCATGAGCCCCTGCAACTGCAGGGGCTCATGAGAATCTACGCCGAGACGTCATGAGTTCGTTGAAAGGCTGTCTGTGCAGAGTTGCTCTTCGTCCTGAAAGCACTTGAAAGACTGTAGTTACCGCCTGATGTTTACTTTGTATCGCCTGGCCGAGTGTGTGTCCGCAATGACTATTGGCATTAGACTAATGGGATAATCACATGGTTTCACTCGCGCGGAAAAACCAATACAGCGAGGAACGCGCCGCTCCGATGCGCTCGGCATGTTTTGGGGCGAGTTTAGGCTTGCAAAATGTAACGAATGATTTGCGGGTCATGTATTGAAAGTACAGTTCAAAGAAACTGCTGAAATTTGACTTTATGCCTGTGTTTACCACCCTTGCAGGCAAAGGCGGTCAGCTGCATCTTATGAATGAATCATCTGTGTGTGGTTGCGTAACAAGATTAAAAAAAAATTCTATTTGTTTCTTGTGTATGATAAGTTAAATCAGTTCCTCAAGGAATCACCTCTACAAAAAGTGTGACCGGCAACCAAAGTGTTAAAAATTCCCAGGGGATTTAAACAGTTAGTTATTGGGGTTTAATGGACTGTCTTAAAGCATTTGTCATACATGTGTAACGGCAGATTTTTCTCGACCTTTTCTCAGGAACTTTTTCGAACTGAACCGAACCGCGCGTAACCGTCCCGTTGACTCACTTATTACTGAAAATGAGTCAGTTTTGCCGGCACAGTTTGCGGCTTGACTCGCGCAACCGGAAACGATTACAGGCAAGCAAACTGGCCGCTGATTGGTTTGTGCGAACATACACCGCTTAACACTTTCACTGCCAGTGCCAGCACAGCCGGATTCTGTTTCCGAAATGTCAGTTTGGCGGTTCGATGCCAAAGAGACCCAGTAGTAAACAGAACATGGATGCAAAGTGATGTCAACAGCAGGCATAGATCCTCATGAGTCCCCGCAGTTGCGGGGACTCATGAGAATCTATGTCTCCTGCATTTGGATCGTGTTCACCTTTCCGTTCTCAGCAGCGAAGGAGTTAACGTTATTATTTGAAAAGCGGAGGCCTAGAGTAGTGAGGATACTTTCATTGATGGAACAGAAACTGATGATTGCAATTTACAAACTACCAATATTGCAGTGAAAATGGTCTATTTGCATGAAGCATGGATCCTCACACGCACCCCATTATTCGCTCTTTCTCTCCCTGCCTATCCGCAGTCTGCTGGCGTTGCGTCTCGTTACAGCTACGTATCGCTAGCAGTACGTTTCTTTAAACTTACACTACGTGTCGCTGGACAATTTCCGGAAAATCCGAAGTAGGTCAAAATTGCAGTGTTTCCAGGTCAACAGTGGATTAAGAACCACGACAGACATGCGATATCGTGCTTCTTATTTCCAACAGACCATTCCATTGCCTAGGGCCGACTAACAACTGTTGGACCGTATTAAGTTGGCCATATTGTTATGGATCCCAGAGCTATCAATACACTGCTTTAACTCATTAGAGACGTGCCGCCACCGGATACGCGGTTTATACCGCGTATACGGAGCGGGCACGTCTTGAATGAGTCATACTTCTATCGGGTTATAGAGGTATCATCGAGGTATCATTTGGTTCTAACGGACGATTCGTCGACACGTAAACCAGTTGATACATCACTCGGACGGAATTCACTAGTTTGAAGCCTGAACATACAAAGGTTTACGGTAATCGCCCAATGTTCTGTTTCCACTGGTCGTGTTTTCCACACGCGCGCGTTCAGTCCAGAAAATGATACAAAATCGTCGCGCATTGGGCAGACGAACAGGCGTATTATCGCGGGTGTTATGGATGTAAATGATGTGATGCTAAATTGTTGTCGACTGATGCACAAAATGCCCTGTAGGGAGGGGCTGCTTATGCAATGACAACAAGTCCCGTTGGGGTTGGGGGGTTGGGGGGTGGGGGGGGGGTAAAGGAGATAAGGAGATGGGGGTGCGGAGTGAGGGATTGGGCGGGGTGGTGGTGGTGGGGGTGGGGGGGGGGAGCAGCCTCAACAGAGCCAGTATCTATCATATTTGGTTTGGTCGCCAACCCACTTGCGGAAGCAGCCACCACTAACTATACCGCTTACCGGTGGCCACGCGCACAAGAGGGTTAACTAACTCATCCAAGGCGCTCCGCATCAATAGCTGCGAAAGTGTCGTATGTGACACTTCCGCAGCTATTGATGCGGCGGCGCCTCGGATGAGTGAACGTCTGTGTCACATTACTGACAGCGTTCAAGCTACATTCACCGTCGATCACCAACGCTGGTGATTGTTGATGACATTCCACATCATATGCTTAACAATGTTTGTCCCTTCACTGTCATTATGTGCAGATTGAGCTTCAGAAATCACAAAAAGACAGGGGGTGGGGGGTGGGGGGGGGGGGGGTAACCCAACTCGTGCGTCCAAGGAATATGGAAACAAAACGATCTCAGCAAAAGACATGGATCCTAATGTGCTCCCGCAACTATCTATGTCTTGCAGGTGGATTGTTTTTACTCAAAGTTCATCTCCGATCTCGGCGCCGGTGAACGAGCAGTAAACGTTCGTATTGATCTACTAAAAATTCATATTTTGTTGGCGCAAATCAAACAGACAACAATGGAACATGAAACTACATTTCGCCATAAAGTGTTTCAAAGAGTCTTCAAAGGCTGCCCGGTACCGGTATGTTTTCTTTTTCTTTGATCTTGTGAAGTGTCTGTGCGTGCGTTTATATTTAATGTGTGCGTGTGTTGCGCAAGGGGTTGGGTGGGGGCGTGAATGAGTTAACCCCTTCACTGCCGGGCCAAGGCGATCACTATATGCAGCTGCAAGAGACATAAACCCTCATTTACTAGCCCTCCTGATTGCGGGGGTTCATGAAGATTTAGCCGGGTCTCTTGTTAGTCCTGTGTTCTTCGTGCCTAAATGTGTCGCATCTGCGTTCTTCACGCGAATGTCGGTCAGTGTGCAGTCCTTTAAGTTCTGACGCGAAACCCATCATCACCGGCAGCCAAGGGGTTAATGAAACGCCATTTTGCAATCGTGAAGTTATTTTCATGGCATAATAGTTTTCAAACCTGCCTTTTGAGAGAGAGAGAGAGAGAGAGAGATCTATGCGTTTAGCACGTTGCATGGTATACGTTTGAGTGTAGGTAAAAGGTCAGATTGGGTTATCTTTGTTTCCCACATAATTACCTGACAATGTCTCTGTTATCGCCGCTATCATTACACGGGTTGCAATCAACCCGGCCCATTGACAAATACTTGAAGATGCGAGTCACAATCTGTGAGTAGATTATTTTATAACGCCAGAAACTGATGACAGGACGGTATTACGAGAGTTTCACCCCTCACGTTAACCATTAGTCGAGACGTGCCGTATCCTGATACGCGGCAAACTGCCACGTATCCGTATGCGGCACGTCTCGAGTGTATTAACCCAATGCATGTAGGTAGCGCTTTTTGTCGCGATGATTTCGACAGGAATCATCGCGACAAAAGCCGCTGCCGACACTACACAAAAGGTTAACAGGACTTAGTGGACCAGTAGCTATTTCGGCGAATGGTCAGATTCATCCTGGAGCTTTCAAGGCTTTCTTAACCCATAACATCCTGGGGCTGATCTTGTAAAATTTGCTTATTGTCCTATGGAGGCTATATTACAGATTAGGAGATAGATCAACTGTTTTTTTTTAGTTCAAGGGCGGTGACAGAATAGCTATTCTGGCACCACCATTGAACTATCAGTCAAATTTATTTCAAGCAATGAGTGTATCAGGATGAAAATGGTTAATACATGTATATCCGAGACGTGCCGCATACAGAAACGCGGCATTAAGCCGCGTGGCAATATACAGCACGCCTCGAGGGAGTTATCATCATGAACTGAAATGTCAGCGGACACGGATTATGTCTTTTTGAGTCCCAAGTCAACACAAACTAAATCCCATCTACCCAAAACACAGAGCAAGCGGCAGACCCGGCCTATCATACTCTGGCATTGGCATCTGGACGGTTAATTAATTACTTAATTAATCAATTAATTAATCAGTCAGTCACACGTTAGTTACTCAGTTTTACATTTATTTTTATCAAATCAATTCAGTTCAGTTCAGTCAAGATGGGATCTCTGCCCTCGGAAAGGCCCATACGCGCTCCACCCCCACCCGTTCGAAGTCGCCTCGTAGATCCTGTCGATAAAGTACTAATATCGGTCTGGTTTACTATGGATCGCTGATGACCTTTCAAGTCTGCGCAGCGCCCGCTGCTGCCGGTTCAAGCGCAGCAACCCAGCCTCTGTCGTTGGAACTGTTAGTGTCTGTGAGATTGGTAGCTTCCCTTGCTTCGCGTCTCTCTCTCTCTCTCTCTCTCTCTCTCTCTCTCTCTCTCTCTCTCTCTCTCTCTCTCTCTCTCTCTCTCTCTCCCCCCCCCCCCCTCCTTTCGACTGCTGCTGCCTCGGTGGCTTATTGGTACTGCTACACGCGGAGCAGTGTCTATTTCGTCTGGACAGCCTAACACACGAGCCAGGTCAAACCGCACAAGCACAAAGATAGTGTTTACTAGTTTTGTGCATAGAAAGGTTCAAGCTAATCAGGCACTATTTAAAACTGTCATAGAGAGGCAGTGGTGTTTTTTTTTTTTTATATCCCCACCTGTACCAATTGATCAGTAGTGAGATGATCATACCTGTTTGCTTTGGAATTGAGACGAGTTTTCACATTGTATAAAATTGGTAAAGCACCCCGAACATTATGAATTTTACCTGGGAAAACTGAATTTTAAAACTTTAAAGACCCAACCCCGCATATATATATATATATATATATATATATATATAATATATATATATATATATATATATATATATATATATATATATATATATAATATATATATATATATATATATATATATATAAGACCCTCTACCGCAACTAAATAATTTGGACATTCCCAATGATGATGAGTTTTCTCCAATAGAAAAAAAAAGTTAAACGTTTCGGGCGTAACGCCTTTTGTCCACCACGAAGGTGGTTTCAAAAACGGGGCACTGAAAAGAGGCCTGTACAAATTTTGACCCCAGCTGGGTTCGAACTCAACCCACGACTTTTCGGACGAGAGTCGAGCGCTCTACCACAGAGCCACCCAGCTCTCCGGGTCATTTAGAGGTCAGTTTTGCCCGGATGTAAAAATTCATAATATGTTCTGCGCGCTTTAAACGCTTTGTGTGCTGGTCTGTGATTTTGGACCTTACGACTGCAAGCCGTAAGGTCCAAAATCACAGACTAGCACTTTAACTCCGTAAGGTCCCACCAAAAAAAAAAATCACGGCTGGACAGCCCGTCACTATTTTCAACCGTTGTCCCAACCAACCAGATATCGATTCACTCTCAGAAGCGTATATTTTGACTCTTGGCTGGTGTTGTCACTTGTTGCCTCTCTCTGTATAT